>OX297855.1:5259611-6459611 GCA_946477585.1 Cheilosia urbana
TTGGAGTCTCTCCACGTGACCTTGATTGCAGCACGAGTATGTAATAGTCGAACAATATTCGAAATGAGGCTTTATGATAGTATTATATACTTTAATTGCTGTGAGATGGATTTGTTTTCGTATTCTACTGAAAAAACCAATCTTTTTAGCGATCTTTTTGCATATATAATCAATGTGTTCCGAAAATTTCAACGCACTATCAATAATTATTCCCAGGTATTTGATTTGATTTACAAATTCTATCTTGCTATTATTTATTTCTATTGATGTTTCGCTATTTATATTTATACCCATTAGTTTCGTTTTTTTCTCGTTTAGTTTCAGCTTATTCATTGTACACCATTTTGTAATTTGTTGTATATCCCTTGTCAACTTCGCTTTACATTCATCATCATCATTTCCTTCGGCATAAATTAATGTGTCGTCTGCATATAGTACAATTTTGCATTCGCGTATTATATTCGGCATGTCGTTGATGTAAATTATGAATAGTAACGCTCCGAGAATTGAGCCCTGAGGAACTCCTATATCAACTTCTATTAGATTTGACACGCTATCATTTACTTTTGTCCTTTGTGATCTTTTTGATAAAAAGGATTTAAACCATGGAAGTTCCTTATCCCTTATACCGTACATCATTAGTTTGTCTAATAGAATATTCCTATCTATTGTTTCAAATGCTCTTTTAAAATCTAAGAAAAGAGCCAATGTTTTTTTCTTTTTACCACCGCTTTTCCATTCATTTACTACGTAATTAACTGCTGTTTCACATGAGTAGTTTTTTCTAAAACCGGATTGGTATATTGATAATATATTGTTTCGTTCTAAATATTCCACCAATTGTCGTTTAACTATACTTTCCAGTATTTTTTCACATGTCCTCAATGTGTTAATTGGACGGAACTCTTCACATTTTTCAGTATTTGGTACTTTTTTCACTGGTGTAATCATTGAGTCCTTCCATGAATTCGGAAATTCTCCTTTATTTAGTGAAAGGTTCATAATTTCTAGTATAGTATTTCCTAACGTATCCCAGTTCTCTAAAATAATTCGCGGACTGATTTGATCGAAATCAGCCTTGTTTTTTATTTCTTTACATATTCCTTTTAAAATATCGAGCGTAATTGTTTGAAATTTAAATTCACATTCGTAACTTACAATATTGTTCACATATCCTGAATCTTCGATTGAGTTTCTTATTTCTTTTACACTTTCAACGAAATATTCATTAAATTTATTAGAAATTGTGTTTTCATCTGTGTAGTTTTCATTTTCAAAAATTACTTGGCTTATTGGTGTCTTAACTTGTTTAAGAACCAGACCTTTTATAGTTTTCCACATTTCTTTCTGTCCTCTCGCTGTATTAATTTTCGTGCTAATAAATCGGTTCTTTGCATTACATAGTCTAGTTTTATAACGATTTCTTGCATTGGTATATTCATTCCAGCTTTCCTCGTCGTTTAATGTTTTAGCCTTGTGGTACTTTTCTATTTTTTTACTTTTCAAAAGTTTAAGTTCGTTATTAAACCATTTATTTGTTTGGTTGTTTACATCCATATATTTCCTCACTTTGAATTTATCTATTGTTGTTTTTAAAATCACGTCTATTTTTTTAGCATTTGTGTGTACGTTACTATTTTTATTGTATGCAGTATCAGTTGAAACTAGTGCTTCGGAAAATCGTTCCTTGTTATACTTGAGAAAGCATATTTTTCTTCTATTTTTATTTGCATTGGTTTTATCTTGTATACGTATTTCAATACTTTCATGATCAGATATTTTTTCGCTTTCTTCTGGCTTTACCTCAACGTTTCTCATGTTCGTAACGATGTAATCGACAATCGTATTTGAGTGTGCCGTCACTCTCGAGTATTGTTCCATTTTTTGTTTAAGACAGTTATCTTCAAATATTCTTTTCATTTCTCTTTTATATGTATCATTTTTGCACCAATTTATGTTGAAATCCCCTCCTATAAGTATATTGTTGTGATTTTCTGTTAGCAATTCAATATTTCGTTTGAAGAAATCGCAAAATTCTCTCTGTGAGCTGTTTGGCGATCTGTATACTCCTGCTGTTATGATGTCACAGTTATTATGTGTACATCGGCATGATACCAGCCATGCTGTGCAATCAATTGAATTTTTAACTACATTGCTTATCCTCCAAGTGTTTTTAACATATATTGTTGCACCTCCTGTTCTTGTTGAGTTTGAAAGGCATGAAACCTCTGTATATCCATTAATCTCTATTTCTTCTCGTTCTATACTTTCGGTTAGATGAGTCTCAGATAGAATAATGAAATCGTATTTATTGCTATCACACAGTATTTCTAATTCTTCGAAGTTGTTCGTTAAACCTTGGATATTTATGTAAATACCCCTAATATCATTTGATTGCTAATAGCCAATTCTTTTCTTTTTCGCTTCGAGCTTGTTTAAGTAAACCGGACATAGTTTGTTGAAAGTTCTGTGATTTTCGTCTAGTCCCATATTAAGTTTTTGGTTCACACGTGTGCAATTTATACATTTTTCTATCGATTCATTTTTGCATTCACTGGTTTTGTGATTCTCTAAACATTTGAGACACGTTTCCTCCTTTTTACAATCGGCTGCTCGGTGATTATATCCTTTGCATTTATAGCACATGGAGATGTCAATTCCGTCATACACTTTACAACGCTCCCATCCTACGTACACATAATGTGTAACTCCAAAGTATGTAGCTCAAATATAGCTCAGTTTCGTTAGAAATAACATGAAAAGATAATACATATTTTCAAACTTACAAACTAAAATTGAACTCAGTAGCACATCACAAAAAAAAAAAAAAAAAATAATAATACTGGTAAATAACAATTTAAAATTTTTACCTGAATAATTATTTTTTCAATTGAGGAACCCAAAAAAAAAAAACGATAAAACTGGCCAACTATAAAATTCAAATAATGAAAGTTATAAAACGCTTAGCGCCATCTAAAAATTTATACCGCAAAATGATTATATATATTTGATACTTAACTCCAGCTAATTGCAAAAAGATGGAAATGTTTTAACAAAGGTGCACAAGCACATATGTGCACCTACGGTCTGAAGAGGTTAAAGTTCGTTAAAAACCAAACAATATGCGTGAGTAAGCAACAAGAGTCTCAGCCGAGCACCATCTCTCTGACCTTATACATTTCATCAACTTTACCAGAATATCCTTACAAATAAAACAGAAATTACTTCCAATTTCCACCGAGTAGAGCCACTTAGACGTTCCAAGTGTAAACACATATAATCTTACTCACGTGCATACCAACACAACACTTTAGGCTAACAATGCATATTGGATTTCAATCGATTTTCCTTAAAACAGAAACTTTTCCAATCCATTTCGTCTTTTTACAAGAAAGACTGACCAGCCAGTCCCAACTGGAATTTTTTCAAACAGCCTTTAATCAAACACAATGGTCGCTATTACTTCCAAAAACGTTAGATGAGTGTACTACCTACTCCACGACTGTATGTACATAGGATACACCATCTGAACTCAAGACTGAAGAGTTCCGACAAGTGTGCAGCAAACAGGAAGACCATTAAAAGGACCATATCATTGGCTCGTGTGTGTATCGAATTTTCATCCTATGCCACTTGGTAATCCTTCATGGATGAAATATCAGCATCGTTTTAGAGGATACGGAAGAGCGCATTACCCCACCAAGATATTCGGTAGAATTCCACCCTCGGAAATTACTTATAAGTGCGACCATTAGAAAGGAAGGACATTGTTCAGGCAAAAGTGCGTTGAATGACTCAATGATTACTACATAAAAGAGCTCATGATAGTAAACACTCATCTGATCGTTGACCAACGTCCTATTTTATGCGACACAATTCAAGGCCACTTGGGAAAGCCAACACGCACAGAGGGCGCAAATGGATTCCACAAAAAAAAATTGCGAAAGGCTTTAAAAACGGGAATGGAATGAAATATTTGCGAAATTAAATGATTCTGGTGAACGAATTTAAAATTGAGTGGAATTTCGTAGCTGAACGAATTTAGTCGAATTTTTGATGCAAATTTTATTTCTTATAATCTAGTAATAGAAAAACTTAAGTTTAAGCGTATTAAAAATTTAAACCTCACAACCATTCGTTTGTGTGAGTTCTTTTTTGGGACGAATGGAAGGGATCTACAATTTTATGTCGACTCCAAACGGCTAATTGAGAAGCTCTTTCAAGACAGTTATAGTCTCGGATGTTTGTCAGACGTTCGCGAGAGGTGGCGCAGTGAAAAAAACACTAAGTTGGAATTTGGGTTTTTGCGGGATTCGAACCTCGAACCCTCGCTTAGTAGTTCAACACACTAACCACTAATACAAATTCAATCACAATTGGAATACAAATGCATCTTCATTGGCAGACCCTTTACATCCACCGTCTCTTCTATGCAGTCTTTTGCATCTTTTGATTGTGAACTATCCACATCAAATATATTACATTTTCCGTTTTTTTCCAAGTCAGCCCTATGTTTATCTATAACTTGCCGAAGGCACTCGTCTTTGGTTGAGTAGTAAATCGTTGCGAAATCACTTGGGTAATATCCTCCCTTCCTCTTCAGATTTCTTATCCGATTGGCGAGCTCCTTGATTGTACCCTCCTCATAGTAGAATATGCGCTTGTTCATCTTCATAACTACGATGAGGTCTTTCTCATTTGCGAGAGTGCAGTTCACTTCTGCTTCCTTCTCGATTCGGTAAGTTATGTCCACGTCATTCAAAGGAATTTCATGATCCAGAATGTTTACAGCTCCTACCTGAATTAAAGACTCTATATCTCCATCATTGAGACCCATTACGGCTGCGGTGGTTTTTGTATTTCTACTGAATGTTGATGTAGATTTTAGGTCCGCTGCGTAAACAGCACCGAACTCGTGGTGATCCTTTGAAACGCGTATATCACGAGCGTTGATAAGCTTTTTAATGGTGTCCTTTAACAATGTAATGTCGTGTAGGTAATCGTCGCTGTAATGGATAACAACAACTTCGTTGATTTGATACTGAATAGGAATGGTATGACGAGTCCGAAGGCCTCGCACCATTGTTACCACCCTTTGCATTCGAGCAACTCTTATCTCTATCTCGGGACTGATCAGCTTTTCATTGGGTGAAATAAATGGAGCTGCATGTATCGATTCGTGACGAAGCCAGAAAACCATGTGTTGCCGTTGGAATTGGTAAATATATTCGGTAATAAATGGCGCGAAAGGAGCCAACATAAGAGTCATCCTATAAATAACGTTAAATAGAACGCTTGCGATGGGAGAATCTTGCTCCGGTGATACAGGTTGTCCAAGAGGAATGTACCACTCCTCAATTTGTTGAATCAAGTCGAACACTCTCGGTAAAATTGTATGCGGGCGAAAGTCTTTCATTTCATTGTCATAGAACTTAAGAAGTGATTCTGTGCTCGATAGGATCCAGTTGTCTGCGGTGTTCCCTACATCGTACCACTCAGTAATGTAGCCGTAATTGGCCCAATCGGGACTAGCAAGTAGATTATTGCAGAGATGGAAAATTCTGTAAAGTGGTTCAATCACATTTGTTGATATGTTAAGTACTTCTTCCTCTTGTATGGTAAAATCACCGCAGCCAGCTTTGGAGAGGAGATAGATTCGCAGGGCATCTGCTCCATACTTTTCTATAAGACGCATGGAATCGTTGTGGTTGTGCTTTCGCTTAGAGACCTTTGACCCATCAGGTTCCTGTATTAATCCGGTGGCATAAACATTGCGAAACGCTGGTTGAGATAGAGCCGTTGAGAGCACTAGCACAGTGTAAAACCATCCTTGCGTTTGATCGCGGCCTTCGGCAACAAAATCCACTTCTGTCTCTGATGATTGATTGAGAACAAATGGCATTGCCCCAGATTCGAACCAGCAGTCAAACACTTCAGGAACTCTATGGAGTGGAGGGTTGCCCGGCGTTCGTGAGGGAATCACCATCCAATCTATATATTCCCTGTGCAAATCGGTTATGTTCGTTTTACCTGTTAAAGAAACAAAATAGAAAATGTGTTACTTGCTCGGTCTGATGTGATGACTTTATACTATCGCCCCAGCAGTGTAAATTCCAACACAGTCAGGTTCAACACCAATAATATAAGAAATTAAATCTCAGAAAAACTTACCTGTGAGCTTTTCGAGTTCTTCGATGCTGCCGACGCAAATGACTTCATCGCCCGATGCCGATGACCAAATAGGAATCGGTGTGCCCCATGTTCGCGTCCGGCCGACAGCCCAATCTTCTTTTAAGTTGTCCTTTAGCTTCTCATTGTCATCGTTGTCTGGAAACCAGTTGACTTTGGAAATGTTGTTAAGTACGTCTTCAGCTATTGCCTTCACTCGGATGAACCACGATTCAACCTGTTTCTTGTTAAGTGGAGTATCAGACCGGCTACAATAGGGCTTTTTGTATGTCACTTCTTTCTCATTAAGTACTTGTCGGCGTTCTTTCAATGAGTCAACCGGGTTTTCACCAAGTGGTACAATTCCTGTGCCAATATCGTCGGGAAGACAACTATCCATGACAATTTGAAAATCGTTAGTCACAGGAACGCTGTTGAACAAAGGTTCATACTTCAGGCAGTGCAAAGATTTGCCTTTGAATTCCTCTAAAATAGTATACGTTCTGGGATTTTCAAACACAAATTGCAAGCAGTTCTTTGCCAAAATGTACACTTTCTCGGCCACCGCAACTTTTAAGTAAACAGCATCAGGATTGACGCACATTACTGAGTTCGCGTACAGCTTCCAAGGGCTCGTCGTCCATATAAGCAGCTTTTCATCTGAATCCACAATGTTAACAATAATTGTCATGCCATTCTCTGTGATATCCCTACAGTTTTGGCGCGCTTCAAAATCGGATAGATGTGTGAAGCAAGCAGTTGAATATGGCATAACTTTAACGTCCCGATACACCAGACCCTTTTCAAAAAGCTGTTTAAACACTTTCCATACACCTTCCATGTATTTGGTGTCCATCGTCTTGTATTCCTCTGTGAAATCCACCCAGTTTGCCGCTCGTTCAAATACATTTTTCCACTCATCCGAATGTCGTTGCACAAAGTTACGACACTCCTGATTGTATGTAGCTATTCCCATTTGCTGGATATCGTATGTCGTTTTGACATCAAGTTTCTTGTCGACTTCATGCTCCACAGGAAGACCATGACAGTCCCATCCGAATCTGCTTTCAACATGAAGATTCTTTTGATACCCGTAGCGCGTAAACACGTCCTTGAGAACACCATTGAAGATATGCCCCGCATGTGGGAAACCAGTTGGAAATACTGGTCCACTATGAAAGGACAATTTCCCACTGTTTTTCTCCTGTCGAGATTTGCGAATTTTTGAAAAGATCTTTTGCTTCCACCAGAATTTGATGATTTTTTTCTCCTCTAACTGGCTGTCGTAGAAGTCGGGCAAAGTGATGGGGTTTTTGTATCTGCTCATAATCAGGTTAAGTACTTTCGCGATGTTAGCTTATAATACTGATACTGTGCAGATAAACGGTTTGAAGAGCAATTTATATATTCATTTTCTTTCATGAATCTTGAAATACGTTTGTTGTGCTTGAGTTTGTTTTGACGTCTTACAGTTTATTGTGAAATACGTGACTGCCACCTAGTGGTGAGTGGATAAGAATTGATCGTTTGTGTGTTGCCGTCTTCATGTGCAAGTGCGTACTTTTAGAGAAGAGAACATGTAGCAACACAAAAGGTTTTTTTTAAGTGTAGAAAACTGCTAACATTACAGTTTTAACTGACGATAAGGACAACCGTTTTGCTTTGTTTTACCTATTTGTGTTCTTTTTAAGAAAGAAAACTGCTTCCAAAGGACAAAAATATTTGTATTCGTATTTCATTCACTTCGCGTTTTCGGGGAGGATATTTCGTTTGCCAGCGAGTTTCTTAAATGTGGTATTCAATTGGGCGCTCTCAGTTTTTATGTTCGTTTGGTACAAAAAAAGCAATCTTTTTCTGATTTCAGAGCACTTTTGCGAATCTAAATATTTTCTCAAATTTACCAATACAAGTGCGTTTGAGTTTGACACTGGTGGAGGGCGTTTAGGTTTTCGTGAATTTGTTCTAAAGCAAAGAAAGGCATTGTATCGGGTGGATCTATTTTTGTAAATTATTTATGTAGGTATAAATTTTTAAAAATCAATGAGGACGCAAATTTCGAATGTTTTAATTTAAAATTTAGCCAGTGAATGGAAAACGCTTTGAAAAGTGTTGAAGGCTACACATATTCGAATCCCACGAATATTATCACAAAAAAGAGCAAGTGACGTTTTTATGTTCTTTTAGCCACATGAATTCTGAAATCTGAGAGCGAATCTGAAGAAGCCCAAACGAATACCACATAAGAAACCAGGGCGAAACAGGTTTCATTTAGAATAATTGTTGACGGCGCAAAAATGTCTTTGGAATAATATGCAATAGAAACTTCACAAACATCTTACATTTTGTCTTTAAAGATGCTTTAATGATTATGTCAGTAATGATAGTTTCCTATTGTCAAAATGTAATAAATAAGAGCTAATAAACGAACTAAAGGGTTATTCAATAAGAGGTGTTATTGTGATAGGATATGGTCCTGTATGCGTGCTCGTGGTGAACATTTGGTTGATGTTGTTTTTCTTTATTCTGAAATAAACATCCGATCATTTATCTCAAAAAATGGCATTTTTGTTTGAATACCAAGAGAACACCTCTTATTGGAAAATCATTTTTTACCGCCGAAAGTGAATACTTTTAATAATCGTAGTTTAATACTTAAAGTTCATATAACATAATTCAGTTAAAAAAAACAAAAACAATATGCGTGAGTAAGCACCCAGAGTCTCAGCCGAGCACCATCTCTCAGACTTTACATATTTCATCAACTTTACCAGAATATCCTTACAAATAAAACAGAAATTATACTTCCAATTACCACCGACTAGAGCTACTTAGACGTTCCAAGTGTAAACACATACTATAATCTTACTCACGTGCATACCAACACAACACTTTAGGCTAACAATGCATATTGGATTTCAATCGATTTTCCTTAAAACAGAAACTTTTCCAATCAATTTCGTCTTTTTACAAGAAAGACTGACCAGCCAGTCCCAAATGGAATTTTTTCAAACAGCCTTTAATAAAACACAATGGTCGCTATTACTTCCTAAAACGTTAGATGAGTGTACTACCTACTCCACGACTGTATGTACATAGGATACACCATCTGAACTCAAGACTGAAGAGTTCCGACAAGTGTGCAGCAAACAGGAAGACCATTAAAAGGACCATATCATTGGCTCGTGTGTGTATCGAATTTTCATCCTATGCCACTTGGTAATCCTTCATGGATGAAATATCAGCATCGTTTTAGAGGATACGGAAGAGCGCATTACCCCACCAAGATATTCGGTAGAATTCCACCATCGGAAATTACTTGTAAGTGCGAAAGGAAGGACATTGTTCAGGCAAAAGTGCGTTGAATGACTCAATGATTACTACATAAAAGAGCTCATGATAGTAAACACTCATCTGATCGTTGACCAACGTCCTATTTTATGCGACACAATTCAAGGCCACTTGGGAAAGCCAACACGCACAGAGGGTGCGAATGGATTCCACAAAAAAATTGCGAAAGGCTTTAAAAACGGGAATGGAATTAAATATTTGCGAAATTAAATGATTCTGGTGAACAAATTTAAAATTGAGCCCAGCTCCTCTGCTCTAAGTGAAGTGGAATTTCGTAGCTGGACGAATTTCGTCGAATTTTTGCTGCAAATGGCTTATTGATGAATGAGTTAGGAAATTTTGCCTACGGCGACCTAAGGGGCGTTTTGTTGAGCGCAATATCATGGACTACGTTCCATGTAGCATAAAAGACGAATTTTCTTTCTTATAGAAGAGGAAATGGTCAAATATTGAATTCAAATGCTTTAGAGACTATATTCACTCATTCTATATGAAATAAGATGGAAGCGGTACCTATTTGAAATCGAGCCCGAGACGGCCGAAGGATTGCTTGATTGTTTTAAATTTTAATTGAAAGCTATCGTGACTTAAATTGTGGTCTGGAGTGGATCGTTGATTGCATGAATAGTGCATGGAATTTTATTCCTTTAAATTAACCGAGTATGGAGCGACAAGAGTCAGAAGTCAGAGACAATACTGAGACCCCCAACTTTGGCAGATTTCCCGTTACCTTGCCAACAAGCTATATTTTTACGGAGTGTCCTCGATTTGGGGCGCTAGTATTGATACATAGAAATTCAAATGTCACGAAACTTCAAAATTCCGGCTCACCAACACACCCTCAAGAAATATCAACAACTTCCGGTGTCGGCAAAGTTGCTGCCAGCGTTCATAGAATTTTGTCCGTTAAATTTGTAATTATTCGTTAAGTGTGAATAGTATTTTATTTTAGGAATAAGTGCACTTTCGCTGAAAATATTTATGCAAAATGATTACCGCAGAATAGTTGTAAGAAAATAAAAACATTTTGAGCAATATTTCTTCAGTTATTTAAGAAAACTCTACTTATGAAATCGAAGTTAATGATATCCAAAAGCGGAAAATACACAACCATGTTAGTCCTAATATATTTCTAGTATATAAAACATCTCATTTAGATAGTTTTATTAACCAAACAAGTTATATTATTCGCCTTTTAAAAATATATAGGATAATGGAATAGCATTCAGCATATAGTTAAAGTGTGGTATTCCCGAACTCTATCACAATGTTGGCAGCGATTGGCAGCATTTATGTGGTATTCGTTTGGGCGCTCTCAGATCACTTTTTTTGCTCTCAGATCAGTTTTTATGTTCGTTTGGTACAAAAAAAAAGCAATCTTTTTCAGATTTCAGATCTTTTTTGCGAATCTAGATATTTTCTCAGATTTACCAACACAAGTGCGTTTGAGTTTGACAACTGGTGGAGGGCGTTTGGGTTTTCGTGAATTTGTTCTACAGCAAAGAAAGGCATTGCATCGGGTGAATTTGTTTTAGTAAGTTTATTATGTATAAATATTTAAAAATCAATCGAGACGCAAATTTCGAATGTTTTAATTTAAAATTTAACCAGTGAATGGAAAACGTTTTGAAAAGTGTTGAAGGCTACACATATTCGAATCGCACGAATATTATCACAAACAAGAGCAAGTGACGTTTTTATGTTCGATTAGCCACACGAAATCTGAAATCTGAGAGCGAATCTGAAGAAGCCCAAACGAATACCACATTAGTTTATATTTTTTTTATGATTGTGCATGTCACACGCATTCTTAATTGACATAACATCGATAGGAAAAGAATATGGCGAATTTGAAAAAAAAAAAAAAAAAAAAAAAACAAATTTGAGAGGGCCAGCGGCAAGAGGATTGCGATTTGGGGGCGTCTCAGTATTATGCCCAAAACACATGTGCAGAATTTCTGGACGCAGTGAAGCATGCAGTACTGCAAGCAAAACACATGTGCAGAAAATTGTTTGACATGCTTGCATCAGCTACTGTCATTCGCCGACTAAGCAGCTGATTTGTTTTTGTTTGTAATTAAATTCGTTGAAAATGAAAATTGAGAAATTCAATAAAATTCGCTTAATTGTATTGCTTTTATCGGCTTACCAGTCGTACAAAAAGTTGTTATACCTTAGCCGATTAGCTGAAATAATGTTTTCGTTGAAAATTCTATTTTCCATTTTTGTGTGAGCCGCAAAATATTTGAATAAACGGCAAACGCAATGATGCCAAATCCGTTCAAATTTAGTTTTTAATTTTTCTGTGTTTTGGTGGCATTGTCGTTTGCAGTGGATTTAGAAATAGCGACAACTTGCAGTTCTGCAACGCATGCTGAATTTACATGTGTTCACTCCCATTTAAACGTGTGGGTTCTATTTCCACTGCATGCAAAATTCTGCACATGTGTTTTGGGCATTAGGTTTGTTTGACGTGAGGGTTAACCTTAATGTGTTCGATATAGCACTGAACTCGCCCTGGTACTGAACACCTGTGTTTGGCATGAGTTCTAGGGTAACCTAGTTGCGGCCTGAGCTGACTCCAGTTAATTTGTTGGGGAAAGTATTCCGTGCTCAGTTTCGCTGTCATTTCGCTTGCTGTCATTCATTTATTTAGACAGTGATTAAGGTAAATGCAATAAATTTGATATTCAAAAGTGAATTGTTTGAAAACAACTACGTTTATTAAGTGAAATTTGATTATATAGGACAGTGGAATAGAAAAAAACTGGAATCAGAGTTAAATAAATTTCCAAACGCATCATCTATGTTCCAAACGCTTTTTTCAACTATTTGTATTATGGAAAGCACAGCATCAGTATTGAGTGCACTCATTTTTAACAATAAGCGAAAAAAGGTGTTATCTTATTTATACTTCCTTCACGAAAAGATAAATATTTTTCAATTTCAAGAACTGAGTAGTAGTAGGCGCAGTTTCAGAGTTGTGAAGGGTTTTTGACAGGCGTGAAAATTAGCTGACACTTCTCAGTGCGCACTAGTGGGCACTAGTGCTAGCCACGTCAAACAAACCTATTGTCTGTCTCTGATTTGGAGGTCAGTTTAGTAATAAGAGGACAACCGACAACGTATTGTTTTCTTTTTAGTTAAACAAAAATTAGAGAGGATGTAGTAGCGAAAAAGAGAAATGAATCGGCATGGTCACCGTAACTTAGGTGTGACGTGTGACACATTTCTGGTGATGTGTTCATGACGCTGCTAGTAAATTGATTTTAGCCCTATTTCATTACAGAGAGCGGGAACTAGGAGAACGTAAAATAAAACTAATAGTAAAAGGGGGCATTAAAGTATTTAGTTTAGTAAGTCAGAAAGCTGTCTGACTAGATGTGTCTCGGTTTTGATTGGCTGATATTGTTCATATGAGCAGCTGTTTCAGTTGGCGTTTGTGGAGGGGTATGTGTAATAAGTTGACAGTTCGCAACGTAGAAAAAGTGACGTTCTAGACCGATCTAATTTTTGCTTTCAGGTTAAATCTTATCCAGACCAATCAAGACGATTGAAGGTAACTAGATTCTTGAATGTGCCCAATACCCAACAAAACTTAACAGTTTTTATAGGAACCTACTACTTTTCATAAATTTCTCTGTGCAGCTTTTCTGAGCGTTCGTCTACTTTATTTTTGCTGAGGAAGGTAAATAAGCCTTCTTATGTGTGTTGTGTACAAATTGGGTGTGTTTGGTGTTAAAACTTCAACTCCTAATCTCTTCCTACGTGCTACGTCTTTTATTGCTACTTAATTCTATGCCCTCCGTTCAAAAAACCTCGAGAACTGAAAACTGAAAAAAAAAAAAATGCAATCCAAGTTCAAAGTATTAGTCACATACGTAGGTCTTATTGCCTATGCCTAAGTCAATGCTAAAATAATCATTTTCAATGTTAACCAGTGAGAATTCTGCGCACCCATAAACAAGGTGACATCACTCCACAAGCACGATTAACAGAAATGATTAAAATTGAGTGGTCAGTGTTCTGGTCTGATCATAGATACAAGCCTACATTCCCAATCATAGAGTGATATCTGTCACAAGACAGCTTCTGCCAACTACTGCCAACCCTAATAATTTGCAAGTCTCCCCAATCAAATGATCCTTGTCATTGATCAATAAAATAACAATTAATCTACTCACACCGAGTAGCTATAATAAAACCATTACGAGCTGAGTGACGTCTGTCTTTTTTGACCCTAGACCAGCAAACATATTTCATTGACTACAACTTTTGCTGTTGCGGGCAGACATCCGTCCAAAGCCTTGTGGGGTCAGTTAATTGGCATAGTGACCTAGTGTAACTGCAGAATTATTCCCTACCAATGAGTTCAGTCCTATTATTAAGACAACATTTGAAAAGGAAATATATAAGTGTTGCACGGTTCCACTATTTAAATGGTATTTATTGATCTTACTCCCCGTTTGGCGTTTCTCTGATCTTGGAGTGGGCGAGGTTATGCCTATGTTTATATGGAAATGGCAATAATTGTGTGCTCCAAGGGAAAAATATCTTTTCAATGAGCGGAGCATAGCTGTATCTGAGCATATCGGCAGCATATGTCCGCGATCCGAGTCCGATTAATATTAATACGCGATTGTTCTTATGGCTATTTTTAGCTGGACTGTTTGTTTAGGAAATTTCTTGAGCGTTATGTAATCCGGATTCCGGAGTCAATGTCAAGTCAACTGTATTCCGCAGTTTTTGATTCACAACTTCTGTCTGTTGAGAATGTGCGGTAGGCAGTTGTCATAGAAGAAAAATCAGTGATGTAATTCGATGACATTTTGTATAAAATCGCTATCGAAGTGAAGCTTGATGAAATGTCGCCAGTCATCGTCCGATCTGGTGTGTAACGTGTAAGCAACCCTGGACTTGGTAGAGTTGAATAATTGCTGGATTGGTAGTGCCTATGTACGTATGCGCATAATCAATTGCAGATGCAGTATTAATAGAGGAAATTATTGAATAATGATATCAAAGTCGGATTATTGGCTGCAGTTTGTTCAAGACTGTTGTTCCATGACCATGAGTCATAAGTATGTTATCGGTTATTGCAGGTGCAGGCATTGCACTGTGATTTTTGGTCGTGAGTTTGTAAACAATGGACTAGTGGGTGTAGCTGCAAATAATGAATGGGATATATTCATGGTCATGCCGTCGTCATTGCTTGGTTTATAGTTTACGGGCCAGACTGCGTGGAGTGTGCAAAAAGACACGTAGTCGGGCCTTAAGTTCAAGTTTAATATAAGTAGGTATCTAATAACCCACTCTTCTTGCAACAATTGAGTGTGACAATGTTGTGTGGTATATCAAATCAAATGTCCAGTTGTACATAAAGAATAATACCTACAGGTAACAGTTGCAAATATGTGATTTTACATTGGACACTTTCGATTTTTTCTTCAGGTATCACATCTCATATTTATCTCACATGGAATATAAAATAAGATTTCATTTTGTGACTGACCATTTAATAAGTGTGCTATTTGACACCCCAACAGCTGTGCTCCTTCCTCAGCAACAACTATGGTGGTTCTCGTATCAAGTGTCTAATTTATGTCGTTTTCCACTGGGATTTTCAGATTTTGCTCTCATATTTCATATTTTTTGTGCCCAATAAAACATAAAACGAGATTTTTCTTTCTTTGCATTTGTAGTCATGCGTGTTTATAAAAGTCTATTAAATTTATGTTAATATCTATTGCTCCGGCCAAATGCATTTTTTTTTTATTTTTACAGACGTAAGTAATAACACACTTTAAAGTTAGACAAGTGACAAAAGTTTTCGCGTTATGTGGTATTCGATTGGGCTTCTTCAGATTCGCTCTCAGATTTCAGATTTCGTGTGGCTAATCGAACATAAAAACGTCACTTGCTCTTTTTTGTGCTGATATTCGTGCATTTCGAATGTGTGTTGCCTTCGACACTTTTCAAAGAGTTTTCCATTCACTAGCTAAATTTTGTATTAAAATATTCGAAATTTGCATTCCGATTGATTTCTAAATATTAATACATAAATAATTTACACAAATAGATTCAGCCGATGCAATGCCTTTCTTTGCTGTAGAGAAAATTCACGAAAACCTAAGCAATCTCCAACAGTTATCAAACTCAAACGCACTTGTATTGGTAAATCTGAGAAAATATATAAGATTTGCAAAAGTGCTCTGAAATCTGAAAAAGATTGTTTTTTTTTTGTACCAAACGAACATAAAAACTGCTTTGAGAGCAAAAACAGTGCTCTGAGAGCGCCCAATCGAATACCACATTAGTGTAAGTAGGTGTAAATCTCGCTTGGAAATCGAGATTCGCAAAATTGCCTTGACTTCAGAGTCAAAAGTGTGTTTTTTTTTATATAAAAACTGCACTGAATCTAAAAAAAAGAAGCTTTTTCTGTCCCAATGGAAACCGACATTTGTTAGTCTGACAGCTGTATGACTTGATGTATTTCAATTATGATTGGCTTAAATCGGTGATGTGAACCTTGTCAAGAAATTCGTGACTAAGTACTAAGTTCACAGTTCGCAATGTGGCTAACATAGTTTAAAAGTGACGTTGCCAATCATTGCCCGCGGCATTTCAAACTCCAAAGAAAAATATTCACATTTCACAAATAGTGCTAGACGTCTAACGCAAATGGTGAAATGTAATTTTTTTTATATGAAGTTTGACATGGCCGTGATTCATCTAGCGGGCAATCTAGTTTTTGCCTTCAGGTTAAATCTAGTCCAAACTCCAGACCAATCTTAACTAAATTTTTGAATGTGCCCAGTGACATACTATTTAACCAACAGATGCTGAGAGATCACCAACTTAAGTCCGTCATTTTGTCCATCAAACTGAAATGAAACTCATTCCTTACATTTTAATGTTTTTGTCCACCCCTCTACCTGTTGCGAACGTCTGATAAACTCTGACACCGGGAAGAGTGTATTATTCCTTTCAATCATTTTCTGCGCAACATTAGCCACAAGCACAAATTAATAGATAAGCAAGCTTGTACTGATAAGTGTCACAACGTTCGAGTAAGACAGCAAATTTCAGCAGTCATCGAATGGATCTGATCTACTACAATATTTCCAGCACATTGTACATCATCATTTTTCTTTTAGTGTGTAGTATTGCACTTAAGCACGATTTCCTCTTATTAACAATTGAGGAAACAAAATGTGCAGCATATCTTAATTTACAGAATGCATACGCACAGCACTCGAACAAATAGACGTTTTGTCTGTCAATTGATATATTTATTCGATGACAGATTACACCGTCCGTCGTGTGCAATAGTTATCCAAAACTTGCGAGTATTTACCAATAAAATTGAATGTAAAGTTTCCCATTGACAAGTCGATCGATTACTTACGATACTCAGCCATTGTTGTATCTGTCTGTTCGACAACCCATCCTCTGTTCCGAATGTGCTGGGTGGCAAGCGTTTGCAATTTTGCATATCGTTGATATATTCACATGCATACCGTTTTGGTATGACAATTAATTTGACATTTTTGCTTACCATTGCTAGCTGGGCAGCCATTGATGGCAGTGCATTTTATTGCAAAACTCATTTACCGACAGTGATGGCGACGAGCGGGAAAGTCAAATTCATTTTATTATTTCCAAGATGACATTCGATTCCTATATTCGATTGGTATTGCATAGATTTTGTATTATTTGCATGAGTTATGCATGTACTAATTACGAATTCCACTCGGAGACTAAAGATTGTACTATGGTGATGTGAAATTTTTATTGACGCAGATAGAGCATGGTGGGTGCGGTTTACTTTAATTGCAATTGTACGTTTTTAGGTGGGTTTTGGATTCGTGTTAAACTGCACTATCGACATTTTGTGTACTTGATGATGTTATGAGTGCGGGCTCGTAAATAGACTACCATTCAACGAGTTAGAAGACACTTGTAAGCTCAAAATGTTGAACTTCACGTTCACAGGGGCCGATTATTTTAAGAAAAATATTAACTGACATGGTTGAAGTTTTCTTCTTTGAATCCGAAATGTATATCTCTCCGTTACATTGAATAATTTGTCATCTTCCAACATTTCTGCATGCAATATTAACACACAGTTCGTGACTTTCTGCTTGACCCATTTATAACCGCGAAGGTGAGGTGTGCCTTGCGAATCACCTTTCTCTTCAATCTTCCACAAAACCAGGCTCCAATTTCCTCATCCTCTTAGTCAACAATGCTGATGAAAGTATTCGATTAGCGAAAAATGTCACCACATCGGAATTTCACAAGAGGAAATCTGCAAACTTCGCAGTCTTCTACTCAAGGAGAGGACCTTTAATTCGATTATCAGAACGAAATAACGTCGCGTCGTGTCACTATCTTTAGGATCGTTGCCTCATTTGTCTCATCGCAGATTCTCAACGACACACAACAAATCGATTATCCACGGAGTCTGAGATGTAATTTCAGTTCAGAATTCCGGGCAAATGCAAGTATAATCCAATCTGCGATAAGCCATTCAACTGCTCCAGTCATCCAAGCCAACCGTGCCAAGTGTCTAGTCAAAGTTAATTAGCCTGTCGCCGCATCTTCAATCGAGAAGCCAATCTCAGCTACAAACTGCAGTAGTATTGCCTCGTTGCGGCGCATCAGGTGTCTACAATCGCTACTTGGCAATCTGCTCACTGTATAGTGTATACCAATGCGACAAATGACACTGTACGTTGCAAGGAGCGCGATCCAAAGTGTTATGTTGAAATTGGCCACGTGACTCCTTATCACAGGATGAATCACATTCACATCGCACTTCGTGTTATTTTCGGTACAAAACATGACACTCACTGCGAGAGAGTTCAAAAATCACCTGCAATGCATTTCAAGAGCTCAATGGATGGCATTGCTTCCACCAGAACCGGCAGCGGGCAGCGACAGGCGATCGGCTCTGCACAGCTGTTCACCGAGAGTGTAGTGGCATTTTGTCACCCCTTATTAATTGTCGCCGTAAATAATTCCACCAACAGAATTACATCGAGGAAATGAACCGCAATGAAAATAGAATCGCGTCATCGTCAGTCATCGCAAATTTAAGAATAGAAATTTATTCCTAGAACTTGTTAATGGGATTTGTCGCAAATGCATTTCGGGGAGAGCCGGTGGACCGTGTGGACGACCTTTAGGCGCCGTTAGATGGCCGGGTTTTGTAAACATGCCAGGGCGATGTTGTCAATTACCATAGGCAGTCAGAAAAAAATTCTAAACAAGTTGAGGTGCATTGTGCACATAGCAAGTAAGAAACTATGCGCAGAATAATTTTAGAATATCACCTTAGGAATTGTAAAACTAGAATGTAAACTTGGCACTTGTATTAAATATGTTTAACTTAATATTGTCATTTGGGCGAACATAAGGAGTATTTTTTTTGGTTCAGAACAAAACACTGAACCGAGCTCAGAGCGATCTGAAATATTTATGACACACATTTAAGTAACATCTTAACTATAAAACCGCTCATGTGAACAGCTTTTAACGCAGCTTTTCAGTAGGCTACACTTTGTCTCGATTCATTATACTTTTCTACTATTTACTGCATTTTCGCATTGCTGATCTGATCAGTAATCAAAAGGTTAACTGTCAAAGCTGTAGTCTGATTTTTACTCAGACTATTCAGTCAATGCCGACAAATGTAGTAGATTTTTTTAATGCGCCCTGTGTTGCGTGGATCACACTTTTCCAATACCTGCATGACTCTGTAACCACTGCTCACACATTATTAAAAGCTCTTCGTGACAGATGTTTTCCAATGTTAGATCTCAAGTGGACAAAGTCACATTTTATATTTCCTGCTTCTCTTGATAATAAACCGATATTTTAACTACAACCTCTCATTTATTTTAATGCGTTAATTAAATTTAACGATGTTTTCACAGATCAAAATAATTTCAACGCAGAAAATCTAATTTCGATTGATGACAAGATCGGTCCCATTGGCTTAAAGTTGACACTCTGTCGCATCGCAAACATTTATATTACTGTAACATGAATCAATAACAATAAAACTATGTATGCAACTTAAGATCCAGAGCTGGACGAGCAAAAATGTAGACGGATATACTACGAAATGAACGAGCACCCCGTTTCAGTATAACGAATTCCGATATTGTTTACAAAGAGAAAGAGCATGGGCGTGCGATAAAATCTGCCAAAGCCTTTCGCGCCAGACGCATTGTTTTACATTTTTATTTGCCAAATGAAGACGCTGACAAATGATGTTCATTCATAATGACAGTATGTGAGATGCGATCGAATGGAGTGAGTTATTTGAATGGCCTAAATTGGAGGAGTGCTAATATAAGTGGGGTATCTCATTTATCAAAAATTGAATTAAATTTTATTTATACTTTTGACGTTTGAGTGCCGATAGCATCAACTTTTTTTTTTATGGTCGCAGTTTATAATGAATACTGCGGTTGCCGTTATTTTCTTAAGCGAAATTTTGTTATAAACGAACTACATCCGATTTGTGTCAGATTTTTGATATTTTTTTTAACATGAACGGTCTTTTTTTTCGCTTTCTGTTTATAAACAGAAATCCTTAATAAAGTCGGCATGACGGAAGTTTATTTTTTAGCGGTGAAACAGCGGCACTGCATTTTGTAAACAAATTTTATTCCATAAAATTCCAAAAGTCATAGAAAAGTGGGAACATTTTTTTCAAACAATCTTTTACCTACCACAAACAATGGGGACGTTCGGATTCATAGTTTAGTAAGTTGACAAGCTGTCTGACTAGATGTCATTCAGTTTTGATTGGCCCAGAGTGGTCACGTGATTAGTTTTTGCAGTTGACGTTTATGGAGGGGAAGCCGACAAATCTAGTCAGGAAAATCCTGCCTGCATACTCAGTTGACATTTCGAAGAGTCAGATTTTAAATAAACAGAGTGGCCGTGGCAGAATTCTGAGGTCTCGAAAAAAGGGCCAGTGAGAGAAAAGGGTGCCATTTCTAAACGTACTCTGCAAATTTCGAATTTTCGCACGATATTTAACAACCATTAGTTCCCATACCAGTGTAATATAGTTGTGATAGGCAACCGTGTTACATTTTAAATGTACTTATTTGAAAATATCAATTTTTGAAAAAATTATGAGGGGTCTTTTCCGAATAAAAAAGGGCAAATCAAACAAAGGCAACGCTGACCGCGAGAATACAAAAACAATTCAACTTGCTCAGTCAACGCGTTCGGATTCCTAGTCACGACCAATCTAGTTGACGTTTTACATAAACTATGAATCCGAACGTCCCCAATGTAAACTCAGATATCACCGAAATTTAAAATGGCTGGCTTCATATTCGAAAGGAAACGTACGTGTTCAGCATATTTGTTTTAGAGATGAAGAGGACGGCTGATATGAACTATGGAATTCCCAGATTTTCTCGCTTCCGCTTTCCGCTATGTGATGTATGTTTAATTTGTTTGCAAGTATTTTTTACTACAAACTTAACCTGTGCCACCAGCTCGCAGTTAAATATCTTCGCCGATCTGACTTATATGTAGTACCTAAATTCTAAAAAGTGGAAATTAAATTGCTAAAAATAACTGGGGGTCAAATATGACAGCTAGTAGGAATAAACTTGATAAAATGCTTTATAGCTTAAGGTGGTGTCATACGTTTGAATACAAAAAATATATGAATATGTTGAAATGACTGACACGTCATATTTAAAATAAAAAAATAAATAAAAAATATAACATCGATCAGTCTTCTCCATCAAAACGAAATTTCACTTTTCTGTTTTGACAGTTTTTATTCACTTGTTCCCTCCTGCTCTGTTCCAAGTTTTCTTCACTTAACAGATCTTTTGTATGTTAAAACAGTGAGTGGTTACGTTCAAGTATCTAGTTTAGTACGTCTGTCTGACAGCTGTCTGACTATATGTATCTCGGTTTTGATTGGCTGAAATCGGTCACATGAGCAGCTGTTTCAGTTGACGTTTATGGAGGGGTAGCTGACGAATCCAGTCAAGAAATTACTGTCTGAGTACTAAGTTGACAGTTCGCACATGTGGTTGACGTAGGAAAAATGGCATTCCCGAACATTCTAGTTTTTGGATACAGGTTACATTTAGTCCAGACCAATCCAGTCGACTTAAGATAACTAGATTTTTGAATGTGCCCAGTGTCTACTTCCCTATTTTTCATTTGACATTGAATACGTCGCCAAGGTGTTCACATTCGGCTCAGAGTTAGCATTTCGATAATTTTGAAATGCATTCATTTTCCTCAGCAATTTTTTGTTATGTTCATGAAATTATGTAGGTATAGGTATTTGTTTTTGTGAAAAATCATGTTTTTTGAATTGGGTGTGACTAACAACTAATCCACTGACGATCTAATTCATTTGACGGAAATAGTCTTCAGCTTAACAAAAGATTTAAAAGATATGTTTCGTTCTTCACCCATTTCACCATATAAACAATTGAAAAACAAAATTTCAATGTCTACCTACCCAGTCTAGGAATCCCGTAGATAAAAGAAAGCTAATTTGTCAAATTTTTTAATACATTGCGTTCTTAATTAGTGACAACGTTTTGATGAGTTTATTTTTTATTAAATTTTATTTTCAGGCTATTAAAATAGCGCCTTTATAGTTTGTAGCCAGTGGGTGTGTGTGTAGCTCAAGTTCATTTAAAGTTAAGTTGCCTAAGAATTGGCATTTATGTGTCAAGGTTCTGGGAAAGGCGTATTTCGATTATATTAGCATATAGAATTGGGCAGTTGCGTCATGCCGTGTTGCGTAGAGTGGCGTTTACATTGTTTCTTTTTGTTTTGAGCAAATAAGTGACAATGGGATTGAACAGGTAAATCAGTTGGAGTGGTTAACTTGGAATAATATTTCGAGAGAGAAATGATTTTGAACTAATAATTTGCGTACTATATATTTGACAACCGCCACATTAGATAACTTTTTAAGTTGCATTCATTTTTTGGAATAGTCTGTAACATATTTCACGATTGTCAGTTTTGACAGGTACAAAAATATAAAGCTGAGATTACATGTGTCATTTTCGTGGCAAATTTTGACATGTTGACATCGTTATGAAGTAAACACTTCGAATTTTTGTGACGTCAGCATGTCGAAATTTGCCACGAAAAATGCCACGTATAATCTTAGCTTAAGTATTGAGTTTAGTAGGTAAATCTGACAGCTTGTTAATTTGATATATCTCAGTTTTGATTGGCTTAGATCAGTCATATAAATAGCTGTTTCAGTTGACGTTTAGAGAGGGTAGCCGCTGTATGTAGTCAAGAAATTCTTGACTGAGTAGATACTAAGATGACAGTTCGCATATATGTGGCTAATGAAGGAAAAGTGACGTTCCCGACCGATCTAGTTTTTGCCCATTGTATTTGATTAAGAGTTGATTTTTGAAAGACTAACATAATGTGAATGTATGTTTAAAATGTTAGGTCTATTCGCTTACTTTCCCCAGTCAAGCACTAAAAATCTGTCAAAATCGAAAAAAAACAGAGCGGAAAATATACCTAAAAGTACATCTATTTTTGACATCTAATCCACATCACAAATAAATTTATAACTTAGGTTTTTGCAACATATGAAATGGTCTAGGAGAACATTCGACCACCACCGAGTTTTCAGAGATTTTATTTTTGGGTTGAATTGATTTTTAAGACGGATTTTGAATTTGTTTCTTGTCAACTTTGTACATTTGACTACTGTATCAGTAGTTGCCTGGGGAAGTTTTCTTAGCTGTTGAGGAGCTGCTCGTTACTCGTTATTTTGCTAATTTTCTCTTTTCCTGTCATTTTTGATGAGTACGTGTATAGACTATGTGCGATTGCGATCGATTTATATCGATTCTATCTATCGATTTTAAAATGGAACCTTTTCCTGTACACCCGTCAAGTACATGTAAAAATTCATTGAAAAATAAACTGACTTTCACTGCAACTGGTTTAACCTCTAGTGAGAATAGTTTTATGCCACCTATATATCGTTATTTAAGGTTTGACATTTGTTTGACGTATCGGTAGTCATCTAAATGCCAATTAAATGCCGTCTGTGACTGAGACTATGACATTGAGCCACGATGGTGATCAATCAAAACGACAAATGACAATGCACACTCTACCAATCATTTCTCTAATATTGCCGGCTTGGAGAAACGGTAACCATAATTCTGTCATTCTGTGTGTAATCAACGAGTCCAATGTCTGTTCATTTTCGGCAATATGCCCCATATAAGTTGTCAATCTTAATTTAACGAAAACTCAAATCAATTCCCCCCACATCCACATTTGGCCAACATTGAAATCTAATGCCCATCAAATCAAACATCTGATGTTGTCGACAACTCCACGCTTTCTTATAATGTTTCCATATCCCTACACTACTTGACCAAATGGCAATCATCTCATGGCAGAAGGCAGACGAAGAGATTACAATGTAGGTTGACAATAATTGTCTCCGAAACCTACATACCGATGATGATATCGATTATCTTGCACCGGAATATCATTTATTATAATTTGACAGTAAATTGAACAAAGGCGGTGTTCAACCATCGGGCAGTCTCATCTGTTGTGACAGTTGTTAATCATTTCCACTGTCGGCAGTTGAGTGTATTCACAGAAAAGTGGAAAATTTGAGATTATGATCAATTATAACGAAAGCACGTGACTTAACCTCATAATTAACTACACCCCAGGGGCTGTGTATGACATTGACATTGACAAGTCACACTTTGACATATGCGTTAAGGGTGTTGCCAATATACAGTGAGAATCACAATAACGTGTGACATGATGACTTTGTGTATGCATTTCCTGGAAATGTTTTCAATATTTGTCAAAGCCTTTTCGGTGAATTCCTAATCAGCAGTGCAGTGTATTACTCACGCACACAGATTGGAGTGCAGTTAAGGTAATGGTTTAGCTCACGTAAATTACTAGATTAGATGAAAAAATTTCTATGATTTTATTATAAATAGTGTTATGATAGAATGATTCACTTGAAGTTGCAGACTTTTCTGAGAAAATATTTTGTGGAACGGAACTTAGCATCGTAAGGTGCATTTCTGGGAATAAGAATGAGAAAGTGACAAGTTTTATTATGACATTTCATATTTCCGTGCAAAAATGTAACTTTATCTGTTAACTAGAAATTCCAGCGGAAATTACATCAATGTAATGAGAATTGGTACGTGACCAGAAGTTTGACACAAGAACTAGAAACAGAATATAGCTGGATTGGTTTTCCGTGGCACGTCTTTTGTGGAAGCGACTTTGAAAAGTTGTTCAGAAGGCCATTAAAAGACACACCGATAAAAGACATAAGAGTTTCGTTTCGTGACTTTGACCCTTTTATCCAAACTTGAATCAAAGTTTTACAGATTGACAGAATGCCCTAATATTTTGCATGTTCTAAAACGCTTTCATGACTCTAAAGATTTTCTGTGGAAGTTTTTAATTTTTAAATATTTCACAATTTTGTATTTTTACTTTACTCGTGAAGTACAGTCCGATCTTCAGTTTACTGACAGCATATGTCAAATGAGTTACTTTTTTATGGTGAAATTTTTTCATTTGAAGTTTGACAGATGACAAATATAGCAGGGAACTTAGTTTCGCTGGAAAATTTAGTATTTGTCATTAATTATCTAATGCTTGATCTAGATCTATCACGTTACCAGCATGGAGAACTGGTAAATAAATCGGTAGAAAAATATTGCTGCCTGAGTACTGCATTGGCATTTTGATAAGTCAGAGTTTTTGTAGAATTGTAGAAAAATAGAAGAAAATAGTTTGGCATAGAAATCAAATATGTCAAAGTCACTATTAGAACAAAATATTTAGCCGCAATTGTAGCCGAAGGGTCATCAAGAATGGTTATACAGATTTGTAAAACCGTCACCAAACGTAGGTACTGCGCTGTTTTACACAATTGTCAATAAATTTAGTTCCTACGGAATATTCTTGCATTCCGCTGACATATTTTTGTGACTTTTACAATGATTGTAAGCAAAGTAAAGTAGACGATTCGCATGATATGTAAATTTGGTTATTCAAAGAAAATGTACTAATCCACTATAAGGTAGACATTGCCCTATTGTCGATAAGCTATTTCATGTCCAAAGTTGTAATTGCAAAATCAATAGAATAGAGTTTCAGTGAAATGTCATGACTTTATGATTCAATATTTATAAGCACTACCACTTACACTGATAAAAAAGAAAAAGAAGCGCTCTATCATCAAGCCAATCAACCAGCAGGTGCAGATAAAAGATATTTCATTGAAAAACCTTGCATAAACTGCCACCTAATAAAGTTTAATTTTTTACGAACAGAACTGTCAGATGTTTAAATTGTTTCAACCAAACCGCCATCAGAATATTTGTAGCATTTTCAGACGGCTTCAAGGTCAATCTAATGAAAAGCACACTCCCCTCCCCATCCATAACGATCTCACAGTTTACAACCACTCATCGTTATGTCAAGTCATACATAGTCGCACTAGAATAAATCACAAGCCATCGTCAATTCTCGCGAATCATCAATAAAAACTCCACACACACAATCAATCGGTCGTAAAAAAAATGCTTGACAATCGAAATCGAGAAAACGATGAAGACCATTCATTGATTACTCTGACACTGCATCATCAACGAAAATGTTTCACCACCCCTTCAAACAATAAACGCTGCTGATCCTTCCCATTGAGTCATCGCTACACCATCCTCGGATAGATTGACATAAACAATCGTTGTTATGATTAAAAATACTGCCAACGGCGCGCATCGATTAGTGTTGTGCCAACTCTATTTTTTGAAATGCATTGCGATTGCGATGCGATGAATCAACTAATTTTGACTCGCGGTAATTCTTGTTTATTCCGCTCATGTGTGCATAAGTAGTGAATTAATTGTCATTTTCGAGAATACACTCAATGACATTTGCATTGAGTATAGGCGAGTGGTTTGTGTACATAACCGAACTAAGGGAATGAATATTGACACAGTCTCGAATGTCAAATCAATTTGTTTATTCGTGAGAATGATGTCATGTTAAATACAAAACTGCATACTCTCCGACCAAGACGAAGAGGAGAAGTCCACACTCCATTACAGCCAAGAAAACTCGATCAAGGAAGCTGTCGATTGACAACTCTTAAAGCAGACATAACACATAAGGGAAAGCTTTACCGATAGACAGTCAGGCAATAAATTTTCTTTCGAATTGGCATTGGTCGAACAGATGTTTCAACTTTGTATGGAATACCGTTATAAGCGGGGTATGAGTAGGAGCAAGTCGTGGAAATTGTTCGAGAACAAACAATGCATTGCCTTTGGTGCAAGAGAAAAAAGTACCAAATGACATACAGTTTTCCACAGTGTAAGATATTTTCCAATTTATACGTCTTATTTCTCAGAAAGGATGCAAATGAATTCACATTCACATCTTTGCTTAGTTTTATTCAGAACTTGCGTACTATTCAGTATTCCCCGCATTTATTTCTTGAGAATTACAGAGCTATAAACGGAATTGGATTCGCCTGAAAGTCAAACTGAGTAAGAAGAAAACTAGAAATCCGCTGTCAATGGAAATTATAACGAAATTCATCTCAGGGACGATTCATTTTTTGTAAATAAGGAATTAACGTTTTTTTTTCTAATAAATTCGTGGATAATAACCACCCGTGCAGGGTGTGCTGTCAAAAAAGAATGTAAATCTGGTGAGTTCCAATTTTTCGCTCATTGAATTTGTAGGTTCTTTAAACCATTTTGTTGCAACCTTACAAAAATAATACCCGCACGAACGTCTTAATTTGATGACAACTGTCATCATCTTCACAAGTAGTAATACTTGACACTTTGCCAAAACCAGTGAAAGCGGGCTGGCGAAATTCTAGCCAACTGTGCCTAAATATATGATAAAAGAGACTCTTAACCAGCGCGCTGCATACAAATAAGTGATTTTGTCTGCTGCATATGCATCGCACAAAATCGATCCAATTGAATCCCCTATACAAGGCAGATTCACTCGCAGGTTGTCACTTTTTTGTTAAGTGATTCAAGTGGTATGAGTATCCAAACGAGATTCTGCGAATTCATGAAATGTGGGGCGTGTGTTGTGCGCAAAAGTCATTTCAATTGTTGGTGTATCGTGCGCCATGCACTTGGCACCTCTGCTCATGACAGAAGGCAGTCAAATGAAAAAAAGAAGAAAACTTCAGACAAGATGACAGTTGACAGATAGGGGTTAGGTCAGAGTAAACGGAGCCGCTGAAAGTGTGGCGCGACTGGGTAGGTACTATACCAACTCTTTTTGTGAATTTCATTTGTGTATGATTGAAAAGTTGAGTGATGGTTTCCGGTTTCCTTTCAATTGCAATAAACAACAGCATTTACTTGAATTTGGTCACATAACACAATGGCACTCCATCACTCGGCTGTGGGAATCTTTGAATTTCTCCAAACACTCGTTGTATGGAAAATTTATCAATCACATTCGTGAGTGCATTCGAAAATTGAATACCCTTGCTGTGATGGTTGTTCAGTGCAGGATTTCGGTGTGAAATTTCAGTTGTGACCAAACACGAATCGTGAATCCATTTAGAGATTCCACCAAAACCACATTTACTTACATTTGAACCTGTAAATCAGTTTCACTTTTTCCTCGCAAACACATTTGCAATAGAGACAACAGTTGGGGAGTGGGATGATTAATGAACACCGCCAACGATTTGAACGATTTGACTGATGCGAATTTTAAGAAATTGCAATAAGATGAGTAAATCTTTTAGCCGGGGGTGTATTGACCAAGTGACCGAATTTATTCTTGGAATAATATGTTCGGATTGTGTCTGCGAGTTGTATTTGATATATGTATATGCAAATGACATCAAATGTGTAAACTGTCAGATATTATTTATAGTTGCGAAGTAATTGAGTAATATTTTGCCTTGAGCCAATGAGCTGACAACATTAGATTCGTCGAAACTCAGAGAACAAACAAATCTAACTTAAGGACTATTCACATGGGAGCGAATTGCGACAAATCAATTTAACTGTGTTTATTTATTGAAAATTGATATTTTTTCTATCACAAAACCATTATATTTAATTAATCGAACATCTAATCTTAAAAAATAAACATGAATCCCATAATTGATTTTAAAAGCTAAATTAACAATTAAAGCAATTTTTCCGCAAATTAAAAATTCTTGCCGCGAACTGTCACACTTTATTCACAATCGCGATCCAGAAACCCACTAATGAAAAATTTGTTCGAACTTAACCTTTAAATATGAAACTGATACGCGGGAATCTGCGACCAAAAAAAAGTTTTCATGTGAATGAAGTGTCAAAAACTACGAATTCGCGTGTTCGCAGTTCGCAATTCGCTCTCCAGCCGTTTTTTTTTAATTAATCCTTTTCCAATTGATATTTAAAAAAACAAACAAACATACATAAATAATTATTAGGTCTGTTCCCTAACGATAATGCATTCGAACATATTCGCCAAAATTAGTCAAACTTCGTTCCCTTACGCAAAAGTTGGCCAGAAAAGAGCCAAAAAGAGAGAACAAAATATTTCCCCACCATAAAAAAATTTTGCTGACAGATGGTTGTCAAATACCAATTTGTAACTGACTTATTATTTAATTTTATTTATATTTTGTGCTTGTATACCATAAAAATTTATGTAAGAAGCGAAAAGAATTGAACTTTTTAATTTCTGCAATAAAAGCAACTCAAATCTTGGTCTTAAATATAAATTTGTGCTTTGTTGTACTGATGTTCAAATATTTCCGCCTAGAAAAAAATTACATTTTTCAAATTTGTGGTTCAACGCGTTCCATTTCGAAGAGCGAATTCTCTCGCAATGAGAGAAATGTGACATATTGTCAAAATTGAAAGTAAGGGAACAAACTTATTATAATTACAAATGGGGAGGTTCAAGAATCGAGTTCAGTAAATCTGACAGCTGCGTTACTTGACGTTTCTCAGTTTTGATTGACAGATTGGTCACATGAACAATTTTTTTTTAGTAGAATGTACTCCAGAATTTCTTGAATGAGTACAGTTGAGAATTCTTATTTGTGGCTTACGTAGAAAAAGTGACGTTACTGAACATTCTAGTTTTTATGATCAGTATACATTAACCCATTAATGTATACATTAATAAACCCTGTGTTAAAGTTATCAACTTGTTACTCAGCAGTTATAACCAATTTTTTTATGCTATCTGACGTTTGCTAGCTAACTAACTTGTGTAAATTTTTTTTATTAATAAGGGGGTAAGTCTACTGAAGATAACTAGATTTTTTAATGTGCCCATTATCACAGCGAATAATTTTAAATTTAACGTCACTTTTCAAGGGAAATGTTGCACTCGACAAATTACTTCTGACGCGGGTCAGTTTGACAGAACATTTTGGATAAAATTTCTTTATATGTGGTTGATGAGCACAAATTAATGTCAGTGTAATTTTATGAATTGAAGTTTTTGAATAAATAAACTTTGATAATGTCATGTCAATTTGTCAAATACATCTCAATGTCAGTCGTTGTTAAATGAAAAGATTGCGGAGCTCTGCCACAAACTAATTTGGCAACTAAACTGTTTGACGCTTTTGACAAGCTTGATTTGAAATCTCAAATTAGTGAGTTTTACAGAATAAAGTTTAAGTCTAAAAAAATCTGGTTTTGAAAGTAGAGTTTAGTTCTAAAATCTTCCGTTGGTTTATACTTAATGTTACGTATACGACACAGTGGTTCACGTAACTGTTTTCCAGGGTATCGTCAAAATTCAGTCAGTCACCAACCTTAATTATATATATTTTAAGGGCCAACCAGAATATGATTATGTGGGCTTTCACTCATGTCACTGAGAGTGGAAATAAGTGATGTCATCCTATAATCGCTCATTCATAACTTATAAATACTGTTTCATTCACTATTCCTGTGATATAGCCCCATTAAATTTCCGGCAACTGAAACAGACAAACTTTTTATGTGAAGACAATAATTGCAGTCCACGAATATTTATTTCAATGATACAAAAGCACTTGCAAATGGTTGACATATTTGGCGCCAATCAATTGATCTCTCTCTCTCTATCTAGTACCCTTCCGTTAATTGTTCTCATCAAATAAATGCGATGGAAATACCAATTGCAGCAAGTACTTTAGGCGAAATATAACTATGGCTTACTGACATTCAATCTCAATCAATCCCTTACAATGTAGCACGCGTAACGTAAAAAAAAATTAAAATCACTTTTTTCACTACTTGTACTCCTACAACAATTTAATTGCTTTGTGACTGCCACACATACAGAGCAATTAATAACGTTTTCAGATAGAACTTACGCAGGAATACCAGAGCATAATAATAGTTTTTGTGGTTGGCTGCATGCAACAGTGATAGCTTTCTCTGGCGATAATCTCTGAAAATAGTTTAGCGTCAGCATCATTATATTTTTCAAAATATTTTTTCGGGGCTCGGTTGCGTTCAGCGAAGCATCAAATTAAATTTACGACCTGCTGCTGCTGGTTGTACGAGTGTACGAGTATGCACCATTGACCATGAGCATAGAATAAAACAACAAGCTAATAGGTCTTCTAATGTACAATACTCTTTAATAGCAAAGTGCTCGTTGCTCGTGCTGATGTACTGCAAATAAGTTTCAAATACAGCCTGCTCACTGCTCACTGCAGACAGTGGATGACGTTATTTTTTACTGGCAAACTGGGGTGTCATATCCAAGTTATAACCGGCTTGCCAATTGCCATTCCTTATTGGGAATAGCTACTCTCGAAGTAAATTGATAGGAAAGCGTTAATTGACCGGGAACAAATTTTAATAAATTCATCGACGACTGCCAAAGATGGACTGCAAGTTCAAGTGAACTTGGGCGGCGTGGCGCCCGATTGGCGTGATGGTGGATTCAGTGATTAATGACCCACATAAAACGTTAAATAATTTATTTTTTCATACTTTTCGATTTGATAAGGAAGCCTTGATCTTACTTGATCTTGTTTTATTGGACCGGGATAGAAGTGACAGCGAAAATTTAGTCTACTTTGATCTCCGAGGTAATTTTAAACTTATAGCATAACTATACGAATAATAACCGCCTGAACGGTGCCGCTGTCAAAATGAAAACACAAAGAATGTGGTATTTCTGAACTCTGACACACAGTGTCGTTTACACATTTTTCGGTGCCAATTTTTACATTGCGACGATGAACAAGACGGAGTAAAAACCGGTTACTATGTAGTAGACGTCATTGGCCAAGTAAATGTAGTAGATTTGCTTCATATACAGCGAATTCACAACCCTGATTTGGAAACGTCAATTACTTTGTGATTAATCGCTTAAAAAAAACCTTTCTTTTAAAATATGGAGCAGATCCTGAACTGTCAAAATAAGTTCGTGTTTATCTTTTAATTCATATTTATGAATTTGTTTTTTTTTTCATTTTCATGCTTATGTATTTTTTTTTTTTTTTTCATTCAGAGAACGAGCAGCGAGACAGAATTTATTGACTAAGAATAAATTAAGAGGCTATGACCAAATCCGAGAACAGCTTATTTTGACAGCTAAACATCAAGATGCTAATCAGAAATATACATAAAAAGAAAGTAGATTATACAAAATGTAGTAGATCAAAGATAAGCAAAAGAATAAAATAAAATGAGAACTAGTGCTCCAATGTGTTTCTAAATAAAACAGATTGCCCTGAAATTGAAGTTCAAATCAACTAGGTCTATATCGTCGCAACAGGTGCATTTTTTCAGGGATTTCAGGATTACTCGCATGACTTCCAGAGGCTTGACTTTGGTTATTAAGCTTAAGAAAAGTTATGTTGAAAAATTGAATTAATTTTCGTCCGGAAATCAATTTTTTTTATGTCACTGTACGTTATTCCGGAATACCCGCTGTAATCCAAACTAAAAACTTCTAGTAAGATCACTTCAATCGCAATAGCAAATTCACGGGGTAATTGAATTTATTTTCATTCAGTCATAATAAAAAAAAAAATTAAGACGCTCATTCATAAGACAATGTGAAGCAGTCACTAATTGATTCGAAAAAAACAACAACAATTAAAACTGCGAAAGTGGAATGCTAAAAAGAACAAAATAGCCCTAGTCCCATTCCATACATAAACTTATAATTTTTGTTTTTCATTGCCAATGGACAATTGCCCTTTGGAATTCCCCAAAATTAACTCGTGGACAGAAATCTAAATTTTGGGTGGTCAAGACCTTCCGCGCCATTGCCTTCATTAACCGAATTTTCGACTATCCCGCCATTTTCGTGGACGCGTCGCATCCCATTAAAGTTGATAACAATTCTTTTCTGCGGGTCATCCTTCACCGAAAGCGAACCTTGCATTCGGATTAAATTCGAATCGGTCGCTGGACTGTTTAGAACCATTGTGCTGGTCGGTACTGCTTATTGTCCATCCATTTCGTTGTCTGCTTCTTTCTGCGATATTCTTAACTTAATTTGCTGATGCATTCATTCCAAGTGAATATGCGAAATGTGGCGGAACCCGAAATTGTCATTTTAAATTTTAGCCAAGAATTTTAACGTTTGCCCAGCACCAGCAAATCGTGACCACACGATGCGAGATCGCATTTATACTCGTGTGGCTGCATGCGTTGGAAAAGTTTCTGCCGCATTGCATCGGTGTGTGTACCTACATGTTTTGTGTTCGAGTTTCGAGAGAAATTGGCGATTTAATTGGCCCAGTGCCCAGTAAATGTCCAGGGCCAAGCAAACATAGAAAGGGAATTATGAAATTAAATTTGAATTATCCCTACGGAACGTGAACCGGAAAGTTAGCTACAGCACACAAAACTATTGAATTTGATTTAGATTTATTATGCGGAAGGGTGCTACATTTTAGCGCAGCTTTTGCGGAGTTTTCGGCAAATTGGAAATTCGTTATCTAAGCCATAACCGTGACATATAGGAACGAGGTGACATATTATACACAATTAGACCTCAATCGGTCACATAGATTAGCGCAGCAGTTACGTGCGTACAACAGATAAGAATTTTGCAAAGCATTCAATAGGTACCTTGTGTTTTTAGTTGCTTGACCTTGATAGTTCGATTTTGCGAGTGCTTTCTGTACGATTGCTTTTTTGCGATAAGTTCTATTAATAAGTAGAAAGTGGAGAATTTGCTAAAACAAGTCTGTAACCTCTTCAGCAACTATTTGATTGACACAATTTCAAGTAAGGCCGCTCGTTCTCATATTTATTTTATCCACATTGCAAATGCCCTTGGTGGTTCTGTGAAATTTCAACCATTCTGTTGCACAATTTTACACAAAGAACTATCAAAAGTCAAAAGCCCTACTGCCTCTCGAAACTGATTGCAAAGCCAAACACTTGAGAGCTGCAGCAAGTTGCTAACACGCATAAACACTCATTGGTATCCATTCAAATGTACTCGCATCTACTATTATTCTCAGCTCAATAATCAATTTTCGCATTTCAAATCTCATCTAGGACGTGTTTTCAATAGTCCACTTTAAAATCGATACAATGTCAATTGCATATATGCTGCCAGTACCAGATTACTTTCATTCTCAATTCATTCATTCAAAATCAAAGTGGATTTCTGTCGAGTGAGAAAACGAAACCAACTCACCAAGTCTAGGACAGCATTCTAATCGCTGCGTCTGAAGGTCGTCTCTGACTAAGCACCAGAAGCCGAATACAAAAAAATACAAATAAAAATTGAATTCTACCGCCACATTTCGGCGATAATTAGACGTGAAATGGCGTGTAACCAAAGATGCTAAAGATCAACATAAGCATCTTACTCTTGATTCGCGTTTAATTACCGTTCGCGCTAAAGATATTTCGATCGCAACGAATTAGCGTCTGCATTTGGTCAGACGGTATGCACCCTCATCGCAGGGCAGGACGTCCGCGTCCGTTTTGCTCTGACATTGGCATGGGTTTGTTATAACCAACGCTGTGTTTGGCCATTGTGCACAGAGAGACAGAGAGAGAGACGAGACATGAGATCATCTTGAAATAGATCGGTCGAATGCAATTTTAGAAATATTTTCAAGCGGCTAGCGCTTAACAATAATTTAGCCGATAAAAACGTTTCGCAATCAAGTTGTTGGGGAAATAATTGATTCGGTCGTGGGAATGTAATCGTGGCGCTTACCGAAAGATCATTGCAGCGCCTCGGTCGTCGATCATCAACTTAATTGCACGAGTGATGGGGCTCTGAACGCAAATTATGCGAAACAATGCGGAAGGAAGTAGGATGTCAAGAATGGAGATAGAAGATTCTGGCGGGAAGTGTGTTTAAAAGTGATTTATTAATTGGTTATATCTTAGATTTTTAATACGAAATCGCGAATAGTAACTAATGATCGACTCAAAAATTGTGACGGTTGCACTATACATTTTTACTTCATGGAAACTTGTGAGTATACTGCATCTCCTGCCGGGGGAAAAAAAAATGCTGACAATAAACAAAGGACAGTGCGAAACTGCAACCTTTCTGTCGCCCTAAAATAACAAAATATACTGACTAAAATTTCGATTCACTTTTGCACTTTTTCTATACCCTAACCCTATTGCAACAGCAAAATACAACAGATTAAAGTGTGCTCTGTTCCTTTTGACAGTTCGCTAAATATCATTGTTGCTGTCTGTCAGTAGTTTTACTTCAGGGTTGTTACTTGTTAGAGATTAGAAAAACTATGGTCAAAATCGGATACATAAGGTCTGTTCCTTTACTTTTGTAGTAAGAATGGAAAAGACTGTCAAAATGGCAGTGGTAGTGATAAATTCTCTCACAGAGAGAGACGCTTACGAAAAAGTTAAGGAACGCTTTTGTAGTAATTTATGAAAAAATGACAAATACATAATTCAAATATTCAAAAAATTGTACGAAAAGTCGTTAAAATGTCTGATAAACTCGAGGACTTTGTTAATAGAAGCGACACTCCATAAAGAATTACATGGAGGATAGTATTCCCTGTTCCAGCGCAGAAGAATTTCGTCGCCACTTTTGAAAGAATCTCGAGGAAAACATTCAATTTTATTTTGCCGCCTGTGATACCATTTTAATACGCAAGAAATCAAAAATAATCCACGCATATGCCAAAATGGACAACAAATTTCAAATCAGCAGTTAATTATAAGGTGACTGACAGCTTTTTCACTTCTTACACCAAGAAATTTGTTGAGTAAAAATTCGTAAGATTCTCACTGGAGGGGTAATATCTTGCTCTCTCGATGACGCTCTCTTTTACGAATTTTTCGAGTTAAGGAACGGCACTGAGTAATAATTCGTAAGAATTCGTAAGAATTAGTAAAAATTCGTAAGATTTATAAGTAAAGGAACAGACCTATAAAATAAAATTTCTCAATTTTACTAGGCCTGTTGCGCACAATTGTGTACCCCTAATGTCAAGATTTCTAAACCTTTTAGGCAGAGAGAGAGTTATTTTATGTGTGTCAATACCGCTTTATAATCACAGTTTCACAAGCCTGTCAAGAGAGATCTCTGTGAAACTGTCAATAGTTGTAACATTTGTCAAATTGATGGGAATTTTTTCCTAAATGTCAGTTCAACTGTAATTTGTATGTGCAGCTTTTAGCGACTTTTTTTTTAAGCATAAGAACTAAAACTTTTGTTCGTTCTGAAATGAAAAATAAGCAGGCCTATTCGGCAAAATCTTTAAATCTGTTATTATGTTCATGAGTTTCCATACAAAAGTTCGAACTGTCAAAAAATCGTTAACGGTCTCTAATAATTGAAAATAATTTACAAATTTATATTTTTGTTTAGCCGAAACACCGATCACTTTTGCTGGAACTAAGATTTAATAGTAATTTGATCTTCCTGATGCTCGTAATAATTCAAAACTTTCCCTTTTCAGTCGGCATTTTAATGTTTTTGCAAAAAAATTGATCAGGTGCCCACTGACTATTTAGAAACAAAGAAAAAAAGCTGTTTGGTTTGATAGGTTCGTAACAGATTTCAATTTTCGAAGTTCCATAACAGAGTTTCATAAAAGTTCGAAATCCAGAATACGATTTATAAAAGATTTTTTATGGTCGAAAAGTTTTATAATTCATAACAGAAAATTAGTTCTATAAGAATAAAAGATTTCGCAGAATAGGTCCAAATTCCTAAATATTTTTTCCTCTCCGTTTCGAAACGTCAAACTCATAGACGTCAATCTCAAAAAAAAAAAAAAAAACCCTCTATGGGAAATTCTCTCGGATTCTCTCCAAGTAAACATTCCTGTTCATATCAATAAAAATGTAACCCCGTGTTAGTCCATCTACAACTGACATCTGTTAGTTCGATGCAATCTGGCATATTCATCTGAAATGTCTGCTCTTTTAGCTTTGTGCTACACGCCGCCGTCGAAGAGATAAAACCCAATTTGCGTAATTAATTATCCTAATACAGGTGTTAGAGTCGTAAAATAGTATTAATTGCCATCGCCGCCAAACGTACAGTTGCGGATTGGCAGATATTCAAATCATGAAGCAAAAGCTGTAAATAAAACCGCATGATTTTTTTTCCCGAATGACACACTTACCACTACACGATGACGTGTAAAGCAGGCGCGCTTTAAAACGCGCACCAAAGTGCTTGCACGAACCCCCAATGACATCACCATGAACACGTACTCTATATGCCTGTGTGCAATGTGCACTTCAATGCAACTCATCATATGCGGCCTGCACTTTGTAGAGATACTTTTGATGGCGGCGACCGAACATCAAATTTGCATACAAGCACCACTAAGTTCACCTGTCAATGGCTAAGTTGGTTTTTTGCTTCCAAAAAGAGCAACGCGATTATCTCATCGGCACCGTATATATTGCGCATCCGAGATGTGAAATGGTTATGAGTTTTCGTGTTCGGATCTTTAAGATAAGATTTGCATGGAAATTACTCTAAAATCTATGCTCATCTACAGCTATTGATGCAGTCCTATATTCTGATGGTCGTGCTTTCACTTTGAATTGTAGAAATGGTGGAATTTGCCAAAGTGAATGTGTTGTGAGGTAATTGTTACTTGCGATTTACTGGGTCCATTTAATCGTTTGCTGCCAGGATGTGTCAAATAGTACAGCAATATATAAAATATTTGATCAAAAATTCAAGACTGGAGTCTTCTTCGATCAAAGTTGCATGATCGCAGTGCTTGTTTGTGACAGGTGACAAAGAAATGAATGTCTGTAGCAAAGCAAAGGACTTGAAACTTTGAAAATATAAGTCAAATGTGCGGGTTACTGTTGAATTTCACTAGTTTATTATGAGATAATTATTCTGTACGAAACAATTTAGTTACAGTACTGCCGCAGAACATAAAGTGGCATCACTTTTTTTTTTTTTTTTTTCAGCAAGATGTGAAAGAAGGAAGTACATTACTAGAGAAAGTGTAGTAGATTCGCAAAAAGTGTAGCAATTTCTTAGCAATGCATCAAAAACTGTCCATCTTTTAATAATATTTTTTATATTTTAAACTTACCTGGTACTTCCCATAAAACAAATTTCATACCAGTTCGATTTGTTCGAAAACGGCTCTTACGATTTTAACCAAAATTTATATTTGAGCTTAAGTAGATAGGGTTACCATGACTGATTACCCAGTTTTTGACGAAAAAATAGAATAACGGTAGTTTTGAAAATTGACATATCTCGAAAACGGTCCATGCGATTGTGACAAAAATTGATATTGTAATAGTTTTAAATATTGCCATTTCTAACTTAATAGTAAGTTCAATTTTTGTCTATAAATTTGGTTTTCTTTAGTTTATCCGAAAACGGCAATAATAATTTTACCAAAATGTATAGTTAGAGTAAAATTGATGTTTTCAAAATTCTTGCTTCTCCTTCTTTCAATACGAATCACCGAAAACGCTAAATTTAAAAACTGCTTAGGTATAACTCGAAAATATCATTTTCGATTTCGATAAAACTTTAAAATCCAAGTAATACTTACAGCTCGAACAATATCCAATACTCAGTATTTAGATAAATATTTAAGCAATAGTATTTTTTAAATAAAAACTTTGTAAAAGTTGCTACTGTCTTGTCTGAGAAATTTTACAAAAACAGCTCTATAGATTTTGGTCTAAATGCATATTGAAGATAGGCAATACATATTAGTATTTTTAATAAGATTCCGTACTTAGTTTCTGTGAAAAAAAAAAACTAATTCAATCAGTTTTTGAAATTTTTCTCAAAAATGACTAGTACCTCCGAATACGTATTAACTACTACTACTTCCTATCATAGGCACCTTAAACCAGCGCCGCTAATCTATTCCAGTCAAAAATAAAGACATGCCCTAACAGATCAGAAAACAGAAGCTTCTACTACGTTTTTCCTTGTATTCAAAAATCTTGTAAAGTGTAAGAGCTTATTACTCTCTAACCAGAACTTGCGACAATTGCCTGTTACTGAGAGCTTCAACTTATAAAATCTCACATTGTTGTTTCATATGTACTGACTTATATTTAACACTATACCTATTCTTTTATTTTATGTACGGTTGCTTCTGAACTACCAATTGACTCAACCACACTTTTGATGAACGAGAAAGTTTTGTGCAACCTAAGCGTGCACTTTATTTCATTTTCATTCCCAAAAATGAAGGCACTTAATAGATTTAATTTTACGGAGAGCAGATAACTTAGGTATTCAAAAGTTAAAAAAAAATAATAAAAAATAAAATAAAATGAAAAACGGTCACTATATAGTACTTAGATTTGAAATGCTTAACAAATGTATTAGTTCCCCTAGGTATATATACGATGACGATAGCATTCTAACAGAAACGCATAAGGGCACCTCACCGAATGGCATGAATGAATGAATCGTAGCTACCTACAGTTTCTTTAACTATTCAAAAATCACCTTCCATTGGAAAATCGTAATTTCCTATAATAAATGAATTACTCTTCTATGGTTCAAGATATTGTGACGCATTTTGTAGTAAACGCACTGATGTAAGATGAAAGTGTCGTAATTTGCTATAGACAAATACGCCAAGCACATAATTTCCATCTAAATTCTAACAATTCAGAACTATAAAACTAAGTACAAAGGTAGTATTATTCTTTCTATAAAAATTGCCTCCTCCCTTCTGTTTAACTGCCAGCTGTTTAAAATATTTCATAATATTGTCAAAAGTGCTTGCTTACCCACTCTATATTAATAATTTTGCCAAAAGCTTTATCAACTCTTATCTCGTAAGACATTGCATTTGTTAGAACAACTCTTACATTACAATTTCACAAATCCAATCAACACAACACCCTACGACTGTGTATACCATACATTCCAATTGGTCTTGCAATTTGCCGCGACCCAGATTCCAATCGAGAACGCAATCAAATCATAAATCTAGTGCGCATTTTCTCTATCACACCCGTTAACTGTGTTTTATATATTCAGATAAACTTCCTGTCCCACCAACCCCCGCACCAAGTAATTTTATCTTCTGTTTAGATCAATGTGGTCCATTAACACTGAATGCCACTATGCACGAGTACCTATACGACGCCGGTAAGATGTTGTTTCCCAAAAGTATTCCATTTCCATTACGCTGTGCACTTGATAGCGACAATGTTGGTAGTACGATAAGAACACAGCACTAGTTGTGATTGCATAAGCGAAAAATACAAATTTGTTTTATTTTTGTAAATACGGCGGCAAACTCACCCTTACCTACCCCCAGGTGCCAAGTGTTATCATGTTGATAACAATTAACAAGAGAACGACGCGACGACGACGCGACGGAGACGGAAACCATAAATAACAACATAAACAACGCAACATGTGCTCATCGAAAGCTTCCGTCTCATATATGCGGTCGGTGGCAGGCACTGTGATTCGACAGTGATACTGAAAGCAGGTGGAAAAGACGCCGGCTATGTGTCAGATCTCAGATGCTTCAGACAGATAGGCAATGTCGGCGCTGGGGGGGTTTTTTCAAAACGGAAACATTATCATTTCATTAGGCAATAAAGGCGGCATTAGCCCTTCCCCAATACAAGTATATCTACCTTGTTTAAAAATCTAGTGAGATAAGTAAAATCCAAATCAGCTGACTAGACTGTAAACTTAATTAGTATGTATCGTATCATAGAAAATGAAAGAAGAGAGATTTCAGAGAGGCAATGGGAAGCTTTTGCACTTTTCAATTTTTCATTGAGAAAACTGTTGACTAACAGTTTGTTGCTGAGAATTTAACATTGGCAACATTTTCGCTGTTCACTTTACAGTGATGATGTGATGGTGCGATGGATGGTGATGTCATAAAGTGTATTTTAGTGACGGCTACAAATGAAATTGAGATGTAATAACAAATTAATGAAGAGGTGGATGAAATGATATGAATAATAATGAAATCGAATAGATAAACGGGTGGGAGTAGTTTGGTTCTGCGGATTCATAGAGAATTCTAAGAAAGTGTGACACGTAATTCTACATCAAGAGGATATTGTTAGGCATTTTGCGGAGCAAATTATGCGAACGGAATGAGTAGACACTGGAGATAACCGTGGAAAATTTTGAATAATTATGTTTGGTATTTAATAGGCTTTTTTTTAACTTTGCCCACATGATCTATATAGATCATTGATTTCCATGGTTTACAACAGTTGGATCTCGTATTATTGTTGGAAATCGAGATCGAGATCTAAAAAAATCATGTGGGCAAAATAAAAAAAACGCCTAAATAACTGCTGGTTGGTTTACTCAAATATAAATGAAAGACAGATGAGAGATTTTGTTAATATGTATTTTTATTTTTGAAGTCATAGAGCATTTCCAACTGTCTGACAAAAGACAATAAGTGCCATCATTCAAGGATACGAATGTGTAGGAGGGGATATGATGGGTATCATGTTAACGTTTTCCATTGGGAAAAAGGAAGCGTCCGGGAGAGTCCGGAATCGAAATCGTTCCATTAGCACAAAAAAAAAAAAAAAAATCTCTTCCGGTGATCTGAGAAGAGAATTTCGCTTCTGGACTTCAAGTCAGAATCCACTCAAGAATCACTCACACAAGTGTAATTTTTGTATTTTATACAATTCAGATGACAGCTGCCGTAGATTAGATTTGGCATTTTTATTACAGAATAAGTGGAATGTGGATCTCCGAGTGAAACCAATGGAAATCGCCATTTGTAAGTCCAAGCGGAGATTGCAGTATAGACGTCTTAAAATTATTACTTCAGAAGATATGAAAATGCAATCGAGAAGAGCTCGATGTTAGTGCAGAATAGTACCGCTCTCTCTTTGATCCCTGGGGTACTTGGACATTCGAGACAATGAATTAGTGGACGAATTTGGAAGAGAAAGTTCGAAAGGACACTGGGAAAATGCATTTGATGGAGGAACTTTGTACACACTTCAAAGGCTCAGTTCTTGAGGACACAATCCGCTTTCTGTGCTACTGCCCATATCGTTAACTTACCAGGAATAAGCGTATTGGGGGTACTTTCAGGATCTTGAGAGAGACATAGAGCACATCAGCAACAAAATTTATTCCTCAAAATTCTCATTACGGCTTACATTTAGCAAAATACAATTTTTGAGTTTGATTTTAGTATGTGGATATGTAACCGTATAACTTTAAAACTACTCACGCAATCCAAATGATTTTTTAGGAAAAAAATGTGGGGCTAAACATGGAGGAACCTATTGTTTTTACAAGAGACAATACTGAGACCCTAAGCTCGCCATCCTCTTGCCGCTGGCCCTCTCAATTTTTTTTTTTTTTTTTTCAAATTCGCCATTTTGTTTTCCTATCGGTGTTTTGTCAATTTAGAATCCGTGTGCCATGCAAAAACTTACAAACAATATAAAATCAATGCTGCCACCCGTGGGGGAATGTTAAAGAGTTTGGGAAAGACTGAGGTGAGCGTTTTCATTCATTATATTCATTTTCATTATTCATTCATTTTGTGTCGTTATTCATTTTGAGTCGTTACATAGGCAGATTGCCTGCTTGCTCAGTGTGTTTCAATTGTTCTCTGTTTTCAAACAATAGATAACATTCTGTACAACCTCTGAAAGCAAAATGTTTACAAAGCACAGTTTTTAGGTCAACTCTTTTAATTTTAATTTTGAGTTATATTCATTGAAACATCGCAAAAATTGTCAACTCTTTTTGAAAACACAATGGATATAATTTAAATTGTTGAACTAGTCGCCTGCCATTTGAAAATGACGTAAATTGCATTTAAAAAACAGCAAAGTCAAAAGAGTTGACCAGAAAACTGTGCAAACCAAATAACAGATTTAGCTGCAAGAGTATTTTTAGGACTGAGGCGCCACGAATCAAATCGAATAAAATACACCGCATTAATTTCCAAGCTGACTTTGGTGGGGTAAACTCATTTTGACAGTTATTGATCCATAAACACATAGAAACGCCAAAGCGACTATGCCTTCAAAATCAACGACAAACATTTACGGCAACATCAAACAAAAACCTGTTTCTCCAATTGAAATTTGAAAAATCATAATTTTGTGTACAAAATTCTCTCACACACGAGCTCCTTTCATCAAAGCCAATGCATTAGTATTTATTTGTCTTCCCATAAATATGCAGAAGCCGCGCATCGCATCCAATTTGAAACTAATGTACTCAATGGAATACAAAAACAACCTCTAATGCTCTGCTCCTCTTCGCAAGGCAGCGCGTTCCATCTTCCGTGCACATATCCAGACAATGATCTCATCAATGCGCCCCCTATCTGTCTGCATCTCTGGCCAACCGAACTATCGATCCCCTTCTGTCCTCACAATCAATTTTCACCCACAAGCCAACAATCGATAGAATGTTTTTGTTTTGTTATTTTCCTCTTGCAAATCGGTACAACATTTCTGCAACAGTACACGAATGTTGTCGTATTGTCGAATCTTTATCTATGGAAATGTATCCACGCTTCGGCGCAAAATGTTGCCAATGTTGGGCTCTGCTCGGTGTCGCTTCGCTGGTATTCTCGATGGTGATTTGATTTTTCGCCAGCACACCAACCAAAGCACTAACAGCAACCGGCACGCGTCAGCACCGCATTCGTATCATCGTATTTCGAATCTATAGTCAGTTAGGCTACCAGAGATACATTTTCCGTTGGCATTCAGTTGCAATTTTACCCTCGATTCGAGTGAACGTGTGTGTTTCTATGGTGGGTCTGAACGCCCCAATTTGTGCTTAGTATCTCAGTGGTTTCGCTAGTCTTGTGTGTTATAAAAAGTGCGAGCAATTGCTACGACTAATAGCTACAGTGGTGCAAAATTAAATCCTCTCCATTCAGAGTGGATTAAGTGCTAGGAAATAATTTAAAAAAAATTGCATACTTAAGGAAGTTTTGTGTAATAAAAAAAATATATATATTTTTGAAAGAAAATTTAATCAACTTTTGCGGAAGGTCCTTTTAAAAATCCGGCACAAGGAGTGGGAAATATCCGAAGAAAAAAAATAAAAGGTGTGTGCTTGAATGTTTAAAATTAAATTTTGTACAAAGGACCCTGTCACGGTAGCTACACAAAGTTTAATCTCAAAAGAAAAGTTTCCCCATATATTTGCTTTTGTGTTTTCCTGACAAATTGATTCAGCAAGGATACGACAAGCGACACATGAATGAAACGAAATTGGGGGTGAGGCTCCACAAGAAGGTGTTTAAAACATATTTAGTCATAACTCGGCAAAGGAGCAGAACACACATATCCTCGTTGAGCTGCGAGCGGAGTGTATTTAAAAGTAAAATTGTAATCTTTTTTGGGGCATGCCGCCGTTTTCTTCGAAATCCTTTCCTTGAGACTGTGGCTGCGGTGGGGACACGGGAGAATTGTTACTTTTTAACTGCCGCTCGGCGGAATCGTAAAATTAGCCCCAAAGGATTGCGATCCAGAGGATTTGTTTTGAGGGGAGGCAGAAGCATTTCTTTTTCCCCGTTCCCTTTAGAGGATGAAATTTATTTTTGGGAATCGCAGACGCTGGGTTGGGTATGATGGGATTTGGGCATGCCGCAAGCGAATAAAATAATCGCATACCCGTGGTTATATTAAAGTCAAGGAATGGCATCTGCGCTGCATAGGTATATGCAGTTTTTTGGCGGAGACGGGGATTTGTATTTATTTTTTATTAGATAACCTTGGTCGTGGATAAGTTATGCTTACAGGTACCGGCGTATTAAGCTACTGGGTGTGTGGAACTCTTCCAGAAGACTTTCGCTTTTCGATGTCTACTTCTGGATGAGATGGTTTAGTGTCTTTAGTTTTTTTTTTTTTTTTTTGTGGGCTTTTTATTTTGTTTAAGGTTGCCGCTTTAACATTGGGATTGAGTTGGAGACGTGTGTTTTTTTTTATTGCCTCGGGCGATTGATATAATTTAAAATTTGAGGGAGGCGAAAACTTTTTCTTCTTATTGGAGTGAAGTGAAGTCTGGTTTATATTGGTATTTTTGGCGGGAAGGTTGCCTCAGGTTTGTTTAGCATTCGAATTTAATGGGTGCGTGAGGGAAGTTTTGTTTTCCTTGTAGGTAGTTAAATAACTCGCTAACTTTAAATTGAGTGATAAATATATTCTTAATTAGCTGTTACCTATAAAGTTGTCATAAACAAAATAATGTAATAACTTTCTTTGATATGATTTGAGCTATTTTTACATTTGATGTTTTTGTTTGCTAAATAATGTTGTAATATATTTTTTAAAGAATATATTGTACCTATTTAATTTCCGGCCAAAGACGGTCATGATTTAGAATAGGTATACCTATGTACGTATTTTTGAAAGTTTGTTGCAGATTAGTTTGCTTTATATGCAGTCCTGTATTTTTCCATATGCGTCATAATCTTGGAGGTTATAAGATTTTTCAAACACATTTTTCTGAGCTGTTAGACATTGCTGGCGATAGTGATGATTGATTGATGATTGCATCAATTTGAAAGGTCAATTTGAATTAATGCAATTGTTAACTTTTTTGTGGGAGATAAGGATTTATTTTTTGCAATGTGTTTTTTGAGTTTTAGGGTTTCGCTTTTGGCATTGTCATAACTGCCCACACTGAACTCGTGATATCTCTACACAGTCGGAAGATATTTCTTAAGTTTTTGTATACCTAATTGAAATAGTGGGCATGGGCAGAAACATGCCAACAAACGGTTTAGATTGCTTAGCATACATGGATAGACTTATACAGATTCTGCATTGACATACACACAGAAGAGGACTTAACAAAAATGAATGTGAGCATTGGGAAACAACAAAAAAATCCTGGAAAAGTACTTATTCGAGCACTTAGAGAGTATAGAGAATACATAAACTAAAGGGGGCTACTGAAATTCTGCAGGGAAATTTCGTAAAAGACGAAAAACGCCCCTCAAAAGTTGGCGTATCGCCTATAGGTACCTATATTTTTTTTTTTGCTTAACTGTAAGGAAGGGCATTATTTACATATTTTGTGGAGTTAAATTTTTGTTTTCACTGACAATGACCTCACTTTGGATGACAAAAATCGCTCATAAAAAAGTGGACGCAATATTTTACGTCTTTTTTGGGAGATTATATGAATGACATTTTGCCTAAAAAAATCGTCGAAAAATACAAGCTTAATAGATTAATTTTCATGGTTAAAAAAATGTTTTTTAAAGTTTTTGTTTCAGTGAATGTATTAGCAAACTTTCTCAATGGTTTTGAATATATAAAAGACGTCAAACGCAAGGGTGACTGGTTTTGCCTTCGTGGTAATAAAAAATCAGTTTTATCCCGGACCACGTGTCGAGTATAGTTCCCACTGTCAGACAGCCTTTCAGATTACAACACTAGTTTGAAAATGTTTTCATAATAATTTCCCTTAAAATATTTTTTATTCATTCCAATACTACGGTAACCCTAAATACCAAATTTGTTTATTTCTGTATTACGCCAAGGTTTAAACCCAGTTTTATATCAAAATCCGGTTGGAATAGGCAACTCCTTCTATTCATTTAATGCTAGATAAACTACACCACACACTTACGACAAATTTGGGCCATACACAAATGACAAAAATCCCACGTGAATAAAAGTATGAGTAAGGTGTTTACGCACATCTTTTTTGTACGCATTTAATGCTAATATTACCATTCCCTGTATCATAGACAAATTCCGAGCTTCATTAATATGCTAATTTGTAACTTCAATATATATGTTCGATATATACCTACGACCTTGTTTAGAAAAAATACCAAAATAATACGCAAATTTAATGCAAATCATTCCAGGAATAGCATTATACAGTTGAAGTCTGAAGAATAATATTTACCTCAGGTGAATTTCATAGCACAACTTGAGTTCTACATAACTTGTACACATATACATATACACCCTACCTAAAAAGTCTGGCTATTTTGCAAAAGTAACCAATATTTTTTAGGTTATGCATGCTAATCGTGACAACTCGTTTTAAATAACTAATTTAATGCTTGTGCGGAATTTTTATTCGCTTGTTTGTTACCGCGAAATTTCGCATGATGACATTTCGAGAAGATCATGTGTTGCTGCGTAAATACTTTCTAATATGTATTATTCAAATCGGTTTGATAAACTTTTTCGACGACTCTAGCTAACTGGAGAGTAAATAGAATTTGCTTCGATTCTTTTTATTCCACATGTTGATGAGTGTGAACTAAAATTGGTGGCAAGAAATGAATTACATAACCATACAACCTACGTGTGTCCAACCAGAAAACAAAACTCCCCCTAATTTCAATCGCACTTATCCCACTTAATCTCTTCCATAAGTCATTATCCCATCACTTTTAAATATTGCTGCAAATTGGCAAACTACGCAGCGGTTCCATTTGTTTGACCGCTGAAAAGAAGTTGCTATTTGCATTGAATGCAGCAAACGCGCAGCTGGTGGATGCAAATCGAATGTGTGCGCTGTCAAAATTTAAGTTAAAAATAATGTCATCTGTCATTTGCACTTCAATACCTGTCAGCGTTGTAAACGTTCAATTGACGTCTCCAAACAAGGTTTTAAATGTCAAGTAATTTCTCTCCCGCAATGCTAATCAATTCGCGAATTCAATTCGTGTATCGCTTCCACATTTGGAAAACCGATTTGCCACTTCATTAGCCGGGGATTGACATATCCACTGAAATGAATCAGAAGTACGCCTATTACTTCACCGCAGATTAAAACAAAATTAACAACAACTAATCTAATAACCACTTGAAAAGCATTATCCATTTAACAATAATTAACTCGGTAGCTCCCAGTCCAGAGAGTGTGTGTGTGGTGGCGGTATCCCCATTATCCGAAGGCGTTCAAGAGCGAAACATAAATTCTCGTCCAAAACAATAATAATTCATTCATTCATTCATTCATGGTCTCTCTGTGGACATGGGCATGGGCTCATTGTTGTCGAACAATAACAAAACCTCACTTTCCGTTTGAATAAGCTAAGACCGGCATCATGATGCCGGTCGGTCGGTCGGCCCACAGGCAAGGCATTGGCTTTCAATTTCAAAAGAATACCAGCAAATGTAAAACAAATGTTAGTTTGCCCTTGATTCTAGTACTGAATCAAATGTCAATGACCAACGCCGCTGTTTGTACCGCGGGTATGAGTCGATACTTACCCATTGAAACGCGATTTTTGATCTCCCCTCTCACCTGCTGTGGCGCTATTCGCACGGGATACGGCACGGGATGTCTGTGCAAATTTAATTGAAAAATGTTGTCACTTTCTGACACCACCCACACCACGCCGAGACATTAGACCTCATAACAAATTCATTGCTCACCTTAACGCCAGAGATACTCCTCTGCGCTTTGACTCCCATACCTGACTTTATTTATGTCTGGCATGACGTTGTCATGGTAAACTTTTGAGGTTAAGTCGGGCGAACCACGGCCACATTGCGTAGGGTGTATGCTACTATGTATTTTAATAATTCATGACTTCGTCCCAATGTTTGCTGACAATGTAAACATTAACAGGGGTCAATACTTTGTGAACACAAATAAAACCCGAAAGGTCCGCCCGCATATATGTCCATTTCGTTTAGAAGGAGTACCTACGCGAAGGGACGTTTTTCTAAAGCGCTCTTGGGTTGGGTCCCCCGATGGGAAAACATCACAGAATTTTGTGAAATTCAAACCGAAACAGGAGTACTAACATCAGGCCAGGCCAACAAAACCGACAGGGATGATAAACGATTTCTTTTATCTGGTTTTTAGGCACGTGGGGAAGGAAAACATTCAATAATTGATAGCTGGAATGAAGGTTTTCAGTCTAGCTCTAGGCACCCTGATGCAGAGGGCGCATTTAAATTTTTAATTTTTCAATTTCGATTTTGCAGACACTTCTTATTTTATTCATCTGCCATATTCATGCATACACTAAGCGTGGATTTTTAATACTGTTTCTTGTTTGCGTTGAGTTTGCTCATTCTGATGATAGGCATTTTCAATGTCTTCTATTATTAAGAAATAATTATTTGGAATGTTGAATTAAATTATGAATTAGGCGTTGATAGAGCATATTGGATGTGAGAGGGGCGTCTCTCTTTTAGTGTTTCTGTTGTATCAAATACAAATTGGACAGAGAGTGCAGATTTAAAAGGAGTTTGTTAGTACCTTGAGTATTACATTACATACAATTATGCATCACTTCTTTTCCCATAACAAAGCGATGTATAGGGCACATTCAAGAATCTAGTTGTCGTAAGTCGACTAGATTGGTCTGGATAAGATGTAACCTGAACGCGAAAACTATCTTGGTCGGAAACGTTATTTTTCCTACGTCAGCCACATATGCGAACTGTTAACTTAGTATTCAGTCACGAATTTCTAGACGAGATTAGTCGGCTACCCCTCCATAAACGTCAACTGAAACAGCTGCTCATATGACCGATTTCAGGCAATCAAAACCGAGATCATCTAGTCAGACAACTGTCAGACTAAGACTAATGCTACGTTTCCACCGGAAACAGCTAGATCGAGAAAACTGTCCGTAAATCCCGGATAAATCTTGGGATTTGTCATTCAAAAGTTAATCTCATGAAATGGGAGATTAGAAATAAATCTCTATTATCCACCAGGTTTGCATGTACTTGTACAGTCCGGTTTGAGAACACACTTTCCACAGCTCGAGATGTCAAAAATACAAAGCAAACAGAGCTGCATTGAAATGACAGAAATGAAAAATAAGACATAATGGAAAAATGTGTCTCTCTCGTGAAATGTCATCTTCTCTCGAATGGACAGAGCCAGAGAGGATACGTCAAGTTAATCTTCTTTTATTTGGTGGAAACACTTCAGGATTAATTTTAAACCTCTTATAATTAATCTCGGGACTTGTGTCCGGTGGAAACGTAGCATTACTTAAAGTCTCTATTTCCATTCCATTTCTCCGTCTGAACACACCCACTGATTTGACAGCTCAATTTCTGTTTAAAGAGAAGTTGGGTGTGTTCAAAGAGAAATTGAGCTGTCAAATCAATGGGTGTTTTCAGACGGTTGTTAAAAAAAAAAAAAAGCTGGTGTCGTGTTCAAAAGTGAGCGAATTCGGATTTTAGGTCGTGTTCATACCAGAAAGATGAAGAAAATTTCTGAATTAGTGTAAAAAAAAGTTTTGTTGTAGTTTTGTGGTTTCTAAAAATTCAGTAAAGTGAAAAATCGCATAAAGGGGACAAATTGCATATTTTTTTAAAAAGATACCGGGCATTATTTTTTAGATACAATGAGGACATGTCCTCTTAAAAGAGCACGCCTGGCCAGCCTAATCATTGCTGATGTTTTTCGATTTTATCATGATAAATTGCGAGGGTCTACAAACTGCTTTCAAAATCATCTATAAGTGATGAAACTCAGGATCTAAAAAAAAAAAAAAAAAGTTGGCGCAACAGGTCCGGAGGGACCCTAGGCCTAGCTTCTCACAACCATTCGTTTTGTGTGAGTTTTTCATTTTTGGAACGAATGGAAGGGATCTACAATTTTATGCCGACTCCAAACGGCTAATTGAGAAGCTTTTTCAAGACAGCTATACTCTCGGATGTTTGTCAGACTTTCGCGAGAGGTGGCGCAGGGAAAAAAACCCTAAGTTGGAATTTGGGTTTTTGCGGGATTCGAACCTCGACGCCTCGCATAGTAGTCCAACACACTAACCACTAAGCTACTGCGCCCACTCAGGATTTGGTTTCCATTAAATAAAAGAAAGTGAAGAAACGCCAAGCTCTCCTAACCGCTTACCTACCTTTTTCGTAAACGACGCAATTTGCAAAATGTTCCTACCATCTAGATCTAGATAACTATTCCCATTTGGTCTCAATTCAGTCATTGAACACCCGTTAAAACAGTAGTGTCCATAAAAAAAACTTCCTTTAGGTCTGCCTGAATTCTTCACATTCTTCAAAGACTGACACAGTTTTTCTGTTTCTTTTTTTTCTATTACCGGAATGTATAATACAGGACAATGACTTGCAGTACATAGTGTTCCACATTTCTGTAACGCATGATTACAACTTTAATCCTTATCAACGCTCAATGTTCAACTGTCATAGAAGTTTGTTGGACCCGGGCTACTTCGGTCCAAAGTTATTCCAAAAACAAAATATATCCAAGGATACTAAATTCGCCACAAAATGCCATACACATCAGCAAACATACCGAACCAACAAAACGAAAAAATTCCACACTCATCCGCAGCCATGATAAACCATTTTTCAGTTTGTAGAACGTGACTGAAAATTCCAATCACATCCATCAATTCCTTCAGATAATCAATATCTAAAACTCACTTTCCTCACATGTCCTGTCCCACAGAACCCACCCACAGTCCTTTACTCCTGTTTGCACATCAAAAAGTCACACATAACCTGAAACCGACTGCGTAACACCTCGTACCGAATCATAAACTTTAAAAGAACACACAATCCCTTTCATTGCCATTTCTACTGGAAGATCAAAGGTTATGTTCCGGTTGCCGGGCTTCATTGTGTCACACCAGTCGCCACCTCCCCCCTGCAACTGAATTCTATACTGAATTCTATAAATTATGCATGGAAAGAGGAGACCCTAGAATTTGATTACGTTTTCGAAAACGCCCACCCACAGTCGGCAGAATCCGCTTTTGACCTTAGTTCGATTCTGAACTTTAATCCCACATACTCTGCCGTTGGTGGCAAAAAGCGTATAGCTCCCTTCGGTCTGGAAGTGTTTATGTCGATCAATGTGAATTGTGCCGATTCATTGGCAGCTTTAGAAATGAAAACGGTTGCCAGCCCACAAAAGGCCAGTGGGGCCGTACTTTTATACATACCACAGAAGGCCAGTACTCTAACTTCCAGCCCATGGAACGATTTCAACGGCTGACTTGCTGCAGGTCTACATATCCCATTACGGGTTTAAGTTCAATCCATATCGCAGAGTAAAATCGAAACATTTTGGGGGTGGCTAGGGCGAAAAACACTCTAATCAATGGGAGGCAGCGTGCGTCAATATAAAAGTTGACTGGCCTTACTGCGGTAGCGGTTGCTGTTGGTTACCTAATCTTCACTTGAGTTGTTAGTCAGTATCAGTACAGTAAACACGGTCACTCACACCATCACAGAATTAGATAATCGAAAAATGTAGGTTAGTGCAGACGGGTATTTCAATATCTAATCAGTTGGACACACATTGCAGCCTATCTTTCATTGCTGGCGGGGAGGTCGGCGAAAAGCGAGGGGAACCAGCGGTTCACCTTATTCAGATGACGGGCATGACATACATTTCCGCGGTGTGTGCAGAATTAATACAACTTGATTGCAGTTAAAAACAAGATAAGCATGACATTTCAGGACGTGAACGTGAATTTATCAAGTCAACAGAGTTTGATGCTCGCATACAGTGCGGGCGTGTCAAATGGGACTGTGTTTTTTTTTTGCAATACGCACATGTCGCACATACTGATTAATTGATATTTTTGAGCACACAATCACATTTTTCAAATAATGGCGATAGAATGGTCTCTTTTTTTTTATTAGTTAAGTTGCAAATAAATTGGCAAGTTAGTGGCAGCGATAAGATATTATACTGCACGCGTTTTTATGTGTTATCGATAAATGCCAGCTGATAAACTATATTTGTAAATGGAGTACTGATTCCAATCGATTGCCGCACATATTAATTTTTTTATCGAAAGACAATTATGTATTTTATCGAAGCTAGTTGAATAGCAATTTGCGACTGCTGAGCTGAGGCAGATCACGGCGTATTCGGCAGATGAGAGTAATCTGTGGGAGGGGTCAAATGTTTTAATAAAACGTTTACTACATTAAAAAGAGATTACCTACATGCGGCTATTTGACCGATAAGAAAAAGTAAAATCAAATTAAGTTGGAAATTCTTTTCGATAATTTGGGTAAATATAAAATAAAATATTCATAACACGAATTGAATTGCAAGTACCTACCTAGTTACCTCCAATCGCTTTTTTCAATGCGATGATTGTAACATTTGTCTTCCTAAATTGACGGTAATTTTGATAAAGTTTGCCATCTCTAAATTACCTTCGTATTGTAATAGTGAATGCGAAACGTCTGACTCCCTGTTTGTCCTTCAAACTTTTTCAGAAACTTGTTCCTACATTATATCCACTGAATGTTGCCCATCAGTGTTCGGTGGGAGAATATTTTAGATCTAAAATGTTATTCGAAGAATTTCGCTCTAGGAAATGATATGACTATATCCTGACAAACAAGAAAAACAATTGAACGCTTTATTTCCAGAAAAAACTCGATTTAATTGCTTAGAAATTTTAGTTATGAATTTCCTGGCGAACATAATTGTGTCCTACTGTATGCCGTGTGGGTCCGATTATCCCATAAAATATACAAAAAAAAAGGGCATGACTGGGTCGCACGAAACTTCCTAGTTCATCTAAAGTTTGTTTGAGTCAATTAGTAGGTAGGTAAAACATTCAGAAGCAACCGTACATAAACTGTAATAATTGGCAGTGTTAAATAAAATTCACTTTTGGGTTATTCATCTGACATGGCAGTACATATCAAATAACAAAAATGTGAGTTTATAAAAGTTGAAGCTTTCAGTAACAGGCAATTTTCGCAAGTTCTGGTCAGAGACAATACTTAGACTTAGACCCCCAACTCACAATCCTCTTGCCGCTGTCCCCCTAATTTTTTTTGTTTTCAAATTCGTAATTTTGTTTACCTATCGGTGTTTTGTCTATTTAGAATCCGTGTGACATGCAAAAACATACAAAAAATATAAAATCAATGCTGCCAACCGCTGCCAACCATGGGGAATGTGATAGAGTTCAGGAATACAACATTTGACCATAACTGAATGCTATTGGTTGGTTAATATATTTTGCTTGGTTAATAATACTATCTATATGAGTTGTTTTATGTACTAGAAACATAATAGGACAAAAATGCTGGTGTATTTTCCGCTTTTGAATGTCATTAACTTCGATTTCATGTGTACATTTTTCTTAAATAAATGAAGAAAAATTGCTCAAAATGTTTTTATTTTCCTACAACCATTCTGCAGTAATCATTTTTCATAAATATTTTCATCAAAAGTGCACTTATTCTTAAAGTAAAATAAATAAAAATAAAATAAACTATTCACATGTAACGAATAATTTCAAATTTATCAGACAAAATTCTATGAACGCAGGCAGCAACTTTGCCGACACAGGAAGTTGTTGATATTTTGGGGGCCGAAGTTGGGGGTCTCAGTATTGTCTCTGGTTCTGGTTAGAGAGTTATAAGCGCCTACTGTACTATTTAAGAAGCTCTTACCTCTTACACTTTACAAGATTTTTAAGTACGAAGACAAGCGTAGTAGGAGTTTCTGTTTTCGTACATAATTTCGAACTCGAGATGTTAACCAATTCTGATATAACGATGATAGAGGTATTCAAAAATGTGGTTCGCATAAAAGATGACGTCAATACCAAGGTTTTTGATGTACATACGGTGTTTGTATGTATATTGGTTCATGAGTTATAGGCATAGTAAACACACGTGGATTTGTGCGTATAGGGTGTATTATGGCGTTGTCGATCTATGAAACCACTCAAACGATTTTAATATAACGTTGTTGTTATGTATGGTTAGTTGCAGCTTAAAGGATATAATACTCGTAGTTGTTGACCCGATAGGTGGCGCCGTTGTCGATCGCTCAAACCTCTCAACCGATTTAAATGAAATTTCGTATTGTTGGTTACAACTTGAATTATAGAATAGTTTTGTTGTCGAGATATAAACATTTTTTATAATTTTTGATCTGGCGAGGCAACGGAAGTGAATTCTCTCGAATTAATTTGATTAATTTAATTGAAAAACTTCAGTTTCAACCAAGAATTGAACCTGATACTTTGATATTTATAAGCTAGGACTTACAGAGTCCTAGTGACTCTGTTGTAACCACATGAAAACAAACTGCAAACGAAAAATGTTGGATTGATTTGCTTTTTGAAAACTTTTTAAATGAATGAATCAACATTATAGATCTATTAAAATTATATAATATTATGTATAAAGATTTCTTAATTATGATCAAACTGCAACGCAATTGAATATATAACATACATTATGCATCTATTCGCATTTAGCGAAATAAGTTTCACTTCTGGTGTCTCTTTTTTGTGACACACTGTAGGTACATATACGTAAAATTGCTTTGTCATAAAATCACAACTATGTATATGTTAAAAGCTATAGTCCCAATATTCACTTCATTGATCAACAACCATCGACATTCACAAACTTTTTGGGATATGGTTAGATATACAACATACACACGATCGAATATAAGTGATCACAATATAATTGAATAAGAAATCCGTATCAAATACCTCAACATTTATTTAAATTTAAGTTTTAACGCCTAGCAAAACAGGTGGGGATTCGCCAGTAGATTTATAAAACAACTTAAGAGCTTTATGACTCGATTCTAGGTTTACAAATTTATTTCAAGAATTTGTTAATTTGTCCGCCTGTGTTTTAGACTACGTTACTCGACGCATGCACTAGTGAATGAGGCTACAAAATTGCTTGTTCTATTTAAATGTACAAAAGTTGGGTGTATCAGCTGGAAAACTAATGTACGACCGTCCTTAATAAACTTTAGAGAATGATACGTGAGCAACGTTGCTCAAAATGTAATTTTGAAGTTCTTTTCCGGACGAGCCTTAAAAACGCACGTCCAACCTTCTGTTGATAAGTGACGAATTAAGAAATGTATTAAATGTCAGTTCCACCCTTCAGGTCTGAAGACTCCAATCGCTAACGTGCTGGTTCTTCGAAAACCTGTCAAAACTGCCTTATGTATGGAATTATCAAATCAGCTCAAACTTGGCAAGGGCATTAATTCGCTCGATTGGTATTGGGTGTGTTCACAAATACGGAATCACGCGCAAGAGACTTAACGCCTCGTTCTCTATAACCTAACCTATCTCCCGTCCCAGTGTACCAATGAAAATCTACACGTCTCCACCAAAAGTTGTTGCTTCATCTTTTCAGTGATAAAATTTGATCACCCAATCCCCCTTCAGACACCATAATTTACGACACAAAAGACTGACACTTAACGAGGTGTAGCCGTCACCTTCAAGCCTCAGCTGCGGGGTGACCTCAATATAATAGAACGCTTCAGCTATAAACCTAATATACAATCGCCAATCTGTAAAGAATTTCCACCTCCATTCCCAGCTGTGAGCTTACAATTTAATTACCACATGTGACATCATTCCACAGACTTCCCATGTTTACACATTCGGTTCTATTAGTCTTTTATATCCTATTTATCTGACGAATACATTATTCATTATTCGTGCACCTGCATCAATATAGCTCACGGTATTTGCAATACAAAAAATCTCCCATTTGCCTAAAAGCCCAGACAAGGCAAATATTAAACCATTCGCCCTCATTGGGGTGTCATTAGTTTATCGTCTACTGCGAGTTATTTAATTTCGCTTGCGATTTATTCACCAACAACCGGCATTCGCTACCTTGGTAGACACTTCTGTCAGCGATTGTTAGACATCTTTCCATTACGGAAATGGCATCGATTCGGTGTAGTGCAACTTTGCACGTCGGTCCTATGAAAACATTTGTTTAGGGGGAGACTGCCTCTTTGAAATCCATCCATCTTATGATGAACGTATTAATTAGCATCATAGGAAAAGTGACAGCTTGGTAGAGTAGAAGCATCCAACTCCAACAGCAAAAACAAACAAACTTGTGAGTTTGTGACAGTGCGAACGCGGTGTTGCGATTGAAACTATTCGCATGCAAAATGTGTGAGATAGAAATATTTTTAAATTTCCATCGGGGTTACACTCTGGTTATTTTTAGAGAATCTGATATTCTAGCGCAATCAACACACACTCGAACGCTGACTGCATGAGTAGCGAGAAGAATGTGTGCCTCTGGATTGCGGGGATGAATCGGTGTCGTCGTCGTCGTCGCGTTGCTGGTGCTATTTTGCGAAAATATCTTCATCAACTGTGTATAGATGCTTCCACATAATTCCTCGCTGCCATAGACGAAACGGCCAACACAGACTGTGGGGAATCCGATTCAGAATCAGAATCAGAATCAGAATCAGAATGAGACTCAGATTCACTGGGACTGGGACGAGTATCTATTGCTTTTTGCATCTATTTGCAAGAATTACCTAAGAGTATCTCTCGCATAGCGTTTGATTGGCGTGGGCGTACAGTACGAGATATAATAATAATAATAATAATACGGACCGGCACAGTCTGAGCGTCGTAAAATACCTGGGATAGCTTCTCGCCAAATCAGAGTGCCCCAGTCTACAGTGCACAGTGCACACCCCACAGCAGCCCAGGCATCGCACCCCATGCAGTGCGACTTCAAATTGCCGCCGTTAATTCGTTCTGACATTAGGACTCATTTTCGCAGGCGAAAGTTGATTTGGTTTTATTTTATTGAGAGCGAAATAGATACAAACTGCAGATACATGGCTAAAATTGATGATGACAACATGCGTAAGGGCGTGGCGGCTCGCAACGAAGATCGCCAAATAACAAGATAGCACCGCCAAATGATTAATCATCGCAACAGTAAACTTGGAGGTAGTTGATGGGCCTTATCGCTGGGGCCTCATGAGTTTGGGTTGTCTTTGGCGATGTATCTTATGTTGGAGAGTTTCTCATAGACTTATTTATACTCTGTTCAATTCGTATTTTCAGTACAGGGAAGATAGACTATTAGCCTTTCACCCTAACTATTATGGATTTTAATAAGCTGTCTCCATTTTAAAGCTCTCACATGGTTGCCATAGTGAGCACTATAAATAGGCATAATTCTCTCACAAATATCGGTAGGGCTACCAAATACCAACTCTTTATAAAGAAAAAATGGTTTAACTGCATATTAACAGATCCTTCAGAAATACAAAATAATTAAAGGAGTACCTAAAAACTGTATGGCAACATCCCACATAATCAAATTCATTTATTCGCTCTCAAAAGCTTTTAAAAGCAACAAAACCGAAAGTTCTGTGAAAATATCCATAGAAAAACCCGTAAAGATATTTTTTGCAAATACATTATGGTAACACTCTTCTGAGGTGCTTAAAACACACACATGTTTATTTTCTGCGATAAAAAAGCAACCGCACACGAGAATATCACCGTCGTCGTCATCCTCATTCTGCTCGCGACAGCTTGGCAGACTGGTCATGGTGGGATGTATGCGCCTTTGAGGAAAATTGGGTGGGTTTTTCGTAAATAACAACAACAAGTTCTTTGGAATCGGCAGTGGTTTTGCTTTTATTTCAGTGGCAAATCTTGTCTTGAGTGCCGTGAGAGTAGCTACAGGCACCACTGGTAGAAAAAAGAGCTTCCCATAAGGCCTGTACTGAAAATACGAATTGAACAGAGTATAGTGGCCTCACCATGTTTGTTAGAGGAACGTTCACAGGAGGTAGTCACAAATATCTGCCGATTGTTAGGTTTTTGGTCGAGGATTGTTTTTTTTTTTGTAAATTTGTCTAGAATGAAATTAAGTTGAAATTAACCGGGTATTTCGAAAGCGGGTTTTTCAAGATACCTACGTGTGGTAAAATGTAAAAAAAAGTCCAATTCACTTGTGTACTAGCCGTGGGCTGATTCTGCGAGTTGTTTAAGCTTTGTTTCCTGCATCTTCATTCAAACACGCATCGATAGAAATTGGTTTTAAATGATCAGTACAGTCCAAATCATTTAAAATACCGAAAGGTCCACCGGCTTCAAAAGATTATAGTTTTGCGAACGACAGTAATGCTCCCACTTACATTTGAAACGTCGAACGCACTCATAATCTCTGGGGGTTAATGACTGCTTGCTGAGAGCGTATGGATATACCTTTCTGGTACACACCCAATATCGACCGCACCCAACAACATTTCAGTCAACATTTATAAATGAAAAGGTCAAAGCTACCGTGACGCACTGCTGGAAGTTCTTTGTCAGCTTATAGGAATGGCTAAAAAAATCACAAATTCTGTTGATCCCTCTAATGATGTTAACCACAAACCTATGTAAACAGGATTAAAATTGTCAAGCATATATACCTTTGGTATATGAATTTCCTTATCTCAAAACAAATTCCATGCCATTTTGAATTTCGAGCCGATTATACCTACCTAATGGCGAAACCTTCCTTCTTCTTATCGAGATTCTTGAATCTTGAATCTTGAATCTTGAATCTTGATCCATATATCAAACAGCATGTTGCACCTAAAGAGAATACCAATTTTTGAGCGCTTACCCCAAGGTTACCGACACGTCGGTTGTAATTGCCATAGCACCGTTTAGTCGCTCAGATTGGGTATGGTTGCCTGAAAAAGGTGATTGATCCCGAATTTAAGAAGTTCATAGTCACATTCGGCCCGGGGGTGGAGAACAGATTTCTGCGGTTCGCAAACGTAATTCAAGCTTCGCAGTTTGTATATCAAATGTGTGTTTTCCTTGATCACATTAAACGGCTCATTTCATATTCACCACTTGATACACTTCAACTTCTTTGACACACAAACGAATCTAATTCCTTAATGCTGCCGCATAGGCCCACGTGAGGATGACAGTTTTTTTTTTGATTTCAATTCAATTCGGTTTGTAATGAAATTCTGCGAATGTTGCTACGTACGTTAGATCTGCGTTTTTTGATATGCAAAACAAAGAAAAGGTGTGACTTGAATGAGGGTCTTTGTTTTTGTTATGACAGTTCTTGACGGTCGTTCGTATTATCTTTCTGACACCATCGATGTTTTACACAGTCGTGATGTTTGTTTGGTCGTGTAGTAGTTTGATAATGAAGGAGATATGTCAGTAGCGCCACCAATTGGGAAAAGGCTAAAATTGCACTTTTGACAGATCAAAATTCTATATAACAAATTAGCACCTATAAAACTGAAGTAATTAAGGTTGAATAGAAGCACTTTGCATTCGATAGCTTATTCTGCAAAGTACCTACAAAATTTGAGTTGATATTTCACAGGTACAAAAAATACGAAAGAACGAAAAGTTAAAATCTGCGAATGTTCTCTTCCTGTTTAATAACTTCGCTATTCAATCCTATAATACAAGTCCTTTAGATAGAAATGACAGGTATGACTTTCCGCCAGACTTTACTTCATTTTCTAAAACGAAACTCTTTCTACGAGCACGCCATAGAAAATTAAAAAAATTAGGACATTTCGCAAGTATCACTAATAAATACTGCCTAGTTTAAAAAGACAAAAGGGTATAAATGTTTTTCTCCTATTTGGGATCATTGTCCTTGCAATTTTACCTGACCTATTTCACTCTATAGAACAGTGTTCCCAGACTTTGAAGACTGTTTTCCCTCTTTTTTATTATCAGTGAAAGCCTTCGTTTTTCGAAAAAAATTCCCCCTTTTTCTTTTGAGTGAAATTTGCACTTCTTTTCATATTAAAAAAAATTTAAAACTGTAACCGTTTTTACAAACAAGCTTTAAATATGGATATAACATAAGAATATTCATATTTTACAATAATTTCCTTTTCTATTAAGCAAAAAAATAAATACGAGTGAATGTATTCAGATCCACAAAAAATCTTACGCAGACGTTCGATGGGCTGTTTTCTTTCCTGTTTAAGATGAAAATTCTTTAAAATTTATTCGTATGAAAATACGTTTTAATTTTATTTTGAAACAATTTACGAATCACAGAGATCTTAGACTTTTTTCCCTCTTTTTAAGCTTATCCCTTTTCCATTCGAAAAGCGCAAAAATTGTCGATTAATATATTGATTTTAATTTAATTCACATTATGAATAACAACTTTGCATACGCCCAAGCTTACACCTATTCTCACCCCTAAAGAGTGACTCCAAGCAGGGGGACATATTCCACTGCTTTATGTAGTTGCATGCTATTATTTCCCTGTAAAAAGTTCGGTTATTGCTCACCTTCAGTGGGAAATAACCTCACATAAAATAAGTGAAATTATTTCCCACTCGAGGTGAAGTGGTTTTCCATGTTTAGTTGCCCGTGAAGTTATTTCCCTGCACCAAACTCATATTTTCGAGTGTCGCGCTGAAGATGAATAGTCGCATTTGCAGCTTTGAAGCCGAAGAAAAGGTGTTGGGTATTCGGTAAAGATTCGGTGGTTTTTCCCTTGTTTTGTTTATTTGAAAAATTGGGTCCATCAGCCGGTAAGTAGTAAACTATTTAAGATGATGAGATAAAGGACCTTAAATCAGCAATGCTGTAATTGATACTTCAGACACCCATACTTAAAAGAACTCTTGTAGTCCCTCGGGCTGCAGTTTTTCTTTACCTTTTTTAAAACTAAGCAAATATGTTTTTGTAGGCGCAGGGGCTTAATGGTTAGTGTGTTAGACTACTAAGCGAGGGGTCCGAGGTTCGAATCCCGCAAAACCCAAACTCCAACTTAGGGGTTTTTCCACCGCGCCATCTCTCGCGAACGTCTGACAAAAATCCGAGAGTATAACTGTCTTGAAAGATTCATTTAGAGTCCAATTAGTCATTTGGAGTCGGCATAAAATTGTAGATCCCTTTCATTCGTTTCAAAAAATGAAAAACTCACACAAAACGAATGGTTGTGAGAAGCTAGGCCTAGGGTCCCTCCGGACCTGTTGCGCCAACTATTTATTTTATTTTTTAAATAGGCTTTTCATAGACTGTATGTTGATTCTTTTTATTTTTTAAGCTTGTTATACATGATGGATATTCAAAGAAACCGCTATAAAAGCAGCTTAATGCATAAGGACAGATTCCACATATCAACGATCGTCTCAACGATATCGTTTTCGAAACTCAAACTCTATTCACCATTGGAAGATATATTGTGGTTGAATTTTTTTGAATATCGTCAGCTTTCATTACGTTTGTGTCAAATAAACTGCATAAGGTTCTCGAACTTGTAATTTTAGCACTTAGTTGATAGTTTTGGAGGTCTATCGTTTGGACGATAATCTTCTGAAAAGTTTCGGAATGAGTGCCCTGGACATCGGTGACTATAAGTTCCATTTGACGTTTCAAAGAAGACTATCTTTCGACTTAAAATCCTGCAGACAGTTGCTTTTCTTTCTCATAGAACAGCAGACGATTTTGAATACAAGACTCTTCGATCTTCTTGTGCTGGGAGGCTCTGCAAAAACTCTTCTTTCTAAGGACGATCCGCTTCGTATTCCCTCTCATTTCTCAACAATTTCCATTGCTACTGTTTCAATAATTTTTCTCTTGTTTTCTACTTGAGAGAGGATATATCGGTGGGTATTTACGCAGCATAACTAGGCCCTTCCTGTGAGCAGATATTCCGGCAACGTTACCCACTACTTTGGGAGATTTGAGCGCTATCGGTCGTCAACTAAAATTCTTATCCACGATCATTTCTTTTAAAGCACTTTTATTCAACTATTTTTATTTTATTGTGGCAAGAAAATTACAATTTGTTAAATACAATTTTAAGGATACAGAGATTTGGTCTGGTACCATACTACTAAAATATTTGTACAATTTTTCACTAAATAATATCACAGATTAATATACAATTCGAAGGAAAAGCCACTAAAAACCTTCATTAAAATTTAAAGCACTTTGATCCGAAAACATTTACCCGACATAACCTACAAATATGTCCAAATATCCCACTTAAGATATCTGTCAGCTGTCACCCTGTCTTTTGAGGAAACCATTGGATCAATAAATTTTAATTCTGAAAACTTCCTGCTAGACCTCCGAAACCAGCAATCGCGACGACTTTATCTCAAGAAACTAGCAAAAATGGTTTTGAATGTTTCAATTATTATTCAGATCTATTACAATTCATTTGCAAAATCTGTTTCTTTAACGCGTGCATGATGCATGTACGTCTTCGCCCGAAACACGATTTAATTTTGTAGTACAAACTAAACACACAATTAAAAGTAAATAACGCTGTCATTTCCACGCACGCACTTGCCGCGCGCTACAATGGAATTCACGAAAAACAGTTTTGCAAAAATATCGTGTCCCGCAACGGGCCACGGCCGGCGTGTGCCATTTCATGCCGTTGAACCAACTCGCAGTCGATAGATTTCGCGATTTTTCTAAAAATACCCTCTGACCGAATCGATACTCGAATTGAAAACGCGCAATTATGATTTATGGTATACTTTTGCGAGGGTGAACAGAAGTACGCCCTGTTGCCGCCTCCATTCAATTGGCACTTGCTCCAGAATGTGTTTGTGGGCGCCATGCGATATGTGCCGACAAAACGGGGTACCGTAAATGAAATTTGACCTCAAGTTGTCACTTGGCTTTATTTATTTACAGAGTATCTGTTTTTTATTTATTTTCTGGCTATAAACAAAAATTACATCACTTGTTTCTCTTCTTTCTCGTTTCAGGTAACGCCCTTGGATATGCTCGTAATAAATCAGATTAAAAGTAAGATATACTGAACGAAAATAAATGAAAAAGTTGGAAATGCTATCTACGAAGTTGTGCGGGAGAAAACTAGTATTTCTCTTACCTCCTCCGACTGCCATATATATAACTACAGTAAATGATGGCTATTATGGGCATTAAGGCGTTATGCCTTAGCTTAGGCATAATTAACTTATTCGTTTGCATCGACTGGCGGTAATTATGCAAATGTGTGTTCTGTGATGTGATTTGTATTAGCACCGGGGGATATGTTTAGACTTATTTTGATTTCAAGTTATAATTTGATCTGTTTCGGAACCAAAATTGGAGGAACTTAGGTTGACATTTAAGATGTGGACGTGACCATAGTTATGTTTTGGTTTGGCGCTAGTCGAATTTACTGTTTATTGCAAACGTTTTTTTTTTTTTTTGTAGGTCGAGGTGCTTCCAATTTCCAAGAAATTAGGACTGAAATACCTAGAGGTGCTAAAGAAGGTATATTTCTGTGAAATATTTACATAAGCTTGGTCAATGTGGGGGTGGCCATAGCCAATTGGAAATTCTTCCACAGTGAGTTCATTTTTACTTGCACAAAAAAACTGGGAATAGTGGTCTTGGGGAGGGTTTGACAGCTCGATTTGATTTGGGCTGAACAGTTGGATCTTCTAAAATAGGTCTACCCGGGCTTGTACAGACAGGGTGTACTGTGGACTGTGTAGCCCGTTTAACGAGTTTTAAGTTTTAGGGCTTTAGCTTTAGCAACAGGATTTTATGTTGAAAACAACTTAATATTTTTTGTACTCTGCTATACCCCTAATCGAGGGTTTTACATTCTGGCACATTTTCCTCAGAAACTACCAAGGTCTTCTGGTGTTTTCCGCTGCAATTTCCCCAGTTTTAAGCTCGCACTTGCGATCGACTCCAAAGCATTCAAATACCTGCAATATTTTGCTGTCGAAAATGTTTCTTTAATAAATTAATAGTTGGCGAAACAGGTCCACAGGCTTAACCTCTTCAAAAACAATTCTAGATCATCATCATTTTGGATGGACTTTCGGTTCCGCTTGCAGTGTGAATGAAAAAACTGCTAATTGAACCCTGTCGGAAGCGTTCATTTATAGACCGCAACGAGGCTTCTTCTTTAATCTCTTCTTCCAAAGTTTGGATTAGACTTGCATGTCGGAGGTCTTTCGATGTTGATTTCTCTCCTCGGGTCTCGATTATCAAAGAACGACCATCAAGTTACGCTTGCTAAGCATCTACAGACTTTGTATAGATTATTCGCGGTCCCAGCTGTTTCCTATTTTGTCGTGCATACTGCATATGTATATCTATCATGCTGATAATATTACGGGGTTTGACAATAGCGAACTCTTTGCCGTACCGGTTTTGGACTTTTCACGAGCCAACAAGGATCGCCGGTCTAGGACCCGTAATGCCCTGCCAAGAGTATAATTTGTTGTTTCTGTCGGAGTTGAGTTTCGGATTTTTTTTCGGTAAGACTTGTGGTTCACAACCTTTCATCATTATCGAGAATTGTTCTGGAGACAAGTTGAATTAATTTCCAGTTCCTGCACTAAGTACCCTCCTCACTTTCTTTATCCTCTGCAACAGAATTGAAAATAACCTCGTGCGACAGTCTTTTTATCGATGCCCGACTGACTGTAAAAATTATTGATGTGTAAACATCTAAGCGCGCGTTGTTGGAATCTGGTGGAGTAATTCCACACATTTAACTTGCCGGGACGAAAATGCATCACTGTGTTTTATCATTGCATACATTTTATCATTGCATACGTTTTTATCGTTGCATACATTTATGAGCTGGGGCATATTAATTTCAGCTTTTTGTTGATGTGAAATAAAGCATGTTTTTCATATATGATGGTCTCACATTTCTTCCCTGTGACGGATATCTCGAGGAAATTCGGTGCCAAATCTTTCGTGAATTAGGCACGCAGAAATCACAGCTGGACAACAACTAACAAAAATTTCGTTGGCCAGCACCTCTACAATATGCAATGCAAGCCGAATGAAATTCCAATGACACTTTCATTTACTGTGTAACAATTGATGTCATTTAACTTGCGGGGATGGATGGGATGCAAACGGGTAGTTGTTATTTCAAAATATATCAAGAATACGGTTATTACAAATCCCTCTTTTCTCAATGACGTGTATCAAGCCACACACATACCGCACGCACGGTGTTTACACATATTTCGGGACTGTTGGATACAGTCGCACCAATTTTTCCACTTACATGTGTGTGACAATTTTTTTTTTTAAATTTATTTTCATAATTATTTGTTTAGCCTTAGACACTCCGGGGAAGAATACCAATTTAATGAAACCTCACTCTTCAAAATCGGTCAAGCCGTTTGGGCTACAGGGCGTCACCTAGGAACGTACACAGGATACGCGCGAAACCCATAACCCTCCCTGTGTCCAGTCGGGTAAAAAGAAGTTATCCGGCTATTAAGTTGAAATTTCGCCACTCAATTTTCAACACACTTATGTACCACTACATCACTGCGATTCATGCGAGGGTGTAGTACGTTACGTACTCATTCGTACCAATTTTTCATGCAGTCATTGGCAAGTATACCAACTCCAAAGTAAATCGACTCATGGTGCAACTCCTAACCTCAAATCAAAATCGACTCAAGCACACATCGGGCTGTGCTTTGTAATTATTGTGCGCTTTAGTGACTCGACCACGGTTTCAATTCTCTGCATCTCAATTAATGCGGATGTATAGAGAGTACTTAAAAATTCCAAGCGCCAACAATCCTCTTCCCCATGTCCTCATGTGTCATCATAAATTGCAAACAATTCCCGTCAAACAAATAATCGCACTCGCTGCAGTTAGAACGCGAAATAGGCAAACAAATTGATACAGAAAGGGAGGCTGAACAGGGCGGAAAAAAGTTCCAATTTCGCACAAGGACACACAACATACAAATCAAAAAGGCATTCAATTGGCTCTTGGAGACTATATATATATTTGGCAGTATTGTGTATGCACTCCCGATTCAGTACTGAATGGCTGCTGACGCGAACACAATCCTCACAAGGATTTGCTGAATATGAGCTTTCATGTACATAGTAGGGGTAATCCAACCCTTAGTCCACATATAGAAGTAGGCATACTACACTACTGCATTTATAGATGTACACACGCCACTACCCTGCTACTCACGGCCTAACAAAACTAATTTATCGTTCCGCTCAACCCTCCTGCCTCCTCGTGTCGAGGGGATTTCAATTGCGTCAGCACAGAGAGCACTTTGCCGCTGCTGCTGCTGCTTTCATTTCTCTAATTGTTGGATAAATAATGAAACTAGATACAAAATTTTAAGCACACCAAGCCTGTGGCATCGGAGAGTTGTACAGACGTGCCTTACCTCGGGTATAGAGCATCATGATAGGGGGTAATTAAGGCGCGCCAGTCTTAGCCATTGGTATTATTTGTTTTTGTTGTTATTGTTGTTTTGTTTCGGAAATAACGACACACAAAGGATTGATGGTGGAGAAGGACGTCTGCTGGTCGGCGCTATTTGGATTGATTTTCGTTTCGCAAGTACAGGATGTTTGAATAGGTGAACTCTGATGAGATGTTCTTGTTAGATCTAGAGGACTCTGGCTGAAGAACGTTTTCCACTGGACGATGATGAGTGCTGATGCGGGCGCTTTCTATTTGGAACATCATTCGTGTATGTGGCAGTGTGATATATACGTTCTTCCTTGATGCAATTACTCGTAAAATCGGTCGCAAATGTTGATTGACTCTGAAATAAGTTAGGAAATCGTCAAGAATTGTTGATAGCCATGGTTAAGAATGATTGAGACGAAAACGTAACGAATCGGAGTGAACCTTACAATAAACATAGCTTGGAGGTATAACGCGCATTGATCTACCTCTTTTCCGCTAAGGAGACTATAGAAAATTCTCATCACACCAGTTCCACAGTAAGGCGCAGTGTGACCGCTGCAGAATTCTGAAAAGTCGCTAGAAAAAGGGCCAATGAAAGATATTGTTTTCGTAGAAGTTCTGACATTGCGATGATATAGGAACTCAAAAAAGTGGGTCGCAAAATTCTGTCCGTCTGTCCCGAGGCCTACAGCTTAAACGGCTGCCCGGATTTCGTTCAAATTTCGGATTTTAAGTTTGGGCACTTACAGTTCGGTCCGTTTTTGTTTAGCAAATTCATATATCTGAGGTTACAATGACTGCATGCCAAGTTTTTTGATTAATAAAAAGATAAGAAAATGAATGGATGGATTTTTGGTTTTATCACATTTATGTTAAGCCATTTATTAAATTCGCTCAAAACGAAATTTATACAAATTTATACAAAGAGAATTTACACGTGAGGTACCAATAAAGCCACGTCCGATCGCCGCGCCTGACCAAGAAGAAGAGAGAGATATTTTCTTTACTAAGCTTAAACTCCCGCGATAGGAAAAACAAGATGGACGCGCCACGTCAGCGGAACTGCTGTCAGATCGAGCTGCGAGTGAAGGTGGACGGTCGGCGACGTTAGCGATAACGTACATTCCGAATAAAAACAATAGAGGACACTTCGAATGAAAACGATGTGTTCGAATGAAAGCGATGTGTTCGATGGAGTGAAAGTCGGCGCCACAGATTTTTGAAAAAAGCCATTTAAAAAAAATAGTTTTCCTTAGTTTACCTGAAAACAGCACTAACAATTTTGACCAAAATACAAACTTAGAGTAAAATTGATATTCTCAAAATGATTGCTTCCTTAATTTTCAATTCGAATCACCACCGAAAACGCTAATTTTAAAAACTGCTCATATCTCGAAAACCCCATTTTCGATTTCGATTAAACTTTAAAAACTAAGTAATGCTTACATCCCAAAAAACAAATTTTACTCAGTTTTCAGCTAAATAGGTTAGCAATAGTATTTTTCAAACTAAACATCGCAATATTTGGTCCTGTTTTGTTTACCAAATTTTACAAAAATCCGCTCTATATTAAAGATAGGTTCCTAATATCAGTAGCTATTCTAAATAAGATCCTAAGTTTTTATCCAAAAATTCGAATAAGTCAGTTTTTTATTGATTTCTCAAAAATAACTAACCCAAAGCCGATCTGTGTTCATAAATTATTTAAAAATTCAATAAAAATGCAATATCAGCGATGAAAAACGTATTCTTAGCTAATATTACCCACTTCGTCTTTTTACAAGACTGGACACAAGGCCGGTGAATGTTTCACGGGTATCCTATGTACGTTCCTACGTGACGCCCTGTAGCCTAAACGGCATGACCGATTTTAAAGAGTGAGGTGTAACTAGATTCATATTCTTCCCCACAGTGTCAGTATCAGTGTCAAAGAGAAAAATAAAAAAAAGTTACTATAAAAAACAAAAAAATAAAAACCCTGACTGACTGTAAAAAAAGAGATAAAATATGATATGAAAAGTACCTAACTATTTTGCATTCGGAGGGTACCTACTCATATTATTGTTTTATTTATTTGTTTATTGGTTAGGTATGTTTGAATGTGTCTTGTTCATTTCATTTTATCTCCTTTTTTTTTCAACAATATTAAATATGCACCTTAAAATAATTCCAACCACTTGGAGTTTGCACAATCAGAAAAATTCCACTTCATTCGCACCCCCACACACGTCCATCGGGATATTAAGCTTATAACTGCTAATGCAAATTCTAAAACAAATATCTGAATTCTTACATATCTACATACAAATTAAAAAAAAAATAGCTTTTTATTTAAATACGAATTAAAATAAAAAAAAAACTTTCATTGATTAAAATACAAAGAAGTTCGAACAGCGTAATGTTTTGCTGATGACTAAGTACCCTGATGGTTACAGTCGATGTCCCCTTTATAGTGGTGTAGCCCTGCGATCGTTCGCCAGATGTTTTTCGACGGTTCCTACGATCGGTCGTCACTATACAAAATGTTGTTGATCAGGTGGGGGATGGATGATGCAGGGTATTATATCGGGTGTCTGTTCCCAAAATAGCATTGGAATTCGTTTCAACTCCCTGCATTCCTTGGTTTGGCGTTGTTTTGCTTGATATAGGTTAGCGGGGAACTAGAGTGTTAACTTATATATCTGTGTAAAGATATCGATCTATCCCGCAATTATTGACAACTTAAACTATCGTCATTAATCTATTCCAGTCAAAAATAAAATCATGGCAAACCAGAACTTGCGAAAATTGCCTGTTATTGAGAGCTTCAACTTTAAAAAAAACTCACATTGTTGTATAATGCCATATACAATAAAAAACCCAAAAGTGAATTATATTTAACACTAGGTATTTGTATATTTGAACAGTTTCTTTTATCCAGCATTGTTTCTCAGATTTTTACCTAATAAAATAAGAAAACATCCAACCAAACTTTTGATGACCGAGAAAGTGTCGTTCGACCCAGTCATGTTCTTGATTTTCAACACCTCTAATAAAAATTTAAATTGAAAAAATTCACCTCAAGTCGGAAAAGTTGGCGCTCATCTCAAATATACCTACAAAATTTGACAAACTAAAAATATAGGTATGCATTTGAAAAATATTCAGTTAGCAACGTTCAAATGTTATTGCGAACCTTAACTGCGGTTGAATTTCACAAGTGGACCTTTGAGAATTTGTATTCATAGTCATTGAACTCATTCTGTAAAATCCGGCATTCTCGCTCGCCTCCACCTACTCCTCGAAGTTATTTATACTTTCAGCAGAGCTATCCCAGTTCCAAATAGAACATACCAACAAAAAACACTCTCCATTATCTGAATCAAAATGGAGTCCAAGCATCCTTATACCTGCTCAGCAGAAACTCTGAATGCATACCTACCTACCTTAATTAAAAAGCACTCCAATTCATCCTCCATCCGCCATCCTCTTCACTTGGTTTTAACGAAAACGTCGCCTCCTGCCAGGACGTTTCGCAACGTAATTTCCCGTCTACCTAGAGTGGCAGAAAAACTTTCGCTTTTCTCATGTGCACATATCCATGTCCAAGTCCTAGTGCCCGATGCCCAATGGCAGTGCAGCACGTCACGCCGACCAAAACGAATAAATACTGTGTACATGAAAATGTCCAAAACATTTCCCCCATATATTCACTTTTCCCACTCGCACGGATGAAATATTCATTTCGTGAAGTATTTTGCAATTGCGGCTTCTCAGTTGCCAAAACCATCCGTGCGCCCCCAAACATATATGAAAAAATAAAATCTCAAGGCTGAACACAAACAAACCACAGCTGTGTGTTTCTATTCCTTTGCAACATTTTCTGTGCTTTTTGCACGCGCCTTGACTCGAGATTTTTCTTTTTTTTTTTTTTGCACCGCATGAATTTAAAGCAAAATTGCACGAAATGCAAATTGTATCTTGTATCCAAGGCCTTGGCATAAACAACCCCCCGCTCATTATTTAACCATTCAGTGTTCGTTTTCACTTTCCTTGCACGATATGGTACCTGTACTCTCCAGGGTTCAAACGGGACACCATTCATTTATATCCTTTGCTTCGTTTGCTGTTTTGCTTTCGCCAAATTCAATGGGAAGCTACTTAAGTTAATGGAACTCTATGGTGAATAAGTAACAGCCTGCAGCCCCCCCTAAATAGGGGCAGCTAGTACACCTATTAGGGAACCGCAAAATTTCCCAACCATCGGCACAGGAATACACAGACACACTGTGTAGCACTCTCAGTTGGAATGCTATAATGCGGTTTGTCAGAGGTCGAATTCCATTTAAGCGGCACGATGATGAGAAGAAACGAGCACAGCAGGTGAGTTCATAAAAGTGAGAAGATCTAAGGAGAATTTATACGGTTCCGTTTCGTATATATGAACAAGTGGGTCGTTCTAGTTCTGTGGGTGTCCTTGATGGGCGGTAGGGAATAGAAAATTATGATTAAACGCTTTTCCCGACGGGGGATGCTAGTAAATTAAATACACATTGGAACAATAATTGGAGATGAAGTGAAACCGGTCCGAGTTTGTGTCTCCCTGTTTGTGGAATTGTGTAAGGATTGGACATAACATGGTTATGCACTTCATGGATATAAACACAGAGTTTTGTGAATGAAATCGATTCTGGGAACTGATTAAAATGGAAATGGAAACACTGCAAGCTTTCTTGGAAGAAGCCAACCCCAAAGGGATGGTTTATGTAAGGGGGTAAACTGAGATGTTAAGCATTCGACGAAGTTGTTTTATGTAACAACTGGCTCTACTATTACAGGGGAATGTACTTTTTGAAATGGTTTGAGAACTTTTTATATGCAATGTCGATGCGACGCTGTTATGTCATTTGTAAGAGACGTCCAACTCCTTCTGCCGAATTGAAAAATTTGTATATAATTCAACTGAAAGTATTCTACAGAGAATTGCCTTTGAATTTTACAACCAAGACTGCCTGGACGTTGATGGTTTCACGGCTGGTCGCTTGGAATCCTGTCCAAGGTCTGTCTGAAAAGTAATATTAAATGGCGGAGTTGGCGTTGTTGGAGTATGGATGACTGTCAGCCATGCCACTCCTGCCATTGCTAAAAGATAACCAAGGATGTATATATTTTTGCGTACGTCTGACAAACATCCGAGAGTATGACTGTCTTGAAAGAGCTTCTCAATTAGCCGTGTGGAGTCGGCATAAAATTGTAGATCCCTTCCATTCGTTCCAAAAATGAAAAACTCACACAAAACGAATGGTTGTGCAAAGCTAGCCCTAGGGTCCCTCTGGACCTGTTGCGCCAACTATTTACTTATTTATTTAAATTTATGGTGGTTGGGTGCTGTATGAATAGGGTAGGCACTGATTGGCATTGATTGGCGTCAACTTGGCGATGCCCAGTCGTTGTAACTGTTCATACACATCAATTGTGCTTATTTTACCTCCGCGTGGTAGCCACCGGGTACTGGTCTTGTCCTTCCGGGCATGACTTGCTAAACTTATAAGCGCGAGTGTTGAACACGAAGAAAATAGCAACACTATAATGCTCTGTCGGAATGACTGCCTGATCGAGTCTCAGAGGTCTTACATGAGCCCCTCAGAAAGAGGACGTACGGCGGATGAATTCACATGGTTGAATCAACGGTGGCGTCAACAGTCAACATGGCAGATACCTCAATGAGCTACTTTGACGTATTTGGAGCTGAGGTCATTGAGGATTTTTCAGCACTAGTCAGGGTGTTGAAATAGAGATGGTGGCGGAAGAGCCCTTAATGGGTCAACGGCAGCTCTCACATCCCCGCAGCGGGTTACTGACTCCGGAATATTCCGGCTCCTTTTGCCCAAGGGGTTACAGAAAGGGCCTGGTCCTCCAGGTTGGGGGTTGTGCGTGGGGTTAACGACCCTACCACGGAAAAAAAAGAATTGTTGCGAAGCAACCAAAAGCCTCGGATAAGGACGGATTCACTGTTGACGACCCTGCAAAACGAAAAAAGGACAATGACGTTCGGATCTGCACGTGGAATGTTCGAACTCTGAACAGACCGCGTGCAGCCGAACAACTAGCGGAGGCCCTAGACTGCTACAAAGCAGGTATCACCGCCATCCAGGAAGTGCGGTGGGATGGGCCGGGCAAAAGGAGGATGAAAAACTGTGACATTTACTACGGTGACTGCTACAGAGAACAAAAGCAGCGTTTATTTGGATGCGGATTTGTTGTAAGCGGCAGACTTAGGCAAGAAGTCTTGAGCTTTCGACACGTTAGTGAACGCCTTACAACTATTCGCATCAAGGCTAAATTCGCCAACATCAGCCTGATATGCGCTCACGCCCCCACAGAAGATAAAGACGATGCTACCAAAGAGTGTTTCTACGAGCTCCTCGACAAAACATATGAGCAATGTCCTAAGCATGACGTTAAAATCGTCTTGGGTGATTTTAACGCCAAAATAGGAAAGGAGGACATCTTTGGTAGCACAATCGGAAAACACAGCCTACACGACACCACGTCTGGAAACGGACTTAGGCTGATTGATTTTGCTGCGGGACGTAATGTTACCATAGCTAGCTCACGGTTTCCTCACCTCAATATACACAAAGGAACATGGCGGTCACCTGATCATCAAACCGTCAACCAAATTGATCACGTTGCGATCGACGCAAGGCACTCCTCCAGTATTCTAGATGTCCGAACTTTCCGAGCGGCCGACATAGACTCGGACCACTACCTTGTTGTAGCCAAGGTACGGATGCGGATATCCAAGACGCCACAACAACGAGAAAATACTGTGAGGAGATTTAACGTTGGACGACTACAAACGCAACAAACCGCCAGAACCTTTGCCGATCGCGTATCCCTCAACCTCTCGAGAAGTCCTATGCTGCCAGCATCAAGTGCCGAAGACCAGTGGCGCCGATGCCAAGAAGCCATCAAAAACGCCGCAACTGATGTGCTCGGTTTCACCAGCCCACCCCCCCGAAACCCCTGGTTTGACGAAGAGTGCCGGCAAGCACATGCAGCAAAACAAAGTGCCTACGAAGCGTCGCTGCATAGAAGGACGAGAGCAGCTCGTCAGCTCTACGAGCAAAAAAGGAGGGAAGAACATCGGCTTCTCCGGAGAAAAAAGAGAGAGCATGAGAAGCGCGCGATCGAGGATATAGAGAGGTGTTACTCCAGGAACAATGTTCGGAAGTTTTACCAAAAGGTAAAAAGAACGTGCCATGCCAACAAGGCCCGAACGGAGACCTGTAGAGACGAGCAAGGAAACCTTGTAGTAGAGTCACAGTCGGTGCTGAGGACATGGAAAAACCATTTCTGCAGACTGCTAAACAGCGAAGACGACACAAATTCCGCTGTTAGGCAGAACGATCCATTCAACCTGGACGATGACAGCCAAGATTTCCGTCCACCTGACCAAAATGAAGTGAGGATAGCAATATCTAAGCTTAAATCCAACAAGGCTGCTGGTCCAGACGGCTTACCTGCCGAGCTCTTCAAGGCAGCCGGAGATGACTTGGTAGAGTGCATACACCAACTCATCTCCAAGATTTGGTTAGAGGAAAGTATGCCTGATGAATGGAACCTCAGCATTGTTTGCCCGATCCACAAGAAAGGAGACCCTCTAAACTGCGCCAACTACAGAGGCATCAGTCTCCTGAACACTGCGTATAAGATCATGTCTGCTGTATTGTGTGAACGCCTGAAACCATTCGTCAACGATCTGATAGGTCCCTATCAGTGCGGTTTTAGGCCCGGTAAGTCCACGACCGATCAAATATTCACACTACGGCAGATCCTGGAAAAAACCCAAGAATACCAGATCGATACTCACCATCTTTTTGTCGATTTTAAGGCCGCATATGACAGCGTTTATAGAGACGAGCTATACAGAGTCATGTCTAGTTTTGGCATCCCTGCCAAGCTTGTCAGATTGTGCAGAATGACGATGGAGAACGCTCGCTGCTCCGTAAAGGTCGGAAACAATCTCACCGAGACCTTTGATGTCAAAAAAGGATTTAGACAAGGTGATGCGCTGTCATGTGACTTCTTCAACATCATTCTTGAGAAGATTGTGCGAAACTCACAAGCCAACACCAGAGGCACAATTTTCTATAAGTCTGTGCAACTGCTTGCATACGCTGACGACATTGACATTGTTGGTACAACACAGTGAGCTGTCACTGGTGCGTTTGCAAGTATTAGTGCAGAAGCGGCAAAAATGGGTTTAGTGGTGAATGAGGGTAAAACAAAATATATGCTGTCAACAAGAAGGGACACACGACATCGACGAATCGGGCAGAACGTCACGATAGACAGCTATAACTTTGAGGTAGTTAGGGACTTTGTCTACCTCGGCTCCGCTATAAACTCTGATAACGACATCACATCAGAAATCAAACGAAGAATCACACTTGCCAACCGCTGTTTCTTTGGCCTAAGACGGCAACTGATAAGTAAGGCCTTGTCGAGAAATACTAAGGAAGCTCTGTATAAGACCCTCATCATCCCAGTCCTGCTTTATGGTGCAGAAGCATGGGCGCTATCAAAGGCGGATGAAGATCTCCTTGGTCGTTTCGAACGCAAAATTCTTCGAGTGATTTTTGGTCCCGTTTGCGTTGACGGGTTTTGGAGGAGAAGATTTAACAGCGAACTCTACGAGCTGTACAGCGACATCGACCTAGTCAGAAAAGTACGCATCAGTCGTCTAAGATGGCTGGGACATGTAGAGCGAATGGACACCAACGCTCCGGCCCGAAGAGTCTTCGATTCTAACCCGGAGGGACAACGCAGTAGAGGAAGACCTCGCCTTAGGTGGCGCGCGCAAGTGGAAGGGGACCTCAACCAACTTGGAGTGCGCAACTGGAGGCAGTTAGCCAAAGATCGCGCTAACTGGAGAGGCGTATTGGTTGAGGCCCAGGTCCACCCCGGACTGTAGCGCCACCTAAGTAAGTAAGTAAGTATTTAAATTTATAGCACATCGCTCTCCATACGCATTATGCTAAGGTGTGTAGACTTAACCACTGCGATGGTACGATTATGTCCGAAGTAAGCGGTGATAGCGTTTCTACAGCTAAATGTTCGTTAAAGGTTTTAAATTTGCTAAAAACTAGCTTTCAGGTGAAAATTTCTAGAATCGCTTGAAAACTAAACACTCTTGCAACAAAATTGGGCGAAAATAAGCTTGTTGCCGTGAGCTTTGAACGATTTTCGTAAAACTGCAATTTTTTGACTCGTGTGACAGAAATTCTACGGCGTTCTAATTTCAGTCAAATACACTCTACCCAATAACTACCCCATTCCACCCCATTTAACCTCACCTGAACTCTTCACCGCCAAACTATACTTTTGCATTAAAAATAAAAATTAACAAAATCAAAACAAACAGCTAATTAATTACCACAAATTCAAATAAACGTTTGTGCGGTATTTTTAATCGGAACCCCATTCAATTTGCCAACACAAATACAACAAACTCTGATTTAAGTTTGTTTTGCCGCAAATTAATTTATTCCAAGCTCTCCACACATAAAACCGCACGGTAGCTGTATGCAATAATTTTAATTACACCTCATGTGCGTCCCCTCAAACACCGTCGCGTCACAAGCGCATATTAATCGCTGTCAACCTTTTAAATTAGTTTGTAATTGTTTAAAATAATGCATATGCAAGAGTGCTCCCCGGAGGCCGATAGTATAGCTCACACCTCACATTTAGATTCGGATTATATTGGTGGAGCCGAAAAAAAAAAAAAAAAACATAATACAAACGTGACTTCATCGCAAAGGTGTGAAGCGCATGCCGGGCATAAATATACCGCCGAACTTGTCCCAACGTATTCGGATCAAGGTTTCTCTGGAATTGTTTGTTTTTGTAATTTGTAATTCTACCTCCACCTTAGAAGGTGTTAATGTAGAAATGGACTTTTAATGTAAATTAATTGGAAATCGTAAGCCCGAATCGTGAAGCGGGAAACCGCATGAATTTGTTTTTCAAGCAGTAGATACAAACAAATCTGGGCAAAAACAGCAAACTATCTGTAACGACGATCTAAAGCAAATGATCGTGGACTTTGGGTAATTAGTTATTTGTTGTAAGTAAATAAAATAAAAAAAAGAAATAAGCACCGATTCGGTGAATTTTGCTAAATGAGCCGCTAATAAGCAACCCACAACGTACCTTACCTACTGTAGAATAATCTCACGTTCATGTGGACACACATCGGATGGATGACTGTTGTGACTACAGCGAGATAAATTTTCAAATGATGCTATGACACGGGAACACACGATTTCAAATTTAGTCATAGTAGTTGGCATTGATGGAGTGACGTAACGTGTGCCACATTCATCATTATTGATATATTCTAGCGGAAGTATAGATGGATAAGCATGAATTAATTATGACGAATCGAGTGGTTTTGCAAAAAGTTCCGGTTTTATTTTTAAATACAAAAGGTTCAAGAGCAAAATTTGTTGTACCATGTACGTCATTCCTGTAAGTAGATACAAGGAAGTTCTTGAGAGGTTTTGATGGAATTTAAAGTTTAGGGGTTATTGACAGCAGATGCAACTCTTACTTACTTAGATGGCGCTACAGTCCGGGGTGAACCTGGGCCTCAACCAATACGCCTCTCCAGTTAGCGCGATCTTTGGCTAACTGCCTCCAGTTGCGCACTCCAAGTTGGTTGAGGTCCCCTTCCACTTGCGCGTGCCACCTAAGACAAGGTCTTCCTTTACTGCGTTGTTCCTCCGGGTTGGAATCGAAGACTCTTCGGGCCGTAGTCTTGGTGTCCATTCGCTCTTCATGTCCCAGCCATCTTAGACGACTGATGCGTACTAGGTCGATGTCGTTGTACAGCTCGTAAAGTTCGCTGTTAAATCTCCTTTTCCAAATTCCGTCAACGCAAACGGGACCGAAAATCACCCGAAGAATTTTGCGTTCAAAACGACCGAGAATATCTTCATCCGCCCTTGATAGCGTCCATGTTTCTGCACTATAAAGCAGGACTGGGATGATGAGGGTCTTATACAGAGTCTCCTTAGTATTTATCGAAAAGGCCTTACTAATCAATTGCCTTCTTAGACCGAAATAACAGCGGTTGGCGAGAGTGATTCTTCGCTTGTTTTCTGAGGTGATGTCGTTTTAAGAGTTAATAGCGGATCCGAGGTAGACAAAGTCCCGAACTACCTCAAAGTCATAGCTGTCTATCGTGACGTTCTGTCGATGTTGTGTATCCCTTCTTGTTGACAGCATGTATTTTCTTTTGCCCTCATTCACCACTAAACCCATTTTTGCCGCTTCTGTACTGTTACTTGCAAACGCACCAGTGACAGCTCGCTGTGTTCTGCCAATGATATCAATGTCGTCAGCGTATGCAAGCAGTTGCACTGACTTGTGGAAAATTGTGCCTCTGGTTTTGGCTTGTGAGTTTCGCACAATTTTCTCAAGATTGATGTTGAAGAAGTCACATGACAGCGCGTCACCTTGTAAAAATCCTTTTTTGACATCAAAGGTCTCGGTGAGATTGTTTCCGACCTTTATGGAGCAGCGAGCGTTCTCCGTCGTCATTCTGCACAATCTGACAAGTTTGGCAGGGATGCCAAAACTAGACATGGCTCTGTATAGCTCGTCTCTATAAATGCTGTCATATGCGGTCTTAAAATCGATAAACAGGTGGTGGGTATCGACTATGACTTCTTGGGTTTTTTCCAGGATCTGCTGTAATGTGAATATTTGGTCGGTTGTGGACTTACCGGGCCTAAAACCGCACTAATTGAGTCCAATCAGTTCGTTGACATAAGGTTTCAGGCGTTCGCATAGTACGGCAGATAGGATCTCATATGCGATGTTAAGGAGACTGATGCCTCTATAGTTGGCGCAATTTAGAGAGTCTCCTTTCTTGTGGATCGGGCAAACGATGCTGAGGTTCCATTCATCAGGCATACTTTCCTCTAACCAAATTTTGGAGACGAGTTGGTGTATGCACTCTACCAAGTTCATTACAACCCACAATTGTTTAAGACCAATGTGCACCAGCACCTCTTCTCTATCCTCCCTATCAACCCTTCCACTCGTGCTGTGCGTTAGCATTATAAGGGAACGAAAACCCCTTGAGCACTAGTGAATTATAAAAAAAAAATCTCCGGCTGCCTTGAAGGGCTCGGCAGGTAAGTCGTCTGGTCCAGCAGCCTTGTTGGACTTCAGCTTGGATATTGCTATCCTCACTTCATTTTGGTCAGGTGGGCGGAAGTCTTGGCTTTCATCGCCCAGGTTGAATGGTTCATTCTGCCTGACAGCGGAATTTATGTCATCTTCGCCGTTTAACAGTCTGCAGAAATAGTTTTTCCATGTCCTCAGCTCCGACTGTGTTTCCACTACAAGGTTTCCTTGTTCGTCTCTACAGGTTTCTGCTCGGGTCTTGTTGCCATGACACGTCCTTTTTACTTTTTGGTAAAACTTCCGAACATTGTTCCTGGAGTAACACCTCTCCATTTCCTCGATCGCGCGCTTTTCATGCTCTTTCTGCCGATGTTCTTCCATTCTCTTCTGCTCGTAGCGATCACGAGCTGCTCTCGTCCTTTTGTGTCGCGCCGCTTTGTATGCGATTTGTTTTGCTGCTTATGTTTGCTGGCACTCTTCATCAAATCAGGGGTTTCGTGGTGGCGGTCGGGTGAAACTCAGCACATCAGTTGCGAGCAGCCGCAACTACAATTCTATTAAATTCCATCACTTGTCTCCGGCTTTGATTTTGCTGGACAATATATTCTCCATGAATCTTGAGCTATCTTTAGCTACACAGCATAATTCCTATGGCCCTTTCGAAGTGCGTACTCACTCACTCAGAATGAAGGGAACTTTAAGGACCATAATTGAAGTCCCAACCGTCCCAAATCAGTATTCATAAAGCTTGAGAGTTTAGACCTTGTAGACACAGCATTTTCATGTGTTGACAACAAGTCACCTGCTATATTCATCAGTATAAATTTATTTGCTCGAGCTTGTTCGCAAAAAGCCTCGAAGGACATTTCGTAATAATAAAGTACTAAATTGTGAATTAATGGTAATAAGCAACCTCTCCCCTTATCCCCGTGGACTATGCCTCTTTCTAGCAAATCATAAAAGTCAACACAGCTCTCATATTTAAGCATTCAGTGGCCATTACCTTAGCACCGAAACATGTCCATCGCATCATTATACAATCGCATTTGGTAATTTTTACACATTAAGTGCGCGAACGATCAGCCAAGGCCCGTGCATTCGAATGAGATCTAGCTTCACACACTCAAGTCTGGAGTTCTGAAAAATTAAATTAACGCTCTCGTTCCGTTGCTACTTGACTACAGTGTATATTCGCCAATTGGGTGCGATGACATCAGTAGATAAAGGCGTTTTAGTTGTTGTTAGCATTACCTATGTACATAATTTGGAAAACAAAAATTCCTGTTCCCGTTTTAATGATTTATTTTGCGGTTGAAATTTATTCAAAGCACGAACTGTTGTTTTCGGCTCTATTTCTTGCGAGAGCATCGGATTGGTCATTAAAATGTAATGGCCCGCTCAGGTGGCGGGTGGAACGTGATTAGAGCCACCTTCCGATAGTTCCAATAGTTAAATTGGCGATTTGTTGTTCAATAGTTTTGTCTGGTCGATAGTTATCTAAACTTAAAGTTAATAGGTTTTCGGTCAGCACATTGAATAGGTTATGAGGTTGGGAGCTTAATCTATACAGTCGTGCCATGCAGATTTAGTGCAGTCGATTGTCATTCAAATGTTTTCAGATAATTCTACACTGAAAAAAAAAGTCGGCGTCGTATTGATGAATGGCGTTCATCAACATGATATTCATTGATATGACGTAATTTTCATAAATATGATGAACAAATTCATGAAAACTTTTTGACAATTGATGAACAGTTTTTCAATATGATGAAAATGAATTCATCAATTTTTTCAACAGGATTCTGAAGAGAATTTAGCGTATGTTTTTATGAACTACGTTCATTATTTCATCAAAACATTTCATCAATATGACGAAAACACTTATTTTGATGAATATAGTCATTTTTTCATCCAGTTGATGATTTATTCGTCTTATTGATGAATGGAATCATCATATTCAAGTACGATTGCCAAGTTTTGAATTTTTATCATATTGATAACGACGTTCATCGTTTTGATGACGGCTTTTATTATATTGATGACAGCGTTCGTCAAAAAACAGACATTAATTTTTATTAAGGAGAACGTTGATGTAAACCTTCATAATATAGATGAACTAATTCGTTATATCGATGAAAAAAATTAAATTCACCATTATGTTTATCATATTGTTGAATGGAATCCTCATATTGATGAACTTTTTTCATCGGTTTCTTCAATGTGATGCACAGATCGTTAATATGATGTATGCTGTAGGTGTACACACGCGATGTTGGTACAGCATTTATACTCACACACGCATGATGAATCTTTTAATGTATATATGCGTAGATAATTATATGTCATTGCTCATCAAGCGTAAAGTATCTACACAGGGTGGCATAGAAGAAAATTGTGAATGGTCTTACGATGAACGATGAATATCTTAAAAGATTCGATATATGTGATTTAGAAATTTCATCACATCATTATTTGTTTATCTTTTAATTAATGTTCCCCCAAAAGTACCCATTTGCATTTTAAACAATGTATTGACAATTGCTTGCCGATGAACAAACTTTTTTATTTTTTCTTTTACTACGGGCGACTGGTTTTGCTAAATAAACTGCAGTATATACAATTTAAAACAATTAATGAAGTGTGAAAAATTCAATATTAGTGTAAGAATGGTGGAAATATAAAAAAGCTATAGTCTAACTTCGATTATTCACATTATATAAAGTGTTATAAATTTTGCATAAATAGCTTTGATACATTAATATAATTTAAGTATTTATTATGTTATCAGTATAATGAAACTTATATAATTAGAACCTATATCTTCGATGGAGCGCCTCATTTACCCTAAAAAGAATGCAATTTACCTAGCCTTAATTAAAGGTATGCAATTAATGTATAACTTTATTTCAGTTGCATAGATATATCTGGGAGGTGTTGACCAACCGATTTCGTTTCAATGATTTTGCTATGTAAACGAACGTTTTTCGACATAAATTGTTTGCTCTAAATATTCATAGCGACGTTTTAAAAGCTAAATCATGAGTAAGACTATCTAATTTTCAAAGGGGCTTATTTTTCCGATATCTTGATATAGCTTTTTCATTTGTAAAAAGTAAAACGTAAATATCGAAAAATGTTGTTGCACGTGTTTTAGAATACATACTTCTAAAAGGTAGGTTAAGCTACGTTTCCACCGAACACAAATACCAATATTAAGTACAAGAGGCTTAGAATTAATCCCGAAGTGTTTCCACCAAATAAAAGAAGATTAACTTGACGTATTCTCTCTGGCTCTGTCCATTTGAGAGAAAATTACATTTCACGAGAGAGAGAGAGAGAGAGAGAGAGAGAGAGAGAGAGAGAGAGAGAGATTTTTTCATTTTTGATGTCTTTTCTTCAATTTTTTTTTTTAACTTTTGACATATCGAGCTGTGAAAAGTGTGTTTGTTTTATTTCTAATCTCCCTTTTTATGAGATTACTTTCGTATGATAAGTTCCGAGATTTATGCGGGATTTACGGAAATTTTTCTAAATCTCGCAGTTATTCTCCGGTGGAAACTTAGCAGTAGGGTCGATTTTTGACGTTAAATAAATATGTCATTAAAATAAAACTACAATTATCATGAATTTTCACAACGATTTTCCTTTGGTAAAAAAAAGAGCTCGCTATATAATTATAACGTTGTGATTCCATTACACACATAAATGTAAATAAATATTTACTTATTAAAAATATTTTCAAAATCAATGTAATATTGTTATTTAACCAAACTTTTCTCGTACATTGTTCTCTCACGCCTCAACATTATAAAATTCAACAGAATGAATCAATAAAATTATAACTAAAGAACAAAAAACGCAAAAACACATTTCAAACACAAATGTATGCACATGCACCCTGTGACTCTATGCATATGACAGGCAAATGGCCGTTCTCTGATTCTCATTGGGATCCATTATGAAAAAAAAAAAAAAAAATTGTCCCAGGAGTGATAAAAGTAACTCAGAAATAAAATTTATTTTTATAAATCTTCAATATTTCTTGAGCGCGTGAGTTTTTGCCACTACACTTTATTGACTTTCGTGGTGAAACTGATTTTCGTTTGAATATTTTCCTTTCGGATGCGAAGAAATTCAATAGTTAAATTCACATAATATTACCATTACCATTTTCATGACATTATGCTCGTTTAAGTATTTTAGCATCCCCATGAAAGTGGGAAGGCTATATCTTTACGATTTATAGTGGTGTCAGTATTTTTATTTCATGTTTTTATTTGTGTGAATAATCTTACAACTACATGAAAAAAAATTTGACAGCACAGAAAGTGTGCATCATATTGATGAACAAATTTGTCAATATGATGAAAACATTCATCACATTATGAAATTAAAGGGGAATTTGGGTTCATCATATTGATGAATTTTTCATAATATTGATGAACAAAGTTGATGAATGATGAACAACATCATATTGACGAAATCGGTTTCATCAAACTAATGAAAAAGTTCACTGGACTAAAATTGTTGATTTTTTCATCACATTGATGAACTTTTTCACTACTATGGTGTACCTTTTTTTTTCAGTGTAGAAATATTACAGATGACTGTTGTTTGGCGAGAAATATTTTATTTATCAGGTTTATTTTTATTGCCGAGCTGATTTTCTGTGAAATGTTCTATCAAAAGATTAAGAAGCTATGCGACTTTTGCAAATAATTGGATTCATTCCAAATGGCACATGAGTCAGATGTGAGACAAGCAAATTTCAAAAGCCATTGTAGAAGACTGTTATTTATCTGACAGCTATACATCTGCTTGCAGATATCTACCTGAGTCAAATTTAAATATGTAGGATGAGAGATTTCAGATTTTTCTTGGAATTATTTTCGATCTGTGACTGTTTTCTCTGTAACTTTTCACAGATTGCCGGAAAGAGAGAAGATTTATTTGGAGCGGAAAACTTTTTCATCCCCGTTTCGAATTCTTCGAAGAGATATGGTGCCAGAGTGATGTTGAAGAGGTTTTCCTGTATAAAAATCTGCAATAAAATGGAAATTTCTCACTCGCTTAGATACAGGGTTCAAAAATAGAATCTCTTTTGGAAATCCCAAAAACAGATTCAAAAAGGAATCTTCTAAAAATCAGAAAGAAATTTCTCAAGCATCGCAGCGTCCTTAACAAAATTTTATCAATTCAAATCGCTTAACTGGATAATCTTATAAACCGTCCAATCAATTGAAATTTCAAGGCAGTCGCTTTGATGGCGGCGGCTAATTAAAAAGGCATAATAATCCTCTTCACTTACTCCATCGAAGGCGTTCCTCAACTCGGATAAATCGAAAGCTAAACTCGACTCCTATAGCTCCCCCTCACTAACAAAGCAATGACGTCCATGAACTCCGTTCAAACTAAAACAATCACTGATACCGGCAGTAGGTACTATTGCCCCCGCACAATAACTTGGTGCTTGGTGGGTACCGATATTACGAAAATAAATTGACCCATTTGAACACATCGAATATTGATATCCTATATCTATTTCTTTCGAATCGTACACTCTCTCTTTCTCTCCCAGACCCAAGACAGTCGAGAGCGAGCGGAAAAGAATAACAAAATAAATTACGACTCCTCCAAAGTCAACTCGTTGAGATATTGATTTCGCATCTCAATTTCTCAATAACGAAATCGCATGGAAAAGGAAACCCCCCGCCGAACCGGAACGGAAGGAGTTCTTTTCATCGTCTTGCGAAAGAGCATTCTGATATGTACACAGCGGTGTTGTCGTTCGTCCTACGTTCGAATGCTAGCCGGATTGGATAATAAGATACAGATACACCGGATGAGATGGGATGGTGCGTATTTCCTTGAATAAACTGAGCAAATCGTCGTTTTCATCGGTTCCGACGGTAGTTGATCTATGATGGCAATCGTCTCTCTTTCAGGGAAATTAAATTGAACTTGGGCTATAGTGGGTGGTGTCTTCGATGAGGCCACAAAAGGTGAACGAGCAGGATGCATTAGAGATTATTGGTGGTGATAATGAAATCATCTTCTAAATTCGCTTTCAAGATAAAGCCGAGGCAGCGACGATGTAAAATGTTTTCGTATCTGCGGAGAAGTTTCTTAAACTAATTGCATCGCTTTTTCAAGAGGAAATTCGTTGGAAGGAAACATCAACAAGGGATAAGGAAGGAAGGACGGAGTGAAGAATTATTTAAGGCCACTGTCCCATTTAAGATGCGAATAAGTTTGCGGGGCGAAGAACAGGAAAGGTGTAGAGGGGACGCATCATTTAAATAAATGTAGGGTCAATTACGAGTACACAAATGTAGAAATAGACGAAGTCGTTGGTTTTTGCAAGTCAGTTAAGTTAAGCAACAGCCATGAATTATTCGAGAAGAAAGTGCTTCCCAATATCGTTGTCGAACTTCTGTTGGACTTTCTGAGACGTAAGGCGTCGAATGCAAAGTGACTCAGTGTCCGGGTTTACCGAGTAATCAGATTTTTATCTAACTGCCCCCTATTAAAGGGACAAGTATTGTTTAAGCGAAAAATGTCGGTCTTTGAGGGTTTAATCATAATTGATATTACGATGGTACGGAAACCCTCTTCCTTTTTGAACACATTCAGCTGCAGCGTAATGGCTTTGTCCTCTAACTTAGAACCTAAACTTTGTGGGGTCACACCTCAACATCAAGATTTTTAATTCATCCCTTAGATTACAAGTCCTCGCCACACATTTAATTATGTTATTTGTTTAGAATATGGTCGTATATAAACCTGTTGAGCTTAAATAAAAACAAATCGAAGTAATATATTTTTGGGGGCTCAACCGATTTATTTCGTCAAAAATTGCTTACTATAATGTGTGAAAAAAAAAATGTTTGGTTGGGCATTGGAAATCTCCTTGAACACTGTTTCTTTGTCAACTCTTTAAATATGTCATTGAACAGCTTTCGACTCTTCATTTTAAGATAACCCAGTTTATATATACAACAAAATGTTTTCTCAGTTGCATTGAGGTCCACCTACAAAAGTTAACGCTGTCTCTCGGATGTTGTGAAACTCAAAATCCAACACCAGTTTAGTCTATTTCCGAAACATTAACTGTTCGAAAATCATTTGATACTTATTTATAAATTATTATCTTATACAATTGTTGTTTTTGCTGAAGCCTGTCCGATACCAACTTAACAATATAATAGACAGCTGTCAAACACAATTTATATATATATACATTGCTGAACAAACTTTTTTCTGTAATAAAACCTGATCGGGTGAGGTTATTCCCAAAAATATTTTGTTATATTCCGCATAAAACTTGAAATTGTAAATCGAAACCACAAATTTGTAATTATAAATCACAATTACAAATTTGTAATTTTAAATAAAAACCACAAATTTGTTATTGTAAATCACAACTAAAAATTTGTACAACCAAGTTTTTTGCAATATTCAAAATAATTCGCAAACTTATTTTTGAAATGGAAGAAAATTGTTGAAAAAAATTGATAATCACAAATGTACGAATTTCCGTTCCGTTGAATTTGTGATCGACTTACAATTTACAAGAGTTTTCTTACAAGAAAAATTTTCAATGAAAACCAAAATTTTTAGGATAAATTTCAAAAGAACTTTCACTGCACGGCTGCCAACTTTAAACATAACATCGCACAGATATACGGTAAGAATGGAACGGAGAAATCAACATTTGGACAAAGATTTCCTTTTCCTGAAATAGAAAACCTTTTTTGCTTTAGAAATTACATATTATTTTTTATAAAAAAAAAAAAAAAAAATATATACATATATTCTAATATATAAAATTATCGTGTCACGGGGTGCGTAGTTGAACTCCTCCGAAACGGCTCCACCGATTTTCGTGAAACTTAGTGTGCATATTGGCTAGAGTTGAGAATCGGACAACATCTACTTTTCATATCCCTAAATGTTAAGGGTGGTCCACCACTAAATTTTTTATTTTTTTCATGGGGAAATACACTTTGAAAAAAAAAAAGAAACTGGATAACATAAAGTAGTGACACTTCAAATACAAAAAAAAAATATTTTAAATTTTAAAAGCAATTGTTGTTGTCAATTATTTTAATTGTTTTCCAAGCAAATTGTTGTTGTCAACAATTTTGATTATTTTTTTCTTTTAAATATATGTATGTATCTAAAAAGTGTGTTCTAATAAATTATGTTTACTACGTTACATTAAGTAACTTTTTAAAATGAAGTAGATACTTTGATTATAATAAAAATGATATTATGGCCAACGATATTTTGCATCGAATTCGCACTGTGACATCGGATAATGAACTGGAGATGTCAGATGAAATGCGCAACAAAGTGTCACTTTGTTGTGCAAATTGGGGATGCCACAGCTGGAACTGGAGCGAGAAATGGACTTCGAACGAATCGCATTGAGTCAAGCTGTTGTTGCGTTCAGGTAACGCACAAAAAGAAAAGGAAGTGTTTGTCTCCCACCTTTCCACCTTCCTACCTATTCCCGATTTTTCGCCCTCGATTCCTTCCGCTATCGTCTTGAGGAAGTGGCCTAAAAACGAATCCATATTTCCCTTGATCACGGCATCACGCGTGAACGGCTGGACCGATTTCACTAATTCTTTTTTTTTTTTTTTTTGTGTTTGTTATTGTCAGGAGAAAAATCTTATGAAAGAAAAAATTAAGAAAATTGCGCGGCAAATTAGAAAATTTAAGAATACTTAACCACAAAATTATATCTTATGTAACCATAGCGCTTTTACAATTCAAACTTTTTTGATGTAACCTTATGGCGCTTGGCATAACATTGACATAATAAGTGCTGCAAATATCGTCAAGGAGGATGTAAAAAAATGAATATCGTTTAAAACAGATGCTTCGATCGGAGTTATTATATTGATAAAATACATATAAAATAATTAATTTATTATTTCTAACAAAAACTGAAACATGTGGCGTTGTAGGCGTATATGTCGGTTTTCAGTTTAGTTAAATTTTCTTTAATAATAATCATCTTAATTTATACATATAATTCTTTCGGGACGAAACTCGATGATGATGATATAACTCGATAGCCACTGGGTCAATTTTTATGATTCTTCTTTTGTTATGTTCGTATTGTTGTATTTTAGGTTAACGCAAACTTAAAAGATAGGATTTTTGACCCACTATATGGCGTTGTTTCACGATCTCCAAAATCACTCACCCGAGTTCAATGAAATTTTGTAGATTTATATTCTTCGTTTCCGCTTGAAGGATAGGATACTTTTGGACCTGATAGGTGGCGCTGCTGCCGATCTCCGAAACAGCTCTACTAAGTGATTGAAATTTTGTAGATGGATATGGTTGCTTCCAGTTTTAAATTTCGGATAGTTTTTGACCCTATAGGTGGTACTTTGAAAAACACAAGCGGGATAAGAAAACGGATTTTGGCACGTCCCATTCAAAAATAAAATCTAACTCTATTTCTAAAGTTGTATAATTAAAATTATTAATGGACACTGTTCAAATGAAGTAATTTGCGAAATGTGAGCAAGACTTAATACGAAAGGTATGGGCAAAGCCGGGTGGATAGAGTTACATATAAAAGAGACTGACATCCGAATGTGCACTCATAACTCGGGGACGGATCGTTCGATTTTTATGATTTTTGGTTGGAAGGAAGGGCATAATGCTACCTTTTGATGTGAAAAAAACTTTATGGGGATTAGTTGAATTTTTTAATTCTTTGGATGTTCCGGGCTTACCTCTTCATAATTTGGACTTGAAAGTCAGCTCAGTTAAAATGCTGTTGCGCAACATCAATGTATCGAAACTTTGTAAAGGATCGCATTTGATTTATGGTTAAGGATCTTACATCAAATATCATGCAAGTGATAATTTTGAGGGGAAATTTCAAAGGCAAACACTCTTATTCCGCAGATTTCGCTTATTTAGAACGATTTACCATTCGTGCGACTTCAATTTCCCGTGCGTCTCGCTTTCACTATGTCAATAATTTATTGCAAGGATAATCGATGGATGTTTGTGCATTAGTGGCATCAATCTTGATTTCCCATGTTTCTCACATTGTAAATTTAGTGAAAAAGCGGAAGGTTGGCCGAAACGTCAAAATCATTGCGGTTTGATTGAAACAAATCAACTTTGCTATTCATAATTTATTTATATTGCATTTAATATAACTTTTAAATAAAGAATTTTAATTGGCCGAATTACATAAATTAGGAAGTGCATTGCGCATGCTCGGAATTATTATTTTCTTTACATTAACAAATTTGGGCGGAACGAAGTTTGCCGGGTCAGCTAGTATACCTATATATTTAAGTTGCAATACGTATTTTAGTACACTTCAAATAGTACTTACTAATAATGACTTAAAAAATATTTTCTCGCATAAACAGGGTTAATTGTATACGCTCGCAATGTAGGTAACTACGTCACTCTATTTTTTAATTTTTGTTGAATTTAGTTTCTTTTAATAAACTATGTTTGGAACTGACAATGACAAGTCGTCGGGAAGGACAAAGTGCAAGTTAAAATGGCGAAAGACAAAGACTTTGTCCTAAATGTACCGTGTTGGCAACCGTGGATTCACTTGTAAAATTTGTGAATTAAATTTAAACCCACCCATAAGTCAAATGTTCACAAATGGTAACTTACAAACTATAAATTTAAACAAATTTTGCTGAAGCAAGACTGTCTTCATATTCTGGAACAATAAAAATATTCCCATAAATTTTCTTTGTAGAATACAACTACAAATTCGCAATACCTACTCAAAGTTTGGTAAAACACAAAAAAACTAAAATTACAAAATTTTGTTAAAGAAGGCTTGTAAACAGTGTGACCGCTGCAAAATTCTGAAAATTCGCAAGAAAAAGGGCCAATGAGAAAAAGTGTCATTCTGGAGATATTCTTCAAATTTTGAATTTTTGAATCATAACTAGAAAGCATTGGTGCGCTAAACACTATAATAGTATTGTTATAGACAACTGCGATAACTTTTAAAGCTTTTTATTTGGAAATAAGAGCAATTTGTAAATTTTCGAAGCACCTTTTCCAACTAAAAAAGGGCCAAAATAGCAAAAAATTGTCCGAGTCTCTCAAAAAAAGTGTCAAATTGCAACTTTAGTCGCACAACGGTCACGCTGCTTGCAAATACAAATTTGAAACTGGTTGAAATAGAACACATCAGGGGAACAATTTCTCACAAGCCAGTGCAATAACTCTTATACTGCAAAGCTATTGTCATCACTGGTGGACGGCGAGCTGCAACTGTGCAAATATTGAGGTAGAAACTGACAAAAAAGGGTTAAGTCGTGAATGAGGGCAAATGGTGGGCTGCTAGTACCTGGTCCACCAAGAACAGTATATAACGTATATAACTAGTATACGTTTTAAAATGAATTCGATCATGAGTCATGAATGAAATAAATCCCACCTGAGCCAACTCTACGGGAGATAATAATATCCCCATTAATGTAATAACAATTGTAATAATGCAAGTAATTAATATTTCATATATACTCCCCGCAATTCGCATTTATGAGCATTACTGTACCCACTATCTCTGCACACAACAAACAGCGCCATACAATTTATTTTCCGCCCCATTCCCTTATACTGTTCGTGGGAAATTAATTTGTTTATTTTCTTTTTATTATTATGGCAGAATTTCGCCGACCAACTTCGGCTCACTAGACCCAGTATGAGCCTCTATATTCCACTGCCGCATATGCATTTTTTCATTTGTATGGATTGTTGATCCCAGTAAATTAAAAAAAAAAATCAATAAGCCTAGCCACATAGTAACAAACAACAAGATGCAGTACGGACTTGTGCAATTCATTTAAGGAACATTTTACATTAAAATTTAAATGACATATAAATTATGAAAGACAGACATTTTCATTGATTTATTGCGAAAATTAATAATAAACAGATTTAGCTCTGGGGAGAGCTTTTTAATTGCAATAACCTCCAAGCCCTGATGCGAGTGAAAAATTCCACAATACGTGCCATATCTATCATCGGGTAATAGCGATACACATTTTTATATCTATTTAGGCCTTTTGGTGAGTTTTGTTTTGTTTTGTTTTTTTGAACGCGATAGGGCTGGTTCAATGGCTCTTTAATTATAGCCACAGATCCACTATGGAAGTAAATAAAAATACACATGTTTTCATTTCACACTCAAGAGCGAGTTCATTGATAGATGAAGGCCGTGCAAGCTCAAGTTGGGTGGATACTGTTTCTTGTGTATAGAATGCATCCGAAGGTGCATGATGATGATATCATTAGCGAGTCTGTGTGCTTTGCATCATTTGCCTTTCGTCAACATTGAACAGCTTTATCTAGTCCAATATCGTGAAGGGTTTATTACGGTCTACGTATAGTTTCACTTAAGAGCGATAAATATTTACTTAGTGATATTATGGCAAACGTTTTAGCAAAAAGTCGCCCACATCACGTAGATGGGATACATCTTCAAATACTTCAACTCTTTGCCCAGAACGTGCCACACCGCTTAAATTCCATATACCACTTAATAACCAGCATAAAGGCAATATTTCGCGCCGAAACCATTTAAAATTGATTGCCTGACATCTAACCCTCCCGTCGGGCCAAAAGTCAATTCAACTTTAACTCCTTCGGATGATCCCTCTATAGATAAAGTTATGCTAATTCACTTGTACCTTATTAATTTTATCGCCTATTCTACATGCCAAAGGATTGTAGATGCTTTCCACCGAAAAAAAAAAAAAAAAAAAAAACACTCACCATTCTCTAAGGATCGAACGTGACTAGACTTTCGGAATTGTTCCGCTGATAGATTCTCCTGGCAGTGGGATTGCGAATGAAAGTAATTGAACTCAAGGTTGACTTGTTGCCTACAACAACTGTCTTCCATTCAATAGTAGAGCTGATGTACAGTGGGGTGGAATCAGTGTTTTAGAGACGAAAATTGGTAATTTGAATCCGAAGGAATAAAATGATTCTCTAAGGACCTAAATCAATGACTTTTAAAACCTTTCTGATTTTCTGTTTATCTAATGATTTTCAATCTTTAAATGAGAGGCTATAAATATTAATATTAGAAATTTGTATCCCCAGAAATAAATTAAATTTTGTAAATTTGCTATTGAGTCTACAGGTTGTTGTCACGCAGTAGGTAAAAAGTAAAGCAATGATTACACGTGCTATTTTTCGTGGCTAATTTTGACATGCTAACTTCACGAAAATTCGGCCATTCAGTGGTCAGCCAGCGGGGGCCGGGCGTGACAAGAAGGGGCGAACACGTCAGAATGACATCGGTATGTCAAAATTTGACATGAAAAGTGACAGGTGTAATCGTAGTTTAAGACTGCTAATTAGAAGCCCTGACAGGTATTATTCTCTTGACCAAAACCAGGTCGATACTCCAGAAAAGCAATGATTGTATTCTGAAAGAACTGATTGTGAAAATATAATAATAATAATAGGAGTAGGGCAGTGTTGTTAGCACTCTCCCTTCAATTATCCCGCGAAGCGTACTCAAATTCTCTTTAAAATCCCACGATACTTTTCTGCCCTTAAAATTCAGTTTTTAAAAGTAAAATTTGTATTACAAGGAAAGAAAATCACGGTTAATTAACCTAAGTATAAAAACCACAATTTGTAACATTATTACGATTTTTTTTCGGAACTAGAAAATGTTGATAAAATACGATTTATATGAGCAGTGTGTTGATAATCATGGTGGAATGAAGGTTTTTTCATGAAATTTAAGCAAACATTTTTAGTTTGAATGTTTTTTGTTAGATTTATCAAAATCTCACGATTTGGTGCTTTTCCCTTTATCCCACGAAAGGCTTTTTGGACATCGAAATTCCCACAAAAAAGGTTAAATCCCACGATATAAAAGCACTGGTAGGAGGTAGGAGCAGCGAATAAGAGAAGGAGGGCGTTCCAATTCCTTGTCAAAAAAAAAATGTACAGATTTAGCTCTAGCTTTTATTTTATATTTTTTACTAGCAGACCCGACAGACGTTGTCCTGTCCAAATTTCAAAAAAATTGTTTGTGATCGTTTAGTGAATTTGTGAAAAGCTATTGAAAATGTGTAAACATAGTAAAAAAAAGAAAAGACATATTTTTCAGAGATAGTTTTATGAATTTTAATTTTTATTTTTATATAGATTTTGGTCATGTTTTATTTAGAGTTGAAATTGAATCTCCAGGTAACTTATTTACATTTCGATTGTATCGTCGATATTCAAGTAACTAACCAAAGCAAAAGAAAGACTTTTTTTCGATTGGTTTGCTGTGACCTCACAATTTCTGTTATTGCAATGCTTTATGATACACGACATTTTTTGTTTTGTTGTCTGGCGCGTAAACAAACAAATCGGATGGTTTTCCGACACGGGAACAGGCGACATACAATTGACCGTGCGAAAAGCATGGACTTTCAAGATTTATGCCGCATACACTCAACGACTGTCCTTGCGATTTATTTATTGTCATTGCAAATGCAAGCCGCACCGGAAACTGCAAGCGTTTAAAGTCGAATGGCATGTCGGCCGGAATCATTGGAATTCGTGGTATCAAAACGTCTTCTCCTTCGTACTTTCCTTTTAGTATCGTTGCTTCGATAACGTTGTTCATCAGTTTTTTCACTGCAAGCCTGGTCCCATTACAAAGACGTGGCTGGTTGATATTTCGTAACATTATGATTACCGAACCGACTTTTAGTTGGAGATTGTGAGGCGGTAATCCGGGTAATTCGAGCGAGTTTAAAAACTCGGTTGGATAGTTGACGACATCATTTTGGGCACAAACTGAGTCCACCGATTTGAACGTCATCAATTCGCCAGCAATTTCACTTTGAATCTTAAAATTCAATTCGTCGACATCAATGTTTTTCGCAGCCAATATAGCACGTTCGCTCAACCAAACATGATTTTTGTAATTTTGTGCAATGTTTGGGAATACCTTTTGTATAAGTTCGGTCTTTGATTCGGTAAACTTGCAAAAATCGACGGGGAATTGAATGTAGCCAGTTGTAATATCAACGGGGATTTTGCCATTGCCAATGTCCAGCAATTGCTTTGAAAATAATTGTCCAGATTGGTCGTTCTGTAACTCGACACGCATGTTCGTACTCAGTTTGAGTTTCTTGACGTGTTTCCACAAAACTGACGACTTCAAACATGCATTAAGTTCGTCCGCTGGCGTTGACCGTGGAATCACTGGCAATGTTTGGCGAAAATCGCCTGCTAATAGAATCATCGCACCACCAAACCGGTTTTGATTGCTTCGTAGGTCTTGCATCGTTTTGTCTAATGCCTCCAAAGACTTTTTATGCGCCATCGTACATTCGTCCCAAACTATCAATTTGCTTTGCTGCAGAACTTTGGCCATCGCACAGTTCTTCGAAAGGTTGCACGTTGGAATTTCATGGATTTGAAATCATAACAAACAAAACAAAACAGAATCAAGCAAATATGTTGTTCTTATTATCAGTTATGATGGAGAGTGCACACGAAAATTATTTTTGTAAATTGTCCGAATTTAGAACTTCTTCAGGAATATTAGGCACAAAACAAATAGAATAACGCGCGTGGAAATAAGTGGGCGTGGAAAAATTTGCTTTCCGCAAAAACCTTAATATATTGAAAAAAGTGGGCGTAGAAGGGGGCGTGGACAAATTTTTTGTCCGTAAAAACCTGGCTAGGAGAATTACGAACATTTAAAAAAAAAATCAGCCAAATCGGTCCAGCCGTTCTCTCGTGATGCCCTTACCAACGAACATCATTTCATTTTTATTTATATAGATGTTTATTTCAGATGAAAACAATATCAAGCACCTGCTAGAGTAAACATTTTTTCTTGTCGGAGGTTGTTACTATCCGATGGAGCACTCAGACACAACTACTGGTCCATTGTACTGCCAAACAGACACCTTACATTTATGTACTTAGTTTTCCCGTCTTTCTAGAGTAGCTACATTTAAAAAAAAGCCCGTTTTAGCTTCAACTGAAACCATTACATTTCGAAATTTCAGCAATTTTTAAAAAGCAGCGCTTAACTCTTCGCTCTTAGCTCTTAGCTTTAAAAATATTGCAAATCAAATATACAGTCATAGAAAATTTGCAACCTTTTTTATAAAATAATTTAAAAGTCTTTTAAGATTTATCGTTAAAGAAAAACGAGATTTTTTAATATTGCTTGAACAACTTTTGTTCACATTTCATTTTTATATCATTTTTAATTTCGACTCTAAATTTTCGTAGTTCACGGTGGCTATATTTTCCGTAGAAATAGCAAGTCAACCACTGCTTCCGTAAATTTATAAATTTATAGTTGAATGTTTAATTGGTTATAAGTACGGCACAACGATTTTTGGTTAAATAAAATCAACGCTTCGCCCACTGTACGGCGAGTATGGGTCATGTAACCACACACATGATCAGAATTGGCAAAAGTGCCGAGCGACCGCATAAAGTAAAAGGGATGTGCGGATATATACATGTAGAATACGAAAGGAGTATCATTCTATTATTTCAGTTTTATGGTTGTATCATTTGAAATCATCTCCAGCAATATGCAATGAGATGTAATATTTAATGTTAACATTTGGTGTGAGCATATTTTAGCTGAAGATGGTTTTTATCTAAGTACTCGAATATCTGAATTCAAGGATAAATGGATTTATTTGGTGTTCACATTTATATTTGGCTAAAGACTAGACATTATAGTGGGTAAGGGAAAGGAATCGATATTTAGAATGGGGTTCGAAGTTTTTCATTGGAATTTTGCGACTTTGAGGGATAAGAGTGGGTGTTAATGGAACAGTTCGGCTTATGCAAACAGTTTTACATAAATTGTGTAGGTTTAGGGTTGAAGCCTCTTAGATTTTATGTATATTAAGCACTATATTGGTATAGAAGATAAATAGGTTATTGCTTAAAGGAGCTTACATTTGAAACTAACGAACAGAGTTAGTCTGCCGTTCAATCGAAAGGACCAACAAGTCAACCACTGTGACAGATCTCATCTATCCTTGTATATGTATCTATATAACTTAATTTTTAAAATACCCTCGAACTTTTAAGAATATTGGCGATTTTACTTAGTTTTTATGTTTTTCCAAAGTCGGGAACGGAGGAGAGACGTATTCAATATACAAACCTCTCATCTCTCGCATGCCCAGTTATTTTGTATTTTATCGCTATTGTGAACATAATTACTTTTAAAGAAAAAAATATTTTTCTTCTTGCTAGTTCTTTCTACTCAGAGTAATAATGATTTGTAGTGTCACCTTGTATTTTAGAACCAAGTGATTCTAGAGTTTTAATATTACAAAAAATCAAAATAGCTATTGTGACCGACAGTAAATATTAGGTGTGCTTAAGATACTGCTATATTTTGTATTGGTATCTCTTCATTTTGCCTTCTTTTATGTTTATTGTGGATTAATTTCACAAAAACAAATTTTACAAAGACCTCTTTTACCATTGTGACTTAATATTATTTAAGGAGAAATGCAATGATCACAAAGAAATTTTTCAACTACAGTCGTGCCATTTATCGATTTTCTTGTAAAAATGAGAATTATTTTTTTTGATCAACACATTTTTCAGAATCTACTCCACCATTGTGAACTTATTTAGAATTCACCATGAATACAGGTTCCTTTAAAGGCTCCTTGACAATCATTGTTTCTGACAGCTAGCAAGGCGTTTTATATGGAATTGGTTCACAGTGAACAACATTAAGAATGCTAAGACACTCATTCACAATTAAAATGGTTACTTAGATATTTTTTTCTGCATTTATTTGTGTCCAAGTTCACAATAAACAGAATTTGAATATGTTCTTATATAGTATTGGATTGTGTCTCAAAAACAAGATAAAAACAAGACATTACACATTACATTACATTAAATACACGTCATCAATAGATACATACATACATGCTTCTTTAGGTATGGTTCACAATCACAACAAAAGTTTAATTTTAGCAAAGCCTACATAAGACAATAGGAACATTCAGTTCTTTCATTTATAGTGTCTGACAGCATTTATCAATCTTCCGATTGGCCTATCCTGATTATGCAGCTAAGGAAACATAGGTAGAAAATCCCTTTTAATCGGCAAATACTTATGAAAATGTGACATGGAACTCTCTGGCGTAACAAATGTACACTCATGCCAGTCCATATGCTCTGTTGATTTGAATAACAATATTTGTATCAACGGAGTCTTGGATATTGTGAATACAAATGTTAAAACTATCTTAAACCGTCCACAATAACCAATTACATATTGACAAGAATCGCGATAGACACAACTTAATGCAACAAGAGCCATAACCTCAACTTACTTTAATTCACTGAATGTTACTCCTTTCAATTCTTAGGAATCCACACCGATTTAATTTTTTCCACTGTAAATCCTAAATCCTCTTGGAATTACTGAATTCCCCTTTTCGTTTGAGTGAATTTGCCAAATTCCCATATCAAAACACCCTGCTATCGTCTGCAAAATTGCGGCTATATTTCAAAACAATTCCTCATCAATAAATGAAATTCCACCGAAGAGTGCCTGGAAAGGAATCTTTCACTTTTACAAGAGTGTAATCTCGCCCCCTCTTCGATTCGATCACTCTGATAACATTTCATCGTGTAAATTGAATAAGACCGGTTAATTGAACGTTCAATTCATATCAAAACCGAGAACAATATCCTGGGAATACCTTATGCAAGGGATCTTGTTCAAAAATGAAAGTGCGAGGTTGATGGCGGGTTGCAGACACACGAGAAGGGAAGGGATTTCACGAAATGATGCCATCAAAGGAGAAGGCAAATGAAGCGAAGGTTGATGCTGTTATTGTGTGCCTTTCCCATACATGGGAATGTGTGTCTGTTCGGAAGGAGTTCTAAACATTTTCGCCTCCTCCATGCAACTTGTGCGGAGCAGGAGAGTGTGAAGATTATAACGTTTTAAATGAAAATAGTTTCCTAGTTAAAAGTTCATCACGAAATAATGAGGAACAAAATAGCTCATAGCGTTCGCAGAAAATTAACTCAAAATCTAAGCAAACTCCACTCGGCTCGACGTCAACAAATAGCACGAATATTGGGAACGAAAACTCATCCATCGATGCGGTATTTATGGCATCCACTCCCTGCGGAGGGTCTTTTGTTTGCGTCGATTGAATTATGCGCTCGGCTTCAACTTCTATCATGTCTTTAAATTTATAATGGACCATCCATTATCATGAAGTATGAAGGCAGAGCATGAATTGTGTATTTCACTTTGGCAGAACAGAACGTGCGATAAAAGGTCACTGCCTACGGATGGCGTACGCCTCCCCCTTCGAGGGGGCCTCGGTCTATATGTCGACGGCTCGAAATATCGATGGCTGTCGTCGCCGGTGGAAGAACATTTAAAACGATTGCAGTTCATCATTTATGTGGGCATGGTTGAGCAAAAAGTCAATATTGGCCACACTGCGGAGGAAGTGGGACATTTTTACGCTTTTCCGTTTTTCGGTTATGGTCAATGAATTTTGCAGCAAACAGGAGATGGCCGTACTGAGATAGATTAAAGTGCATCAGCGATAAATCAGTGAAATGTGATGCAGGGACATTCATCTCTCTCTCTAGGATTTTCCGGTTTCGTGGCGAATTCATTTATTGGAATTCAATTAAGTCGGACGAACGGATGATGGTGGAGAGAAGTTGAGTTATGCACCGGAAGGTTTCATACGGTGCCATTGTTTGCCAGGCAATTCAACACTTGGTTACACAAATGTAATTTTAGCTAGTCATATGGGGAAATCTTTAAAGTGAGGGCAGATTGTAAAATTTGGTCCATAACTTAAGGAGGACATCGTGTGAGAAGTATCTGCCAGCTGGCAGTTGTTCTACTGATGCGGGTCCATCGTTATATCGATGCATGGCGTTCTCTTGGTTAAATTCATATCTTGCTTCATTTTTGAAGTTATTCTATGAAAAAAGGCCAGACATTTCTGACAGAAATCTATGCTTTCTAAAGGGGGTTTCTGACGTTTTCTATTTTCAAAAAATGGGAAGTGAAAAGAAATCTTACTCATCTCTTTATTGTCTGGTTATCGGAATGATACAACGTCTAACATTTCTGACGTATATGTGTGCATGAGAATAAACTCCAATGGAAAGAGCAGAGCTGTAAAAAATGAACACTTTACAGTACTGCAGTCATTTGATTAAAAAGACGAATTTTGAAATATTTTTACTTCACTTAACTACTTTTACTTCAAATTTTAAATCGCAGTCTATTTTGAAGTCTTAAGTGAAAAAATCACCTGATGCAGTCAAACGACTTGAAGTCAAAAGATTGCATTACTTTTTGATTGCTTGAATTCTTTGAAGTCTTTTTGAAGTCTTTCAATGTATTGCAGTCTTGAAGTCTTTTGATTAATATGAAGTATTTTTTCTTGAAAAAAAACTATTATTGATTTGAATTTTTGAAATTCATATTTCAGACATAAAATGTAAGTTTAAAAATGTACAGGTGCATGAACTACAAGAAAAACAATTTCAAAAAATACTTCAAATCAATCAAAAGACTTCAAGACTGCAATACATTGAAAGACTTCAAAAAGACTTCAAAGAATTCAAGCAATCAAAAAGTAATGCAATCTTTTGACTTCAAGTCGTTTGACTGCATCAGGTGATTTCTTCACTTAAGACTTCAAAATAGACTGCGATTTAAGATTTGAAGTAATAGTACTGCTATGAAGTGATTTTACTGAAGTTGCAATAAGCAATCAAATGACTGCGACTTCAGCGAATGCAATACTAAAGTATTGCAGTTGTAAAAGAATGCAATACTTTAGTAGAGGAAAGAGAACATGGTTTACGGAGGGGAGAATTGGATAATGGAAATCACCGAGACGAGAGCACAATGCACAAACACTAATGTGAACTGGTGAAGTCTGGACTCTGGAGTCTGGATGGAGTGTGGTATCGGTGTGTGAATGAACATGAGTAGAGTTCCAATTAGAATCGATTAAGAGAACACACCAATAACGAATGAAAAATGGTTAAAAAAGGCATACTTTATACAGTGATTGACTGCTTGTTTTTTTTGTAAATATCTTTCAAAATATAAACATTTCGACAAACCATTCTCCGGAACATGTATAGCTACGAGCATAATCTACAAAAAAGTTTATATATACGTTTTTTGTAAATCAAGAAATAAGCAGTTTTTTGTACGAATGAAATAATTTCGCTCACCAAATTACTAATTAAAAAAAAATTACTAAATAAAAATCTGTCAATGTATTGCTACCATTGGTATTTTTCGTTTAAGTAGAGGTTATACCGGATGTAGTGTGCAAATTTCCCACCTCTAAGTCAATTAGTTTCTGAGATAGAACTAGGAACAACATTTTTCTATTGGATCGGACAGACGAACAGACATCGTACCGCAACTAATAAGGTTCCGTTTTTTCCCTTTGGGTACAGAACCTTAAAAAGAACGGAATTGTGAATGCTCCAAATTGTTTTAGTCAGTAAATCAATTTTGGGTGGGACGAATTTTCTCAAGCCCTCTAGTTATCTATAATCCAAAGTTGCCCTAGCTTCCATGGCTTTCGGCTGAATATTTGAAAAAAATATACAAGTGCGATGTTATATTCCTCCCTGGTCACACTAATCATGAAACCCTTTTAGGTAGTAAAATGAAACAATATAAAAATTATAGGTTTCGATTATCATTAAAAGTTTTCTTTTTTTTTTCGTCTCTTTACAGGTAAACTATTTTCGTCTATGTATAGCTAAGCGTAATGCAAACAACCTGGTATGGTAGTTCCTACAACGCTTTCTAAAAGATTCAAACGGGCTTATCGTGTAAGAATTAGCCCCGATATATTATGCTTATTAGGTAGGTAAATAATGTTCAGATAATTTTGCTGGTATTCTTCATAAGGAAAGTGTGCAAAATGTCTAATAAAATTTTCAAATTTTCAATTTTTATATGGATTCGTTGTTGTAACTTATTGTGCTTTAGAACTAATATTAAATTATTTTTTTGACTTTCAATTTACGGAAGCTCACAACTGCGGAATTAGTGTAAGAAGTGTCCATCCATAAAGTGGAAGGAACTTTCTTTATGTCCAATTTATGCATTTTTTTTAAACCTTTCGGTTAAAAAGTAATTACAGCTAGAAAACTATATGAAACCTATAAATGGAATACATCTGGTGAAATATTTTTTACTATACAATATTTGGTGGCACTTTATATTTGTCTTTCAGTCAGCCTGTATAATTAACTCGCAGCTTCATTTCTATGAAACATGAAATCGCCGCTAAACTTATTTTTTTTTTAAATTGTTAATACAAAATGCATAATAAATATTTCACAATCTTATAATGAACAAAAGAACTAACATTTTTTAGGAAATAAAGGGTGTCCGCCAAAGAATTTTCGACTTTGAATTTGAATAAACGGCGAGCGGGGTATCGGCGGAGGGGGGAGGCGTATTCATTACACTTACGCGTCGTGCGGATTTTAGTAGCCATGGATCGTTGGTCGGCGGAGCATCGTGCGTTTGCTGTAGAGGCATATTTTAAGAATAACGATTCTCCCGTGGCTATTCGCAAGACATTTCAATATTCGGCGTAAGTATACGGGATTGTCCTAGTACGCAACTTATTGGCAAGTGGGTGCGAAGTTTTCGTGAACAAGGACCTGTAGTGGGACACGGGCCAGGTGTATCGCGAACTGTGAGAACTGACGAAACAATTGAAGCAGTTCGTCGTGATGTTATTGCAAATCCACGTCTTTCACTAAGAAAAAAAATTCCCAAACCTATTCGTCTATGTTGGAAAACTTTTTGGAACCTGAGTTGGAGAACAATGAATGGGTAAACGGATCGACATGGTTTCAACAGGATGGAGGCATCAATGAACATTGTAAGGCGCATTTTCCCCGAAAAAGTCATAAGTCGTTATGGTGATATCCCATGGCCCCCCAGATCGCCAGACTTAACACCTGCGGACTTTTTTTTTATGGGGATTTCTTAAATCTAAAGTCTACGTTAACAAACCGCGAAATTTATTGCAACTGAAAAGATATTCGCAACGAAATCAGAGGAATTTCGCAAGAAACTTGCAAAAAGTTTTCACAAAAAATATGGTGTTTCGTTTAAATGAGTGTGTTCGTCTCCGTGGTAAACATTTAACTTCAATTATTTTCAAAACATAAATCCGCATTTGTATGTTTTATTTTAAAATAAAAACGATTATATAAAAACCTGTGAATCTTTTATTATTTAATTTTAAATTCGAAAATTGTTTCGCGAACACCCTTTATCTATCATTCTGTCATTGAGTGACTAGTGACTAGAGGCGAATGTTCCATCAATAAAAATAATATCATTCTTTGTGTTTTATCTGCGTTGAATATAAACATTTTTATTTTAGACTTAAATTAATTGAAGAAGAAAAAGTTGAATTGAATGAAATATAGCTTGAGTTCAACAATATATTTTCACCATTAAAAAATACATAGTGAAACGCCATTTTGTATCCTTGCTAAAAAATAACGCGAGTAATGCTATTACTCTTAATACTTATTGCATACGGTAATCTGTTAAAGATGTCGCAGTATAAAATTTCAAAAAGTGAGTTTTTCTAGCTACATCGATGTTTAAATTGCCATATTCTGCCGCATGCCAATTAAATTAATGCAGCACAGCATTTCTAGTTAGGATCAAGCCACCATACTCTAGTTTAAGATAATGTGTATTAAATTGTGGTTAAAATAACGTTCCTATTACCTTACGTGTTCTCATCAGATTTCGTTAATACAAATTCGTTCACTAAACAAATATTTTAAATGCTTTTTTACGATTGCTAATCATTTTGGCAATCAGTTTTTAGTCTGTTAAGGACCATCCCTGACCAGTGTTGATATTTTTGACGGTTCGCATGGAAATTGACTAAATAAGCAACGGACAAGACTGCGATTGGTTTATCTGTCACCGACTGTCAACGCACAAATCCTTGCTTCCATTCGTGCGTTGAACCTACACATGCAAACCCCTACAAGTCGGTGAATTTAAACTCAGATATTTGTAACAAATACTGTTCATGGCTACAAACAGTAACTAAATAAAAAATCGTTGTTAAATTAGTAAAGAATAGTTAAGCCTGGTTTCATTTCTTATTCAGTCAATTTATTTTGATCTCATAGAGCGTACTCTGGCTCTGATTACCTATCTCTAAAATTCATTGAAATTCGAACGCTTCTAAAGCAAAAAAAAAAGCTTTTTTTAAACTCATATTCGGCTTTGGTTTGAAAAATAAAACCGCCTAAAGTTGATAAATATTGCCTTCTGATAGAGTTTGTAGTTTGACATGACGCAACCTTTATTCACCGTTTGTCTGCTCTGAAAAAAGGAAAAAAAGGTGCAAATGTTTATAATTTCTAATACGTACGTTTTGTAAAGTACAAAAAATATTAATAAATAATTGTACATACATACATACAACCTCTTTTGAAGTAGCTCCCTGGGGTGTGCAGCAAGGTCCCCCTATGTTGTTGTGAGGCGTGACGTCGCAAACAGGAAGCATATTTACATTGCCCTTACATCTCCGACAGAACATAAGTCCCAAAATATTTCCTCACAATATGTCACTCAAAATAGTAGAAGCCACAAAGCTTAATTCGTTTTTTTCAAACCAGCCATTGCTATTCGTATTGGTATTCAATGGCAACCGTAAACATTCCCGCATGTGTGCGTAGCATTTCTTTCCGATCAAACCCCTAGATATCAGAAACGAAATGCCGGCTATAAATACCTCCCATGCTTTGGCTAATTATTATTTAGCTAATAATTTTCTACCACTAATTGTGCGCTCCCATAACAAAGTCGCCCAATCACGTTCAATTCCACTGGGCGGCATTGCATTCCGTTCGCTTATATCCCGTGCTATTTCTGTTCTCTTAACATAATCGCATGCCATTGAACTATTCTGGCATCAACGATCCGACCGACAGCGGACGCTACGAAAATATAAAGACTACCATTTCCATTTGGGCTTTGTTGACGTGAGACAGTTTCAGCTATTACAGACTACAGAGGTGAACTCATTCACCGGCAACATGTTGCACTGCACATTGCGAGTGCATTGTACAGGAGACACAATTAGCAGAGCAAAACAGCAAGCTGGTATTGTTTTCCCGCCAACGGGTGATCGTTTAAACTGTATCCAGGTACGGGCTGCAGTCCCCCTACTTAGATGGTTGGCCCATTGTTAATGGCCGTGCCAGTGAGCAATATTTACGATATTTCTCGTTTATGGGTCTTATTAAGTGGCTGATAGCTGTGGCGCAGATAACGAAGCTAAATACACCCAAAAGGCTTCTGAATTTTTCGCTATCGACAGCTAGGATCCGAGGTGGGGATTCAAATCGAATTTGAAAAATCACTCGCTCCGGTATCGGTGGATCGCCTTTTTATGAGCTGGGTTGGACCGCCTGTGGTTTACCGAAACACATAGATCGGTATCTACAGACAGTACTAACAAGAATATAAGCTAGGGAGTATACGAGTATCTATGGCGCATATTATGGATGAATGAGGCATGAAGTGATTCGGGTAGAACGTGCACTCGTAGGGAGAGATATCATAAATTTGTATCTATTGATTGGAAAATGGGAAAATCGCTTTTGACGTGCATCCGCAAATTATAAATTGGGGATACTTCTTGTCTAACTGGGTTGTTGTTTTTGCTGTTGCTGAGGTGGGGAGCGGTGCACCAGTAGTATGGCCTATTGCGTACGGCTGATTAATGACTGCTGTCGTTGGCATGTTAACAGTTAGTTGCGAGAAGTCTAAGAACATTGCCAGCACAAATTTGCTATTATAAGCTTGATGTAAGCAGTGGTCAAGTATTATCTCTGATCGAACCAGAGATTACCGGGGATAAGTTTGTAATTGGAGCAGTTTGTTAAGCGGTGGGAATGTACGAGTTTGGCATGTCGAGTTTTAGTGATGTCTTTCATGGAACAGGATAGGATACGCAGAATATAGCTACCGAGCCTCTGTAGCTTTTAGCTGTTGAGGTAAGAAACAACATATTTAAAATCAACCCACCAGAATCTCCACCTCAAATGCTGGTTACTCTTATCTACTGAGATATACAGATCCTCTCCCAAACCATACCCTTCCAAATCACTCACATTCACTTGTAAACTGATGCGAATAACCATTAAAAGTAATGGAAGGCATTGCATAAATGCAAATTCCACAATGAGACCAGACGTGGTAGAGATAAATATTTAATATCCCAAAATGTAGTAGGTACTTCCTGCCTCGTCTTTTTCATACTGCTTTCACATATCTGTGCAAAATTTTTGGAGATGACTGCAAGACGAACCTCGGAGGAGATTCATTAAAATTTCACGCTCGAGATAATTGCAGCTGAAAAAGCATTTTGCTGACGTTTTGGTTGTCTTCGTTTTTGTGAAAATAAAATTAAGTTTGAAGAGCTTTTATAAAGGCATAGCTGCATAGTAATCGCTGGGGATTTCGGTCCTTGCAATTTTCTGGAAACCTTTTTCTTCTGTATATTATAACTGGGGTTGGCAACACTTTTCTAAACTACAATTTGATGAAAATGTCTGCCTGTCAACTGAGTCAAACAACACATCATATGACATTAATTATCGTACCTTCAAACATTCAAATTAAATTAAACACATATATATTTTGACAACTGTACGAAATGTCAGTCGTTGTCTTCTCACTTCGGTTCGAATTTGTTGTGTCAACAAAATGTCTACTGATTGGAGTGCATATTAGTTTTAAAATATAGCTCTTGACGTCAGTCAGAAATTAAGTAGTCAATTATTCCAAAATACATTTATAAACTTGCAAAATAAAAAAAAAAACGTTCGCAGTTGACTCAAATTTATAACTATTTGTCAGTTAAGTATCACAATTTGTCTTTTGTTTGTTAATTTGTGTAACTAAATGGGGGCGTTTGAAAATTCTTTCAGTTTTATGAAATAAATCCGTTCTGAGTTAAGAAGAAAGATAAACAAAATTTCCTACCGAAAGTCTCATTAAATCATCTCACACTCTGGTGTGACACTTTGTGCAAAACTCAACAGCTTAAAGAAATAATGTGTGTCCATAAATCAATTGTCAGAAAAATCAAAACGTAATCTCAATTTGACAGATCGTTGAACCTCACAAACATAAATCATTTTCGTTGCGACAAGTGTCTTCTGGTACTAACACTCGAACAGATAACATAGATTAATTGCACTCATGTTTCTACTGTCATTAGTTGCTGTATTTTCGAGATGATCACTTGAGTGGAAAACAAGGGTTCAACTACTTGCTTTGGCCATGTAGTGGCACATTTTTTAAGTTTCACTTTCTGCGTGAGAAAGTGAAAGTGAGACTGTTATGTGCCCAGACTGTTCTATCGAAAGACAGACGTACATATGTAGGTACCCACTACCTACATATGTCATTTAGAAATGACAAGAACACGACTTGTTCGAAGTAGTGAACTTTCTCATCGATTGTTGAATCGATTTGACAGAAGCAGTTAAAGTCTTGCTTGCAATTGTTTAAATGAGCTTCGCATAATTTGTTATTTGCAAGATCTGCCCACGGAAATGATAGAAATGCAAAAATAATTTTAATCGGATCGAGAGAAAAAAATAAAGCGCACGACTTGTTCTTGTTCGTATAGGAACTGTAGAAGCAGCTATGGAGATAATCGACACCATGTTTGTAGTCATATTCATCTATCAAGTGTACCTAAGTTCAACCTCTCAATTGATTTAGTTTGAGAAGTTTATCCCTGGTCTTATTTACAAGGCCGACTATTAACATACGCCGAGTAGCTGCGAGTTAGCTCTACACACAGTCATGTTGGGCCTTACCAATAAATATTTTAAGTTCCGACAGTGGGCCTTACTAATAATCATTTTTAACCTTCACACTAAATATTTTTTAGGTCACAATATGCAATTGTGTAGGGGAAATTTCACAATTGTCAGTTGGAAAAATTTAGTCTGGACATTAAAAATGATTATTACATATTACCGCGGAGTGGCTATATTTCCCATACAAATTTCGCGATTGTGAGCTTCCGTAAATTTAGAGTCGAGACTAAAATTTGTTATTAGTACGGTAGATTAACTTTAAACTTTTATTAATAAACTTATGTTATCTATCATTGACATGAAATAACGACCGGATAACTTAACTCGCCGAATTCGGCATTTAGGGAGCGGATAACTTTTTAAAACAGAGAGGACCTTTAAAACACTTGATTCATTTTCGTAGTTACATGGAATTTACGAACACCAAAAGATTGTTAGAAGCTGAGTTAAAATAAATTCAATTTGTGTATCAGCCTTAGCAATGAATTGCGCTTCCACCTTTGGAAACCGTGGTGTTCTACAACCGCAACCAACTTTGTTAGTTTTAAGTGAGGGCCATTTTGTAAAATTATTAATGTGGTATTCGGTTGGGTTTCTTCAGATTCGCTCTCAGATTTCAGATTTCGTGTGGCTAATCGAATATAAAAAACAATAAAAAAGTCACTTACTCTTTTTTTGTGATGATATTCGTGCTATTCGAATATGTGTAGCCTTCGATACTTTTCAAAGATTTTCCATTCAGTGGTTAAATTTTATATTAAAACATTCGAAATTTGCATCCCGATTGATTTATACATAAATAATTTACAAAAATAGATTCACCCGATGCAATGATCTTTTTTTGCAGCAGAAAAACTTCACGAAAACGTAAACAAACTCCACCAGTTGTTAAACTCAAACGCACTTGTATTGGTAAATTTGAAGCAAACTGAGAAAAAAAATCCAGATTCGTAAAAGTGCTCTGAAATCTGATAAAGGTTGCTTTTTTTGTAGCAAACGAACATGAAAAGTGCTCTGAAAGCAAAAGAAAGTGCTCTGAGTTTCTGAGAGCGCTCAATCGAATACCACATAAGAACCAAAATAAGTGGAAATCAGCTGTCAGCTGTCAAATTGACTGTCACTCGATAAAGTGTTGCCAATTCGGAAAATATGCCTCTAAATAAAACACTCTAAACCTAAAAATTAAACTTAATTCTGAGAACTAGTCAATTTAGAATTCGTGTTGACATCTTTGAGATAGTGATGTGTTCACGACAATGCTGTAGTATATATGTATAACCTACACACGTTCTCATAAAACTGACAGAAAAAGTGAACATAAGCAAAATAACGAGTGACGAGCAAATTAAAGAACTGCTCGTTACTCGTTATTTTGATTATTGCTCAGAGAATTTCAACCGATAAGTACCTACTGATAAACATGTCAAATGAACAAAATTGACAAGAAACAAATTCCAAATCCATCTTGAAAATCAATTGCGCACAAAAATAAAATCAGTGAAAAAATAAAGAAAATTCGGTAGTGGTCCAATGTTCTCCCAGAACGTTTAATATGTTGCAAAACGGTTAGTTATATATTTGTTTGTGATATGAATTACATGTCAAAGATTTACGTGCCTCAAAGTAGTTCGAACTCTAACCACGTAGGTACTTTGGTGTATATTTTCAGCTCTCTGAGCGAGTCTTGCTCAATTTTTTGAGTTTGACAGACTTTTAGTGCTTGGCTCCGAAAAGAACGCGAATAGAAATATGTTACACAGCACACAACAAAAAATAGAGACTGACACCAAATATGACAGATTGACAGTTCAAAGCAGTTTCGCACAAATGCCTTCTGACTTCGGCCAAAGGTTCACTTGAACCTTTCAGATGTCATAAAACAAACAAAGTATCGGCCTTAACCAAATGTCTTTTGTTTTTAATGTTCTTGGTGAAAATACAACTCATTTATGTTGCTGAAAAGTGTAAAAGGTTAAATTTCCGTCCAAGTTCTTGGCCAGCAAACGCCACTGGTGTACTAAAATGTGTTATGTTTGAATTTGAAATATGTGCAGTCCGTTTTACGTTCGCAAATTGAATTATTCCACTCACATTCGACTTTAGTACATTCCAAATAGTTATGACTTATTTTACGATTGCATCTCACATCTAGGTACATAAACAAGCTCATGACAGCATCTTCTATGGAGAGCCTAACAGAAAAGTCGACGTACCTCGTCTGCGAAACCAATCAATATTTGAACATTCAAGTGGCTATAAAAAATTCGGTTGGCAAACGAAATTTCGCATATCATCACGTGCGAGTGTCTTCTTCCTTTATGCAAAATGCAAATGAATATTTAATATTCCCAACTGGGATCTGGACCCCTGAGCACACAGCACATACGAAAATATTACTTCCCAAAACGCTCGTTCCAATTTCGCCCATTCGCTCACCCAATCGATGATTATTTTCGAAACAGTGTTTTCTTTCCTCCGTTTAATGGTTCTCAAAAATGAGTTCTGTTTGCATACGTACAGTATCCAACAGAGCATCAACTCGTTCACTGGGTCGGTTCTTGGTTCCATATGAAACACAGAGGAATGTGCTGTATAATTTGCAAATTAAGTCTGTTTAGATAAAAGACCCAAGCTGTTTGAACAGTGTTGACAATGCAGCATGTTCTATTTGCGGTATTTGTATACTTGCGAAGATGTCAGGCATGGAGATTAAGAGATCCAATGGAAGTGCTTACAAATGGGGATGAAGTTGCATCATCTGGGGGGAATCGTAAAGATAAATGTTAGATGTGGTTGTGGTTGTGGTTGGTGAATGTGAGGTACATCTTGTATTCAGATGGATTGATGTCACTGTTATTTCTGTGGCGAATGTTTGCGAAACAAATTTGCCGAACTTCTTCTTTCAAAACAGAAAAAAAGAGCAATGTGGGGCAGCTCCAAAAATGGCAAGGAACCAAATTAGCGTAGGAACCATTGAAGTGTCACTTCAAAACTCTGCGAATATTTCTATTGGAAAAACCCACTTCATTGCGGAAACAACAAGTGATTGTTTCGCATTTCCTCCAAGTGCTGGCATTCCTCTCGCGGATCACCGATGAAACGTTCCATTCATATGCGGCTAGTCGTACAATTCAATCGCCCTTTATCTCATTTATCACGGTCACACATGTGGAATGTATCAGATCGATCTCAAGTGAGCTTGGAATACACTGAGCCGCCACCACGCACCGGCATCTCTGTCATAGGCGCTGACCTATTGAGAGGAAGACCGCCGCGTCGCGTCGGCCGTCTTCAGTCATCAGTCGGCAAACTTCAACAAACTTAATGCAGCTGACACAGAAAATTTATGTTTGCCTAGAGTCCGTGCGAAATGACATCATAAACATGTGAATGTGGTATCTATTTACCACCTCTAAAGATGCGTCTAACCTAGCCGATATAACAATTTGCAAATGTTTACAACCACTCGAGTTTTATGATGTGTTCTGTCAAGAGTGGCAACATCGTTTTACACCTTAAACCGTTTTCAGCTTATTTGCTCGCGACGGAAGTGAAAACATTGCACACCTTGAATGTGCGATGGAAGAGTGAGATTTTATTTTCTATTGTGAGTAATCGACATAGCCTAGAGATATTCGAATTCGATACGTTCAGCAATGCTTTTTGAAAACAATCGATACAGGTGATAGATGAAATTCAACGGAACTGTATGTTGCGTCACTTACAGATGAGGGATTTCAATTTAAGGCTTAACATTATTGTGCGCCACCTTGTGGGCCTCCTCCTCTACTGGCAGATGTCATATCCAGTTTTGGGTGGATCATTAGTTATGGATCTGGACCAGCATCTAATCAGCTATTTCCCCTTAGACTGTGCGTATTCGACTTCGAGATACGTTTCGAGACCTCAATTCACCTGACCTGTAAATAAAACAATAAAATGGGAGTTGCACTCAAAACCGAAGTGGCGAGTCCATATTTCGAATTCAATTTAAATCCTAACATGTCAGAGAGGTCTTCAAAGAACGTCTTGTCTAGTATGTGAAGTTCTATTTCGGCTTAAGCCGAAAATCTGCAGAGATAATTAAGTTAACATGAAAGTTATATTAAGAGGAATGTCAGGCTTGGTAGTATAATTTCCACTGGGTTACCCTTTTTATGATGACCTTCCGGCCACCCAAAATATCCATTTAAACAAGATCATCAAATTCCTCAACTCCACAGGCTGGTTTTCTTCCTCCAGTTCCGTTATTTGTGGTCTCAAAACGGTGCTCAATGTGTTATTCGTGGGTTTCCCTTGTCAGAAGACGGGGAAATACAGCCACTTAAACCAACCAACTAGACAGCCTTGTTAATCGAGGACCATTATTAAGGCGATTATTAAGCTTAGCTAATAACTTGAGCTAAATGCTTCCGTAAAGTGGCGAGTTTTGGCATCACTGTTCCTTTAAGTTTTTGTGGCAGTCCGCCTACTTGGTGGGAAATTTGTTGCGGGTTCTGTTCTCTCCAAACCTACCTTGGATTTTACAAATACCTCTGCAGGCTTTTCACTGTCCTGGCGTTTGACATCAGTTGTAAAAAATGATCAAGCTCCATTCACTTTCTTCATAAAGTATGCGGTAGAGTCCTCTTTGAGTATCATTCTTGCAAAGTGTATTGTAAAGAGTTAAAAATATCGACTGATGCTTTTAGTAAACATTTAGACAGTCGGACTAACATGCGATCTTTTGAATTGAATCATGAGTTACTATACCTTTTATTAATTCCCTTTGCAGCAGGATAAGCTAAACCTTCAAACAATTGCTTAAAATTGGGGACGTTCGGATTCATAGTTTATGTAAAACGTCAACTAGATTGGTCGTGACTAGGAATCCGAACGCGTTGACTGAGCAAGTTGAATTGTTTTTGTATTCTCGCGGTCAGCGTTGCCTTTGTTTGATTTGCCCTTTTTTATTCGGAAAAGACCCATCATTTTTTCAAAAATTGATATTTTCAAATAAGTACAATTAAAATGTAACACGGTTGCCTATCACAACTATATTACCCTGTTATGCGAACTAATGGTTGTTAAATATCGTGCGAAAATTCGAAATTTGCAAGGTACGTTTAGAAATGGCACCCTTTTCTCTCACTGGCCCTTTTTTCGACACCTCAGAATTCTGCCACGGCCATTCTGTTTATTTTAAATCTGACTCTTCGAAATGTCAACTGAGTATGCAGGCAGGATTTTCCTGACTAGATTTGTCGGCTTCCCCTCCATAAACGTCAACTGCAAAAACTAATCACGTGACCACTCTGGGCCAATCAAAACTGAAATACATCTAGTCAGACAGCTTGTCAACTTACTAAACTATGAATCCGAACGTCCCCATTTTCTGTTTTGTTTTATTAGTACGATCAGAACAAGTATACAAATGACGTCAATAGACGTTTTTTATTATGCCCGCATGATCCATATAGATCATTGCTTTTCATGGCTTACAACAACAGTTGGATCTCGCATTATTGTTGAAAGCCATGCAAATCAATGATTTATATAGATCATGAGGGCATAGTAAAAAAACTCCTAATCTTGATAAATCTCTCAATTGAATATCATACAAAGAACGCAGTAGAAATGAGCTCCTTAGATTCATTTTTAACGGCCATTACTGTCAGTATGAGCGCTGCAATCGGTTGCATGTCAATTACAAAACTTAGTCTCAAAAATACCATCTGCATCAGTAAATCAAAAAGATCGAACACATATACCCTTTCCATTCAATCCGTGCGACATTGCAAAATGAATATTCCGGTCAGCACTTTACAGTCATAACCACTGCAACAGTGACTCGATTGTATCCACTTGTTGCTACAAATTCTATCACACTGTCCATGTGATCCAATTGAAATTCAATACCCCAGTCGGAGATTGGTGTTCTAATTTTCTTATCGATTCCCCGCCCAAGCGCCATAAATTTTTTTCATTTTTTATTTGCTTTTTTTTTTTTTATCATAACGCATTATTCATGCAGCAATTACTTTGTATTAAGCTCAAACAAACTGTGCAGACCCACCATGAGCAGAGTATCTTTCGTCGCCTCACATAATTCATAATGTAAACATTTGTTTTGGACCGTTTTTTCAACCCGCCACCGCCGCCGGCCCCCGCATCAACAGATTTAATTAGAATCACCCCGAGGGCTATAACAAGAAGTCCGAATCATGACACCCAACTTCGCACACCAACGCACGCACACAAATTAAAAAATGATAATTACGAACGAGCGACGAAATTCCATTTGGTTTATTCAGATTAAAAAAAAAAAAAAAAAATCGAAATATATTTCACGACGACGATGTTGCTCCTGTATTCGAGTTTCGAGTTCGAGCACAAATCTATGTTTACATTTGAGAGCAGCGTCTCCGGGGAGGGGATCAAGTGAGACATGCTAGAGAAGGAAGGGGCGATTGTAATGATTTTCGATTGCGAAATATTCCGCGAGCTATATAACTTTGTTTACCTCGAACTGAATCGCTCGCTAGCGCACGCTCTAAAACAAAGTCTATCGATATATATGCCAACGCAGAATTTATATATACGACCGCACGAACGCACCACACATGCTCGGTCACAGATACGAACTCGCGTTCGATTAATTTGTGAAAAAAAATACTGTATCCGTCATCTTTGTTTAAAATTAGGTTTTGTTGAAAAAAAAAAAAAAAACTTCGCAAACTTTATCACTTAGCACAATATTCGCACGAAAAATGCGAAATTCCTACCGAAATCAAAGAAAACATAATTTTCATTTTGATTGGCACTTAACCGCTAAGGGGTCGCCGTAAGGGGTGTTCTAATGGAATCGCAAGTTATTTGTCTTTTAGCTAAATTAAAATTATTCATTTTTATTTTACTGACTTAGCCCCCCTGCGGCATTGCAAGACAACTTTTATTGATTCCGACGGGAAATTGCTAGAGAAAGATCGATGAGAGCGTCAGCAAAACACACTTGGCAATTAAAAAAGGGGAAAAAATAATACTAGTACTAATAATAAAATTATTTAAAATTTAAAATTTAACGTTGATATATGTTTTTGACAATTTAACATGACAGCAACACATTAGTGTCGTGGTTTTTGTTTCTATTAATAAAAGGCTTTTTGATTTGTTGTCCTTGTATAAATCATTTGAATTTTAACGATGTGTTTTTTATGGAGCTTCAAAATATAATTCGTTCTAATTTATTAAATTTTGACTTTGAACTTGTGGGCATAAATTTAAAATAATTTATATAGTTGGTCGAAGTAGTCCTGGTCGGGTGTCGGTTTGCCAAACAGTCTGCAAGACTACAAATTGCGATTTTGGAAAGGTGGAAAGTGAAACAAGGAACTATAGTAGTTCATAATAGCCGTTTGCGTTTTTTTGCTGTCTGAAAGAGTGATAAGTTTTGAATTGAAGGTACGTCTGGAGCTGGACAAGGTAAAATGTTTGGCACAAATAAATTTAATTCGAATATAAAGTTTACCTGTCGAAGATACAAGATAAAACCTAACAGATTTGTCTTTGAGCCGAAAACGTAGAGAGAAAATTTGTTATCCTATCTTTAAAAAATAAAAACTCTTCCACGAGTGATGGTGTTTCAAGTGTGCTTCTGAAACATATTGCGTTGTGTGTCGTTGATGTTTTGTGTGTCTTATTTAATCGTAGTGTTAAAAGAGGCCATTTTCCTTAACCTTTGAAATGTGTCGAAGTTGTACCTCTTTTTAAAAAAAGAAAACTATACCCTATTACTATCATTCCACCTTTTCTAAGATTTTTGAAAAACTGCTTAAAGTTCGCATTTTGTCGTTCTTAGACAAGTTAAATTTGTATGAGTATGTAGTCAACTATTTATATGGTAGTTTGAACTGTAATAAATCTACCATAAATTTCTGTTTATAGACATTACAAAGACATACGGTGTGATTTGTTACTCCAGCAATCTTTATAGTGATAAATAAAAAATAGTTGGCGCAACAGGACCTGAGGGACCATAGGCCTAGCTTCTCACAGCCATTCGTTTTTTGTGAGTTTTTCATTTTTGAAACGAATGGAAGGGATCTACAATGTTATGCCGACTCCAAACGGCTTATTGAGAAGCTCTTTTAAGACAGTTTATACTGTCGGATGTTTGTTAGACGTTTTTGAGAGGTGGCGCGGTGGAAGAAACCCTGAGTTTGAATTTCTTTATAGTGATGGCTTTCATTTTTAAATGCCTGCAATCGTTTTTAAAATTCAGGAAACCGCGAGTTAAAGTCAATGGCGTCTTGAATGAGTCTCGATTTCTGAAAAACGGCGATCTTCAGGGTTATGTACTCGGTTCGTTTTTTTTTTTTCTAATCTACATAAACTCCTTTTTCAAACAATGGACGATGATATAGCGTTCACTATGAGTTAAATATTGTATTTTAATGTATCACAGGATCTAGAAGCATATTGAAATTTTAAAGTTGTTGTCATTTAAGGCAACTGGTAATAGTTTGTACTATATGATTATAACCTCTGGTTTCATGCAAGCGGCTGTAAACTTTTTTCTTTACCTTTTCATAAATGTGGTAGCTCTAAAAAAATTATTTAAAAATTGAATAAGTACCTAGGAGTTTCAATTGATATCAATTGGAAAACTTTTATCCAAGCCTTAAAATCGTACATGATGTTGGTAACACGTTAAATGTACCTACATATCTCCTAAAACCGTTTTGCTCCAATATCTACAATATTGTGTAACGCACTTAAAGTTACAATATGACATCACTAGCTGTGGTGGTTCGTATTTTAATATTAAAAGATAATTGCCCTCAAAGTTGAGTTACATAACCTACTTCAGCCACTTCTCTTTATGTAGCACAGGTGGTTAGATCGGCTTTCGAATATTATATCTATGTAAGGATCTCAGCATCGAAACTCGATAGCAGAAATGAGTTATGCGATCAATAGAAGGTCCTATATAAAAGCTAATGTCTGCAGAAGGCTTGTATACCTGACCGATGTCGATTTTATATGTTCTACCAAGGCAGCTGTTTTGAGAATTCCTCGCAATGAGACATATACTGATAAGAAAGACAAACCAACAACCGCGAGGACATCAACTTTCAAAAACTCCTTCTGTTACAGGACAAGCAAACTTTGGAACTCGCTTCCTGGGGATATATTTCCAGGAGACTACAATTTGCAGCAATTTAAGTGCAGAACAAACATACATCTGCAGGCATCTCGGGGCGCTGTTGAAGCGTTATAGGTTCGCCTTTCCCGGGAGAAGTATATATATAAAAAAAAAAAACAATACACATCAGTTACCAATACACCTGACAACCACAAAGTGGGGAATATTGTCATTTCTAGATAGAAGACATTTCCTTAGTGATTGTCAATTTGGTTTTAGAAATGGAAGGTCTACCCAGACCGCACTGTTAAAAATAACTGGCAACAATATTTTGATCCTCCCACTCCGCAAGGTATGCAAATAAATAGTAAAATATTTTCTTGTTCGCACGGGTAGGTTATTTTAGAAAAGAGCTTATACTTCTCCAGCTGAGAGTTCAACACGAAAACACTCAACGCCGGCCCCAACGCCTCATGACCGTTTGTATTTTAATTTTTTTTTTTCTGGTTTGAATGAATTGAAAAGGACAGTTCCACAAGTCGTCTACCAGCATTTATATGCTTGTAGCCACTCTACACAGCACTTTCGAATTTCGACAAACTAATATCGTTCGATTCATACCCTTGATCCCTTATTCCATGTGAGAAACATTTCGCTCCTAAGTCCTATTCTAAATATTTCACCGCCTCTCATGACTGAACTATCAATCAGTTTTACAATTTCCCACGGGACATATAGCAAAGCCTCTTGTAATTATGTACTTGAGAGGGTAAGCTATGATGAAATATCTAGCCCAATTTAAATATGGGTATCCCTACCAACTACAGAAAACAAATCCTCATGAGTTTCTTAGTCAGGCTATGAGGAAAAATATTTAAAAACATTTTCCCTCCATTCCAAGCTAGGAAGGTTCCTCCATATATCCCCAGTAATATTTCCGTAGTTTTGCTTAATGGCTTCCTCGAGGGATTGCATTAAATATTTAAAATTTAGTCCAGGATGGATGGTTATCCTTCTTTTTTTGTACGCCAAATATATTTTACTTGCAGAGATAGTGAGCATAAAAACACAAATGCTTGGAGCATGATTTTAAGCGAAATGTGTAGCAAAATCTGTTTGAGGGAAGTCGTATCCTTTTTGCTCGGAAATTGTGTTAAAGAATGCTTTTCCCACCATCGCGACTAAATGTAGTTTTTCAACTCGTATTTGGACGCTTTGCTTTTGTATGCTTATGCTTAATCATTGACTCAAAGTGCATGTTCTTTCGGGATGATGCTGACTAATTTGAGATGCACAACTGCAGATGGGGTCGACGCTAGGTGTATAAATTCAAATGTCAGCGGGAGGATTTTTGTGTCACTTTTAAGTCGAAGTTATTACGTGCAGAAGAAACAACCATGAATTGAGTTCCATCACACTGTCGCTCCCAGCTCAGAGTGACAGCTCGGTGGAAACTAATTTCACTTGAACTCTTCGCAAAACTAACCACCGATGTCGATGTCCACCAATGCCCGATTATGTAAGTGTATACAGAAAATCCCCCTCATAATCGGTGATCTGAAAGTCGCCTCCGAGAGTTCTGGAATGAAAGAGATTCACTTGCGAAACCCTCACTCCTCTGTTGCGCAACGGACGACCGACCGACCGACCGACCCGACATTCAGAAGATGGTCCCAATGAAAATACGACGGAAAATCTGCACCTTAATCTATCTTAATGATATCTTCTTGCGGCCCTTTGGACGGTCGCGTGACAAACTGCTCCATTGAGTAACAACAGCTTTGCTATGTGCAGTATACCTGTACGGATGCGGCCTTTCTTCGATTTTAATTAAACACATTGCGAGAGAGTATCTGCGATAAAACGACTCTCAAGTGGTGACAATATTTTATCCGTCACGAGCACTTATACCAGCAACAGCAATAACGATGGGAATGAACGCACTTTTAAGCTGATTAATCACTTTGAGTTCAAAAGAGGGAAAGTATTATAGAAAAAAATGCTGTCAGGCTGTGCCGCGACAAATAAAAAGAAGACCCAGTAGTTGAGGAGGTGATTGTTGTTATTATCTCGAAGATGATACTGTGAAATTTAAGGAAATTTGATACCATTATCATTAATCTCGCCAACCATTATGTAACGAAGTTGGTTTTTAACTCTCTCTCTCAACTCAAGGCATTGCGAGGAAGCAAGAAGCAACTTGGGCGACATCGATCTAAATGTATATGTTGATGGTTGGAGGGGAGTGCGGCTGTATTGAGGTACTAGGAGTCTCGTTTAGATGGCTTATGATTGGTTGTTAAAAGTCAATTCTTTGAGTTTTGCGCAAAAACAGAGACAAAATGGAGCAGTTTTTTAAACACCGGTAAGAACTCGTTTTTATTTAAGCGAGTATTTCAGGGTCACTCTTTTAACCAGTGTTAATATATCTGTGGGTGGTTTTTCCCTTGGACAATCATTTTGTTCCCCTCTTTTTCTTTCGATTTTTTTTTAATCTCCAATGATTTTTACCATTGAACCAAGAATTTTGAACCGGCTTTTACGCCCGGAAGATTTTAAAGCTTCCTGCTGTCAAACTTAGAGTTTTGAAGAGCTTTGTTTTTTTTTTTGTTCTTGGATATAAATATTCTCCTAACAAGAATTATTTAAAATACACTGCGCCGTACTAATGACAAATTTAAGTCTCGATTTTAAATTTACGGAAGCTCACAATAGGCGTTTTTCTTTTTTAGTTCAGAGCTGATCACTACGCGCTCTAAAAAAAGAAACAGAAACTTTTTGTATAAATATTGAGGTTGTGTTCTGAACTAAAATAGAAAAAACGCCTAATAGCGAAATTTGTATGTGAACTATTCAAAGTTAGAGTCGAAATTAAAAATGTTTATTTGAAAGGCCCACAATTTTTACAGAACATTTTTTGCAGCTGAAATCATAGGACGTTATCAATAAATATTTTTAGTTTCGACTTTAATTATTAGTGGTTCACTCTGGCTATATTTTTCATACAAATTTCCATTCAAATTTTAAATTTGTTATTATTACGGCGCATAGTAGTTTTTACAGAATAAAAATATTAACTAAGACTGGTTGTAGAACAAGGAAGGAGGGTTCAACTAAGAAACTACAGTAATGGATAGTGAGCTTGACTTAAATCGTATCATTACCAAGTTACTCGCACATTTCTCAAAAAAATTAACTTAGTACATCACATTCGCATCATTATACCGCCAGAGTGTAAAATTAAGGTCAATCTAAATATTTTTGTAAATTGATTAAATTTGTGACGAATTTTGTTCACATTTTTCCCACGAGACGAAAAAATAGATTTTCCACGACCTATTAACACTGTTTATGACGGCTCTTTAATTCTGTCACAAAAACGATTCGAGACCAATGTTAGAAAGGAAAAAAAAAATTTCTCCATTCTCGTTTTAAAACCCTATTCAATTTTGACAGATTCTAAAGTTAACTTAAGTTTACTTAAGTTCGAAATAGATATCACCTGAGTGTAGATCGTTAACGTCTTTTTATCTATGTCAACTGAGAACTAAGTCGAAAAATTCTTGGCAATATTTGTCCGTTACTCCTTCTAAAACGTCAACTAAAAAAAATACAGAGAGTGACCCTCCAGATGTTAAACCTCTCTCGCTAAATGTGGATGTTAAGTTGTATTGTGTTGTAGTTGAATTGTATTAAGAAATTTAATTTAAAAACCAAATCTTTATAATATTATAATCTTAACACAGCGCAGTAGATAAGTGTATTTATTCATTTAAGAAAAAAGTGTTCATAAGGAATAGTGTTTTCTATTTTTGGATTTTTTGTTTGCATTTAAATTTAATTTAACCAACTGATTCAGGAGTCTAGTGTCTGTGAGAATTCGCTGAGGAGAGCTTCCCGAAATGGCCAATTCTTGACTACGGTGTCCAATTGATGTTAGTGGACTGTCAGCAATACACTTGCGGAAGGTTTCGATGTTTTCTCTTGAATGACTTGTGACAGAACACCCAGAGTGCTGAAGATCACTAATTGATCCAGTCTCCCTGAATTTTTCTATTATTCTCTTCACAGTTGATGGTTTTAAATCACTATGATGGCCATATTTTGTACGAAAATTGCGGACTGTAGCTGAAAAACCTTCATTATTTTTAAAATATTACTCAACAATGAAAAGGCGTTGTTTTTTCATATAACGCTCTATTTTTACTGACCGCGAACTGTCAGCTGTCACTTTGTTATATTTTTTTTCATCGGCGTAACTATTAAATGGCGCAAAATTAAAATTTTAATAGAATAGCTGCTGCCACATACATACCAACGTAAGCCAATTGTTGATGGAATTTAAAGAAAACTTTACATATATCACAGACTCTAAATTTCGGACAGCAGGGTCCTTCTCACATATCCGAGTAAGTCATATGACTTACTGTACACATCTGTCGTGTATAGTAACTCAGTTTAATTAGAGTGGGATTTGCATTCACTATATACCTTAACTACTCGTCTAGACCTTAATAGCGATAATGACTCCCACTGTAAAGTGCGTTCAGTGAATGTTCCAACGGACTCCTCCATTGACCCCTCCCACTGTTGACGCTTAATCTTTCAGCTTCCGCTTCCCTGATTTGATTAATTAAGACATTCAGAGCCGTGGTTCATCCTAAGTCGCAGTGTTCCACTACGACCACGACGTGCTTGACTGCGTCTGGAAAGATGTTATCTCCTCAGTGTGCTACGACAACCCGCCCACTCTACGCACTCCCACTCAGCATCATCACAATAATCTCGCGTCTAAATCTTAATAGACGCACACTTCGCTGGTCAATTGCCTTGGCAGAACCTAGTCACACGAGGTTACTATGTTACGCGAGTAACACAGAAAAAATGTCTTTATTGCCAGACAAACTGTGTACAGATGTCATATCTTGGTTCAGAAGTGCAAATGGTGTCCCACTCCCATCCGAGCGATACCCCATTCTCCGGCACGCAACCGATAGCAATCTATATTCTGTCCGCTTTCCAGATTAATCGGAGACAATTCGCCCATTTAGGAGGCTCCTCATTCCTTAGTCCTCAGTCCTCATAGCGCACGACAAGTCATCCCAGAAGATCCGCGAACGCGATTAATCCAATAATCAGCGAACAGCATACATACTGATCCGTCGTCTGTCGTTGAAACTATGCTAGCAATAGCAGATCGTGTGTTGCCATCTTCACGATTACATAACATGTGTAAATACATCGGTTGGGCATCAAACAGCTGGAAAGCAATGATTGACGGAAGGATCACTGACACCGAGAGAACATGTTGTAAGCGTAATTGATTTAACTGCACGCGCGAGTCATACGTCTGATGCGAGCGTGTTCTCCGTTCGTCTGTCAGAATTTATTAGACTGTAGCGAAGTCGTCGTCGTCGTGGTCATTGCAGAGTCGAAGCCGACACACGAGGATTTATTTATTGCTTTGCGCATTGTCAATTTGTATAAATTAAGTTCTCTGTTCTTCGTTTTTTTGTTTGTTTTGCTTGGCCGTGGGGTTTAAAAGTAGTTAAAAAAAAAAAAAGACAATTCAATCGGTTCTCAGATCGAATTGCATTGCGTAACTTTTCAGCGCAAGGAATGATCTCAATTTGTTGTTTGTTTACTTTTGAATTCAATAAATTAATTCGTTGATAATGAGTGTGTGAATGTGTAGATATGTAGAGTTAACTTTAGGACTAGTGTCAAACTGACATTAATGAATTTTATTTTTCCCTCTTTGCAGAGTATCTTTCTCTGGATCACCGATTTTAAAGAATTTCAGGGTAAGTCTAGGGTCACATTTCAAAGATCTACTGATAAAGGAGGCTTAGGAATATGTAGACTAATTTGATCAGTCGACCAAGCAGATAAACCCCAACATATAGTTCTATAAGTTAGCCTGAGAGTTCATTTTTATACCCTCTTCCTTACTCCCCACCCCAGTAATACAGCCGGGAGTGATATTTGCACAGAATTATGCTTCTAGAAAATGTTGTCAAAAAAGTGAATTTTAATCTAATATATAAAATTATCGTGTCACGGGGTGCGTAGTTGAACTCCTCCGAAACGGCTCCACCGATTTTCGTGAAACTTAGTGTGCATATTGGCTAGAGTTGAGAATCGGACAACATCTATTTTTCATATCCCTAAATGTTAAGGGTGGTCCACCACTAAATTTTTTATTTTTTTCATGGGGAAATACACTTTGAAAAAAAAAAGAAACTGGATAACATAAAGTAGTGACACTTCAAATACAAACAAAAAAATATTTTAAATTTTAAAAGCAATTGTTGTTGTCAATTATTTTAATTGTTTTCCAAGCAAATTGTTGTTGTCAATAATTTTGATTTTTTTTTTCTTCTTTTAAATATATGTATGTACCTAAAAAGTTTGTTCTAATAAATTATGTATACTACGTTACCTTAAGTAACTTTTTAAAATGAAGTAGATACTTTGATTATAATAAAAATGATATTATGGCCAACGATATTTTGCATCGAATTCGCACTGTGACATCGGATAATGAACTGGAGATGTCAGATGAAATGCGCAACAAAGTGTCACTTTGTTGTGCAAATTCGGGATGCCACAGCTGGAACTGGAGCGAGAAATGGACTTCGAACGAATCGCATTGAGTCAAGCTGTTGTTGCGTTCAGGTAACGCACAAAAAGAAAAGGAAGTGTTTGTCTCCCACCTTTCCACCTTCCTACCTATTCCCGATTTTTCGCCCTCGATTCCTTCCGCTATCATCTTGAGGAAGTAGCCTAAAAACGAATCCATATTTCCCTTGATCACGGCATCACGCGTGAACGGCTGGACCGATTTCACTAATTCTTTTTTTTTTTGGGTTTTTGTTATTGTCAGGAGAAAAATCTTATGAAAGAAAATATTAAGAAAATTGCGCGGCAAATTAGAAAATTTAAGAATACTTAACCACCATATTAAATTATATCTAATGTAACCATAGCGCTTTTACAATTCAAACTTTTTTGATGGAACCTTATGGCGCTTGGCATAGCATTGACATAATGCGTGCTGCAAATATCGTCAAAGAGGATGTAAAAAAATGAATATCGTTTAAAACAGATGCTTCGTCGGAGTTATTATATTGATAAAATACATATAAAATAATTAATTTATTATTTCTAACAAAAACTGAAACATGTGGCGTTGTAGGCGTATATGTCGTTTTTCAGTTTAATTAAATTTTCTTAATAATAATCATCTTAACTTATACATATAATTCTTTCGGGACGAAACTCGATGATGATGATATAACTCGATAGCCACTGGGTCAATTTTTATGATTCGTCTTTTGTTTTGTTCGTATTGTTGTATTTTAGGTTAACGCAAACTTAAAAGATAGGATTTTTGACCCACTATATGGCGTTGTTTCACGATCTCCAAAATCACTCACCCGATTTCAATGAAATTTTGTAGATTTATATTCTTCGTTTCCGCTTGAAGGATAGGATACTTTTGGACCTGATAGGTGGCGCTGCTGCCGATCTCCGAAACAGCTCTACCAAGTTGATTGAAATTTTGTAGATGGATATGGTTGCTTCCAGTTTTAAATTTCGGATAGTTTTTGACCCTATAGGTGGTACTTTGAAAAACACAAGCGGGATAAGAAAACGGATTTTGGCACGTCCCATTCAAAAATAAAATCAAACTCTATTTCTAAAGTTGTATAGTTAAAATTATTATTATTATCAAATAAAGTAACTTGCGAAATGTGAGCAAGACTTAATACGAAAGGTATGGGCAAAGCCGGGTGGATACAGTTACATATAAAAGAGACTGACGTCCGAATGTGCACTCATAACTCGGGGACGGATCGTTCGATTCTTATGATTTTGGTTGGAAGGAAGGGCATAATGCTACCTTTTGATGTGAAAAAAAACTTTATGGGGATTAGTTGAATTTTTTAATTCTTTGGATGTTCCGGGCTTACCTCTTCATAATTTGGATTTGAAAGTCAGCTCAGTTAAAATGCTGTTGCGCAACATCAATGTATCGAAACTTTGTAAAGGATCGCATTTGATTTATGGTTAAGGATCTTACATCAAATATCATGCAAGTGATAATTTTGAGGGGAAATTTCAAAGGCAAACACTCTTATTCCGCAGATTTCGCTTATTTAGAACGATTTACCATTCGTGCGACTTCAATTTCCCGTGCGTCTCGCTTTCACTATGTCAATCATTTATTGCAAGGATAATCGATGGATGTTTGTGCATTAGTGGCATCAATCTTGATTTCCCATGTTTCTCACATTGTAAATTTAGTGAAAAAGCGGAAGAAACGTCAAAATCATTGCGGTTTGATTGAAACAAATCAACATTGCTATTCATAATTTATTTATATTGCATTTAATATAACTTTTAAATAAAGAATTTTAATTGGCCGAATTACATAAATTAGGAAGTGCATTGCGCATGCTCGGAATTATTATTTTCTTTACATTAACAAATTTGGGCGGAACGAAGTTTGCCGGGTCAGCTAGTTTATTTATAAACACAATGAAATGAGACATTTTGTGGCTAAATATAGAGTTGAGTTACACAGTAAGTCTTAATTAGTTGTTAGTTAGTTTAAGTCAGCTTAAGTCAGCTTAAGACAAATGCAATCAAGAAAAAATGCTTTCAAACAAATTTTGCTGCCAAATTGTCAAACTGTCTAAAAAAATGGATTCCTTTCAACGCAACACGGTTTATTTTCAGTACTACCTACTGCTCCGTTTTTTCATTCATATAAATATTTTTATCGTAAGCGCGCCTTTACATTTTGACATGTTTCTGTGCTCAATCTAAACCTCAAAACTAAAGTAGATGCGAACGGCCTTCTGTTACGTTTTTTTTAAGTTGTGAAATGTCGAAACTTTCACTGTGCATTGGACAGCCCTTTTAGCTTGAGAATTGAAATCTACTTAGGAGAGATTTTCATTTTTATAAGGATTTTTGATCTAAATTTGTACTAGAATATATTGTGCAGATTTTACTAAAATTGTCCAGGTACTTAGTGTAAAAACGTTGTTGGAGAATATTAAAAGGAAAGTTACAAAAGTGAATTTTATTTTCAACTGAACTGATTTGTTACAATCGCAGTAAATTCATTATCGTTAGGTATCTATTACATTATCATAAAATGACAGACTTCAATCTGATGTTTGCAATTAAGTATCAGTAGTTAAATTTGTTGTTTCTGAAAAGTCTGAATATAAACAAAATATGCAAGAAATGCATAATTCGGAACTATACTCTGTCCAAGAAAAATTGTCAGTACAGGGAAGATAGGATGTTTGCCTCTCAGTCTGGTTGCAATGACTTACATAAATCGGTCCCTTTTTAAAGCTCTCACAGGGTTGCCGTAGTGTGTATGATAATTCACCATAACTCAGAGAGCAATACTGTTAGGGTTACCATCTACCAATTTAGCCAGGTCTCATCAGTAAAATAAATCTTTCTTTTCTCTTCGTAGATATCTTCGTCTCCAAGAAATAATGTCACTTTTTTCCAAAAACAAATTCTTTCGCTAACGTTTGACGAATTTAAGTCCGAGTTCTTTTTGCAATATTGTATGCAAAGTTGATCTGCTTAGTTTTGTTATATTTTCACTTTTTTGTACTTCCAATAATATCTTGTTTAGCGTCATTATCCATTAAAAACTGATATACTATCCGCCTAATCGCACATTTGTCCAAATCATCCACCTTGCTCTTGATACCGGAATTATTTTTCTTCTTTGGTGCTGAATTGTGGCCTTCAATTGCAGTTTCCCTTAAAAGCCTGTATACAGTTTGTTCCGTAACAGGAATAACAGTAGCCGCATTTCCTAAGGCTTCCGATTTACTTTTAAAAAGGCCATAGAATTTTTCAGTTGCATCAACAATTTGTTGTTTCTTTTCTAGACTTAGATCCTTTGAAGACTTTGTAGCCATGCTTCTGTTTATTCACATGCACAATAAAGAGTTAACCACTTGCTTAGATGCACTATCCGCGATTGAGATAACAACCATTGTTTCCGCCTTATACACACAAACAGGCAATTAGAATACAATATTATATAACCACGACACAATGTCATATTCCTAAACAGATGGTAAAAGGACTGCAGTTGTGCGACTCTACATACGTTTTTTAATATAGACATATGTATATACCTAGATTACATATTTTTGTTAAAAGAACTATTACCCGTCAATGCAGAACTTCGCGGAAACAGTAGCAAAAAAAGGATCATAAAATTTCAAGGCATTTGCTTTAGTGGAGAGGAGTGACCGGATGTGGTAAAACCCAACGACCGAAAATAAACAGTATAGGTCTACCTGCCTCATCATTTTGATAGTTCAGTGTGAAAAATATGCTCTACAAAGTGAAATATGAATTTATACCTACCAAAACATGCAGAAATATTCCCCGAACGAATAATAATTTATCGCAATATCACTACAACGCACATCATGATCACTTGTTGCGTTGATGAAACGAATGCATCAAAACAACTCACGAATAAACCTTATTTCTAAAAGACAACAATAAAAAATATGTTTTAACTGAATATTATTGGATCTTTCAGAAATACAAACAAATTAAAACCGAATGGCAGCACCCCAAATAATATGCCGCTCTCAAAAGCTCCAAAAAGCTCCAAAAAGCACCAAAACCGAAAGTTCTTTGACAAAATTCAAAGAAAAACCCTTAATGATATGCTAACATTGTCATATGGTAACACTTCTCTGATGTGCTGCAGTCACTCACATTGCTTATTTTGGTTGATGATAATAGCAAGCGAACACAAGCGATCGTGCTCATTCTGCCCGCAACTGTGTGGCAGATTGGTTGTTGAGGGATGTATGCGAATTTCAGGCAAATTACAACAACAAAATGCTTTGGAATGCCAGTGGTTTCGTTTTTATTTCAGTGGCAAATCTTGTGTTTGAGTGCCGTGAGAGTACTACAGGCACCACTGGTAGAAAAAAGAGCTTCCCATAAGGCCTGTACTGACAATTTTTCTTGGACAGAGTATAGAGATGGAAACGCAAAAAAAAAAAAAAAAAAACGTATTTATCAAGTGTGTCAAATGTCCAGTGAGTAATATTCCAAGATTAAAATTTCTTTTTAATTGAACACCTATTAGATAATCTAAAACTGTATAGGTAAATGTGTTGACTCATTCGATTTATTACGACGAGGGGAATTATTTTTCGGATCTACTTAGTAAGTGCGTTTTCATATTTTGCAATTATTTTTCGATCTACAAAAGAAACCACAAAAAGCCATGAAAATAAGATTCTTCTTTCCATTTTATCTTCGTTAAATCTCATAAAAATGTCTATTTCATAAATGACACATTCAGACGCGTCAAAATGATAACAGTCGATCAATCGATTAAAGTAAAAATATAATTGGAAACGTCACATACATCTAATGACGTCTAATGGATGAAAATCAAAGTAGTTTCTATATTTTTATCAATCACGATGATTGATTTCAATTGATTGCCCGTAAAAGCAAAGCCTTTACATAAAATAATATCGTCCAATAACCCCTCCCAATACATCTATAGAAAAAATGCGGGAAAGTGCTGACAGATGTCAATGTCGCTGACAATCAAATTGGATTGGATTGTATGACTAAAATGCTGGGTCAGCATTTCAAGAAGATGCATTATTCTATTGGAAGAAACAATGATTGGTCATTAATTTATATTTTGTATCCTCCGATAGCTTTCGGTTGTTATATTAGAGTTAAAATTCACGTCCCCTATTGTAGAAACCAGACAAACGTCTGTCAGTTGTATATACTGACAGCGAGACCACACTTCATTGAGCTGCCACACAACTATACATGCTGTAAGTGCAAGTTAATTTTTTGTGCAGATTGTGCGATTTGACAGCCAAACCGACCATAAAATGGGCACATGCAAGAACCTAGTTAGGTATATGTAGTCGACTAGATTGGTATTGATAAAGAACGCAAAAACTAGATTGGTCGGGAACGTCATCCGCATATCTGAACTGTCAACTTAGTACTCCACCACGAAATTCTGGACTAGATTCGTCGGCTACCCCTCCATAAACGTAAACTGAAACAGCTGCTCATATGACCGATTTCAGTCAATTAAAAAAGGGATACATCTAGTCAGACAGCTGTCAGACTTACTAAACTAGGTAGGTACTTGACTTTGCACATTTTTCGAGAGTAGCTCCAGCCAGATATAGGATTTAGCTAAATTAGTTTGAGCAAAACAAAACTACATTTGTTAAAATTTAATTCTCTGAGAACTACGAACTTAGCTAGGGAGATAAACATGACAAAAATGGCTCAAATGTGTCAAATGTGCCAACTCTTCAACTAATGAATTTATATGATGACGACACAAATTTGTTTAACATTCTGCCAAGAATAGAAACAAGAAACGGCGCATTACCATGCTTTGTTAGCATTGTCTGACATTAATGTAAATTTACTGAATTAAGTAATTCAAATTCAAATTATCATCATGGATGCGATAACAAAATCATTAAAAATTTCAAACGTGCGGACCTTACAGTCAAATAACCCTGACGAAGAACCTCCTAATTAACATAAACATTTCATTATAATTATAACAAATAACTTCATTCACCCGTCGCAACAATAGAGTACCCTATCTCCAGTTAGAATCGGCAGACACCAAACTCTACTCCTTTTCAGCTCTCCTTTTGAAATATAAATTCGCAACGAAACGTGTGCGAGTATCTCTTGGATATACCTTTAAATGTTTCATGCATTCTTGATTCTTGAACAGCGCAGCATAGGAGAACAAAAAAAAAAAATCCCAAACATTAGGAAAAATATATTGTTCCGTTCGGCACCAACATTTAGTAAAAGATACATCAGCAGAGCAGTGGAACACGAGAAAAGAACGTACATAAAATCCCAACAAACACGTGAACACGTATCTCGAGAATAATTTATGTGGGTTAGTAGAGAATTCTTTTTTTTTTCGGCTGCTATATATTTTTTTTTGCTGTTTCCACTCGTGTTTCGTGTATCGTATCTCCGTGTGCCGTGAACCGTGATATTCAAGGTTAATGGCTGCCAAGGGGAGGGAGTTAAAATCTGGTGATTTATACCACCAGAAAACTTAAGTTCATATACGAGTGTGTGGGGAGGATTAAATAAGGATTGACGAACGGCGAGGGTTGTGAAGTCCTTTTTTTTAATATAATAAATTTCCTTGAATGCTCCTATTCACTGGTAGAACGGTGTTTAATTCATTTGGATAATGAAACTATTTAAAATTCCGTTCAGGCGCCGCGGACACAAACACAACTGATATTTATATTGTTGTGACAAACAAAACGTGAACGCTATTCGTTTGCCTATTTATTTATGTGTCAAAATTAAATTAAGCTCGTGATACAGCAACTTACGTAAATAAAAAGCAAAAAAAAAATCTTAGATTCACGCCCCAAATCTTAGACAAGGGTGTGTGGAATGGTTTTGTCATGGGTTTTCTCCGTCTTCAAGGATGGCAATTGGGTGGGAGTGGGATTACCTATAGTGATTTTTTTTATGTTGCTCAATTCCCAGCTATATTAAACGAAACACGGATGCAGCGATAAACTAGTTGTAATCGCGAGGATATAAAACTAAGGGAGGCACCGTGTTTATAGTGCTGTGGACTTAACGCGATTATATGTGTAGTACTCTTATGAAAATGGGGAGCTTACTTTGGATCATATATATTAAATAATGACGTTTTCTTATTTTACGAATTCAACTTACGCAGAAGATTGCCAAAACTTGCCTTAGACAGAGTTGGGAAATAAGATAAAAATGCAAAGCCTTGTTCACAACTTAATTACTGGCCGAGTTGATTGCATCAGATGGGTTTGTTAGCCGATAAAAATTGACTTGAAACACAAGTTTCAAGAAACTATTTCAGCGCACATTGGGTCATTATATAAAAACCAATCTCATTCACATCAACATTGGTTTGGCTTTCTAATTAATAAGAGCAAAATGTGGAACCTAGTTTGCAAGTATTCAAGAAAATCAAGTTCAGTTTGATATGAAAAGAAATTTAATGAGTTCTCTTAAATAAAGGCAGTAAATTGAACTACCTTGGTGATATAAGTTAAACAAAAAAAAAAAAAACACAATAAGTAGGTACCTCAATATTGTTGTCATTTTATTTTATGAGAGATTCCTAAATTATTAGCACCAGGTGAATGTCACGAGGTTAACTTCAAATCTCCTGAGCGCCATAAGAATAAGAATAAAACGGAAAAGGCAACCAAGCATAAAATGTCAAACCGCGACCAAAAACTTATCCCATGCAATAACAGTCAGTGAGCTTCATCATGGCACTCAAGGAGGTTTAAACACCCTGTAGGGTAGGGTTGATTTTGTAGATTTTTGGCAACATATCGAAGTGAACAGTTACAAGGGAAATTTCATTTGTGACAGTTGCTTTAGCGATTTTTAATAATAGAATTGCGTGGGAGTGAGTAAGCTTAGACGTAGGTACGTGTGATTAAATCGGAAGTTTATAGAAACATGATTTTCAGATTTAAAACTATACTAAGCTTGATTTGTTATCCAACTTTCGAAAAACCTACAAGCACTCTATTTGGAAGAGCTTTATAAAGACAAACACATAGAAACTGCCATATCGACTGCTTTGTGTTACCGACTGCATTGTTTCGTTGTCAAAATCAGCTGTGAAGAATTAATTTGGAAAAGGAAGTAGGTAAATATAATCGGCTAAAAAGAGATAACCTGGAAAAACATACCGCGGTATTAATAACCTTTTTTCGTGTACAGTACAGGCTCAATTTTTCGAACTCGCAATGTGTAAGTTTTCCATACAGAATTGCGAGTTGTGAGTGAACCACAAAAAATTAAGTGTGGAGGTTAAAAGTGATTATTAATAAGCTTCAGAGTAAATAGTGTCGAAGCATGATTAAATTCTTTATTACTTAAATGATGAATCTTCAAAATGTTGGAAGTAAACTGAGGTGACAGAAGATGATTTATTTATTAGGTTTACTTCATTACCGACAAACGAGAGTATAACTCTTTTAAAATTTTAAAATAAGAAGCTGTTGAAAGGAACGTGGTGATATATGCACTAGTAATACAACTAGGTAGCGAATGTTCTTCGAATAGAGGAATGGGAAAATTCGATCTTCGAAAATTTCATTAAAGCTCATTCGAAAAATAAAATAAGTCTCAGTGATTAGGTAGGTAGTTTGAGTGAGGAAAAGTTCTGTCAATTTTTTTTAGGAAAGCGAAAGAATGTTTTGGAGTTGGAGTTTTTTTTATTGCAAATATGATTTTTAAATTACTTTAATTTACTTCCATCTGGCGTTCCGGTAGCCTATCCAGTTTATTATAAAATAAATTATTATAGCGAAAGGCTGTTATTCTCTTCATTACATACGTTCGCTTTTTTGTATCGTACCAAAATCAAAGTTTTGGTATGAGAAAGTATACGAAAATGTTCGAAAAGCAGGTTAATCATTGTTATAATTCAGGTTTCTATTATACATATACGTAAATTCAATTCTTACAATTACAATTACTTAAAAATAAATAAATAGTTGGCGCAACAGGTCTGGAGAGACCCAAGGCCTAGCTTCTCACAACCATTCGTTTTGTGTGAGTTTTTCATTTTTGGAACGAATGGAAGGGATCTACAGTTTTATGCCGACTCCAAACGGCTAATTGAGAAGCTCTTACAAGACATTTATACTCTCGGATGTTTGTCAGACGTTCGCGAGAGGTAGCGCAGCGGAAAAAAACCCTAAGGGGACTCCCGCATAGCAGTCCAACACACTAACCACTAAGCTACTATTACAATTACTTAAAACTATAAATAAGTGTGACTGGCTGAGTCGGCGGCCAAAGTAAAAGTGAAGACCCAAGGTGACGTCTCTATCTAAAATGTCAGCATGACACTTTATGGCATTAAGAGATACAGGGTGTATCAATAATTTTTCTAATTTTATCTAATCTACGTTCCAGTGGACAGTAAAAAAAAAGTTGCTTGGGAGAAAATTAGGAACACCCTACACGATTAAGCAAATCTTTACACCAAATAGAAAAGGCGTGAAATTTTAGAAAACTCTGAGTGGGAAACAGAAAAAGAGAAAGGATTTCAATTTTTGTAGTGACATTTGGCAAATTGCAATTAAATCTAAACACTCGGAGGTGGCACATCTTATACAAAAAGACTAAATAGCAAATAGAAACAAGACTCTAATTGAACAATTTTGTTGTCTTTTACCTTCTTTGTTGACAACGATGATATGGCAACGCTGTGCTAAAAATAATGCTATCAGGGATTGTATTCTACATAAATTTCAATAAGTTTTAAAACTTTGTCGTTCTTTCAGAGCATTTAGAAATTTTCGAAAATGTTCGAAAAAAGTAAGTGATTATATTCCAATTCAAAAAATTCCGACTTAAGTACATTTGGCCTGTTTTTTTGAGCATCGATCTTACATAGAAAAGTAAAGTACGATTTTCAGCACGCAATTATAACAACTACTGTGAGTCCTCGAACTTAACTTGGCTTTGCTGAAATCGAAACTTAAAAAAAACACGCCTATGATACGCAAACACGATCGTAGGGCAGTACAAAAACTGCAGAGTGTTGACCCATTTTCGAAAATGTTTGAAAAAGTAAGTAGTTAAGTTCGAATTCATACAATCGGGAACTTAAGTACACTCTAAAAGCAAGCACAGTCGAGGGGTAGTACAAGGAAGATATTCCTTTGGTCTATTACTTTTTTGTTGAGTTATTGTCTCGAACAATAATGACAGTACAATAAAAATATCCAAATTTTTCCCCTCGTTGTTTTATGGTGTCGTTTTTTTCTTTTTATTGATTGAATAATTTAGCGATGGAGGACTACAACCCCCATAGACATTTTGGTGACAGTCCCCATTTTGTTTACTGCTTAAATGTCACGACATCTATACTGTACCCTCTTCAATATCTTGTTATCCCAAGATTTCACTTTATAGAGATGATAAAAAAACTGACTCAAATAAATATGCAATCAGACACATTAAGTTGGCACACCTCCTATACCTAGACAGCATAATCCTGGAGTATAAATATCTGCGACTGGCGTACTGAAGGATCCAGTTGATCCGAAACAGTGCCAACGATAGCAAGTGGCCCAGTGAAAGTGAACACAACAATTATTATTGTAAGTAGAACCAAAATCTATCATAGGGTGTCCCACCATCCACCTTAACAACTGATAGTCTGCCTGTTTACCTTCGATTTTAATTAAAAAAAAAAAAAAGGGAAACAGTCTCCGATTTTTGTTTATACTTCCTTCGTTTGTCTTTGCTGTGAAATAATTTCCGAATTAGACGCTTATAATATTTTGTCACGGATCGAGTTGCATCATCTCGCACCGAAAAGCACTGGCGGATAACATATCTTTGAATTTATGAGCTGGAGTCGGGCTATACACACGTAAGGAGATACATTTTTGCGTCAGCAGCGTTGGTGCTCTTAAATTTCAGAAATAAACTATATACCGCGTTAAGGGACATTTTCTACGTTGTATGTCATGGGGATGAGGTTTCAGATATAAACACGTTCGCCGATACTCCACCATTGGGCAGGCAAGTTTACAGCAGAGGACGAATATTTCTAAATTATTGTATATACGTTGGCTTCCCTCCCGGGTGGTTGGTTATTCATTCACCTCTCTCAGTGTTGTGAAACGATAAAAGAGGATTTTCGGTTTAGTTGGGCGTTCGATATTTCGCTCCACTCTGGTTTTGTTTAGTGGCTTTTGTGTATTTGTTTTGGGGTTAGAGTGCGGATGTGAGTGGGGCTCTATGAACTATGAACACTGTGTAACCAAGTGATACTTTATGGTCGAAATTTATTTGAATTCTCGAAAAAGGAGCAATATAATGTGGGCTGTTCAGAAGTTACTATAGAAAAAAGAGTCTATTTACATCCATTGAAATGGTGTTCGCAGAACAAAATTTACATGTACGTGTTGCACTGCGGTTGAGTGAATCCATTCGAAATAGTACAGAATAAACATGTAACCCCATGTACGTGAATGTATGTGAAATTGTATTGAAACTGCTCAAATACTCGGAAAAGTGTGTCATATCGGTGTTTTGAATTTATAAGCGCTTTATTTTTGAAACCCACTTTATTGGAAGTGCCGTCCAATTTTTTGGTGAAACATTATTACGACTTTGCATCAAATTGCATAAGAATTGCACAGTAAGTTGTCTGCTAATCTTTTCCGCCTTCCCTACCAAGTAAGACGTTTTAGAAAATACCCAAACTTTAGGCATTCCTAGCAATCAGACAGTATACACATAGGAAGCCATTAAAGTATCAATGCATCCGTTGGACCATTTCTGTTATTTCTTTGGTCTTTTAAGCTTCGCGGTTTTACTTTGGCTCAACCCGGTACATCTAAGTGTTGCCATATCTACGAATCTCAAATTGAGTGAGCTATTTAGTAATCGATTACAGTAAAACCCGGATAAGTGCCTCACCTTAAATTCCCCGTTTTGATGGGCACTTATTTTATTATTTTAGGGTTAGGCAGTTATAAAAAAAAATCCGCTTAAGTAGGCACTTATCTCTAAATTTATAAAAAAATTTGACAGTTTACATTTTGACAGTTACAGCTACCCAGTCAGTCTCCACTATTGTAGTAGATTAAGATTATTCTTTTTTTATTTTTGATTCTTAAAGCATAAGACACAAGGCAGCGCTAAAGAAAAAAGCTTTTGTATTTTTTCAGCTGATTTCAAAAATGTGTACTTAAAAGATTTTTTTTTAGTTAAATTTCAATAAAAGTACCTATACAAAATGGTAGTTAAGCGAAAGGTACTTATAAGATGAGTTTTATATGAAAAAATCCTCAGAATCTTGGTTTTCAAAAAAGGTACTTATGCGGGTTAGGCACTTAAGCGAGGCACTTATATGGGTTTTACTGTATAAACGAATTTTCCCTTGAAAGATCTTAAAAAAAAAAGCGGCGAATATTTATGAAAATAACAAAAGTTATGAATTTTTCAAACCAATCTGTCACTTTCTGCGATGACAGAGCGGTGCTATCTCAACGATTTTCCTGACTATTGCTCACATCGGGCTCTAGATCATGAGCATTAGTCTGAATGATGAATATCTAAACCCTGCATCAGTGAAGCGGAAATATTACCACAGTGGAAGGAAGTGTGTGCCTATCGTAGTTAATAGGATTGACAGGGATTAATCCTGCTTAAGCCAGTGTATGAAAACGTGGAAATCGTATGTCGCGACCATAATATGATTAGTGGTGCACTTTAAGTTTCTCACTTAGTTTAAGTCGTTGTTCCTAACAATTTTTATGCTAAATTAAGCCGACTTTATTCAGTTATTGTTAATACCGAACTTTTGATAAATTTTGTATTAACTTCTGTGAAAACTGTTGTGTGTAGACCTGCAACTTCTGCAGATTTTCCTCCTTTTTAGTTTTCCGTTGAAGTTACGTTAAATAAATCGAAAATAAGCACTCATTTTGTTTTACAATAAGGGACTAACCGTAGTTGGATTAAGTGGGCTTGATCTAGTGTCAAAAACTTGTGATTATCCACTTAACCTCTGCCACTTGAATTACGGTAAAATTACATCGCTTACGGCTGCGAATAAAATGTATCATTCTACTGTCACAAATCGCAGGAGTAAGCCAGCTTAAGGCAGTAAGCAAAAAGCCTGCAATTCAATAATTATTATCATTTAAGATTAGCTGTGGAAATGATGTTTCTAACTATGTATATACTTATTGGAGAGTTGTCATTAGTAAGAGTCGAGGTAATTGTTTGGTTAGTGAGAGTGACTTTTGAGGTAAATCCTCGAACAACAATATATCGAAGAAAGTTAGGTGTTTTTCACTGGCAAAAGTCGATGATATTGCTATCACTATTAAAAAAATTAAATGAATGCAATTTACAGAAATTTACATAACCTTATTGAAAAAACAACCAAGCAGCTTGCTGTCAAAGTACAGAACCTCTCTTTTCGTAAGTGTCAGTTGTGAATGAATCTGTCAATTCATAGACAGATTGCTTTAAGCGCCCAAACCTTGAAAAAATGTCTAAAAAATCGTGTCAAATGTTGATATTTTTCTACCTTTTCCATCACGCATGCGCGCCGCCGATTTTATTTGACTTCTATTTTCTTCAATTGACTTTTGTGGCTTGTGTCAAATGAAAAGGCCTGCCTGCAAAATTAATTTTGTGTGCGTGCAAGTTGAACGACTGTTTGATGTCACTTCACAGCAAGAGTGCTGCCAAGTTTTAAAAGTGCTTGTTTTTTCGAAAATATTTTTTTATTTTAGTTTTGTGAGGGCGGCATAAACCGAACAAAATTAACACAAAATTTGTAAAACGATATGTAGCCCAAAATTGTGTTGAGCGCTTATTTTTCATTTCTATCGTTTTTTAAGAAAAATTTCACGAAAACGTAAACAAACTCCACCAGTTGTTATACTCAAATGCACTTGCATTGGTAAATCCAGATTCGCAGAAGTGCTCTGATTTCTGAAAACGATTGCTTTTTTGTACTAAACGAACTTAAAAACTGCTCTGAAAACAAAAATGTGCTCTGAGAGCTCCCAATCGAATACCACATATGTCTTACAACCGAGCAAGACCCATCAAAGCTGGCCGACAAGTCAACTTAGCTTGTTGAACCTCTCTTTGATCGCTCGTCTTTTTTTTTTTCGTTTTTCGTGTCTACGCGAATTTCCGGCCTTATCGACGAAACACGAAAACCAAAGTAAAACTTTACAATAAAACATTTGTACTTAAAAATTTAATTGAGACTTTAATCGTTTCCTTAATGTCATACTAGTCGTACGTGTTCTGAAGAGCTTATGTCTTTGCTTCGATTTCAATGACAAAATTTCTCACCAAAGAGTACTTCCAGTTTAAGTCTAAGGTTTCTTTATGCGTTACCAATTTTAAATACAGTGAATGTACCATTATTTTGGGCCTACTGTTTGAAAAATAATCACTATAACTTTCAGATTATCAATCGTTAGTAATTTAGAATTTTTCGCCTACGGATCTGAGGATCTGAATGACCTAACATTTGTTTTCATACGACAGTTGATACATTCATAAACTTGCAATCGATCACCTACTCTAGCCTGACCCACATATCTCAGCTAGCGCGCTGTGATACTCACACTGCACACCGTTCGTGTTTAGTCATCACATCAATTTGACTAATCCTTCCAATTTGATTGTAAAATTCGTACCACAAACCAGATGATGACTTACATAAATTAGCTCTTTAATAAACATCCTCTACAAATATATCTCTCCCCTTATTTCTTTTTCAAGTTTCTCTCTTCTCTAAATCATTTTGATTACCAGCCAAATGGCACTGCAAACAAACAGTTGCCATTATTTACAACGAAAACATCTCCATTAACAATTATTCGCAGACAACCCTTCTGCCTCAAAATATCCCACCAAAGTGTACCGTCAATAATGACTCATACCGCAGCGCACATCAACCGACCGATTTCAACCTTCACCCAATCTTAGTCCAATGATTGCACAGAAATGTGTTTCTGTCAAATAAAAGTCACAACATCGCTCTGATGAATCAGCGCAGCCAGTGTTTCCTAATTTCTGGAACAAAATCAAAATCCATATGTCGGCACACATCCTCAAGAAACTATCTGCCTGGGCCCCTCTGTGTCTCGCTTCGATCAATCAACAAGAGCGTGTATAATGTGCGGCGAGTATCTGCTAAATATAATTCCGAACAATAAATTTCAAGTCGCTGAATGTGAATCGTTTTAGCTTTCCACTCAAAAATAGCTCGGTTGCCGCCGAATATGACTTCAAGGTTAGTCCATTACATACTCAAGTGGAGCGACCATACTGACACAGACCTGGAACGCGCTGGAGACTTCCCAAAAAAAAAAAAAAAAACCGTCATCCACTTGACTGGGCTCGTGTAATTCATGTGTCATATGAGGCGGGGATCTAAAATTAAATATTCATTTTCACCGCGTCATCATTGACTTTGGCATTATTGAAGACGCCACCATGCCAATGTCGTCCCTGACCTAAGTTCAGCTGAATTCTATTGATCCCACATAACAGTGCCTATACACAAAACACACAGATGGGGCAGATGGCATAGATGACAGATACCCCATCGTTTCCAGCAGAAGATGCCAATTGATTTGGTCACCCATTCCCCAGAGATGCAGCTCAGTAGATTTACGAGTGTTTGCAGTTTATTTTGGCTGAAGAGCGTGGTGCATGTGTGCACTTGTCTCGTTCCCCGGAATTGGCAGGATCAGTGCCCCAGTCACTCAGAACAGGCGTATCAGAATCTGCAGTGCTATGGCAATAAATAAGGTCTCAAGTATCTGCCAGTAGAGCGGGATGATGATGATGATGATGAACCGAACGATGGACTGACTCCAGTGCAACTACGAATATATGCCAGGAGCTTCTTGTGTGTACTCGAATGGCATGGGTTGTGGAGTGCATTTCACTCCGGGATAGCGGTAGTGGAAGGTATTATCGCATCGAGTTGATGGCTCATTTAGTTAATTAGCATCATGGCAATTTAATTTGATGTTAAACGTGCATAGAGCTAGATAGGGATTGACATACTGTCCCGTGATGCGATGCAGATTAGAGGGCAGTAGAATCGATAAGACGAAAGGTGCGACCGACGCTAAAGGATATAATTATGCAAATTATTTGTTTTATTTGCTAAATTCAATTAACGTGTTGGTGGTGTTAAGTGGAAGACGCTATTACGTGGTGCTTTGTGAAATTGTTCTCAAAGACGTTTGCGTCTATGGAGTATCCTGAGTGCTGGTCATTTGGCGCTGCGAGTTAATTGAGCTACTGAAATTGATCAAAGGAATGTGTGGGTACTTGGAATATAACTGCCCGCATTCTCTGAATTTCAGCGTAATTGCTGGTTTGAGTTTCGAACGGAATTGTTGGATTAGGCTGATTGGGGCTAATTTCAAAGCCGCGTGAGTTTCTGCGAATGAGCGAGGAGACATTGAAATTGACGGAATTTGTAAGAAAAAATTTAGGCTAAGGAGCGTAGGCAGCGTGTATATAACTATTGAATACAAATTGCTTAAGTGCACAGAGAAAAACAAATTTAGGAATTATTTTTGACTTAATTTCTGGGTTTAAAAGTTTCTTCGAATTTAACCCCAGTTATGCAAAAACTATTTGTCAGAGGCTGTATGTGGAGACCGCACTTAGAAAGAACTAAGCAGTTCTTTCACAAGTCCAGTTTCAGTGAGATTTGGCCTCTTCATATGGTTGTCACTGGCACCCAACCCATTACGCTCTGCTAAAGTATTATGCTCCAAAAAGATATCTGTTAACTGTGATCAGGCGAAATGCGCATTCTGTTCTTTGAAGGTTTTTAAAACGTACAATGATCTGTTCACTTTGGAGGGTTTTACAACTGGGAGAATGGGCATCAACTTTGTTGTGGATTCGTAATACCCTCCTTATTGGAGGCTTCTTTTCCCAAATGCACAAATACACTCCAAAAAGTATGTCACTGCCATAGATTTCTTCATATTAACACGTTTGGTTCAAAGACCAATGAAAGTCAATCAAGTTATCCTGTTAAAAAAAACCAATTAATCATAAAATGGATCGGTTCGTATCTACCTGATTGTACTCAATATGTAAAACTAAATGGTTCTTTGTCAAAAAATATCGTCGTCTATTCTGGTGTCCCTCAAGGTAGCCAGATTGATCCAATCCTGTTCGTGTTACTTATCAACGATTTATTTCTTTTAGCTATATACGTCAAAAATTTAACAAAAAAAAATGCACGATGAAGTGCATCATCATCAATATCAACGTAATTCGTCGATATGCGTTACAAAATGTCGGAACAATTCTCCGAACAATTGTTCCGAAGAATACCTCGCACCAAAAATCCTCCGAATCGTATGAATTCGGAGAATTTTCCGATCCGACCGATACATCGCTAGGGCCGATTGTAGTCCTGTTTTATGTCCGAGCTATAAATCTGGAATTTCAATAATTGAAAGCATTCAAAAGCAATGCCTTCTTTTTGCAGTGCGTGATTTAGATTGCGGGACCCCGGAAGTCGTCTTCCCTCCTACATAAGTCGATTAAAGTTGCTGCATATACAGGCCTTGGAAAAACGATGAGGAAAATCTATTTCTTTATTTTTGTTTTGATTTTCAACATTGCAGTACCACTTAATTTGATTGAAGTCACGCTGTAGAAGGATGTTGATGACCTCGACTTTATGTCCTGACCTGTACGCCACTAAATAGTCTGCGTACGCTATAAGCATGTCTGAGGGAACCCACCAGATCACTTTGTATAAATATTAAACAGGATCGGAGAATGCACTGCTCTCTGTTGTAAGCTGTTTTTTATTTCGAAGACTCTGCTCAAAGTCACACTGCCAACTTTGACAACGAACTTCTTTGCCATTCTGGGCAGGTTATAAAAAAGCCCCTCAAACCATACGGTATCGAAGGCCTTCTCAAAGTTGACCAGGCACATGATATCAGGCGTCGCAATGTCAAAACCATCCTGGGGATTGTGGTAACACAAAATACCATAGTTACAGGTCTAGGAAGTCCTTGGAAATGATGTGAGTACTACTGAAGATCAAATTTCCAAAAATACCAGTCAAGTGGAAAAGTTGTAACGGGAAAAATTTTGTATATACCCATATACCTGTGTACCGAGTGTGTAACCGCCACATAGAGAAAATTGCGTCGAGTACACACCGATTTACTTCTACGATTCCAGAGTGGAATCGAGTCGGCGTCGGAAATATTTAGATATAGGGACCGCGAGTAACAAAACAAAAAGATGACCAACGCGGCTAATACTCTAGACCTCTTACCCACAGTAACCCCTATGACCCCAGCACTACAGGACCTGCTATGGGTCAGTCCGGGCTACCAGGTAGGAGGGTGTTCGATGGGCAATGCAGCTCAGGCATGCTAGTCGTGCTCCGTCCTCAGCTCGTCGGAATGGGGGGGTTCTTGCCGCGAACCTATCGAACCGTGTTACCTGTTTTCATGCCTGTCTCTGGCTGTAATTTGAGAATTTCTGTTAATACGATTGTGTGGGGCTCGACCCGCTCGAATTAAATATCGATGGTCGGACCTCGTTCATAATACGGGACTGGCCTCAATAAATATCCGATTTTCCCAATAGTTCTGCTCATAGTGTAGAGCGAGAGAGCGAGATGGTGAACCTCTCTCGGAGGGTAACCCACCCCTATGGCGATTGAGGAGCAACAGCCCTCACATCGACCACCATGGCGACTAAATACCTCCTAAATTTGCTTAGTCACCCCAGATAAAAAGACACGAGACAACTTCTTTAGTTGCCCTGACTCACCTCATCTCCATCGATTAACTCCGACCACACTTCCCTATACTTTTAACCTCGTCGACACATCTGAACGTTCACACGACCGAAAACCTCTGATGTGGCGGCAAATGAGTAATCAGCTGTCATTATCTAAAATTCAATCTCCTTCCCAAAGAAAACAACAAAAATAAATTACTCAAGACACGCTCAGATTTTTGTTCAAATTCATCCCGAGGGACGCTAACTTTAATAAATCCATTAACTAAATCTACGTGATTATACTTCCAATATCGTCTTAATAACTACAAAAGAAACAATAGCCTTCACGGAGAAAATACTTAACCCTATTTTAGTGGAACATATCGTCACTGGGATGGTAACATCCTGATCTACTGGGCAATTCTGCCGCTTAATCTACCGATTAATTTTATTTTAAAGGTCCGTGAAATACTTATAAAAGAAATCTTATTCTAAGTAAATGGTCATCCGAGATGTCGGATACGGATCAGCTACCGAGCGACAAAATATTGTAGGGACTATATCCGCTTGATGTGCGGGGTTTGACCGAAGTGTACGAGTCGTTCTCCAACATAAACTAAAGATGGACAATAACCAAAAGATAATAAAAGAAAATATATACCCAACAATGGGGACTTACCATACTAGTACCCTTAGGGTACGCCGGAAATTTCTTACGTCTGCAGGGGGGATGGTGTGCACAGCATCGTCCTGAGGAGTACGCGGCAAAGTACCTAGCTAGAAGTCGCGGGAAGGAAGGTTAGTGAGCCAAACTTTAGATATATGTAATTTGGGAGCAAGATTTTAAGAGTCAATAAAATTCTATATCGCGATGAAATCTGCACGGAGTATTTTTACTCAGACTGGTAAACCAAAAAAAAGGGTTACCGCCAACATTACTTTTTTTCGTTTAAGCTGATCTATTCCGCCGGAATGCCATTAGGTTATAAATCCAAAAATATTTTTTACTTTAATATAAATACGAAGAATTCAATTTAAAGTTAGGTGTAATACAAGAAAGATAAAAAAAGAATAGTACAACAACAACAAAAATATAATCTAAAACTAGGGTAAAGATGAGCTGGAGGTATCGGCTGATGAATCGGCACGTCCGCCGCGGGGATGTTGAGGCCGTGGCGGGTCGTTAGGCCGCGCACGGGTGGGGGAGATGATTCTGCACGTCCGCAGTAGTATTTCCGGGGCCGGGGCGGGTCGTTAGGCCGCACACGGGTGGTTTGTTAGTATGGTCTTATGCCAAAAGTTTATGCCACTCAGGTAGTATCCCGCTCGTACGAGGGGGGGGGGCTGTCTAACACAATAAAATGTCTAATGATTCGACGCTCGAAGGAGGGGTTCACAACCGGGACACGTGGTTGGAACACGGTGGAACGCGAAGGAGTCACCAGAGTTACTAACGTGGCTGCTTAAGAGTCCACGTGATGGTACGGTTGAGGTTACGTTAAGACAGTTCACCAGATACACTAGGGACGCACTGAACATGGGATTCGGTCGCCTACAGGACACGTGTTTGAACCATGTGGATCGCGAGGGAGTCACCAGCGATATTCAAAAATACAACACTTATTCGTGCGGTCACGGGCAAAAACACTGTCTGAGATTGATGGGAACACTTAAATAATTTCTGTTTGGGGATCACGTGCGGGGCGAAATTGGCTTTCAGCCATCCGCATATAACTGCGCGTGGGGGATAGTGATTTACACAATTTACTGGGGGAGCGAAGGATAGATGCCACAATTTACGATGCATCCGTACCAAAAGTACTTCCTCCCAAACACTAGACTTTCACTGCACACGACTCCATAGAGTTTTAAAAATAAATGTACTTATTTTTCGTGGTCACGCACTGATCTAACATGTTAACCCACGCGGTCTTCCCAAACGATTTACTGACTCTAATTGTTCACTCGCGCACTGTTCTGCCGAACCATCCTTCCTCTATCAATTACCAAACCCAACTGACTGTACCATCATGATACAGCCGAAAAAGAACACCGAGCCATCGAGAAATTCCCGTCGCAGATGTACATGGAAACTTCTCGAACAAAACTTTACCGTAAAGGTATAAATGCATGCCCCATCACGCGACAATTCATATACAGAGACAAAAAAGAAAAAAAACTATCGCCTCATACAAAAAAAAATTTTACCGTGCCATGAGACGATATCTGTTGACAAGCCAGATGTACAATACCACCACGCGAACAACCAGTCTGCTTACCCTTTCCTACCCTCTCTTGATTTGTCATGATAGAGTACAAAAAATGCATATACCCATGCTACCTAAGCAGCAGTCTATTTGCTGGCATTCCAACACGCCACAGACGAGGAGTATTTCTCTTGGGTTCTGAGTGGGGGGGGGTTTCAATTCTCTCTAACTCCACCGTGTGCACTCTTTAGCTATCCTAGCTCCATCTACAGTTGGGGGTGGATCTTGGCTAGCCGTGACATGAACCTATGTTTGCTATAGAAGTGGCCCGTAGAAATATGCAACGGATTCGGTGGTGCCCAATTCGAGCTGCAATTTATATTTCCTATAGACAGTATGAATCGAAATTTTCAATTGGAATTATTTAAAAGAAACAAAAAATATCTGACAGGCGTTTCCTACAAAGCTTGTTACTTTTGCGAATGCCCGAGAGCACAAGGGATAAGAAAAGAAACGCATGAAAGAAAAAAAAATATTAAACCTCACTGACTATTCTTACTGAACTATTCAAGCAAAATCCCTAATCAGATATGCAGATCATCTGGTAATATATTAAGAAACTACTTAGCAGACAGCGATGCAAAAAAAAAGAAATGATAATAACCAAAAATTTATAAAAAAAAAAATCATAAACAAAATACGGAAGTGCGGTCTTTGTTTTCGAACAAATGAGATGGGGAGCCAGGTAACTCCACACTATGAGGGGATAGAAACTATTGGGGTTATTAAAGATGGAACAGACTTCATCTTTCACGTGCTTACTAGATTTATTATGCTTCGACAGCTACCAGTTCAAGGACCGGTCTGGGGTTTGCTTCAGTTTAGTGAGGGGTGTGTATTGATAGTATAAAGACAGAAAAAAAAACCATAATCCAAACTAAAACCCAAAAATAGACCAAAACTGAACAAATCGAGGAAGCTATCACCCGCGCGCAACAGCAACAGACGTCAGTACGGAATACACCCATACTGACCGGACAGAGCGCAAAAAAAAATATACTATCGAAGCAGGGTGGATATTTTGAAAAACTGTTGGGTAGGCACGTCAAGACAATTATTGAGTTGAAGTCAGTCATACTTGTTTTTCTTTTCATTCGGCGCGCAATTACTGTCGTGTCCATGCCTGTCTTTACAATCGAAAGAAGGTACGAGTGCATCTGCAACAGACGTAGATCAGGAAAAGGTCACTAAACTACCGGTCAGAGCTACCAAACCTTCTATGAGATAAAGAATTGATAGACACATAATTGCCAACGACAATTCGATCTACAAACAAAAGGCCAACTAAAAGCCAACGCTTCCGGCACAGGTGTAAGTATTTAACGATCGACGGAAGTAAACGGGTCTGAATTTCATTTCTGGCAGCAAAACGTTAATAAGGGCTACGCCACGAAATTGAACGGACTACCAGCAATCGAAAAACAAAAGGAAAAAGGGGAAAAGGGTTAGACCCTGATGTAGGTTTCCGAATTAAATACCGAAATTCTTGAGAGCAACTCAATCAAGGGAAAAAAAAATTAGCATAGCAAAAATGAAGTGTATCCACCTGGATATGAACGAGATTAACGTAAAAATCGGGCCCCACGTTGGGCACGACCCGACGTGGACCTAAAGAAAATAAGCACATCATCGAATCGGGCCCCACGTTGGGCGCCATCCTTTAACGGGAAAAATTTTGTATATACCCATATACCTGTGTACCGAGTGTGTAACCGCCACATAGAGAAAATTGCGTCGAGTACACACCGATTTACTTCTACGATTCCAGAGTGGAATCGAGTCGGCGTCGGAAATATTTAGATATAGGGACCGCGAGTAACAAAACAAAAAGATGACCAACGCGGCTAATACTCTAGACCTCTTACCCACAGTAACCCCTATGACCCCAGCACTACAGGACCTGCTATGGGTCAGTCCGGGCTACCAGGTAGGAGGGTGTTCGATGGGCAATGCAGCTCAGGCATGCTAGTCGTGCTCCGTCCTCAGCTCGTCGGAATGGGGGGGTTCTTGCCGCGAACCTATCGAACCGTGTTACCTGTTTTCATGCCTGTCTCTGGCTGTAATTTGAGAATTTCTGTTAATACGATTGTGTGGGGCTCGACCCGCTCGAATTAAATATCGATGGTCGGACCTCGTTCATAATACGGGACTGGCCTCAATAAATATCCGATTTTCCCAATAGTTCTGCTCATAGTGTAGAGCGAGAGAGCGAGATGGTGAACCTCTCTCGGAGGGTAACCCACCCCTATGGCGATTGAGGAGCAACAGCCCTCACATCGACCACCATGGCGACTAAATACCTCCTAAATTTGCTTAGTCACCCCAGATAAAAAGACACGAGACAACTTCTTTAGTTGCCCTGACTCACCTCATCTCCATCGATTAACTCCGACCACACTTCCCTATACTTTTAACCTCGTCGACACATCTGAACGTTCACACGACCGAAAACCTCTGATGTGGCGGCAAATGAGTAATCAGCTGTCATTATCTAAAATTCAATCTCCTTCCCAAAGAAAACAACAAAAATAAATTACTCAAGACACGCTCAGATTTTTGTTCAAATTCATCCCGAGGGACGCTAACTTTAATAAATCCATTAACTAAATCTACGTGATTATACTTCCAATATCGTCTTAATAACTACAAAAGAAACAATAGCCTTCACGGAGAAAATACTTAACCCTATTTTAGTGGAACATATCGTCACTGGGATGGTAACATCCTGATCTACTGGGCAATTCTGCCGCTTAATCTACCGATTAATTTTATTTTAAAGGTCCGTGAAATACTTATAAAAGAAATCTTATTCTAAGTAAATGGTCATCCGAGATGTCGGATACGGATCAGCTACCGAGCGACAAAATATTGTAGGGACTATATCCGCTTGATGTGCGGGGTTTGACCGAAGTGTACGAGTCGTTCTCCAACATAAACTAAAGATGGACAATAACCAAAAGATAATAAAAGAAAATATATACCCAACAATGGGGACTTACCATACTAGTACCCTTAGGGTACGCCGGAAATTTCTTACGTCTGCAGGGGGGATGGTGTGCACAGCATCGTCCTGAGGAGTACGCGGCAAAGTACCTAGCTAGAAGTCGCGGGAAGGAAGGTTAGTGAGCCAAACTTTAGATATATGTAATTTGGGAGCAAGATTTTAAGAGTCAATAAAATTCTATATCGCGATGAAATCTGCACGGAGTATTTTTACTCAGACTGGTAAACCAAAAAAAAGGGTTACCGCCAACATTACTTTTTTTCGTTTAAGCTGATCTATTCCGCCGGAATGCCATTAGGTTATAAATCCAAAAATATTTTTTACTTTAATATAAATACGAAGAATTCAATTTAAAGTTAGGTGTAATACAAGAAAGATAAAAAAAGAATAGTACAACAACAACAAAAATATAATCTAAAACTAGGGTAAAGATGAGCTGGAGGTATCGGCTGATGAATCGGCACGTCCGCCGCGGGGATGTTGAGGCCGTGGCGGGTCGTTAGGCCGCGCACGGGTGGGGGAGATGATTCTGCACGTCCGCAGTAGTATTTCCGGGGCCGGGGCGGGTCGTTAGGCCGCACACGGGTGGTTTGTTAGTATGGTCTTATGCCAAAAGTTTATGCCACTCAGGTAGTATCCCGCTCGTACGAGGGGGGGGGGCTGTCTAACACAATAAAATGTCTAATGATTCGACGCTCGAAGGAGGGGTTCACAACCGGGACACGTGGTTGGAACACGGTGGAACGCGAAGGAGTCACCAGAGTTACTAACGTGGCTGCTTAAGAGTCCACGTGATGGTACGGTTGAGGTTACGTTAAGACAGTTCACCAGATACACTAGGGACGCACTGAACATGGGATTCGGTCGCCTACAGGACACGTGTTTGAACCATGTGGATCGCGAGGGAGTCACCAGCGATATTCAAAAATACAACACTTATTCGTGCGGTCACGGGCAAAAACACTGTCTGAGATTGATGGGAACACTTAAATAATTTCTGTTTGGGGATCACGTGCGGGGCGAAATTGGCTTTCAGCCATCCGCATATAACTGCGCGTGGGGGATAGTGATTTACACAATTTACTGGGGGAGCGAAGGATAGATGCCACAATTTACGATGCATCCGTACCAAAAGTACTTCCTCCCAAACACTAGACTTTCACTGCACACGACTCCATAGAGTTTTAAAAATAAATGTACTTATTTTTCGTGGTCACGCACTGATCTAACATGTTAACCCACGCGGTCTTCCCAAACGATTTACTGACTCTAATTGTTCACTCGCGCACTGTTCTGCCGAACCATCCTTCCTCTATCAATTACCAAACCCAACTGACTGTACCATCATGATACAGCCGAAAAAGAACACCGAGCCATCGAGAAATTCCCGTCGCAGATGTACATGGAAACTTCTCGAACAAAACTTTACCGTAAAGGTATAAATGCATGCCCCATCACGCGACAATTCATATACAGAGACAAAAAAGAAAAAAAACTATCGCCTCATACAAAAAAAAATTTTACCGTGCCATGAGACGATATCTGTTGACAAGCCAGATGTACAATACCACCACGCGAACAACCAGTCTGCTTACCCTTTCCTACCCTCTCTTGATTTGTCATGATAGAGTACAAAAAATGCATATACCCATGCTACCTAAGCAGCAGTCTATTTGCTGGCATTCCAACACGCCACAGACGAGGAGTATTTCTCTTGGGTTCTGAGTGGGGGGGGGTTTCAATTCTCTCTAACTCCACCGTGTGCACTCTTTAGCTATCCTAGCTCCATCTACAGTTGGGGGTGGATCTTGGCTAGCCGTGACATGAACCTATGTTTGCTATAGAAGTGGCCCGTAGAAATATGCAACGGATTCGGTGGTGCCCAATTCGAGCTGCAATTTATATTTCCTATAGACAGTATGAATCGAAATTTTCAATTGGAATTATTTAAAAGAAACAAAAAATATCTGACAGGCGTTTCCTACAAAGTTATTTCAAAAGGTGCGGTGTCGTATACGTAACATTTTTTTAAATATATATTTTTAATGAGTTCCTTTTTGAAATTTCTTTTTAAACTGCACGGTTCAACATTTTCTTGTCCAACTCATGTTGAGCGAATTATTTTCTCATTTAATAGGACACTTATTTCAAAAATCTGTACACTTTCTGCAAGCTAGCACTAAATTTTGGAACATATTCAAATGGAGGTACATATTTCAAGAGCGCAAATGTTGTCAGTGCCGAAATTGCTAAGTGTTTTTTTAAAAGGGCATACTATTGAGGGCTCTTGATACTATTCTAGTTACACAACAATTTTGAGGTTAATTAAGATCCGACAAGGGAAGGCTTTAATTTGACTCTTAACTAGACTTTGCTTACAAGTAACGAGTAAGAGTGCTTGGCGTTCATACATTCATTGACAAGAATATCACAAAAACTTACTCCCCCCTAACAAAATATAAACAGAACGTCGCACCCCACCACCACCACAAATCCAACCTGCTAAATCAGTTCAACGCAAATCGTTTAATATCATTTACAACACCCAAAGTACTTGATAATTAAATCTCTATTTTGCACATCATCTCCATATGACTGTGTAGAGTTAACTTAAAGCACATACTCGCACCCCTCCAGATTGTTATTGGTTTAGCCTATATAATGGCATTTTAATTCCAGAGATTGCCACAATGCCCACCAACATCTCCGGATTAAGGGCACGTAGTCGAAGAAATCGTGCCATGTAGTCCTGCTGGTCGTACAGCCCGAGTGTAGCTAATTTAAGCGTCGCACCCTCTCCAGAGTGACGATAATGGTGCGGCAATTGGTAACGAACCCTCCTAACACGCATTTAGCCGACGCGTGCAATTTTATAAATATCACAGCCAGCAGCGTGATACATGCGTGCGACGAGTGTGCGAAAATCAATAGCAACACGGTACATCTTCTTTTTTTTCCGCTTTGCTTTAATATTAATTGAAGGATGTTAAAGGATATGTGCTATCGAATAGTACTTACGCCCACGTTTATATCGTGAAACCTGCCGTGTCGTGTCGTCACCCACACCCACCACTGACGGCTGACTTTGACTTTAATGCGAAATTTTAATCGGTCTCCATGGGTGTTTTATGTTTTGACATTTTAATAATCAGCCACACGGGAGATAGGCCACCATTTTCGGTTTAAATTGTATTCGTTTGTTGGTGTTTTGCAGATAGTGTAAAGGGAAATTTCTGACTGACGTTTATGCGATTTTTGAGTTATGATATCGTAAATATACATTAAGGAAATAATTTCCTTGAAGTCTTACCTACCTCTCGTGTGGTTACTTTAGTCTAATCGAGTGGGAATAAGATTTCGATTGCATTAAAAAAAAAAAAAAAAAACACAGGCTCGCACAATATTTATCACAACATGACAGTCTGTCTGAAGTAACGTTCTCAAATTAAATAGATATTAACTGTTGGCATTCCACGTCCACATGCATCCGATGAATCGGCTTATAGACTATAGCAAAAAAAAACCTTCATTCGCCATAATACTCGTATATGGTTGATAAAATGTAATTTCCTTGTTTATTTTCGAATTGAAAATAATGGATATAATTTGTAATCCTGTCATCCGTGGTAGCCACTCGTTTACGCAGTAAATCGACAAAAATGTAGATCCGCTTTTAATTCAGTGCATTTGTTCGTTGCATATCGATAATGATTTATAGTTATAAATGAAGATAGTCATACGGTCATACCTATTGTGGAATATTTATTTCATAATTTATTCAACACGTTTTTTTATGCAGAAGCAATGCTGCGTGATGTGGTGAAATGCAATCGATATTCGTTTGCAATTATTTAATTGTAGATTGGTAAGTGGAACGGTCTCTTAAAAAAGAAAAAAAAAAATGTTTTTGAATGCAAGAAACTCTTCAATTTAATTTTACACTGCATAATATGTCTTCACAAGGTTTTTTTTTTCTCTTTATATACAACCTATATACGAGTATATAAAAATAACTTGATATTTCGCGTGTTTACGTATAACTCACGTTATATTTTCAACCACTTTACTGGGCTTCTCTTTTAAACTATTCATAAAAACAATGAGAAGGTTCCTTTTTATAGCGAAAACAAAACTTTGAGGGGATAAAAGAGGTTATGAAAGTTTGTATGGGAAAACTCATTTGGAAAATAATAATCGAGGAGTGACACTTCAAATAGGTACAAAAATAAAAAAATATTTTAAATCTTACTAGGTATTTTATTACCGTCTAGTTTATATATATATACATAAAATGTGGTCCAAAGAAAACGCACGACGTTAATTGTGAATAAAATAAAAAATTTTCACAGAATCATCGTAATATTTTTTATTATAACAGAAGGATTTATGACAATTATGTGTGAAACAAAATACCGGCCAAATGCTCGCCACGGCTTCGTTGGCATACCTCTATTCGATGGTCCATATTTTCAATGACTTTGAGACATAATTGAGGTTCAATGTCGTTAATGTGCCGAATTATCTCATCATTTAGCCCTTGAATTGTTCTTGGCTTATTGACGTACGCTTTTTCTTTAAATATCCACAAAAAAAAGAAGTCCAACGGTGTCAAATGTCAAATCACATGATCGTGGCGGCTAAATAACAGCGCCACGACGTCGACGTGAGATAACACGGCCATTGAATTTCTCGCGCAAAAGAGCGATTGTTTCATTGGCTGTGTGGCAAGTGGCTCCATCCTGTTGGAAGCACATATCGTCCAGGTTCATATCCTCAATTTCTGGCCACAAGAAGTCCGTTATCATCTCGCGATAGCGAACACCAAAAACGGTAACTGCTTGGCCGACCTCATTTTCGAAGAAGTACGGCCCGATGACGCCACCAGCCCATAAACCGCACTAAAACAGTCACTCTTTGTGCATCGGCTCTTCGACAATCACTCGTGGATTCTAATTTGCCCAAATGCGGTACTTTTGCTTGTTAGCCAATACACTGAGGTGAGTATGCTGACCAAAATAATCACGAATTGCAGGAAATGGATTTTGATTTCAACGCCCATTTTAGTAAAAGTCTTCAACAACAATTGTGTACCTCTCCATTGAGTTGAATTTGTCAAACACTGAAACAAAGAAATGTCAAATTAAGTTAGGCAAAAAACTTGACGTTAAGATGTGACTCACAATTATTAACATCGTGCATTTGGTGGGACCACCCTACTTAATTCTTTTGGGGGAAACTCGATCTCTGAGAACGCTCAACCGATTTCAATTAAATTTTGTGGCTGTGTATGGTTGGTTGCATTTTGAAAGATCGGACTATTTTGAACCCGATAGGTGGCGCTGTTGGCGATCTCCTAAACCACCTCAACCGACTTCAATTAAATTCTGTGGCTCGTTACAGTTCGAAAGATAGGACTATTTTGGTATGGTTAGTTCCGCTTTTAAAAATAGGATAGTTTCGGACCCGATAGGACTGACGTCCGTATTTGTGCAGTTGTGCACTGATAACTCGGGAATGGATCGTGCTTGGTGGATTCGTATTGACCCAAGGAAGGACATATTTTACTTTTTGTCGTGAAAATAAAAAAGGAATGTGATTGGACATTGGGGATAGAACTTTGTAGAACTTTGTATGGAGAACTGCACTTTAAAAAAGTACTTTTAAAGTAGTAGATATATCTTTAGATTCGATATAAAAACGGGGACTTCCACTTTCAATACCTACAGCAAAAATTATTTAAAATGTTGAATTTTTAAATTATTTTGATGTTCCGGGCTTACCGCTACACAAGTCGAAATTGAAAGTCGTCTAATTTATAATTTTGTTGCGCAACCTCAATCCACCGAAATTTTGTAACAGATCGCGTTTGATTTGATTGTGAAGAGTCTCAAATCAAGTGTCAAGTTGACATTAGAGAGAAAAACTCCTCCACAGACCCAACTCGCTGCAAGACAAGTGCGTCGTTAATAAATCTTCGGAATCATCGACGCACAAGTGAAACATCCGACTGAGCAGAACCGTAGAAAAACAGTCCCAAGTAAATTCATTGGGCCTTAGTTCACACTCAACATTTTCCATACAAATTTTGCAATTGTGAGCTTCCATAAATTTAACGTCGAGACTTAAATTGAGCATTAGTAAAGCGCATTGTCAATAGAAAATCCAAACAGGAGGACCAATTGCCTACATAGGCGTTTCTGACAGCATACACCACCAATCCCATAGGCTTCCAGTACCGAACACATCAAGTCCTTCCTATTGATGTCCACTCTTTCATCTATGGTTAATCTCTCAAAATTCAATTCTCCTTCATCTTAATTGAGAACTCGAGGCTGGCAGCACAAAACCCCCATAGATCATCCAAAACCGATTGCATCAAATCCACATTTTGAATAGAATTTAAGAACCTTTAAGTTCGGTAGTCGTGCTTGACTGTGTGTATATATATTCATCCCCTTAAGCAAACTTCATGGCAGATGCAGCTGCTACTGCACCATGACTTCCTGGTTACCCGTTCTGCAGTGAAAAATGAGAATAAAGCACCGGATCCAAGCGAACAGCAGAAAACTATCTGCAACAATGACGATAACGCTCCGATTCTCCCCTTCTGCTGGTGGAAATTCAATTTTCTTGATTAGTAAATGGAGTTTGACTTTTCGTCCAGACTCGTTCTTTACCTTGTGACATTCTCAGTTTCTCACAGAGGCCACACCAAAGTTAGCCGTCCTATACTTATCGCATTAGCGTGCGATAAACGGAAGAAAGGCGATAGAACATCATTATCCTTGGGTGAAGAGAGGCGGAAGCTCTAAAACGTTGACAAAGGGCGAACACCCACTGAGTGAGTCGACGGTAAGACTCCTTTGTCCTCTCCAACAGGAGGTTAGGAGGTTTCTTCTTGTCGATGGGATTCACTTTAAAACACAGGCGGCTCTCATAAATCACCCGCATATAGGGTCTGGGTGAACCATTGTTTGAAAGTCTCGTGCGTTTCCACCTTTTTCGTGTTATAGCCACTTATGCGGGGACCTTCATTGAAACCGGTAAACTCCCACTGCTTCTCGTGTCAATACGTGTGCCAGAGGGCGGTTTTTGGCAAGAAAATGTACAAGAAGACGGAAGCACAATCCTATGGAGGATGTGTGGAGAATGAGTTCGCAGCATGACCTCGTCATGAGCATGATGGTGCTGAACGTAATTAACTTTTCCATGCACACTGAGATCGCAGGCAGAAACACCTCCTCCTCTGGTCATCAGGAGCACTTAATCCGGACCGAAATGTGATGACCGTGGCAGCATCATTTTTTTTTTCTCTGCCACTGGTCTGCAGATGCTCAACTCATCGGTGGGGCCACCTATCTACTTACACAGACTCACAGATGGGCCACGATTTGATTTCCTACGTCGACGATGTGATCGGTGAACGTATAAATCACCGCCGGTAGATGGAAGATGACATGTGTAAACATGGCTTTCACACGACGGACGACGGTGTGTGCGACACAGTCACTTAGAGTTGATGGTGATGAATGCTTTCGCTAAAACGGTTGGAATACATGACGACAGGCACTTTGCTTGAGTGAGTCTTTGGGATTCTTTTCCTTCGGAGTAAAGTCGTTTGCAGAATAATATAGGAGTGGTCGTTAATTAATGTGTATAGAGATTCATTTGTATTGATAAGCAAACAGAGGTGTTGCAGCTTGAGTGTCATTTGATGTATAGCTGAGGGCTTCTTATTACGGAGGATACCCCTAGATATGACAAATTGGGTTAAGAGGTCTTAATGAAGTGATTGCCTTTCGTAATGGATGTCACTTTGACATTTCATACACTAAAACGGGATAGCTTCCCCTATGTATGGTTGATGTAGTTTGCTCATTAGGTGTTATCTTAACAAGCTCTGAACAATCGAACGAAAAGAACGTGTCACTTGTTAACCACCAGCCCGTCCGCAAACATTTCCCGGTTAGAGATGCGTTTACTTAGGTGGCCCTCCAGTCCGGGATGTATTGGGATCCTGCTTATAATTCCAAAACAAAATTATTATTTGCATTCCAGTAGAATTGATAGATTTTTTTTTTAAATTTATTGCCATTTCTTGACCATTTTCCCGGACACTGTAAGAACTAAGAAGAGGTAAAATAAATTTCAACAAAAAGGACAGTTGTTTTTATTAACAAAATTATAAAAAGATACTCTAATAGCATGAACCTTTGCCTGGTAAAAAACACATTCGACATCCAAAATTGGAAGGATTCCGTCAATGGGAATGAATTTTCTGCTATGAAATAAAAACATAACGCTGTCACCTGTTAAGCTCTATGTTCTTTAAAGAAATCCACATGCAGCCAGACAAATTTTAAAATTTTGTTATTTATACACATAAAGTCCACTCTCTGCTTAGCCTCGCCTAATTCTTTTTAAAAGTTTCCTTAGGTTGGACTTATTGGCAATTATTTTCGAAACAATTTGAAAGTAAACTTTTTCTTTCCTTTCCAAATCCCAAGGGTAAGTTTCTCTTATCAGACATCTTTATAGCGAACTCTAATGCAGTAATAGAATATGGGCCTATAATTATGATCGAAATTTGTTTAGATTTTTCCAAGACAGTCCCTTAACGTAACCTTACGCTAACTCTCCTGCGTAATAAGATTTTGTTTAAAATATTCGGATTTCGACCCACTTCATGCTTGATGAACTCCTCCATGAATAGTGAACGAATCGAATGGCCGAATGTCAAAAAGTGAATTGATCTGTCATGAAACATATTGTTCATCCAAATGCATAGTTTGCTGCTTACATGAATCAACTTCTTCAGTCCACAGGCCTTTGTAGCCTACTCACGCCGCATCGAAAACCGTGTTTTTGTCGAAAACTCGACTCGATTCATTCACACCGAACATCAACTAGTTTTCGTTTGACGTTTCAATCAGTCGTGAAACTTCTATGTAAATGTTTGGTTATTTTGCAACAATCATTTTAAATTTCGACCGCATAAGTTAACAAATAAAATTAATTCAGAGCATTTAAAAATAATATTAGCCCATCAATTAAGTGGGGAAAATGATTTTAAGTTGTGAGTTGTGACAGTTGTTCTGCTGAATTTTGCAAAAGGTGTGTTTATTACAACAATTCAACGACTGGATGTCGTTTTCGTTGTGTTTTCGTGGAAAACGACTTTAAACGACTCGTTTTTAAAACTGAAACATGTGTGGGAAAAATTCTGTTTTCGAGTGTTTTCGCGAAAACCCGGTTTTTGGTTCGGTGGGAATTGGCTATTAGAATAGATCACAGCGATCACTTTTAAATGCTCAATTTCAATTCCTTGCGCACCGAGTTGAATCATGCCGCTCAGCAGGTATCAGTCAAATAAGTTTATAACTTCTGACGTTTGTTAGCCGACTGACGTTAAGCAAATTCATTCACTAGAACGGGGAAAAGAATGACACCCACCACGTGTTCACCATTGTAGCATTTTCTCTTGCGTCGTGACTGATTTTAGCTTTCATCACGTTCATATCTCGAAATGTCTTAAATATCCTAAAGAACGAGAACCAATTCTTAACTTAACTTAAACAAGGTCATCACTTCAATTCAACGTTCTAATTGTCCAGTTTTCGCTTCCGTCTATAACGACTTGTAATAGTTAAGTTTGATCGATGTGCCGACAGCCAGTGTGTTCCTTCATTATCTCCACGCAACTTATATACCCATTTCGACAATGAGATTCACTTCGCTCTTTCGCTGACAGCTTAATGTGATACACTTCCCACAGAGCACATTAATCACCTGACGTTCTGCGTGTCTTCCATGAAATTAACTTTAATTAACATTCGCATAGCCGCACAGGTATCTAACTAATATAACGATAGATACCTAGTCCAACTGTGTTTTTTTTGGCATGAGTGCGTGCGAGGCAGCAAATGCCGCCAATATTGATTACACTAATGCGCGGCAATCGCCACATGAAACCGAAAACACACACATGACTGCAATCAATTTCTAAGCAAGTCCGTCAACCATATCACAAGTGGATTACAATTATAAAGCAATCGATACCAGACACCAGTTTGATAAGTTAATCGTTTCCAATTCAACGGAAAGCAAAACGAAAGTCTATCATCCAAATGCAGCAGTCTCGGCAGGTTCCCCTAACCAACCAAACGAGGAACGACATCAAGAACGAGAACAAATACAGATTAATCACTGCGGATTAGATAAGTATCTATCTAGCTGGCTCTGGACTGGGCAGTTCCATAACCTTCCTCAAGCGACCGACGTGGGTACTGTATCTGAGTGCGCTTGATTATCTTTCACTTGTTGCAGCGCAACCTTAACTTGATCTCGTCTTATGGCGATGGGATTAAATTCGTTTTGATTGATGATAATATTGAGTCGGTTGAGTTGGTCTTTGGGAAGGTCGACCGTGCATGCATGACATAAGTCTGCCACTCATGGGGCGAGGTGTTGCGCAATCGAACTTCATTTTTGCCGGCCACATGCGACAGTGTCAGCCGAGATAATTTTGGCATCTTTATGCAAGACGACAGGTCCCGGCGCAGTCGTGTGAGATTGAAATTGATATTCTTTTTGGGATGATTGGACAGCAGTGAGGATGTGGGTAGAAATCAGCCTTTAGTTTCATTTTGTAAGCCGGTTCAGCATATTTCTTCTCTTTATTTAATAAATTATGTTCTTCTGTTCTGATTTGTCGCTTTGAGTTTGAACTCTAGCGGAAAAGTTTGGTTAGGCTATTATTATTATTTTTTATTTTAGCAATAACAATAGCTGCCTATTGGCTCAATTTGTGTTATTTCTTTGCCCATTCACTATTCAGCCATTGACGTGTATCTAACTGACGTTTGACTGACTTTCGAAACAATAGGTGTCATTCGATCTCTGCAGTGGCAGTCTTGTGTACCCAGGAAAACCAGTTCAACACTCAGACAGGGTGGTAATGGGTAAATTAATAGCCGATCTTATAGACCAGATGTCTGGAAAAGGCGATTGTAATCGATGGCACTCAGTCACTCAATCAGAATTCAAGTGCATTCGCGTTGCCGCCGCAGCGTATATGACATTTGCGCGATAAACTTAAGAAATCTATTTGTTTATGCGTGTTTCTCTGTCTGTCCAAGTCAATTTACATGAAAGGTATTTTTTAATTGGCTTGGAGTGTGCTTGGGTGCGCGCAGGCAGAGCTGATTGCATTGATTTTTGTTGGGATCAATATTGAGAATGTGGCCAGTTGGCTTTTACGATTTCGTTAAATGTTTGCGATTGCGCTCAAGCGATTGCACTTGTAAACGAGCATAATGTGTTAATACAACAGCGTTCTTTTTTGTTTTTTAGATAGTAGATATAGCTTTTTATAATTTTTAATGGATATTGCCTTCAGTCGTTTAGATCGGGAGATACTGAAGAAATGTCAATGAAATCGAGTGACTATGTTGTAATATACACCGAAAGATTGCACATAGGTAGGTTGACGTCACATCTTACTTTGATGGAAATACTTAAGTCTGTTGCCGCCCCGAGAACGCATTCAAAAACTCTTGTCAAATTTGTTGAGATTCCGTTCCTGTAGGTATGCAAAGTTCTCCTAAAAATTAAAAACGTATTTGTCAGTAACGTTACTTTTGCTACGTCAGTTATTCCATCAAAATGTCGTTCCATTCATAACAAAAAAAAAACTTAAGCTTACTTAAAGTGAACTTTAACCACTTCTGATTTGTTGACTTTCGACTGAACGGCTTAAACTAGGTACCTTAAGTTTGAAAAAGTTATTCTGACACTAAAATCCAACTCATTTTTATAAAACGGTTTGAGTTTTAACAGCTTATTCAGCAACTCACGTAGACGTCATGTTTGCGTGAAGATTTCCTATGGCAAATGTGAAGGTAATGCGACTTCCCGTTTCCGGGAGTATTTTATCGGGTTGGAATAGTAAGCTTCTTTTCTCTCAGGGACTACATATTTTTAGGGAACTGTTCTTTTAGTATCTTCACTTCGCTATAACTGTTTTCTTGTTTCCCCTTTCAGATTCATTACTATATTTGCAATGGAGTCATGTAATCTAAGGCCGAAGGACGTTCGCAACATTTTCTAAAATATTTTGTCAACCCGACACAAAATACCACAACTAGATCGATCCATAAAGCACGAAGAGGAAGATATATTCAAAAGTTGAAAAACTTTGAGGGGAGTCTCAAATATTTCGATTACTATTCAATAAGGACTCAAATAATAATCATAAAATGGGCGCTTATACAGCAGTTTGTATTTTAGTCACGCTATCAGTGTGTAAGTATTTTTGATGGCTTATTAATTGTTTTGACTTAAAATTGGTACTGGCAATAACGCCTCCAATTATTCTCTTTGCTACTATTCTACTGCTACGACAATGAGAATGCGTCCGACAACATAATAAAAATCAACTCTAACCCCAAATTCCTTGGTTCTCTTTCAGTGCTCACGGTCGCTCAATCACAAGATCACATTCGCACAAAACGTCGCATGTATGCGATGTGTCCGCCAAAGTTCCAGCGAATCGGAGCAGAATGTTATACGATCTCAGACCAGAAAGCCAATTGGCTGGAGGCACACTTCCAGTGCAAGGATAAGAACAGCAAATTGGCCGAACCAAACAAGAGCTCTGATCGAAAACTGAGAAAGTTCCTCCAAGATATGGACCATGGTATGCTGCACATATTTCTCTCAGACTTCCGAAAGTTACACTCCATTTCCCATTCAATTACAGATCCGGATGACATCTGGATGGGAGCCACCTTTGACTGGCACAGCAACACATGGCAATGGAGCATTAGTGGTAAAAACTTGACCTACGATGCTTTCAGCCGATTGGACCCCGAGTAATGTTTAATTTTAAGCTTAACTTTCCTAAACAATACATTTCCCATTTGTCGCTAGATAGATCAGTTTCTTATGAGCATTTTTTGCAGGAGCAGACAGAACCTGGAGTACCACTGTGCCGTGTTTAATCCATCACTGAAATACAGGTAAGTCTTGAGAGCAATCTCACACGAACAACACCACAAAACACATTTCACATTTTAAGTTAAAGTTAGCGATGTAAGAGTGGTATGGTATCCCACGCGCAAAACATCGCTTAAGAACAACCACACAGGTTTGTAAATAGCCGTCATCTATTCGTTGTGTAACTTCCTCTTCTCTATATCTAGTATAGCACCTATGTACACTTTTGCATGCACTTGAGAGCACCAGCCATTGTCTTTTTGGCTCAATATTGCTACCTTTTAGTTAATATTCAACACACGGTTGACAGTAGGTATCCCACACTTTTCACACTTTTCCATATCGTAGCTCCTTTGATTGACATTAGTGTCCAATTTATTACGTTTCAACAAGTTGATGTGCCTTTTGGCAGCCACAATACCGCGCCAGGGAAAGTCCATTAGTTATGGACTTGTCTGATTTGGTATGCCGTATGCATAGTAGCGGAGTATAGATATCTTAGATAGACAAAACATAATATACACGCTTTTCATTAGTTGTTGCGAATTCTTTTGCATTTTATTGGGTGTTGTGATTAATTGTTTGATTTGCTTTTCTCTTCCTTTATCGATTAGATGGTCGGCACGTTCCTGCGTAGACAAGCATCGCTATATATGCCAACATAAAATGCCAAGAGTCAGTGAGAAGAACCGCTTTAAGATCTATGATCGCTGGAATCAAACGTATCCGAATCAATTGGCCAACGAAGTGGTGCTGGAAGTTTTTGACATAAACTCAAAGGACGGCGTGAGGTGAGTATTTGGGTGGGGATGGGTAAAATGTCATTTATTGAACGATTTCGGTGAGATATTTACATTTTATGACAGTAAGATTTTAGTTCAGAAAGATAGCTACTACAAGAGGACGTTATGAATGAAGGTACAGGAAGTGAGAGTCGTCTGTCCTTTAGCAGAAGTACAGGAATTCTAGCGGAATACTGTTCAATCGAAATTTCACGAAAATTGTCTGTTCGATGCATCTTCATTTACAAAAAACGGCTTTAAATCGTCTACAATCTCCTCGTTTTCTTCGCTATTATAATCTAAGAGAAAGCTGGATGCGTATAAAGTTCAAGGATTGTGGTTGAGCGTTAATGTCTGTCCGGTTTCTACTTATTTTTATGAATTAAAAGTTTGGTGCTCAATGACCGACTTATTAAGGCTGATAAGTTGAGAGTCAATTGCCTAACAGCCACCAACCTTAATAGACATGAAGATAATCAAAAGGTTTGCTTGTTTTAAACTCTTTAAATTCCAGCTAGTGATTGAAATTGTTAAAAGCTAGGCTCATCGAGTTCATGTCAAGTCTGATGCATTACCCGGTAGCGAGTCCAACGGAAAGAAACAGTTCTTTTTAAAGTTTCAGTGTTTTTTTACATTTAACTGATCACTTGCGTTTATTTGATCCGACATTTTTTACAAGATTCAAGGAGAAGCAGCACCCTCCACGCTATCCACAACCTCTACAACGCTTTCCACAACATCCGCCTTGTCCACATCACAGTCGCTTTCTTTAGCCGTTGAAACCGTTAAACAGGCTTTGTCCTTCTCCTCCTTTTCTTCCTTTTCTTCCAAGTACTTGTCCCATTTTCTGATACGCTCCTGTACTTCTTTGTCGGTTTCGGCAATCCTAAAAAGACACACACCATAATTACTCGCTTCGTAAGGCCCGGCTGTCGACCAACTTACTTGTATTTGGTTTTTCCATCCCAGATCTCAGCTATCAGCTTTCGTTTGCCAAAGAATCGTCCATTCATCATTTGGACAACTAAATCAGCTTGGTCAGGATCGGCCATGTTAATCTGCGCTACTCCTTCAGCATGTCGCTGCAAATGGATATAAATCAAACCCATGGACAATTATAATGGCTAAACAAAAATACTCACATCATAGACGACCACCTTGCGCACTGTTCCACATTTGGAGCATTCCTCCCTCAAGTCGTTCTGGTAGTCGATAATCAGGTGCACCTCCTTGTCGAACAATTCTGGAGTAAATAGGTTTTTAATGATGACAACCTTTTCGTGTTTGGAGCGTTCTCCTCTCATCTTCTCTGGACGCCAATCGAGGAGCCTGGAAGAAAAATATTCGATTGTAAAACACTCAAATGAAAGAGACATGTAGAACTCACTTCTCCTTCATCTTGAGCAGCTTTTCCTTGTCCTTCTTTTTACGCTTCGGCTTCAGTGTCGGATTGTATTCACCTCTCATTTGAAATTTGGCGCGCTGCACCTTGATTTTGTTCCCTCGAACCATACTCTCGTCTAGAAGCTTCAGAGCTAGGTCAACCGATTCCACCTGCAAATAACAATAAACCGTTTCTTTATCATTGCAGAACCCATCGCAGAGTGAAGCCTATCGACAGCGGTGAGAACTACCCACTCAGATCTCAGCGGCGGCCCAATCAACTTCAAGCGAAGCCACGTCGTCGTCCTAATTTACGGGACACAACCAATGACATCTCAATCAGGTTCATTCCCAACTATCGAACTAATGAAATCAATGGAGACAACTATCAACCAACTCCACCATCCACGCTGTTCCCCATATCGATAAACTACATCCCCGGAAACATTGACACCGTACCAATTATGGTTCAAGCCGCTCAGGGCTCTCCAGACACAACAACCACGCGCTCTCGAAAACCCACGAACGCACCATCAAGCGATAACGAAACCGTCGAACAGGCTAAGCGAAAACCCCAAGGCAAACGCGTAAGGACTAATTTCGACAAGCTAGCCGAGCAGAAGCGCCGTCAAGAGCGGGAACGCAAACGCGCCGAACACCGCCGTCGTAAGCTGTTACGTGAGAAGAGACTACGCGCTAAGCAGGAAGAGGAAAAAAAGAGACAACAACAAACCGAACTCAATGAATTAAGGCTCAAGCAAGCCGAAGAAGAAAAACAGGTAAAGGAGCAAGAACTAGCCGCTCTGGCTCAACGTGAAAAGCTGGAAGCAAAACGTATCAATGACCAAAAAGAACAAGAACGCAAAGACGAAGAAGCCAAACGCCTGCAGGAACAACGCGAAGAGGAACAGGATCGTCAACGCAAGCAACGTCTCCACGAGGAGAATCGCTTGCGTATGGAACAAGAAGAGCTGCTCAAACAACAGCAGAGCGAACGCGAACGTCAGCTAGCCGAACAGAAACTAGTTTCCGAGCAGAATCGCCGTCGCGCCGAAGAGGAAGAATCAAAACGACAGGAGGAACTGAAGCGCCTCCAGGAAGAAGACGAAAAGCGCCTGGAACTACAGCGGATACAAATCGACCGCAAGCGCGAAGAAGAAGAAATCGCCCGTCTCGAGGAGGAGAACCGTAAACGTATAGCCGCACAAAAGGCCCGCGAAGAAGAAATCCGTCGTCGCGAAGAAGAGCTCGAACGACAACTGGCCGAAGAGAAGAGGCTGCAGGAGGAGTTGAAACTGCGCGAGGAACAAGATCGTTTGCTGCGCGAACAAGACCGTCTTCGAGAAATCGAAGAAATGAAGCAAAAAGAACAAGCCGAACAGCGAGAACGGGAGCACCAAGAAGAATTGCGTCGCCAAAAGGAAGAGAAACTAAAGAAGAAGATCGAACTTGAGGCCAAACAACTGCAAGAGGAGGATGCGGAACGAAAGAAAAAAGAGAAAATGCGAAAGTACGCGGAACGTATCTCAAGACTGTCACCAGATGCACAAAAGATCTTCATCGAAGCTCGTCGAAAGCGCAAGAAGAACAAGAACTCTGACAACGAGGCCTCCATTCCAGAGAGAAAGTGAACAATCGAGTCATGAGAGCGTACTTTTATTTTTGAGTTTCTTTTTTTTTTGTTAAGATTCAATTTTGAAATCATAAATTATAGTTTGACTGTGTTTTGGAAAGCAAATTTATTAGGCTAAGCTTATTAGGACAGTCCCAAAACAGTCCAGCCGTTTTGACCAACGTTGTTCAGGCATTCTACTCTGTCGCTGAGACAGATTTTCGTTTCTATTGTTTTATGTTTCTCTGTATAAGTCAGCAAGTAAATTTTTAAGTGATAGGCGTAAGTTTAAGCGAAAATTAACGGGAATCTAACTCGAGCTTGAAGTTTGGCACAAAGTCTTCTTTCCAGCACAAAATCGTTCACGTGCTTGAACGATTCTCTAAGTTGTGCTACTGACAGATGCTTGAATATATTGGATAAGAGGGGCTATAACAAAGACTCTTGGAGATTCAATTCAGTAGACTCTTTGCTACAAGCCCATTGTTTGGATTAGACGCAGCTCCGGGTTTCCACTGTGTTATGGAGTGTGGTGCCATCTTCGAACATGATCCAGAAGAGAGGCAATTCTAAAGCAATCATTCGACTTTCAATACTGTGCACCGAACTAATGCGCTCGTAATGCACTCCACTTCAATTGAGAACTGTTCGCTTAGGTCAGTTTCGGCTCGGCTCGGCTTTCAACAAGCTATAAACCCAACCCAAGTAAATTCGAATGCATTTGCCAGTGGTGCTCCAACTTTGTGTCAAATAGATTCTTAATATCCCACAGCTATGTATTCGTATATGTAAGTGCTTCCTGCTCAAATATTCCACCACCACCACCACTACCAACAGTTAGTTTGTCCTCTTTTTTAATTTATTATAATATTTGTTCGTTTGTATTAAAATGAAAAACCTCTGTCCTCGCTCAAGTCGTTTTTTTAAAGATAAAATAAAATTAAAACGTTTTATATGTGTAAATATATATAAAATAATATTAGGATCTTTTATTATTATTATTATTTACACTTAAGTTGTATTGCAAACTAAATGCTTGTATTTTTTTATAAATAAAATGTGAAAAATAAAAAAAAGCTAATCTTAGGACTAAAATTGTATATTTTTGTATTAATTTCATGTATAGAGACCAAAAACAAATTTTTGAACACAAAATAAAACAGAAGACACAATACTTTCGATTAATTTTATTTTATTTGTAGAAATTTGTTTTCTCATAACAAAAAACTCACGTGCAGCTATGACGATTAAAAATATATATATATATTTTTTTTTTAATAAGTGTACTTTATGCACGAAATATAAAAAATAAGTATACACCACACTTCGAAAAAAATAATCATATCACATGCAATCGATTAGAAAAAATGTTAATATGTATTTAAAAATAATTAATTATGTAATTGGAAAAGAACAGTGAGATAAACTGTATAATCAGCGAATAAGCAATATGAAAAGTAAAATAAAAAAAACTCTAGATCGTCATTTAGGGATAACACTTAAAAAAAAAACAGAAATTAATTACCTCAATTGTGAGTTCATTGATAACTCATAAGCGACAATGAATTAAAATGTAATAAAGATGACAAGAAATAAAAGAAGGAAAAAAAAAAAAAAAACATTAACACAAAAATATTGCTGGCTTTTATTTTGCTGCTTTGGAAAGGTTTGAAGGGCTTGGACGAGCCTAAGGAGTTCGCCTTTAAATTTTCCCCTGAAAATCATTACTTCAATGACATTTGATTGAAGATTCTTCACAATCAAACGCTTTCCGTTTCTAAGTTTTAGTGAATTGAGGTTGCACAAAAAAAAAAAAAAAAATATATAACTACATATTTCAATTTCAAATTGTGCCGAAACGAAATCAAATGCAGTTGGTTAGGCCCCAGTTATAGCCATACGTAAAATGCAACCGAAAAAGTTGGAACAGTATGAAAATGAGTTTTTTTTTTTTTCGTTTATGTGGTCATAGCGAAAAATCTGTCAGAAAAGTGTTTCCCTACGAAAACAATTACAACAAACCAACCCCACTGATTGGATTCCATCAGAACAAAATTTCCTGACAGATGGAACAGTAGAGAAATGAAATATTTAAGTAGAATGCTTCGGTTTTCTTTTGTGGAATTGACTGAGAAGTTGAACAGAAAAGGTTTTTCCTACGGAAAAATGAATAAATTGGGGACGTTCGGATTCACAGTTTATAGGTCTGTTCCTTTACTTTAAAATCTTAAGAATTTTTACGAATTCTTACGAATTTTTACTCAGTGCCGTTCCTTAACTCAAAAAATTCGTAAAAGAGAGCGTCATCGAGAGAGCAAGATATTACCCCTCCACTGAGAATCTTACGAATTTTTACTCAACAAATTTCTTGGTGTAAGAAGTGAAAAAGCTGTCAGTCACCTTACAACTAACAGCTGATTTGATTATTTGATTGTTGATTATTTTTTTACTTCTTGCTTATTTAAATGGTATCAACAGGCGGCAAAATAAAATTGAATGTTCTCTTTAAGATTCTTTTCGATCTTGGCGTCGAAATTCTTCCTTGCTGTAACAAGGTACAATCTCTTCCATGTAAATCATAATGCAGTGTCGCTTTTTCCTTTTCTCGAAAGCTTGTAGTTCAATCAGTACAAACTCTTCCACATACTCAGATTCATCAAAATAAAGTTAAAAATAAATGATAGAACTAATTTTCTTAGTAAATTAACAAATTCCTCGAGTTTATCAGAAATTTTAACGACTTTTCGTACAATTTTTTGAATATTTGAATTAAGTATCTGTCATTTTTCATAAATTACTACAAAAGCGTTCCTTAACTTTTTCGTAAGCGTCTCTCTCTGTGAGAGAATTTATACCCACCACTGCCATTTTGACAGTCTTTTCCATACTATACAAAAGTAAAGGAACAGACCTTATGTAAAACGTCAACTAGATTGGTCGTGACTAGGAATCCGAACGCGTTGACTGAGCAAGTTGAATTGTTTTTGTATTCTCGCGGTCAGCGTTGCCTTTGTTTGATTTGCCCTTTTTTATTCGGAAAAGATCCCTCATAATTTTTTCAAAAATTGATATTTTCAAATAAGTACATTTAAAATGTAACACGGTTGCCTATCACAACTATATTACACTGTTATGCGAACTAATGGTTGTTTAATATCGTGCGAAAATTCGAAATTTGCAGAGTACCTTTAGAAATGGCACCCTTTTCTCTCACTGGCCCTTTTTTCGACACCTCAGAATTCTGCCACGGCCACTCTGTTTATTTTAAATCTGACTCTTCGAAATGTCAACTGAGTATGCAGGCAGGATTTTCCTGACTAGATTTGTCGGCTTCCCCTCCATAAACGTCAACTGCAAAAACTAATCACGTGACCACTCTGGGCCAATCAAAACTGAATGACATCTAGTCAGACAGCTTGTCAACTTACTAAACTATGAATCCGAACGTCCCCATTATTTTTCTAGAAAATTTAAAAATAATAGCACGTCTGTCAAATTTAATTGGAATGACAAAATGGGGACGTTCGGATTCATAGTTTATGTAAAACGTCAACTAGATTGGTCGTGACTAGGAATCCGAACGCGTTGACTGAGCAAGTTGAATTGTTTTTGTATTCTCGCGGTCAGCGTTGCCTTTGTTTGATTTGCCCTTTTTTATTCGGAAAAGACCCCTCATAATTTTTTCAAAAATTGATATTTTCAAATAAGTACATTTAAAATGTAACACGGTTGCCTATCACAACTATATTACACTGTTATGCGAACTAATGGTTGTTTAATATCGTGCGAAAATTCGAAATTTGCAGAGTACCTTTAGAAATGGCACCCTTTTCTCTCACTGGCCCTTTTTTCGACACCTCAGAATTCTGCCACGGCCACTCTGTTTATTTTAAATCTGACTCTTCGAAATGTCAACTGAGTATGCAGGCAGGATTTTCCTGACTAGATTTGTCGGCTTCCCCTCCATAAACGTCAACTGCAAAAACTAATCACGTGACCACTCTGGGCCAATCAAAACTGAATGACATCTAGTCAGACAGCTTGTCAACTTACTAAACTATGAATCCGAACGTCCCCAATGAAACTTTCACCTGTCATATTGCGGAGAATGCATTGCATTACTGACAGACGTCATTCAACGGCCCAATATTAACACACCGAAGAAAATTATATGCGAGTGCGGAAGCATAACGATACGCAGCTCGATTTAAATTGAAGGGTGGTGCACGTGTCCCTCGGTCTTGATGTCAAAAGAGGTTCCGTTAACCTTAATCATCCTTTACACGACGGGTGGCTGTCACTATACGATTTGCCTCCATATGATCGGCTCTTTCTTTTTGCGAAAACGCTATTTTAGAGGAGGGTAAAATTAGGCGATTGTCAATTCCGAAGTATTTGTCATTCCTTTGATGATGTGCTGTCCGTTGAGTATCTCTTCTTTCCGTCAGTATATATTTCATTTTGCTTTCGGTAACCGCTAAGCGTATTACTTGAGGTAGGTACATACTGTTTGTCGCTTTTTCACATATTGGAAATCTAAATTCAGATCTGTTTAACACTGGGACTAAACAGACTCCTGCGATTCCCCTGTTCGACTTAATTAATTGATCAAGAAAATTGCATTGCCTAAACGACTAAATTTGAACAAATAACTGTGCTTTGCAGGTTTATCAAATGTTTATTAACGTTTTTAACGTTTAATTCTCTTTAGAGTGATAAAATCATGGAAGCTTAGAAATCGGACAGGGTCAAGAAATCCAACAACTGAACGGGTTCCGAATTTTCGAATGCGCATTGCTGTGGATGTCATGCGGCTCACTAACTGTGTAAAAATTGGTTTAAGCGAGTCAATGGCAAACTAGTTAGAGATTAACGTTAAATCTTACCACGCAATGCCAGAAAAACGCACTCAGAGTAATCTTCTATAGCCTGTGGAACCAGCGAATAACAAAAACTACTACATCTATGAACGGAAAGAATCTATGATTGGACCTTTGTCGTAAAAACCTTCCACCCACTGGCGCAACGATGACGATTGCCGTAAATCATTATTGAAAGTCCCCCAAAAATCCAAAGCAATGCCAACATCTGCAGAATGCTGCCTCTATATTCCCTCCCCAAACGACACAACAATGCCGTGCGACTTAAAATAAACCACCCACCTTAATATAATCGCAAAGTCCATCTCCCTTGATTTGTCCATCTGCCTCAGTGTACAACTTCAATTTCTGCTTCTGAGTTTGTGGATCCCTCATAATCATTCCATACTTGGACATAAGCTCCCCAAATTCCTCCATCGTTATGTCCAATGGCAAATTCGAAACATATACCTTTGTGTTCTGCGACTCGTCCAATTCAAACCACTCTAGCGTAAGAAAATAAAAATTGCATATAAGCAGAGCGAACATAAGTCTTCAATAAATTTAACTTACTTGGCGGTTCTGGTGGTGCTTTTCTCTTCACACCACCTACGGTGACGTCAATTTTTGTATCATCTTCCTCCACCTTCTGCTGGGGCTCAACTTTTTTCACCTCATCATCGGCCGCTGCCACCGATGTATTATCAATAAATCCGTAGCTCATCTGATACCGTGCCATGAAATCGTCATCGATTTTCGGAAACCATGCTTTTTTCTCCGTCTCCCAAAAGAACACCGCTCCATCTTTATCGGTGTACGTGCGTACTCCGTCTTCATAACCATAGGTAACGTTATCCAGTGATACCCGACTTTTTAGAATCCATTCATTCTTCTCGGCATCCCATCGATAGTGCTCGGTTTCTGTTTGACTAGATGCTGGTGCAGTCGTTTTCAGTATCCACTGGTTCGTTTCAGTGCACCAGCGGTAGTGTTCGTTCTCATAGGGATTGGATTTTTGGTTATCATCTGTGCTGTGAGTGGGATTAGCAGAGTCCTCGAATGATACCCAATCGTTTTTCAACTCACACCACTTGTACTTGTATTGAGTTTTCGGATCTGTGTAGATAGCTGTTCCGTCGTCAGTGTAGGTTACATGCTCAGCATATTCATCACTGGATTGGGTGGTGGCTGGTATCGGGCTTTCTACTTCAGTGGGCTTTAATGGATCTTTAGGAACTTCAGTGACGGCAGGTTCGAGAGGGGAATTTTGTGACAGAGTATGGTAATTTTTGGTGGAAGTTTCAATTGATGGCGTTGTTTCCTTTATAGGAATATCGTTAGGTTTCTTTAAAGATTCTATCGTGTTGGCGGAGTTTGTTTCTTCAGTATTCGTAGAAGATTCATCCGGAACAGGTGGCAGCTCAGATTCCTCCTTAACATGAATTGTTGATGGCTCGTCATTTCCTTTGGCAGGCATTGTTTCGTCTGCATCTTCCTTTGAGCAGTCTGTGACTTTTGAAAAGTTCCTCTCGTTAACTGCGGCAGGAGGGTTATTTGTCAGCTCATCTTCATTGGAGACTTCGTCATTTGGAAGGCTTTCAGCAAATGGTTCGTCACTTGCGGCAATTGGTTCCGATTCTGGGTTCTCAGATGGCTGTGTAACTTTCTCTGTTACGTCGTGCTCACTCATGATGGCGTCGTTGACATAGCTGTTTGAGTATATAAAGAACGAAGGTCAGGGTAAACCAACAAATAGTAAGCAAAGCCCTAAGAAGTCGACTAATTTCTACAAATTACAAAAAAATTCCGCAGGATACATTCCACAAAGCGTAAGTGCTACACGCGTTTGCAAGCACTCTCATTAAATAAACCAGAGACTTTTAAAAAAAGCTGACGCTTTCACACAAGCCGTTGATCGACCTTGAAATGAGTCAACATTAATTTTACCCCCTATAACCCACGAGCCGGAGGTCCCTATATTTATCAACTAGGACGCCTACGTCATTATCTTTCTCCGAAACTGAGGTAAAAATAGAACTTCAACGAAAAGGTTCGTGAAAACGACTAAGGAAATGGAACATTTTTCATTCCCATCGAATGGAGGCGATACTAACCCTCAACTCTGCGACTGCGACTACGTCAACGGGAATCGCTCTACGCCGGTTGAAGTGCGTGTTTCACATCGACTAAGCACACAGAACTGAAAAAGAATCCAAAACTCATGGACTTCGTGCTTTGCCGACAGAAAAATAACACTTGAGACATTCTTGATGAGCTTCAAGTGTCAATGTCCAGTGTGAAGAATTTTCTACTTCATCAACACAAGAATACAACGACAATGACCCAGATGGATAATACTCAAATTACTTCTCCAAAATAATGTCAACCATATGTCAGTCAGTCGATGTTGTTGTATTTACCCTAGGGGAAAGAATAATTGTAGCCCAACTCATTTAAAGATAATTAATTTCGATGACAAATTGATGGTGAGAATAATTATTAGGATTGAGTTGCAATTGTATGGGGAGTGTCGCATATTGGTGGGTGGATGTTACGGGTTTGTGTACTGTACAACATACCTATAGAGGAACACAGTTTATATTGGATTTATTAATCTGAAATTCTTTGCAAATAAACAGGTCAAGGAACTTGAGCGGGTTTGAAATGAGGTTTATATAGAGTGAGTTAAAGGTGGTAAATTTCCCGATGGATGATTAAACTTCGAAAACGGATCTGTTTTTGAGTTTGATTGTTTCAAAAGGTGTGCTAAGCGTCAGATGAAAACAGAAATCGTTCATGAACTAGATGGTTTTAAAAAGGCAGTCGAATCGCGAATCTGTTTGCCGAAATGCTTAACGCGTGTCGTTACGAAGGCAGTTTTTCTAAACGTTATTGAAAGCAACCAATGACGTGTTGTCACTTGAAAGATATGGGGCACATTCAAGAATCGAGTTATCTTAGGTCGACTAGATTGACCTGGATAAGATTACCCGCTCGATTTATTCGAAAACTTCTCTAACGATTTCAAGTACAAAAGGGTTACCATGACTGCTTACCCAGTTTTTGGCTAAAAAATAGAATAGGTATTGGTTCTTTTAAAATTTGGACATATGTATCTCGAAAACGGTCCATACAATTGTGACAAAAATCATACTGTAATATTTGTAAATACATATTGTCATTTCTAACTTAATAGTAAACTTAATTTTTGTTTATATTATCTATCGTACAATAGATTTTTGAAAAATTTAATTTGAGTTTACCCTAAAACGGCGATAAAGATTTTGACCAAAATACATATTTAGAGTAAAATTGATGTTTTCAAAATAAGTGTGTCCTTCATTTTCAATTCGAATCACCGAAAACGATAATTTTAAAAACTACTCATATCTCGAAAAACCCATTTTCGAAATTTATAAACCTTTAAAAAACCAAGAAATGCTTACATCGCAAATAATATCTCAGTACCTGGGCGACCGAGCCTTGCTCGGTTATTAGTATTAATTGTAATTTCAAAAATAATAAAAATTAAAAAAAATATATATATAAACTTGAACATATAAAAAAAAAAAAACAAAAGTAAGTCACCGAGCGGGATTCGAACCCGTAACACTCGTTTCTTGCCGTCCGCGTCATAGTAAAAGGAAAAAAGTAAGACATCTACCGGCATTTAGGAGACTTAAAGTTTTTTGTATGTTCAATTTTATATATTTTTTTTAATGTTTATTGTTTTTAAAATTACAATAAATAGTAATAACCGAGGAAATCTCGGTCACCCAGATATTTACTTACTTATGCGACTTCCAACGCTAATAAAAGCATTGGATACTCAAAGGTGCGAGGGTACCTACCGCTCACGCTTCAGAGTTCAGAGTATGCATATATACATACAAGAATTGCTCGTTTAAAGGTATAAGATTAAAACAAAAACCTTGAACTCAATTTCTATATACAGCACCTCCACCCAGCGATGCCAACCTAGGCTTTTTATGCCTTTTAGGCATTATTTCATTAGCTAAGGCTTTAAGGCTTTTTTGTTTCCAAAAACGCATCTTTTTTCTATTTCAAATATTTATTTATTTTTTGATCTGATGGACTAAAACTGTGTTTGTTTTGTTCAATGCTATTTACCTACCTACTCATGAAACTAAAGTCATGAATTTTGTTCCTATTTCTTCTGTGATTTATACATAATTTAAGTTTTTTTTTGGAAATAAAAATTGTTGTTGTTAATTTTGTTATATTTGTGTTTAATTTTTGATTTATTGTTCCAATTTACGTAAAAAAATTTTTTAGGCATTATTTTATTGAAAAAGGCATCTTTTTTTCTCAAGTTAGGCTTTTTTTCGTCAAAATTGGTTGGCAACGCTGCTCCACCATCCGTCCATCACCACACCACACGTCATCATCCATCTGCGCATTTCCTCAGAAAGACATTCTCGCTGTTTTTTTTTTTTCATATGAACGTGCTTGTGCGATGTGCGCCACAAAACCACCCCAAAGCAGAAAAACGATCAAGAACCGCGGCTGCTGATAATATTCGATTTGAGAAAATAAATTTATTTTTTTCGTGTTAGATCTTAGGTTGTAGCTCAGCTTCTAGAGGACATAGAAAGCTGATTGATGGCTTGAAATAACTATTAATGTGTTGGCTCTCCTACGTATTTTTTTTTGTTTGCATTGATTAAGAATTGTTTGTGTAATGGCGAGTAAAAGGCAGTAAAGTCAGAAAAATAAGCTCAAAACGCATGAAAACTCGAAAACACGCGTTTTCCCAAACATAAGACTAAACTAGATCAATTGCTTACCCCCGAAAACCCCCATATCCCAAATTTCAGCGAAATCGTTAGAGCCGTTTCCGAGATCACAGAAATAAATTAATATAAATAAATAAATAAATAAATACATACAAGATTAGCTCGTTTAAAGGTATAAGATACTTAGTTTTCAGCTAAATAGTTAACCAATAGTATTTGTCGAACAAAATGTTGCAATATTTGGTAGTGTTTTTGCAGCGTAATTTTACAAAAGCCGCTCCAATGATTTTTATCAAAATACATACTAAAAATGGCTACCCAAAAGCCGATCTTTGTTCATATATTTTTTTTTAACTCATTAAAAATGCGACGCACAACTTATTTTTAGCAAATATTACCCACTTGTATGAATATTTGTGTAGCAAAAATTGTCAGTCACCGCGTACTTAAAATTCTTTCCTTCAGATGGTTGCAGAGGTAGGAGTTGCGTCCTGGGCCTATCTTCTATAAGATCTACCTACATAAAATAAATAAATAAATAAATAGTTGGCGCAACAGGTCCGGAGGGACCCTAGGCCTAGCCTCTCACAACCATTCGTTTTGTGTGCGTTTTATTTTTTGGAACGAATGGAAGGGATCTACAATTTTATGCCGACTCCAAACGGCTAATTGAGAAGCTCTTTCAAGACAGTCATACTCTCGGATGTTTGTCAGACGTTCGCGAGAGGTGGCGCAGTGAAAAAAACCCAAAGTTGGAATTTGGGTTTTTGCGGGATTCGAACCTCGAACCCTCGCTTAGTAGTCCAACACACTATTTCATTTTTCATTTTAAATTCATTTTTATTAGGTAATTCTTTTTTTTAACTTACATACTAGACAAAAACGATTAAATCTAATTTAAAACTAACATTTTTCTTATTCTAGCTTACTGGCTCTTAGCGAGCGCTCTAAACTTAACAATATCCTTAAAATTATTGCCTTTCGGCCTTAAATCTATCTATATCTATGATTTGTTTTGTTTTTTAATTTTCAAGAAACTTTAGAAAACTTGAATTCTTTATTATTGTTTTGTTTAAAACTACTTAAAACTACCTAAGCTACTTAACCTAAATTACCTATAATCAGGGTGGTGAGCAATCTTATCGATTGGTCACCATCCTGATCGCGTCTTTGGTTGCCTGTCGGCCGCCAACAAGGGTTCATCCGCGCCGCCGAGCCTCCACCGAGGCCATGAGCGTCGGTCAAGTCTCGGAAGCACTCTTTCATGTTGGCTAGTCCAGCACTTCCCAAAGACCCCCTACGCTAAACCTAAACCTACTACCTTAAATCTAGCTTAAAACTAAGGAGGATGCTACGTAAGTAGCGCACCGGCCCGGGAGAGCGTATCCACCCTCACCTCTTCTTCAAGCCACCAAAATTCGGTGAACTGCTTTACCGTATCGACCCTGTCCCGTTCCGCAATCGCGGTACTAAAACGGAGGAGCTCCTGAGCATTGGCGGCGGACCCGTCGTGGATGAGCCGCTTATCCCTCGCGCCGCGGTGGCTGTGGTACAATACCGGCACACCATCCTTTGTCTGGACTAACCCTTTCATGTCTACATGAAGAAATGCCTCAGGCGGAATAAAGCCAGACCGAAGCGTACTCTCGTGGTACATTAAATTGGGGTAGTAAGCCCCTGAGATCAGGTTATTATCACTGGCCATCGCCCTAGCAACGTGCCTCCGAATCACCTTAATAAGGAAATTGTCAATCCTATTCAGTCGAGCCCCATTGTATAAGGTCCTGTTGGGATAATATTTTATGTACTGAGATTCAGGAGTTCTAAACAACCCTAGACAGGCCCTGAGGCATTGCCTCTCAAACACCCGAATCTTTTCCATATAGGACGGCGCTATATTGAACCACATGGGACAGCCATAAGCGATGATAGGCCTTATAAGGGCCACGTAGCAAATGACCTTCACCCTGGAGTCAAGTTGACTGCTGCGAAACAGTCGCCTTGTCAGAGCGTAGGCCCTCTTAGCCCCGGCAAGACAAGCATCTATATGTTTGTCAAAATACAGATACTGGTCGAGCCGGATGCCGAGATACCTGACCACGTTTTTCACCACCAATGGTCGTCCCTGCTGTCCAATAATTGTTAATTTTCTCCAGTTGTTTCTGGTGTCCCTAGAGGCCCCAGCCAATGGAGTTCTGAACAGGATTGTTTCCGATTTTTGGAAATTGATTTTCAACTTCCAATCATCGCAATACCTCTTAATTTGCTCAAAGTCACGCTGCAGAAGGATGTTGATGACCTCGATTTTTGGTCCTGACCTGTACGCCACTAAATCGTCTGCGTACGCTATAGCGTGTCTGAGGGAACCCACCAGATCGCTTGTGTAAATATTAAACAGGACCGGAGAATTCACTGCTCCCTGTTGTAAGCCGTTTTTAATTTCGAAAACCCTGCTCGAAGTCACGTTGCCAGCTTTGACAACGAACTTCTTTCCCATAAGCATGTCATAAATCATATACAGCAAAGGTTTTTGAATGCCCATTCTGGTCAGCTTGTAAAAGAGCCCCTCCAACCATACGGTATCGAAGGCCTTCTCAAAGTCGACCAGACATGCACCCGTGCATTGCTTCTTACTTTTATTCCACTGAATGTCGGAAACCAGTTTCGACGCGGCATGAATAGTGTCATGCCCCGCTCTAAAGCCAAACTGGTTGTCCGGAATAATCTTATTTTCTTCAACCCATCTTAAAAGAGATCTATTGACGACTTTCTCGAATACCTTGCTAATATTCAGAAGCAAACTGATTGACCGCAGATTAGCAGGGTTTGTCCTATCTTTATCCTTTTTCGGGATAGGGTGTACCACCGATATTTTCCACTGCGCCGGATAATAAGCATTATTCAGCGCATTGTTAAATAGCGTGGCGAAGATATCGATCGCTTCTAGTGGCAGGTGTCTTAATACGACGTTTGGGACCCCGTCAACTCCCGCCGACTTTTTGTTTTTCAATGACTCAAAGATGCACCGGAGTTCATCTTTACTCACGAACAGATGAGAATTTACATCGGCGATTGTGCAATTTGCACGGTTGTCGTCATTGAACTCGGTGAAACCGTTGTTCTCGGATCGCCAATTTTGAATTTCGGTCCGCAGATAAAAGTGGTTAAGAAAGGCCCTTTCCTCGAGGTCGTGGTTACGGCGAACTGGGTTGTTCACCGTATACACAGTTTCAAAGAAAGCTCCCATCAAGTCCACTCTCTCCTGCGGGTCTTCGACCACATAAAAACCGTCGTTCGAGTCAGCACTTTCCGGACTTAGGCCAGCAGTCAGTAGTGTCTGTCTGTTCTCGTTCGTCTGAGGTATTCGGACACATGAAATGTCGTTATGATCTTTCCGCCTGAACAGTTTATTTATTTGTGGGAACATACTCGGACTACTGGCTTTTATAGCCCGAATTTTATTGCCCCAATACAAACTTACAGATTTTCTGTAATTTTCTGTGATCAACTGTTTCAAGTTTTTGATCATCGACTTCAGTGTCCTTATCTCGGGATCGTTCCTGTCAGTAAACTGTCTGTGTAGCCGTTTGAGCCTCGAGAGCAGTCTACTTTTATGTCTGTACAGAGCATCGATTGTCGCGTTTCGATACTTCTCAGTTTGTTCTTCGTCGGTGGAATGTCCTACCCGAGGGATAGTCCGCTCCATTGTCTGTTTGATGACGACATTCATTTGCCCTAAATGAGTGTCGATCTCATCGTTCGTTAAGTTCCTGTTTGTCGGTGGGTCGATCTCGCATGAGCGTATGTCGCGCTTTAAAACTCTGGTGAAGCGCGACCACTGCGCTTTTCGGTAATCGAAAGAACGCACTTGGTCGTACTGCTCCAGCTGCGACTGCTCGTTCGGGATCCGTATTACGGCGGCAAGTCCGTAGTGATCACTATCGTACTCAACCGTTCGTAAACAGTTCCGCGTGCTGAGATCAGTGTTTGTTAGTTCCAGTCTTTCGTCAACTAGCGCTAAGTCCAAGAAAGAACCCTCTCTAGGGAAAGACGGGATATCCGTCGCGTACAATTCGAGTTTGTACTCAATCATATTATGACGCCACCAGTCGTGAAACTGGTTACCTCTAGGGTTCGGAATATCATTTCCCCATGCTGCATGTTTAGCATTGAGGTCTCCGCCCAAAAAGTAATAATTGTCTTCCGATTGAAGCTCTAAGCAACGAAAAAGCGTCTCGATCTCATTTAAAAATTGAATGCGTTGAGGAGATTCAGGTGCGTAAAGCGACACTACATACATCCGCCTCTGGCTATTGAGGGGAATGCACACGATGCATGCTTCCAACACCTGAAACCTGCGCACGTCCCCGCTATATATGACCCTATGGCGCAAGCCTTTACGTATTAAGATAGCGACACCACCTCCTTGTGTGGAGTTGGGCCGGTCTCTTCTAACTACACAATAATTTCTGTAGCCCAATTTGTGCTTCGGATTTAGCTTAGTTTCGCTAACCAAAAGTACATCTGGCATTTCGGCTTTCAACAGATTGGAAAGATTGTTCCTTCTCTCGATCCTGATTAGTGAATTAACATTCACCGCAAGGATCTTTAAGTTTACCTCGTCCAGCGTACCCATCATATTCATGGCGCGGCAGACTCGGCAAACAGCGTCGAATAGATAACGTCTATTCGAGCCGCTTGCTCATTTAATTGTTTCTGGAAATTATCGATCTTTCCGTGCAATGACAGAAGGATCGATTTCAAATCCAGATCCGCTTCCGGTGTAGGAACCTTCGGCGCGCTTTTTGTTATTGTGCCGCCCGGTCCCGTTACCATTTGGGCAAAGGACACATTGGGTGCAACAAAATTTGAGAACGAGCGACTCTTTTGACCCTTCTCTTCTTCTGACTTCTGTTTTCGAGCCTGCACATTCTGTTTAACCTGCTGATACTTCGGGCATCCCTTGAAATTAGCAGGATGTCCAGAGCTTTTGCAGAGTACACACGAAAGCTGGCCTCGATCTTCTACCCTATCGCTACCTAAAGCACATTCCCCATGTTTGTGGTCCTGGTTACACTTGACGCACCTGAACTGCATATGGCAGTTAGCTGCGGCGTGCCCGAACCTCTGGCAGCGCATACATTGAAGTACACGATCTGACCTTTTTAATTTTTCCCAACGTACTGCATGATAGTACAGGAATCTGATCCTTTTCAGACTATCGATTTTGCTGTTGGGTGTTAATTGCACCAAAAAGAATGGTAATTTGCGGCTACCACCCCTGTCCGCAGGCGAGGAAAACGGCTTGACCCCCACGAACTTGAGGTCGTCGCACTCATAATTTTTAAGCTCGTTTTCGAGCTCCTCTATTTTTATATTGGGGTCTATACCCTTAAGCAGCACCGTTTGCCGCTTTTCTCCTTTTGGAGTGTACGTAAAGTACTCGGTTTCCGCCTTCTCCAGAGCGGTGCGCACCTTTTTGTGCTCCTCCATATTTTCGCACATAATTATGTGCTTAGTGGCGTTAAGCCTTTTAATATAAAAATTCTTAGTGACTAACCTACATAATCTAATACTATCACTAATATCTAAATAACTTACATTAATTGGTGGTACCTTGTCTTTTTTGTTCTGCTTCTGTTGTTCTTGCTGTTGCTGCTGTTGTTGTTGTTGCTGCTGCGGTTGCTGTTGCAGTTGTTGTCGTTGCTGCTGCTGTTTCTGCGGTTGCTGTTTCTGCTTCTGAGTCTGTTGTTGTTGTTGTTGTTGTTGCTGCAGTGGCTGTTTGTGTACCAGCTGCTTTTTCTGTTGCTGTTGTTGCTGCTGCTTAAGCAGTGCTTGTTGTTGTTGCTGCTGCTTAAGCTGTTTCTGTTGTTGTTTGTGTTGTTGCTGCTCAGCTTGTATTTGCTTCAGCTTTTGCTGTTGCTGAAGCATCTTCTGCTGGCGCAACTTCTCCCTCTTCGCGAGGAGCTCCTTGATCAGCCGATCGAGCTCAGCCTCCTCATCATCTACTTGTTCGTGTTTCTCTTCCTCCTCGGCGGCCAGTAATTCATGGAAGGAATTACCTTCGCCCACATACCGGCCCTCACCCCCCTCGGACTCGTACGAGTAGCTGAGTCCATCGGTATCATCGTCATTATCGTCTTCTGACTCTGCCGCAGATGATGTTGCTCGTGACGTCATCGCTTCCTCATTTGTTTTTGTTTTCCTCTTATATGAGAGGTTTGGTACAGGCTTCAATTTGCGTCGCCGTTTTTCAGTTTTGGCCGCTTCACGCGACTGTACCACTGCTGGTATTATTGGTGCTGCTGTACTTGTTGATGGCACTACTGTTTTTTCTGTTGTTGTTGTTGTTGTTGTTGCTCCTACTTGCTGCTGCTTGACTTGCCTTGTCAAGCGCTTCGGCAACGGGTTATCTCCTTGCGGGACCTTTGGCTGGCCAGTGTCCATCACGTGTTGCCTTGCGGCACTTTCACTTGTTTTTTTTTTTTTTTTTTTTTTAATTATTTTTCAATGAAAAAAAAAAGTTTTTCCCCCACTAGGAATCGAACTTGGCTCCTCCTGTGCCAGAGCCGACGGTTGCTCCACTGAGCCAAATGGCTAATTGGATCTCACTGTTCAAAAACACTACTTATCACTTTAACTCTTGCTTAACGCTGCCTCACTATCCAAGTCGTCTGAACACCACGAATGCTGAAGAGCGACTGGTCCAACACACTAACCACTAAGCCACTGCGCCTAGCTACCTACATATGTTTCGAAATTCAACTTGATAGGTCAAAGAGGTCCCGAATTATTTTTATTCTAACAGATGATTGCATTCAGCGGCAAGAAGCTATTATTTTTTATGGAGGGACAGCTGGATCATTAAACCCTGATGATTCAAAACTCGGTTCATGTTTTTGTAAAAGATCATTTATTCTTTTTGCACGAAATATAACAGTCGAACCTGTCAAAGTGGTACCTGTCTAAGTGGAATTATACCTCTATTAGTGAACCTAAAGGACTATTCACATGAGATCGAATTGCGAACTGCGAACACGCGAATATTCGTGGCTTCTGACATATCATTCACATGAAAACGTTTTTTGGTCGCAGATACCCGCGTATCAGTTTAATTTTTTGTAGGGCTCGAACGAATTTTTCTCATTCGTGGGTTTGTGGATCGCGACTGTTTTGTTTGGATTGTGAATAAAGTGTGACAGTTCGCGGCAAGAATTTTCAATTCGCTTGAAAATCGCTTTAATTGTTAATTTAGCTGTTTTAACCAATTGAGAGTCATGTGCTTTTAGACTAGATGTTAGATTATTTAAATATAATGGTTTTGTGATAGAACAAATACCGATTTTGAATTCATAAATACAATTAAATTGATTTGTTTACAATTCGCCTATTCGCAGTTCGCTCTCATGTGAATAGTCCTTAATTCTGGCGCACCTTCACTTAAAACAACTCTATAAGTGAAACTTTTTCCACCTCTATAAGTGAAACTTATATTTTATAAATTAACCTCTGTATTTGGACCAGACTTTATTTATTTATTTAAACCTCTGTAAGCGAGCAGACTTGCAACAAACTTTTGCATGTGCTTTCCCAAACACGTTTTATTTTGAAGGCCTCCTTAAGTGAAACAAATATTTTTTAATTTAATTTATATATATTTCATAACAACAAACTTAAAGCTAATATAATAGGATTGATACAATAAGAAAATCATTTTTTTTTTTTTTTTTAAGCATTGTATGAAATATTAAGATACAATCTGTTGTCGAAGACAAGAGGCGAATGTATCTATCATTACGAAATTAATATTTAAAACAGTGAATAAAACTATTGATGGGGAAAATATAATACAAATTACGATAAAAATTAAAAATTTTAAATTCGAAAATTAGAAATTATAAAATAAAGATAGAAATTAAGACGTTTTACAGACTATTCAATTATGTAATTGGAGTAAAAAACAAATCAATATGAGAATGGTTAAAAGAGAGAAGCCATTTTTTAATATTATTTAAAAATACTGTTCTCACTCTCTCGCATCTAAGGTTTTCTGGCAGTATATTGAACAAACGAGGCGCAGTAACAGAATAGAAACGTGAAAAATGTGTTTTGTAAATTGCTGGTACCCTTACAAAATTTCTGGTGTTTACTCTCAGATTGAAATTTTCGTGAATTCTAACGGCGTAGTACCCGGAGTTTTCAAAAAATATTTATAAAACTTTATAGCAGTAAAGGTGCCTTAGAGGGAGAATTCCAAGTCTTTTGAAGAGCTCAAAACTAGGAGTTCTACGGTTCACTTTAGACATAATTCTTATTGCGTGTTTTTGCTTCTTAAGTAAACCTTCTACATTAGAAAAATACGTGCCACCCCAACAGGTTAATCCGTACTGCAACTTAGTTTTAAATAAAGCATTGTAGACTAACTTCAATATGGGCAGACTACAGTGAAGACTAAGATGATATAGTTGCCTTATGGTTCTATTCAGATACTGCTTTAGGTTGACAATGTGATCCTTCCAACTGAGCCTATAATCCAATATAATACCTAAATACTTAAAATTGTCGACGCGATCAATTTTGAAGCAGGCATTACTGCAACTTTCATTACTGTTAAAGGTAATAGCTTGGTGGAGGCTTAAACGAAATCTCAAGCAATTCGGTGAATGGTAATGCAAAGGAAAGTCATCGCATATTGAACCTTTGATATTAAAAAGCATAAATTTAGTTTTATTACTAATTACCAATCTATGCTGATTGAACCATCTTCGCAATATATCTAAATCATTATTAACATCCAAATAAAGATTAAGATAACTCTTATTGGAATAGGAAAGGGCAGTATCATCGGCAAAAGCTGTGATTTTGCCTTTAAAGGGTTGAATAAATAGCGAATTAACATATATTAAAAACAGAATAGGACCCAACACAGAACCTTGGGGAACACCTATATTCACCAAACGTTGTGAGCTGAAACAGTTTTTCAATTTCACTATTTGCTTACGATTTTTTAAGTAAGAAGCAAACCAGTCATAAATAAAACCTCTGAAGCCAGCATTGAAGAGTTTATTTAACAACAAAGTATGATTCACCATATCAAAAGCTTTAGTTATATCTATGAAAAGAGTAGCGGGAATTTCAGATATATTCAAGCTGTTATAAATTTCGCCAGTTAGTTTTAATAAAGCACTTTCCGTCGACCTTCCGCTTCTAAATCCAAATTGAGAGACACTAAAAAAATTTGTTCTATATAGGAAAGACAAAATTCTAGACTTCATACCTCTTTCAAAGACTTTAGAAAAAACAGAGAGAAGGGAAATAGGGCGATAGTTATTTAATGCCGTAGTATCACCTTTTTTATGGAGTGGTATTACTACTGCTGTTTTTAATGATTCTGGGAAAATTCCAAACTGAAAGCAGAGATTAAATATAAAGCAAAGGACATATTTCCTCTACCTCTATGTAAAAATGCCAACTCTGGAGGGTTTGTAGGAAGTTAAAGGACGAGAGAGACACAAACAAAATGTGCGTGCGTTTGATAAAAAAAGAAAAGAATCCCAGTTACAAACAATAATTGCTCTTCTCATCGATTGTTCACTCCAAGAGGAGCAGGAGCCGTCCTAATACCTGCATTAAAGACGTCTAAATATCTGGTTTAAAGGCTAGGATAGTAGGAGGCCACGATCAAGGGCGAATATAGAAAAATCGTTGATGAAGATTGTAATCTCTGGCTATTTGAGAACATGTTTCTAAATGTACTTACAAATCCTTCTACCTCAGTCAAACAAAAACAAAAACTTTCCTGAGGACAGTTTGCTCTTTAATTAAAATGTTGACCTAAGTGTTTTATCTAATACTAAGAAATCGCAGCAATCGCCTCTTTTCTTAACGACACGCCATTAGGAAAGGTTAATGGCTCCTACCTTGGCCTGATACATACATTTCGTTTAAAGGAACTCCAATCGTTATTTGAACAATCTAAATCGCACATGACCCTTATTTGTCACACAGCCACACACCAGTCGAAATAGCGGTTACGGCAATCGATTATGACATAAAGAAGGTTGGTCTCCCATTCCCTTTTTCTAATCACAACTCATGTGTTATTACCAAAACCAACAATGTGGAGTCAAACAAAGAACATGTATACAGCTCTTTTTAAAATTGACTCCAATTTCTAAATCGAAATAGGGAAATGAATAATTTAACCCAATTTTAAAAAGAGAAAAACCACCCGTAGGCGGAAAGTAACCTATCATAAAATTAAATGAAGTCAACACTGATGGTGCGGGAAAGAAGTGCCTCACTTTAAATGGTAACCCAATGCCGACATACCCTCAGAAAAATATATACCAAGTCAGCGTTTGTTGACCACCATATGCTTCTTAACTCTCCTTTCCATCTCCGGGAACATTTGCATAATAAAATTGTTTTTGCCCACTAACTGCGGTCATGTCATGCATTTGAGCATAACTAGGACATTGTCCTAACCTGACCACCATATACACCGAAACACTCGTACCGAACAAGACCTGGCAAAGCCAAACGAGCCAGGCCTATAACCCAACAGGACACGCCAGCAAAATGCACATCGACCGATTCTAACAAGCACAATGCAGGTAACATGCAAAAATACAGACACACAAGGTACAACAAGTGCACATCGGGGAAAGTGGGAAAAACAACCGACATTTATCTTCGAAATCTAAAAGAAAATACAACTTGTATCTGTATGTGTGGCGAGAGGCCCCTTTTCGTTCCACATTGCGAGTCGAGCGAATTTATGAAAGGACAGCTAGAGTGCTCGGACATTTATTATTCCTGTAATCGATAGGGGACGGAATGAATTGGCAGTTAGGTAGGGAATGGACGGAAAGTAAATACCACCCTTTGGATATACAATTATATACGAAAGTGCTTTGTAGTATCCGCCCTGGTTTTTATTTATTGATTCTTTTTTTATATCACTAATAAAATTACTTATTATGAGTAGTTGAGCTAGCTCTGACTCTGATGACGGAGGTCTAAGTGTCGAAGTAAAACATTTTCGAAGTCGATTCAAGTCGCGGGTAAATATATTTTCACGCCATGCTGTGCGGAGCTTTTCAAAATCCACTCAGTGGGTGTTGGAACATTATTATTGCGTGACATTTAAAAGTGAACTTAATGGAATTCCCGTCATACCCCAACTCGGTTTGTATTGAATTTTCCTCACACATCCTTGAGCTTGTATAGTCTGCGATAAAATCGACTGGCGTTTGTTTTAGTGCGAGATCACAATCGGATTGGTGAGAGAATTTCTATTCTCGTTTGCAATTGCTTACTTTGCTTACATTTTTTGAATGAATTATTTTGTTTTATGAGTACATTTTTGACATAATTCGCTTGAATAGAAGCTCGAAAGTACCTAGCTCACCTTGAATGTCTCAATGTCATGGTTATTGGGTGTGAATACTTTTTGTTTTGTGAACTTGAGAGTTTCTATATTTATTTGCTGCCATGACCGAGCTCAAGAAGTAAATGCCCAGTTAAGATGGCGCCACAATAAATAAGTGGAAAGCTACTTTAGTTGCGTTTTAACGTAGCTAACTGGTTTTGTGAGGCGGAGTTTGATTTGTTAACCAAGCACTTTGTGTCAGAGGGGGATATGCGGAGTTGGCACGAACATTTGTGATCAAAATTGTGCCCCAACTTGTTGCCTCGGACGAGACGGGAACAAGCACTCAAGCACTGATGAAAGAATTGAAAACTTGACTTTAAAACCCACTGGCGGTAGAAGATCAATGTGCTAAATGGTTATTAAAATTATGGATATTGGAAAAAATGTCGATAGAGTTCCGAGCTCCGAGGAAAACCATGTAAACGACGAAAAGGAAAAACAAACGGCCTTTCCTAATGAGAGAAACCTGTGAGCCGAAACGAAAAGAACGGACGAAAGTATACTGATTGAAAGGCTTGCGTCACAGACGCAGGCTCTTATAGCCACAATCCCGTGCGGATCTATGGAAAAAGTGCCCGAACCCGCTCCTTCCGATGAACCATCTGTGAAAATTACAATTTCATTAGATCTAGCGATTACATTGCTATACATTTTTTATATAATTCACCATACGGAATGTCAAAGTCGAACAATGAAGAGATTTCATTCGCTAAAACGGACTGCTGTTGCTGTTGTTTCGGAACTAAAAATCCTATACAAAATTTACACAAACGAAATATTTCGCTCTCGCTCGAGAAATGATAGCGAAAAGTGGGTAATTTTTGAAAAAATAAAATTTAAAAAAAACGTTTTCAATTTGGTCCATACCTCTTAAAAAAGTTGGCAACGCTGCAGTACAAATGTCAAATCTTGGCAACCAATTTATAACCCGGACAATAAACGTGGGCGAAAAGAGAGTGGAGAATTGTACCAAGCAATCTACTACAATTACCCAATTTTCCACCATCATTTCGTTCATGTCTTCGTTGTGTCACTTTTGTATGGGATTTTTCGTTCCCGAACAGCTGTGTACTTAGGCTTTACATACTTGGACAGTGTGTTTTCATATTCATGCATATATCGTCAGATGATTTTACTGCTGATATGTGAGAGTCTGTTCAAAACTGTATGAAAATGGAGTTGACTTATTAGCAATTAACGTTTAGTTTTAGTTATACGAAAAGACTACGTTCGCAATGAAAGTCTGTTTTATTTTTTAATTAAATTCCTAAGGAGTCTAAATATCGCCAAACTTTAAAGTGAATAGCCTAAATTAGGATACATCCCAAATGACAATTTTAAAGAGCCAATGAAAAGTTGGAGTACGATTAGCCAAATCGGAGATATATAGCCAGTTCTGGTAACACTGCTACTTGTGTAACAACTGACGGAATTCTCCACAATTTTTTTTTCCGCTCCTTTTTCGCAGACGTTTCGTTGTCCAGACCACCGGAAAATTTCCTTCCGAAACAGGTGTGTACTAGGCTTAATGCACTGTTAAAATGTAGAGACGTTTAAGCTCTACAAACAGAAAAGGCAGATTCTAAATATGCGATGTTCGAAAAAGGTTTCGAAAGAAGAAGCAGGCACACACTTCTGTCGTTTTCCATTGGGATTTTCAGATTTTGCTCAGATTTCGGATTTTTCGTGCCCAATGGAACATAAAACGCGATTTTTCTTTATTTGCATTTTTGGTGGTGCGTGTTTTAATAGTTAGCTGTTCTTAAATTGTAATTTGTGTTTATAAAAATCCATTCAATTTATGTTGATATCAATTGCAGCGGCCAAATGTAAATTCGTCTCTATTTTTCACAGACTTCTCGTCTAAGACAAATGTTTTGGTGTTAGTGCAAATAGGTGTAAATCTCGCTCAGAAATCGAGATTCGCAAAATTACTCTGACTCTTAAAAACAGTCTTCTTTTTTTTTACGGCCAATGGAACATGAAATCTGACAGCCAGCTTATTTCGAGAGCAGAAAAACAGCTCTGAATCTGTCCCAATGGAAAACGACATCAGGTTCATGCTTATTTATGTGCTTTATCATACAGTTACCAAACTAAAACGATCAAGGGTCCGCTCCATATTCAACTAACGTATTTCATTCTTATACCATAACCTCATTTCAACCCCTGGGTTTCTAAATTTCAAACAAATTCCCAATCAAAATAAGAAAAACATTCCAAGAATGCCAAATTACTCCACCCTTATAAGAGAAGACCATTTCCAACCCCAATCCGACTATAATTACAGTCGTTAACATAATCATTTACATAATCCCCAATTTTCCAAGAACCACCGCGCTGTCAAAGTGACCCCATATCTACTCGATCACCGCCAACCGAAAGCGCGTGAATAGTTAATCATAAAACTATAACAAATGACAACTACACTCAAAAACCTTGAATATTGAATTTAAGCTCAGTTCACAAGCAATATTTACGTTCACACCAATAATGCACAGGAAACTTTAGCAGTTAAAACAAAATATCGCACGAGGTAATTTTTCATTTTTCCACTGCTCCAACCATCAAATAATCCAATAACTTCGAACTTGAGAGTATGAATCAAACCGAGAATAAACTCCAATAAAAGCGAAAACGGAATTCGCGTAAAGGGATATAAACTTTACAATAGGTACACCAACACATACCACTGAACGAATACCAGCGCTTATATGTTGAGCCGCACGAACATCTAGGGTCCGAATGCCTATAAATCCAACCAACTGTACTGGAATTGGAACTTGTTCACCCCTAGACGGATTAATGACTGGCTGGACTCTAGCCGAATGGTCAGCACTTGCAATTGTTTGACCAGTATTCAAGTAACCGGGTAACTGACCACAAGTCCTCGCGAACAACGGCTTCATAGTCCTTACCGTACACACAAACACACACATACAGTGCTAGTGATATACCAACTTGTGCTCGAGTTAAAATCGATATTTGAACGATTGAAAGTGTCTGCCGTCGTCGGTGGAATATGGCATAGAATGCCGCTATCTCGTTGGCATAGATATACGTGGAGGAAAACAAAAGTGCAGTGAAAACGAATATTAAATTTTTCTCCCAAGAAAATAATAATAAAAATAATAAAACAATGGATATACCAAATACCGGAGCTATCTTTACACTGGGCAAATCCCATTTGGCCGAGAACACACAGAGCTACTTTTATATCAAGAACGATCCGGTCAGGAGGTTAACATCCGGCGCTAATCAGAGCGCGGTTATATGCGGTAAACAATGGAAATTAAAAAAATAAATAAAATTGCAGTAGACGAGTGCACCTGACAATGGGAGCACTTCTCTTTTGAAATGGTGGCAAACGACTTGTGTGACTTTGGAGATCATTTTCTTAAATGTTTTCCCATCGAATCGACGAAAGTAACGTTTCAGGATATGAAGAGCCTAAGTACAGTACAGTGCTTTAAAAAAACACTCGGGGTTTTACGCACATAATGTAGCTCTGATTTATTTTTAACTGAAAGACTGTAAGGATAAGCGCGCACAAGCGATTCCATCGCACGACTTTTGAGTCGCAAGAAATAGCGCAAATTGTAACAAATAAAATCGTAGTAATCGAAACGTTATAGAAGCGATGTATGCGACGGAAGCGGAAGACGGGAATTTATAATTCAAAAGTTTTTCTTTATACCACCGCGAGTCTTGTAAACGTCTGATAAATATCCAGCGAAATCACAACTATCAAGCAAGGATCTTCGTATAGCTTGGTTGATTTCGTAATCGTTTCGTTTGTAACTTTTTCTGTTCTGGAACCGGTTCAATCCAATCAGACTTCTTACATCTGTGCCTTCTTTATTGTGCTAGAAAATAGAACAGCATTTAACGAGATATTGACCAAATTTACTTATAGAGAAAGGCTTTGTTATTGGTTGAGGAATCGGCTAAATCCGATCGAGCGTCAATTCATATTAATCTGTAGGACAGTTCCATTTTAATTCATCCGTCCGTTAGTAGTACCTAGTAGGTAGCTTACGATTCTGTCTCAATTGAGCTTTTGAAACCTGCATTGAAATAAAGGGTTTTCCAATAAGAGGTGTTATTTTGGTATTCAAAGAAAAATGTCATTTTTTGAGATAATTGATCGGATGTTCATTTCATATAAAAAGAGAAAGGTATGCCGTTAATAATGAAAAATAACATCAACCAAATAGCCACCACGAGCACGCATACAGGACCATATCCTTTCACAATAACACCTCTTATTGAATAACCCTTTACAAACATCTTTAAAAGACACGGAAAAAAGTTGTCGTTTAAAAAAAAAAAAAAAAAAGTAAATACATATAAACAAATATTGAGCCCAATGTTTAAAAAGCTTATGACCTGCGAGGCGCAATTGAAAAAAGAACATACAATAGGCGTCTTTTACTGAACATTTTTCTCAGTAAAACAGAGTAGAGTAGAAGCAAAAAAAAAAAGCTACACTTTATCACAAATGTCACTGTTGATTGTTTTATTGATCATTCGTCTACTTTAATTTGCTCACATAAGTGTTCAATAAAACAAACAATATTTAAAGCTCGGGGAGTAATTTGGGGGACCAGTTCCTGTAATTTTTGACAAAAAAATGTTCCCTAGTTACGGGCTGCTTCGGTATGAAGGGGCCGAAATGAGTGATCTTATTTTGTAAAGGGTGCTTTTTTAGAGGAATAAAATGGAATAAAACAAAGATGATTCTTTTAAATTGACATGAAATTTACTTTATTCGAAAGATAATCTTCTGGCATTATAATAATTTAAATATGATTTCTGGCATATGACCGCCACGGCTGACTCGAAAGAAGTCTAATCTGGAGGTCCAATTTTCGGTGACTTTTTCCAATTTTTGTGGCCATATATCGGCAATAACGCGGCGAATGTTGTCCTCCAAGTGGTCAATCGTTTCGGGCTTATCGTCGTAGACTAGCGACTTCACATATCCCCACAGAAAAAAGTCAAGCGGCGTTAAATCTCACGATCTTGTTGAAACCACAGCTCCTGCACATAATGGATGTTCAATCGATGAACGAAGAAGTGAGTAATCAGGGCTCTATAGCGATCACCATTGACTGTAACGTTCTGGCCAGCATAGTTTTTAAAGGAATACGGACCAATTATTAAAAAGAAATAAATAGTTGGCGCAACAGGTCCGGGAACAGGTTTGGAACGGAAGCGTTTTTCAGGGGTCAGTCTATGCATGTTGAAATGCCAAACAAAACTAAAAATAAATCACTTGACAGCTGACAAAATGGCCGCCAGTTAAATTAGTGCTTCCAACATTAATTTCTATACCTCTCAAAAAACAACCTTTACTTAGTTTTGTTGGGAATATGTGTCAACTTACATTATTTATTGCATCAAAACGCCATGGAAAACGGTCCGAGAAACCAACAACATTTAAAAAAATATTCCCAAAAATCGCCCGGAAATATTTTTTTTTTTAATAAAAAAAAATAGTTGGCGCAACAGGTCCGGAGGGACCCTAGGCCTAGCTTCTCACAACCATTCGTTTTGTGTGAGTTTTTCATTTTTGAAACAAATGGAAGGGATCTGCGGGATTCGAAACTCGACCCCTCGCTTAGTAGTCCAACACACTAACCACTAAGCCAAACCACTAACGCCCACAAAAAAAGTTGTAAAGTTAGTTTATCTTCAAATTTTTTAGAAAAATAATTTATTCATTTTTTCGGCAGTCCAACAAAAAAAAAAAAATCTTTCCACTGAAATATTTCATTTCCTTACAGTTCCATCTGTGAGGATTTTTTTTGATGGTTTCCAACCAGTGGTGGTTGGTTTGTTGTAATTGTTTAAGTAGTGAAACATTTTTCTGACGGAAATTTTGCTTAGGCCCCAGTTATAGCCATACGTAAAATGCAACCGAAAAAGTTGGAACAGTATGAAAATGAGTTTTTTTTCGTTTCGGCGGTCATAGCGAAAAATCTGCCAGAAAAAAAGTTTCCGTACTTAAGGGCCGGTCTGTTCACAGCTGGTTATATTTTTTGTTTTTTTCGGGGTCCGTTTGTTTTTATAAGTAATTTATTTAGCTAGGTATTTTATTAATGTTTTTATTTTTAGTAAACTTAATAAACACAAAAATGAATGTCATAACCAAATTATACAGGCATTTTTTAAGAACTAAAGAATGAAACTTTGTATTTGCTAGTCTTTTGATTGTTGATTTTTTGAGAACAAAACCTAAATAAAGCCAAAACCAATAAATTTGATTACAAATTAACAGGCCTCATGTTAATTTATTCAACGACAATCGCAATTTTCTCGTTCTCTCAATATATAAAAAATCTTTAACAAACGAAATTACAGATAATCAGTGGTTAAATCTCATTAACCGCTCAAAATCAGCTGGTTATCGATTTCACTGGTTAAATAACCAAACTACTGATTCTTTGGTTAATATTTTGCTGAACAAACGCATTCGATGGTTATAAGCTGGAATAAACGATGATTAAAGATAACCAAAATTGAAGAAACCGGGCCTAAGACAATAACCTACAACAAACCAACCCCCACTGATTGGATTCCATCAGAAAAAAAGTTCCTGACAGATGGAACAGTAAAGAAATGAAATACTTCAGTGGAATGATTCGGTTTTCTTTAGGGGAATTGACTGAGAAGTTGATCAGTAAAAGTTTTTCGTACGTAAAAATAAATAAATTATTTTTCTAGAAAATTTAAAGATCATTTACATACTTTTTTTTGATAATCTAATTTTATAATTCATAAGCAACATTTTAAGATCAAGATTGAGTTAAACCACCAAGTTTAAGTGGTCAAAAAAAGCAAAAGAAAATGTTTACGGTTTGGTTTTACGGATTGCTATAACTGGGGCCTTACTTACCCATTCGATGTTATTCTATTTGTTTACTGTCAGTTTGCTAATGTCAGTAGAAGGTTGTCAAACTAAGGTGTCAAATATGTAAATGTGCGATTCATGATCATTATCAATCCAACCACGAATAAAACGATTAGATATTGATTTATTTATCTTTCAACATAACAACCACCTAAACGTTAACAAAAAAAAAAAAAAAAACTCATTTTCACACTGTTCCAATTTTTTCTGTTGCATTTTACGTATGGATATAACTGAGGCTTTACATACGAAACAATATCAAATTCCGTCACAAATTTGTAGGTTACGGATAACGTAATTCGGAGCCTGTTTTCGCTGCTTGAAATTCGTGTCAGAATATACAATATCAAAAGCGTACCCAAAGTTACTCTACATTAAGGGATGAGAGACTTCCTTCTTCACATCGTCTTTGGGTTGTGATACTGTCGGCATTTTATTCAACTAGACACCCAGCTGTTCTACTGTGCAGTATCGCGCCATATTTTGGATAGTGATTTGGTTAACTGTTTCTGTACAAGATATAAATAGAACATAATCCCTGTAGAATATATAGCTATCTCGAATATTCACAAAACGCGTACGTAAACATGTCAATCAGTAGCAATAGGCAGACTAACCCATTCAAAAGGCTACAGTTTTCGTTTCGTTTCCATAATTTTGTATGCGAATCAAATGTCCAAAATTGTTAAATTAATGCATGCGACACACCTGGGCAGGTCAGGGAACGGTTACCAGATGGTAAATACATTAATATCCGCCTTATTATATTCAACTTTATTAAAGGAATATTTGAAACATGCATATCAAAGCGTTCCCTTTTCAATGTTACCAGGGATCTGTTATAAGCCGTATAAACACCTAAAGACTGGTTCCACTGTTTTCGAAAATCGGTCCGATAAAAAGGTCTATTTTATTGCTTTAAATATTTAAAGCAACTCAACCACGAAACGAATGCAAAAGTGTGTGCAGTAAGTGTGTGTTTAGCTTGATGCTTTCACTTTTCTTAAAGTTTCCGCACGTAAAGTGAATATAAATGTACCTTCCACTTCGCGGTCCTTAAATCCACGTTGTGCTGCCCCCTGCATTTCGTGTTCATTAAACTTTCATTTTTCTAGTCGAATCCACGCGTCTTTATGTTTGATGGTGGGCGTTTCTTTTCTTCCTTTTTTCCTTTCTTATTCCCCTTTCGCTTTTCAGTGACCTTATTTAATTTAATTCTTTGTTTTTATACTTTTATGTAAGTGGGTACCTACTGTCGGAGTGTTTCATGTAAAAGGTGTTTTTTTTTTTTTTGTTCATTAAAAAAAATGGAAGTAGCAACTCCTTGAGTAGAAAGGCAAGGAAAGGAAACGTTATGAAAGGGGGAAATGAATTAAAATCAAAACTTGGACAGCTAAGTGTGGCGTGGATAAATGATTAGAAAAATGGACTGTTTGAGTGGTTAATGGAAATAGAACTCATAACGAAGAGTAAAGGGCTTTAAAGTGCAGCGTTAATTGAAGTTCTTTCATGTGATTAATTGGGATAAGGGCATTTTTGTTTTGCAAATAAGTGCCATTGACCGTTTTCCGACTTTGAGTGTATTTAAACTTTGTTTTATTAAACTCTTGATTTTTTAATTGTTGCGAGAGGATAGGGTTGCCATGTTTCTATGGCAACAACAAGAACAGCATAATTTTTTTGTCTACTTTTCAGAAGTGCAGGTTGAAGGTTTGACTTCAGATTCAGATGTGGAAAGTCGACTATTAAGGGCCCAGCCCATAGAATTTGTTGCATCCGTCGCGTCGTCGGATTCGTCAATATTGACGTGTTCGACGGAACGAGCAGTCCCATAGAATCCGTCGCATATGCTGAAAGGCAGTGTTTTAACTACTCTATCATTATTTGTCCCACGAAACCCGGTAATATTTCCCTTTCCATTGTACTCAATTTTTTTTTAAATAATCCCCCGGATAGGTACTTTTTTTTGTGAAAAAACTTGCTTTAAGAAGTAAAATTTATATTATACGGAAAGATAATCAGATTAAATTACCTTTGGTATAAAAAAACAGTTTGCTAAAAGCTTGCTAAAAGGCGATTTAAGTCTGTGTTTTTTTGTATGTGCATTTATGTGTTGATTATCATGGTAAAATGTATATACATAATTTTGATGAAATTATAAACAAAAAAATGAGTTAGAATGTTTTTTGCAGCTTTTTCTTATTTCCCACAGAAGGCTTTAAAGACAACGAAATTCCCGAAAAAAGAAGAAATCCCACGATATAAGAGCACTGGTGACACCTGATTCTCTTCTGCTCTCAATATTTCCACCATAATGAAAAGGCGTCCTCTCACGCTGAGTAAACTGTCAACCGTTACGACGGATTGCTGCCTCTTGACCGGGCCACATTTATCGATCTCCAGACAACTGGTGGTCGAGATTGCTGTCGGTTGTTGGTGGACTTTGTCGTGGAATATTCGTTTTTGAAAAAGTTTCTTGACCCGCAAGTGGGTTTGTTGTTTTAAATTTAAGGAACGTGCGTCAAAGTCATACGACCTTCAACGTTAATGATGGTGTGTGGAAAAATGTCAAAGGATGTTGTTCGTCAGAAGAACAGCATAATTTTTTTGTCTACTTTTCAGAAGCGCAGGTTGAAGGTTTGACTTCAGATTCAGATGTGGAAAGTCGACTATTAAGGACCCAGCCCATAGAATTTGTTGCATCCGTCGCGTCGTCGGATTCGTCAATATTGACGTGTTCGACGGAACGAGCAGTCCCATAGAATCCGTCGCATATGGTGAAAGGCAGTGTTTTAACTACTCTATCATTATTTGTCCCACGAAACGCGGTAATATTTCCCTTTCCACTGTACTCAAATTTTCTTTTAAATAATCCTCCGGATAGGTACTTTTTTTTTTGTGAAAAAACTTACTTTTAGAAGTAAAATTTATTTTATACGGAAAGATAATTACATTAAATTACCTTTAGTATAAAAAAACAGTTTGCTAAAAGCTTGCTAAAAGGCGATTTAAGTCTGTGTTTTTTTGTATGTGCATTTATGTGTTGATTATCATGGTAAAATGTATATACATAATTTTGATGAAATTATAAACAAAAAAATGAGTTAGAATGTTTTTTGCAGCTTTTTCTTATTTCCCACAGAAGGCTTTAAAGACAACGAAATTCCCGAAAAAAGAAGAAATCCCACGATATAAGAGCACTGGTGACACCTGATTCTCTTCTGCTCTCAATATTTCCACCATAATGAAAAGGCGTCCTCTCACGCTGAGTAAACTGTCAACCGTTACGACGGACAGAAAAGTAGAAAGTAAACCTACTTTATCCATCGCATCCGGCACGTGCGCTGCTGTGTATTCTATCAACCTGTCGCGACGGATTCTATGGGTTGGGCCCTTTAGGCCTAGGCCACGCACGGACGGTAAGTGAGTGAGCGACGTTGCTTAGTTACTCAAGATTTTCGCTCATCGCTCAACTGTTGCGTGGGGACTACAATGCAGTTTCATGAGTTTTAATATTTTACGTCGCTCAGTCGCTTATCGCCAAGTGGTTGTGGGTAGCGGAGGCCTTATGCGTTTTTTTCCGGTGCCGTGACATTGTGCCAAGCGACATTGTGCCAAATATAAAAAATTTCCATAATGATGCTTTTGAAAGTGACATAAGGCCAAATTCTAGTATTTGGTATTATGACACTTTGAGAAAACTTTATTATGCCAATTTGGCTTTATGACACTTTCTTGGTATATGTATTTGGGGCATGCTGCCCCCCTGCTTGGGTTTCCTGTTGGATTACGCGGTGGGTGCGAGGCTGAGTATATGCGAAGTTCCTTTAATATTCGGCGTAATGTCACAGACTAGTTTGGCCTTATGACACTTTACCTAAGCGACATTATGCCAAATGCTAATATTCGGCCCAGAGTCACTTTCAAAAGCGTCATTATGCCAAATTTTTATATTTGGCACAATGTCGCTTGGCACAATGTCACGGCACTGATCCATAACACAGCAACCGTAAGAGATATTTGAATGAAAAAAATATGACATATAGAACAGGGTGCATCCGATCGTAAAATTGACTCAATTTTGACAGTCGACTTATGAGGTCTGTTCCTTTACTTTTAAATCTTACGATTTTTTACTAATTCTTACGAATTTTCAGTCAATGCTGTTCCTTAACTCGAAAAATTCGTAAAAGAGTAATTTTTGAGAGAAAGAGAGCAAGATATTACCCCTCCACTGAGAATCTTATGTCGTTATCCATTGGTTTCACTCGGGACGTCGGGGTCCACTCATTCTGTAATCCAATGGAACAAGAAAACTGCTTCTGATTGAATCCACAAAAATATTGGTGAAATTCCAAAAAATAATCTACGGCAGCTGTCATCTGACTTGCATAAAATGCATAAATTACACTTGTGTGAGTGCTTCCTGAGTGGATTCTGCCTTCAAACCGAGAAGCGAAGGTCACTTCCTAGTATCACCAGAAGAGTGTTTTTTTGTGCCAATGGAACGGTCACAGAAGCAAATTTTTCGATTCCGGACTCTCCCGAACGAAAACGATATAAGACATGATGCGGATTGTTAATATGTTTTCGCTTACATGCTCAAGAGGTTTTACCCTAGGCTCCTGTCGCTGACAAATCCTTACTTACTTATCATTTAAGAAGCACTAAGGTCCAGGGTGGGCTGAACAAGCGCCGCTAACTTGGTCCTTTGCCTCCAGTTGCTCACTCCAAGTTGAGTTGAACTTGGGGTTGCAGTCACCTTTCACATGAGGTGTGGCTTTTCTCTAATGCATTGTTTCCCTTGGTTGGAGTCAAAGGCCCTTACTAACAATCATTTTAACCTCCATACTACAATTTTTTTAGGTCACAATATCCAATTTTGCATGGAAAATTTGCCATTGTGAGTTGGAAAATGTTTGCCTAGATACTTAAAATGATTATAAGTATCGCGGAAAGACTTTTCGGGCCGTTCCTAATTGCTCTACATTCCGACCAGGTCTCTGTACAGCTCCCTGTTAGATTTGCTCCTCTAAATCCGCACAAAGCAATGTTAGGTTATGGTTTAAAGTTATGAGATTAGGAAACGCACCAGGTACCATAGAGGGCTCATTGCTTTCCCTAGGGAATCTTCACGGTCAGCAACTTAAATTAATTTTCGGGCAGCACTAAATTTCCCTACGGAAGCTTTGGCCTCTTTTTTGTTTAGGGAAGTAATTTCCTCTTGACAGGCGTAATAAATAACTGCTAATGTGATGCCGACGTATATGAAGTCCCAAACTACTTCAAAGTTTTAGCTGACCCATTTGTTCATGCTCATTTTCCCTCACTTGGAAATGAGTCTGCTTGTTGGCCCCGGATTCTCCTGTCAGTAAGTTGTTCAAAAGCACGTAACCTATCAAGGGCCCTCACGTTCAACGTGCATATTTGCAAGTCATTGTCCCTATTACGATTGCATGAGTCGTGGAAATTGTAGCTTACTCAGGAAAATGTTCAGTGAATTAAAAAAAGCTGTATATCCAAAAGCAGCTGATGTAAGTCATCTACGTCCTGTAATAGGGTTCATGAAAATCAATACCACCAACAATCAGTGTTACATCGGAATAACAAGTGTGATACGGCCTAATACCATTCACCATTCGCGTGTGCCCTGCTCACTCCCAAAGGTTTATTGTAAACCCATTTAATTATACATAGTGCCAGCCCACCTCCTTTACGAGGACTTTCCCTTCGCGGCAATGACTTTGCCCAACACTGATGCAGACATTGAAATTCATGCAACAGCCAGCAGTAATAACTCGACCGGAAAATCACCCCAAATTGCAAATGCCACTTTAATCGTTTCCATTTGCTTTCTTTTGCAGAGTCAGGGCGGCTGTTTGTTTGGGGTGAAAATCACTTTGGCCAACTGGGTGTTGGAACAAACAGCAGTGGCAACAGCGACATAATCACAAAGCCAACATGCGTAAAGTCCCTCAAGACGCTGGGACTAAAAATTGCCGACATAGCTTTTGGAAACGGTTGGGCCGTTATTCTGGCATGTAAGTCCGACAAAATCAAACACGATCTGCCAATACTTTCCCTTGAAATGTTTCTCTCTTTCAGATTCCAATGAAGTCTTCTTCACCGGACGCAACATATTTTCGGCCGGCACCAAAGTCGTAGAGAACTTCACCAGTGCCACTGTGAGTGCGGAGAAGTGCTCCATCATCCGGAAGCCCTTTCGCCTGGAGGAATTCGATAACTGCCTCTCACCCAGCGAGGACCAGGAGAATTTCACAGACATTTCAGCTGGAAATGAACACTTTGCCGTCATGACATGTGAGTTGTTGAAATGATTGAATTTACCTTTTCGATTTGCGGGAAAAAAAAAAAGAAGCTGAATCACACCCACCGGGACGGGACAGTTACAATAAGAGGGTATCGTATAAGGCACGACATGAAGCAATCGCTGTTTGTTGTGTGATGAAATTAAATCTATCCGCGGCAATTAGCTGTAGCATCGCGTGAGTGGTATTGGCAGTTGACATGAAAATGTGATTTCATAGGGCTATCACTGTTTTGGCGGAGCCATACCAGGTACAGGCTCGTGGGTTAGTTTAGGGCAGTCATATACGAGGTAATATACGTGGAAACGACTATAATCACAGCGAAAGGTGGATTCCGTTTCGTGTTTCCATGATTAGCAGTTGGCTTATTGCCGCCATAATTATACCACCCTTGTGGGTACTTCCGCACCGGATATATGCCGACCCTAAAAATAGCCATTAAGTCGGAATATTAATTTTTCGGTTAGGAATTGCTGCCTCTTGACCGGGCCACATTTATCGATCTCCAGACAACTGGTGGTCGAGATTGCTGTCGGTTGTTGGTGGACTTTGTCGTGGAATATTCGTTGTTGAAAAAGTTTCTTGACCCGCAAGTGGGTTTGTTGTTTTAAATTTAAGAAACGTGCGTCAAAGTCATACGAACTTCAACGTTAATGATGGTGTGTGGAAAAATGTCAAAGGATGTTGTTCGTCAGTCATCGAATGGGTCAATTAAAAATGGTGATTAAAGTTGACGAAGTGGTAGAAGGGTATTTATTGATTTATGTTTTAAAAGTCCGTTGTCAACGAAGAGTGCGTCGGCCACCTACAGCAACAAATTCTTTTAACCACATAGAAATAGATACACAGCTTGTGGGATGAAATAAAAACCGTTTCAGATATAAGCACTCGTGTTCTCCTGAGATTCCATAGAGTCTTTTGCTTTTTTTATCATTGTTACGTTTTCTAACTTTTATTCGTACACTGCCCGACAACCGATAAGCACCCCCTATGCTTCATGTTTTTTGGAGTCAGCCAAGATAGTTCGAGGATGAGGATCGATTACTTATTGGTGCAATATACAGGCCAAATAGATACATCAATCTTTCACCATTGTTAACACTTTTAGAGGTCTCTCCTCATATTTTGGTATGTGGTGATTTTAATTGCAATCTTTTAGGTTCGAATCTCTTAACCCAAAACATGCGTACATTCAACCTAATACCAGTTAATACCTGCACTCCTACTCACTTCTTTAGCGGTGGTTCATCACTTCTGGACGTATTCTTCGTTAGTGACGTGAGTAAAGTAGCTTTATATGACCAGCTTTCTGCACCAGCTTTCTCAAAGCATGATCTTATTTTCTTGACGTTGGAATTCAGTATTAATAACTCCACAAAAAATATCTAATATCGCGATTTCCACAATATCAGCCTTGAAAGTTTAGAAGAGCAAAAATAAAGTACGAACTGAAATAATACTATTACCTACGGCCTTCAAATAAACAGTTACAGTATATAACTGAAAACATTAATACCCTATTTAATACTCGTGTGCCCCTAAAAACGAAGTGCGTAAGTCAATGCAATAAACCATGGTTTACCCGCAATGTACGTTTGTTGATGCAGCAACGAGATGAGGCTTGCGGCCATGGACGTAATGTTCCACTTGCTACCGCTGGACATCTATTGCAAACAAGTGGCAGCAAATGCAGCCACTCGGATGAAAGCAATTCAGTTGTGGACCAGTTGCCAAACTGGTCACTCATCTATTTTAAATACATTGGAATGCATTCCAAAAGATACTGATTACACCCTCCCCCAGTTTCAATTCGAAAAGAACTTCGAAACTTACATACCCTCCAGGAGCGACTGGGAGAACGAAATAGTACCCCGTAAGGAGTCTGTCTGTTTCTATACAGATGGGTCCAAAACTGAAACAGGAGTAGGGGGGGTGTTTTCTCTTATGATCTGAATTGTAAAATCTCATTCAGCCTTCCTAATCACTGTAGTATATTTCAGGCGGAGGTCATGGCGATCAAAGAGGCCCTGTCGTGGGTTCGGTATAATGTAATATCTGTAAAGGATATCACCATCTTTACCGACAGTCAAGCCGCGATTAAATCCCTGGATTCTGTCGTCTTCAATTCAACATCTGCCCTCAATTGCCGACTATCTCTGAACGAGATGGCGAAACAATTCAAAAGTCACCTTATATGGGTGCCGGGCCATAGAGACATTCCAGGTAATTGCATCGCCGATGAGCTCGTCAGACAAGGCACTACTATGTCGACTCTACCAGAAAAGAAGAGTCTCTATATGCCTCTTGCTACTTGCATGCTCCTTATTAAACAAAACGCATTAAACGCTACTAATCGCAGGTGGTCTAGCTGCTTAACGTGCCACACCTCGAAACAGATCTCGCCTCAGCTGGATTCCAAGCGCTCAAAAAGTCTCATTACACTGAAAAGACACATAATAAACACTCTAGTAGGTGTCATCACGGGACACTGCATCATAGGGAGACATGCTCTCAGATTAGGCCTCCCTTCAAATGATTTCTGCAGAAGCTGTATGGACGAGGAGGAGGAGGAGACTATTCTTTACCTTCTCTGTACGTGTCCAGCACTGTCACTCCGTAGAAAACTATACCTCGGAGAATATTTCTTCGACAATCTCAGCGAACTCGCAAACATAGGTATCAACTGCTTCCATCGCTTCATTCTTAGCTCCGGCTGGTTCAACGGGTAGATAAGGAGTCGATATCGATCCTGTGGTAACACAATGGGCCTAATTTGGCCTAAGTGTGGCTGCACTTGAGGCGGCCTGCAACTCTAACCTAACCTAACCTAACGAGATGAGGCTTACAAATGTTGGAAACGTTACCGGCTACATGAGTTTAAGTTAAAAGTCGTAGCGGAAATACATAAGCTTAGATCTCAAATGTATTCTAAAAAGCTTTGTACTTCATTGAGTGGGCGTGAGTTGTGGAATAATCTACGCAAGTTGGGCATCGGAAAGTCAAAAAGCGGACGAGCTGTGGAAGCTGATGGCAATACATTAAACCAACAATTTGTATCCACACCGTCGCTATCCTCATCGAAAGCTACTGAAGCTTCTTTTTCGTTTGCAGCTCAGTCTGACGGTGGCTTTGGATTTTGTGCGGATGTTGTTGAATGTTTGCTTTCCATTAAGTCAAATTCTGTTGGGCAGGATGAAATTGACCCCTCATTTTTAAAAATGATTTTGCCGATCGTGTTGCCCCATATAACCTTTTTGTTTAATACAATTTTCACGACCGGCGATTATCCTTATCAACAGAAAATGGCAAAGATTTTAAATTAATAATGCGTTGTGCATCCACGGTTAACTATGACTTTGTAAATCCTGTTGGGTAAGGAGTCATAAAATGTCTTCATAAAATCAAGGGAAATAGTCTCCCAGGCACTTTTTATCCCTTCAATTAGTTCCGATTCAGTCGGGTATTGCCTGATAGACTCATAGACTTTGCGTGCTAACCATCCCCACACATTTTCTATAACGTTAAGGTCGGGCGAGTATAGCGGCCAGGTCAGTAAAGGCACGTTTTGGCGCCCAATCCAAGACTTTACGAGCCTAGCAGTGTGGATAGGGGCGTTATCCTGCTGGAACTTCCTTTCCAAGGACCCCAAAATATTTTTGATTGCAGGGAAAGCCATTTTTAATACTCCATTGTATGTTGTGGCATTCATACGACGAGTGATAAATTGTAATTCAATGGGGCCATAATATGTAATTGCTCCCCATGCCATGACACCACCAGCACAGCTGTGCAGTCTGTCTAAAGTATGCCCTTCCTTTCGAAGATCATGAAAGTAGTAGGCATAACCATCGGGACCCTCTAAATTATTATTTTTTTTTGTCTGAAAAGACTACAAGCTGCCACTTCTTAGTCCAGGTCATATTCGCTCTGCAGAAATCCAGCCGTTGCGTCTTTCAAATTTGATTAAGAGGTGTTTTTTTTTTTTACTTTGAGACGTTTTAAATGTTCAGCATTAGAAATTATTCTGTGCACTGTCCGCACACACGCCTTTACACCGGTTTTTTCTTTAAATTTAGCTGTAGAGTTACGCGAATTGGACGGCTGCCTCAAAATAATTCGCTTGTCAGCAGGTGTAATCACAGAAGAGGGCCGGCCCTCCATATTCTTTCCATAATTATGCTCATTGCGTAAGAATCAGGAAATAACTTTACGACTTAGGGAAATTTTGTTTGGATATTTTATGGATTGAAAGGCCACAGTCACTATAAGACTTTATTTTGGCCTTTTCACCTTCACTTAACGGTTTCGCTTTTCCCATATTTACTTAATTATATTGAAAGTTGATCAAATTAGACTAAATATAACTTTAGTAAACCGAATACGACTGTTTACACACGAAAAGCAATTCTAGGTCTGAGTTATTGCCATTTACACTGAAAGATTAGAGTGGGCGCTAATCGGTTGTCGGGCAGTGTAAGTTTTTTTTTAGAGAAAATATCCTTATTCCGCGTTTTTTCCAAGTCAAATTATTATGATTATGTCCAGCAAGCACCGCACTTAAGGTATACCTTTGGAAAAGAAAAAGTTTTACCCAAAGAGCTCACCTGATGTTTCAACTACAGTAGCCCCTTCAACTCTTTCAAAAATCTCTTCGCTCTGTGTTATTTTCACAGGTGATAATAACTACTAAGTTTGCATAAACGACTGTCATTAGCGACACAAACTTTGGCATCTTCCGCCACAGCCTACAATCGGTATACAGTACCGACCGATACCATCAGTCATTGCATGTACACATTACTTTAATGGTCAGAGGACATACACGTCGTTTGCTTCGCTGATTTCCCTCAATCTACTGATCTCATTTGTAGGTTGATGTTAAACTACCGTTAGTTGATAGTTTCCATTTGGCGCTGGTGTATTTGTTAACAACATAAGCGTTTCTGTCCCGCAGCGAAGTGGAAAGTTCTCGCACTAATGTTGGTCAACGAAAAACCTGAAGCTTTATACAAGATGAAAGCTCTTAAGGCTGTGAGCTTCTACAACTGCTTAGCTTACGTGTATGCCCTGCAAGTTCAAACAAATACAAGTGGGGCCCTGCTAAAGCCTACCTCCTCTTGCACGAACTGTTTACCGAAAAACTTGGTTAGCTAGAAGAACATCTCAAATTGTGTCTCAGATTTTACGGTCTCGTCGTGATAAGTATACCGAGCCTTTTGTCACTGCAGACTTTATGAACACTGACTTCAGCAACTTCCTGCATCGATATCTAACTTAATTTTCTCTTCTCCTTTTCAGCTCTTGGCCGCCTCATAGGCTGGGGTTGCAACGAGCAACACCAACTCGGGTCGAACAACACTGACCTCAGGGAACCCTACGAGATCGTGCTCGAGTCGAAAGTCAAGCGATTTGTGTGTGGGCCAACGTCAACTCTCATTCTGACCGAGAATGAGAGCCTGTATCTGACTGGGCGACTCAGTGAATTCGTTTTTCCCCAGTTCACCGAACTGCAGAAGAATCTCCCAGCGCAAGAGACGATCCTCTTCATGCACATCTCACAGGCGAGCGAGATATACATTGTGACCAATGAAGGAGGGATTTACCGCAGTTTGGAATCGAAGCGGCACAACAGTCTGATATTTCAGCGATTCTACGACTACGACAGTGAGGAGAACGGACAGATTGTCAAGCTGTTGCGCGGAACCTCATTTTATGCCGCCCTCACGAAGGCGAACAAATTCTATACTACTTTTTCAGAGAGTGGGCATCACCTGAAGACCTTCCGAGAGATTTCCAAATTCAAGAATCTCCGGACGTTGGATATGGTGGTGGGAGACCAGCACATCTTGGTTCATGGGATTCCGAGGTCGGCAAATAAGCTACTCAATAAGACGTTTGTAGTGCGGACCGATTCGAATGCAAATATCAATCAGGTAGTGGGACAGAGTAGAGTTCTCGAGGAGAAGATATCAGAAGAGGCAGAGGAGGGCGAGCAAAATGGGAATGGCGAGGAGACAATAAAGCCCAACACACCGGTCCTTGTGAAAAGTGACGAAGAGCATGTGGAAATCAAGGAAATCAAAGAAGAGGGAGAACTCAAGGAAGAGCACCTAAAAGTAGTCGACACTGTGTCTACGGTAAATGGAACGGTGAATGAAAATCGACCTCCATCAGGATCGTCGTCAAAAGACTTGGATATTCTGGAGGATTCATCGCCGTCAAATTCGATGAAGTCATCGAGATACCGCAGGCTGGATGACTCCGAAGTAGAGAGCAATAACTCCACACCATCGAAGAAGACCATTCTCACTATGAATGCGGACAGCTCGTCGCCTACGCCCACGATAAAGTCCCGAATGGGTTCTGCTCGATCGATTCGCTTCGATGAGTCTTCGCTTGTAAAACAGACCTCCGTAGAGCGTATAGTGCGTCCAAAGACGCCATTTCCCGAAGAAATTCCACAGGAAACTGGAGAAGACTCGCTGGATAAGACAAGTCCCGCATTCAAAGACAGTTTGGAGAACATTCCAGTGACTGTGGTGGAGGTTCTAAGCGGTGAGTACTTTCAGTTATTTTCCTCAGACACACTAAAACACCTTCTTGCAGATAATGAAGTGCGAAATGGCAGCAGCAAAGCCCGAGCGTCGACTAAGAAGAGGAAACTGACGCCACTGCATCGGAACTCCGAGCCAGTGCTGTCGAGCGAAGAGGACGAACAACTTGCAGTGGAAATTAGCTCGACCGATTTTCTAGACAAAACCGTTGTCAACGAGATCCGATTTATCAATAATGGCGTAGATGTTACAGACGTTTCCAAGAAGATTCTGCCGAAAATCGACAGTGTTGGCAGTGCTATCGAAGAAGAGGCTACAAGTGGCTTGGAGCATGCTAAGGAGTCACTCACTAGTAAAGTAGATGAGGTGAAAACCTCAGCAGCCACTGCAGTCGAAGACGCAGTAGAGAAGGTATCAAAAGAAGCTAAAAAAGCCGACAACGCAGTAGAAAGTGCGGTAGAGAAGGTATCAAAAGAAGCTGATAAAGTCGACAAAGCAGTGGAAAGTGCGGCAGAGAAGGTATCAAAAGAGGCCGACAAAGTAGTGCAAAGTGCGGCAGAGAAGGTATCGAAAGAAGCCCACAACGCTGTTGAGAGCGCGTCGGACAAAGTGAAGGAAGTCTCCGCCGAAGCGGATACCACCTTCGGGAAGGTTTCCAATACGGTAAGCGCGGCTGTAGCCAAAGCATCCGCAGGTGTTGACACTGCAGTTGGCAAGGTTTCGTCAACATTTGATACCGCTGTAGCGAGTGTGTCCGCGGGTGTTGACAACACGATGTCATCGGTTTCCCATACGATGGATACAGCCGTGATTCGGATCTCATCTAAGGTTGACGATGCAAAGCAGAATATCAGCAATTTGTTCGGTGGGAACAAGGAGGGCACCCCCAACCGCAGTTCAGATGCTACCACAGAAGACGTGTCCACTTCGAAGATTGACGACGACGAACGAACAACGGCGTCTGTCAACTCCAACCCCTTTGATAATGACCATGAACAGAGCTTCGATCCGGCGAAGCGAACCCTAGGTGATGAAATCCGTTCAACCGGCGAATCTGGCAAGGGCAAGGTTAAGCAGTTCTTTGATGACATGAAGGCGAAAGGAAAGGGAATGTCATGTCGAGATGAGAGATCAATTCGCATTGAAGGTGATTACATAGATTCCAGTTGATTATATATCTCTATTCGAGTTTCTGTTCCACAGATGATCCACCAAAATACACCCCGGTGGACGAGTACGCCGATCAAACCAACAAGACATCAAAAGTTTGCACAATTTTGTAAGAGAATGCATTTAAACAAGTGTTTAAGTAGAATTTATATTTTGCAATGTGTAAAATGTTTCAAATGGAGAAATAAAATAAACATTTTTAGCTTCGATATGTTGAGGGGTAAACTGGTGATAACATTTAATCGGTACTTACCGTTTAAAGCCGATTTTTTTGTGTAAATTTAATCACTTTAAATAATAAATCCGAATGGATAATATTTATTTTGGGAAATAAACAAAACAAAAATACTTCACAGAATAAAAAATCTTCAACTTTTGTAAAAATGTCAACCGGTTGTCAAAGGTGACGTAAACTTGGAGTACAGCGGCGATTTTAAATAAGTATTTTTTTTCTAGTACATTTTAAAAATGTTTAAATTCAAACCTTTCCCAGAACGGTAGGGGTATTCAGAGAGTAAAAGGACTATTCACATGAGAGCGAACTGCAAACGCGCGAATATTCGCAGTTTCTGACATTTCATTCACATGAAAACGTATTTTGGTCGCAGATACCCGCATATCAGTTTCATTAAAGTTTAAGATCGAACGAATTTTTCATTCGTGGGTTTGTGGATCGAGACTGTTTGGTGTGGATTGTGAATAAAGTGTGACACTTCGCTGCAATGCACTCTCATGTAAATAGTCCTTTAGCTAGGTATACCTACCTGCTGTCAGCAGTATTCATAATGGAAGATCACCAGCATCAATGTACAAAACAACCTAGACAACATGCTTAGCTGACGTTCACTCGACAACAGCCGGGCGAAAGCGACAAATTGGTGGAAGTTGTTCAACATTAAGCCTAGTTTCATATTCACTTTTTTTGTTCATTCCTGAACTGCCAGGATTTATTGCCAAGCGTTTGTGTTCAATCCTTACGACAAATTTATGGATTTTTAAATTTGATACTTCTTGCTCCAATCAAGACCCCGTGGTGAAAATCCGACATTACTTTGATTTGCTGAGATCAAAACTAAAAAAAAAAAACAAGATTGATTATTGCAATTCGTTCCAAGGACGTTCCAAGGACGATATGCAAATTTAAAGCTAAAACATTCTCACTAGACGGACTTCTCTAAAATCAAATACTTAGCTTAGTAAGTCTGACCTCTGACAGCAGTCTGACTGTTTCGGTTTTGATTGGCTAAAATGGGTCATATGAGCAGCTGTTTCAGCTGACGTTTATGGAGAGGTAGCCCGCGACTCTAGGCAAGAAATTCGTAACTGAGTACTAAATTGACAATAATTAGTACGGATATGTGCTGAAATAGAAAAATTGACGTTCCCATCCAGACCAATCTAGTCGACTTAAGATAACTAGATTCTTCAAAGTGCCCAATGAATAAAAAAGACATTTAAATACTGACAAAAAAAAAAACAGTTGTAAAATATTGCGATTTCAGGCGAAAACAACAATTTAGTCAGTATTTTTTTAGATTTTAGTTCCTCAACACCCTCCCTGAACTATCCCATCCACACCGCTGTACAAGAGAAACATTTATCAAAATTCGCGCACACACATTTCTTTCATAGGACAAAAATCTACTACAATCTAACGCATATTCTATCTTTTTTCTCCGTCCGCAGTACTTTTCTTTTACAAGGCGTTAAACAAACAACAACTGTCAAAAGCCGTGCTCTCAAAAAAGTAAAAAAACTTCATTTTGATTTTTCATAAAAAAAATCTCACTTTTTTACATTCAACTGGAAATTTTGGACACATTTGGAACTTATTATTTTATTTCATTGCACCGAAACGAAAGGTGACTATTTGAGCTTTAATTTGATATCACATTGGCTAAGCTATGAAAATCTCTTGTGTCGTCAGGCGAAAAAAGTTGGAATTAGCCAGAGGGATGCCATAGGTAGGTCAAAGGTGAAAAGTGCTCGCGAATAAGGACACAAATTGTTTACTTTAGTGATTTTATGTAATTCTCGACCATCCAACATGCTGCCACATTACAGTATATCGAATTTATCTCTTACGTTGCATGCAAAGTGGACGCATTTTAAATTGAATCGAGTGATCACGAAGTTTTCGACAGCAACCTAACCTCACTGGGTGGACTAGAGGAATGAAGTGTTACCTCAACTTTTTGGTCAGCCACAATAGTAGATGGCAAAGAATTTCTTTGATTTATGTGAGAGTTAAATTGTGCGATGTGTATGACGATTGGTAGATGATTTATCATAGCACAGGTTTGGTTGGGTCTGCTACAAGCTACATTAGGCATTGGGGAATGGTTACTCACTAGACATATGGTTCGGGTAGCGATGATGGAAGTTATTTGTCATTTTTACTTTACTATTGAGATGTTGAGATCAAATCATTTTAAGAACGTGCTTTTTCTTATTTTTTTTTAGACATCTAAATTTGTCTCTGGAAATATTGCATTTGTTACTGCATACCTGCAGTACCTATATAATATTTATTTTTAAAGTAAATTTCTCTATCACTGCTGTATAAGACAGAGTTGATCTTTTAGTGTTGGACCTTCGCCTAGGGGACCTTCAATATATCGATGAAAAGTCTGGTTTGAACGGTGGCAATTTGTACGGTTTCCGAAATGTGTTAAACCGTATTTTTGCTTTGGGTTTTTTAGAGTTTCGATATTCCCGCTATACTCGTCACTGGGACACAGATTTCATCGCAAACTTTGATATGTGGCTATGTCCTTGGGTTTTTAGTTGTTAGTACAATGCAGTCAAAACACAAAAATTAGCTTCATGATGATCTAGTCTTATCACTTTGATTATGTACAGATTTCGTTTACTGTCTCCTGCCGAAAGACCTCCCGTTTTCAAACAAGTGCTTTACGCGCAGTTCCCTCGTTTTTCATCCGTCCTAAAAATACAAAATCTGCGCAACTTAATTACCTCAACAACAAATATTGAGCCTGCGCTTAGTTATTTCAGTTGTGCAATTTTCTCCGAGCAATTTTGCTGTCTGTAGGCCTCAAATTCATACAGTTACTGCCTTCAAAGGCGGGTTGTAATATCTTTGCCCATTTGGCGACTTCTCTAGGTACCTCTGCATTTTGTCTGTCAATTTTTAGCCACACAGGTTTCCAGGCGTTTTTTACAAGGAACACAGTTCCCTTCCACTCTTCGTATCATACCCTTGTTTCATATGCGATGCACAGGTCTTCTCTCTTTCATGGGGAGCAAGTCCATCTCCTTGCACTCAAACTAATGCAGATATGAGCAGAAACGTAGATCAAGCGTAGGAGTAGGTAGAGTTTGTGCAACTTTCCGCCCCCTAGTGGAAATCTTATCCCGCCTTGCTAAGCCAAACTAAATAAATACTAAAGTGTTTCTTTTTCTCTTCTTCCAGGCATCACCACAGAATGCTTGCCATCACCAAATGCTGTGGCTATTGCCTTCCAAATTAAAAAAACGAACGAGCACCTCTACTTCGTCTTCTTCTTCCGTTGTCTATCAGCCCACTGTAACCTCGAAAACACCATACACACGATATCAAACTGCAAACTACTCCCCCACGCCATTCTACCTACACAATGACTAATTGTGAAATTGTTATCGTTGCCACAACCGATGAACCAGCAACAGATATCCAAATACCGTTTAACGTGATAGCCTCGGCGACAACAGTCGCAGCTACTGGTGCCACTACCACAACTCATCACCTCGCTTCATTGCAGCAACAGCATAACGAATCGCAGGTGATACAACTGCAGCCAGAAAGTCTCCAAGCGCAGGTGCAAGCGGGTACTTTACCTCCGCACTTGGATCGTCCGCCTACCAACGGTCCCGAAAAGCCATTCCAATGCAACATCTGTGAGCGGCGGTTTCGACAGCTGAGCACCCTAACAAATCACGTGAAGATCCACACCGGCGAGAAACCCTACAAATGTACGATCTGCGACAAATCCTTCCGACAATCGAGCACCCTTACGAATCACATGAAAATTCATACTGGCGAGAAGCCGTTCATTTGCTCGTACTGTCCCAAGCAGTTCCGTCAGCTGAGCACACTCACCAATCACCTGAAGATCCACACCGGCGAAAAGCCATTCGAATGTGCCGTCTGCAAGAAACAATTCCGCCAATCGAGCACGCTCAACAATCACATAAAGATCCACGTCATGGACAAAGTATACATACCGGTGAAAATCAAAACCGAAGAGGAAGAGGGATGACTAGAAATGGTGACCGATGGTCCGGCGTCGGTCACCACCACCAACAATCACCAGCCACAAGTCCAGCAGCTTCCGCTTCAGCTTCAGCAGCAAACGCACCAGGTAATGTTGGATGCGACGCAACTTGCCGACGGCATAATCTCAGCAGCTGACGTGGTGAAGATCGAGGTGAATAGCGTACAATCGGACTGCGAGTATCCAGGTGAAGGATGAGTGTATACAGTTTCCCTTTCTTTTTAGTTCTTCTGATTCTTCTGATTAGCAACAGTTGTTCTCTTCTCCTACTACTACTACTACTACTACTACTTTTACTTCTATTTATTAATGTATAGTTTTATGGATTAGACTATGTTTACACAAAAGCAATATTTTATTTTAGTTTTCATTTTTTTTTTTTTTTTTATAAATATGTTGGCTTCATTCCTTCACAAAGGCAAAGCGACCTTAAGCTGTGTAAATGGGGAGCAAAGATGATGAAAAGTAAACGAAAGAGAAAGCAAGCAAAACTGTAGTAATTTTTCTTTTCCTTCCTAAGTGTTGTTCGGTATTTTTTGGGTCCTTGTTTCATCACTTTTTTGTTTGTTTTTCTGTTGAATTTATGCACTGATAAACATGTAGTCCTAGATATGTAATACAAGGGAGTGTTTGTGTAATGGATGATCTTGAAGTAGTTTGTTGAGTCTGATGATGCGGCATGGGGTTGTCTATCGTAGGCTCCGCTATTGACTCCTAAAAGTGTTGCCCGTACAGTAATTTGAACGTAGAAATGCAGGGATTTGCACGCATTCTCTGTAGTTACCGGTCTTAGTGTCTTTGGTTGAAATAAGCCTCTCACGGCGGTTAGGTTAATTTGCCTGCACCATGTCTAAGATATGTTCAGATCGCATTTCACTATTTTTTTCCTTGAATCATCATTTGTTTTCTAGAGACATTTTCAACTTATGGCGTCTACATTTTTATTGGGAAATAAGTCCCCCTCTTCTATAGGAGGCGCAGTAGTCTGCGGCCCAACTTCTCAGCTTATTTCTATCCTTTAGTTAACGGCCATCAGGTTCGCAGAAATACAACGTAGAGTCTTTCATGAAAAACTATCTTGTTAAATAAAAACGCGTGCTACTTCAATGAATGGTAAAGAACAAGGAGAATTTGATTTTCGTGCATTTTGGTTTTTCAAAGTCATATTCATATTTTGGAAACTCTTGAGAAAGCAACACCTCTATCATATCGTCTTAAAAAATTCTACTTACTCATTTAACCAGTGAACGTTCGAAGTGGGGCGGTCTTTAGCTAGGGACCAAAGACGAGGTCTTTCTTGTTGTCTCTCTCAAATGAAGTCGAAGCTTTCACAAACTGAAATTCGACATAATTTCTCAACAGAAATTGTCAGGTTAACCCAAAAACAAGCGAGAATCGTTACTCCTCGCCTCCCCACTCAGTCGAAGCCCTTTACCATAGCATTCGTGTTCATTTTCGCTACGTTTTCGACCACTGGCATTTCGGCGTCACTCTAGAGCTGGCAGAGTTTGCTGCTAGATCTCATCCGTCAAAGCCAGGTAAATCAAACGAAACCGTAAGTTGCTTGATAATAGTACATTCAAAACGGTCGCCATCGCCAACGTCCTGTCTCTACGCCATTCGTCAGGACTGCAGTGATGGGAATTTTGCTCCTCATGTTTTTTAACAGCGACAAAGACCCATTTTCTGATACTTCTCATAGCGATTTAAGTTCCACGTAAAATCGTATGTGACAGTTTATGACAGAAAAAGTAGCCCATAAGGTATTTAAGTAGAACTTAAGGACTATTCACATGGGAGCGAATTGCGAACTGCGAACACGCGAATATTCGTAGTTTCTGACACTTCATTCACATGAAAACTTTTTTTGGTCGCAGATACCCGCGTATCAGTTTCATAGGTTAAGTTCGAACGAATTTTTCTTCGTGGGTTTGTGGATCGCGACTGTTTTGTGTGGATTGTGAATAAAGTGTGACAGTTCGCAGCAAGAATTTTCAATTCGCGGGCAAATTGCTTAAATTGTTAATTTAGCTGTTTAAATCAATTGAGATTCATGTTTTTTTTAGATAAGATGTTAGATTAATTAAATATAATGGTTTTGTGATAGAACAAATAGCAATTTTCAATTCATAAATACAGTTAAATTGATTTGTTCGCAATTCGCTTTCATGTGAATAGTTCTTTAAATTGCAATGAATAGTATTAGCAAACGGGCCTAAGTACTCAACTGCCTTCTTAGGGCAAATTACCAGAATTCGGGTGGTGCAATTTTTACTAGATTAATAATGAGGAAGTGTAATGCTAAAACGAGCCTTTGACACAAATTTTCGCTCTCTGAGAGTTTTATTCCCTGAATTTTTCAAATCTGATTTTTTTTTGCTTGGGCATCTATTTAAAAAAATCATTGCTCAAGCGTAATGGCGGTCACACACTGCAACGCATCAATTTTAAATTCAACACTAAGCATACGAGACATTCAACTCTGTTTAAATCGTTGGAAATAATTGGCTCAACAGTTGTACGAGCTCGGTTTGTTCGTCGGATGAGGTTATGTATCGCGTTTACCAACGACCTCGAAATGGTGATGCACAAACTATTTAAATTGTCAGATTTGCTTGACAAAATCACGAAAATAACTATATTTACGTATAAAGTGAGATTTAGCAAATAAATAAGTTGTTCAGCTAAATGTTTGCGCTTCGCAACGCGATCTGCACACGAAGATGTTGAATTGCGAATGCATTGCCCAATTATAGCAACGTGTGCTTGTGCACAGCTGTACAAGGCTAAATATTTGTTTCTTTACTTATTTACTTATAGGGCTCCCGACCCGTGAAGAGTTTCTGCCTGAGACACTGCAGCCTTCCATCCTCTACGATCCCGGGCACGCTGCTTCCAGTTGTCCAGACCAAGCGCTCTGGCATCCGCGATGGCTTAGTCTTTGAAAGGGAGGGTCGGTTTTCCTTGTCTTCTCGAACCTGGTGGCTGGGATTCGAAGACCCTCTTAGCCGGAGCATTATTGTCCATTCGCTCGATGTGGCCGAGTCAATGTAGTCGACGTATTTTGGCTTTTTGGACTACATCCACATCTTGGTACAGCTCATAGAGTTCGCGGTTGCATATTCTCCTCCATTGGCCCTCCTCGCAAACAGGACCAAAAATCCGCCGAAGAATTTCTCTTTCGAAGAAGCCCAGTATCAGCTCTCCCTTCTTGCCTATGGTCCAACATTTGTTTCTTCAGAGTTGAATGAAAAATTGTTCTCAGTTGATAGAGCCAGTAGACCCAACGTTCTATGTCGTAACGCGGAAACTAAGTTTCTGCCGCGGAAATGCCCTCGGTGTTTTAAATGAACATGTACATCAAAAATGAAACAGCAGATGACACACCAATTGCTTTGTCAAGATTTACAAGGTTCGGTTTTTGTCGTAATTGTCGTGATTTGGGGGTCAATTCTCGTTCTGTGAAAAAGTGAAACGAAAGTGTTTTCACCCTTTCACCGCAATATTCTTGTTCTATGGAAAGGTGAAACCAAACGTCAAAGTGTTTCATATGAATAACTTCTTTTCACGGCCCCATTTGCAAGTTAATATTTTTAGTGAGAGTTTGAAAATTGACAACCCTTTTTCATAGAACACAGTATGCGGTATTGAATTCACCACGATATTTTCACTTATTGAACGAGAATCGCATTTTAGTACAAAGTGAATCGAAAAAATGAAAGCAATGCGATAAAGTGAATGTAAAAACGATTTATTCGATTCACTCTTTCACAGAACCAGAATAGACCCTCACTGGTGGGTAGAGATGAAAAGTGCGGGGGTAGCCAAACGAGGATGCTCCGCGAATTCCCATCCGATTCTTGTATTCTCTTTTAACTTACCTATTTAGTATTTTTCTGCTTTGTTTCCTTTATTTTCCAATCAAGGCACAGACTGAAAAAATCCGAACGTATAAATGCGCGATGTGTGCCCCAAAGGGAACTAAGAAGTGTCGCACGACAAATCACGCAGCGTATAAATCCAAAAACCACTAAAAAAACCGCCCCCCTCGGTCGATTTTCATTCAACCCATTTTTTAACGCACAACCCCCTCTATGCATGTAGTCACAAACTAATTTGGATAGGAATAGGGTACCTACCTCTAAACAAAACAAAAAATATTTTTATCACCGACACATAACAACATACTGCCTCTTTTATTACAGCTTTTCGTGTTACTTACACTACTACCTGAAGAGTTGATCGCCCTCGTGATGCTTTTGCAAATGCATGAACTTGTTGATCGTTCACAAAAAGTTAGTTGGATACACACTTGGAATGCAAAACAAACTGTACACTCGTGACTGATTTTTTTTTTTCTCTTATTAATTTCGTTACAATTTTTCCTCATTAAATTTAAAAGAACTTTTTTTTTTTTTTTTTTTTTTCAAAGATGTCTTGCTTGACCTCAAAAGAACTTCATAAACATACAAGAACTTGCTAACCTCTTCTACACGCACTCGTAACTTTAGCTTCTCAAAAAGATAAACAGAAAATGAAAATCAACGATTCTTAAATGATAATGTGTGCCATTATAATAATACATAAAGAAGTTCCTATAAAAATAAATAAAACCATAAAAATAATGAAGCAAAATACATTCGAGACTTCTTTCTTATGATTTTCTCTTTGAGTATTAAATATTTTGCTTGCTTTTATCTAAAGGAAACTAAATCAAATCCAACGCACTTCGAAGTATACGATCAAAAGTTGTTTAGACAAAATGGAAAATTATAAATTTTACACAAAAAAAAAAAAAAAAAAAAACAAAATCAGCCAAGCTGATAGAAAAAATATTTTAGTTTCTATTTCTGATTAAACGAATTCAAATGCAGCTCAAAAAAAAAAAAACTTAACGATAACTCAACAAAGACTATCTTTCACAAAAAGTTGTGCAAAGTAAAGTAAAGAAAAAGAAAACAAAATTTAGCTCACTCATATGCCCTTTCCCAGTTCAATAAAAAAAAAGAATAGAAAAAATGCTCCGCCCGCCTCTAAAAAATAAAAATTAATCTTAGATGGATTATAAATCGTTGTATAAACATAATAAAATGAATATAAACAACAAAGGAGAAGGTTAATTAAAAAAAAACCTAAAAGCGATAGCCTGTAAGTTTAAAAGAAATATTTCTGTTTAATTGATATTTTTTCTTTCGTTTCCTTCTTTTTATAAATATTTAAAATATAAAATATATATTTATATATGGATATACAATTAAAACTTAGCGTATAAATGGAAATAAAATTAATAATAATTACAGGGCGTCACATGTGCGGCAACATAAAAAAAAAAACAAAAACGAAATGTTTTATTTTTAGTAAATAGCAGTTAAGTTTAGTAGAATAATAATAATAAAAAAACACAACAAGCGAACCATAAAGTTCTATGAATCTTATCTTTTTTTATTATCAAAAATTTGTTAAAAGTGCATGAAAACAAAACGACAACAATACTTGCTTCTAGTGTTATAACAATAAGATGCAGCGACACTTTATAGTGAAAACTGTGAATTCAAACATAAATAATGAACAAATTATTGTGAGAAAAACAAATAAATACTTGAAGCGAAAAAAAAGAAGAAATTAACAAACAGTGATGTGTATAAATTAAATTTTAAACAAAAAACGCGCTTTCTAGAAGCCAGCTAATCTAAAATAATTATAAATAATATATATACATACATATATATATATATACAAAGAATGGAATGTTTTCAGCAAACAATAAACTATAAATTAATAACGGAAAACAAAATAGAAAACATGTTAAGCATTATTTTTTATTTATGAAGATTGTATAACTATTATAATAATTGAAAATTATTATTATTATTTGTAATATTATTGAAAAAGAAAAAGCAAAACAAAAAAACAAAAAACTCACACAAAAAAAGAATATAATATGTTTGTAAGAAATAATGTCAGAAGGGTGTTTTGAATGATGGCTGGCTGGTGGTGTGCTTGAAGTGGTTTAGGTGGATCGCTTCTTGGATGCGTAGGCACCGTGGCTTAGTAGTTAGTGTGTTGGACTACTAAGCGAGGGGTGCGAGGGGTCCGAGGTTCGAATCCCGTAAAAAAACCCAATTCCAACTTAGGGTTTTTTTTTCCACTGCGCCACCTCTCGCGAACGTCTGACAAACATCCGAGAGTATAACTGTCTTGAAATAGCTTCTCAATTGGCCGTTTGTAGACGACATACAATTGTAGATCCCTTCTATTGGGTTCAAACTTGAAAAACTCACACAAAACGAATGGCTGTGAGAAGCTAAGCCTAGGTTTGAGAGACGAAAAGATACCCGACAATGGCGGTCTGATTCGAATATCTCCCGAATCTATATACTTTACTTTTAGGTGGGTCGCGCTGGCATTATAGAGTTGATGGCCTAATGAGGCTTTCCGGAGTGCGTGACACATCCACCCCTATCCCGGTATCCGTTCGGAAGGGAATTTTTTCGGATCTGTACGAAATCGGAGAGATTCTATTTGAGCTATCCGTTCCGATACAATTTTCGGAAAAATTCTCCGATGACATATAGCGCACCTTGTCGCATTGCGCGGAACCGCGTTATACCACTTACTTTTGACAGCCACACGGCACATTCGGCCCTAGCGAGGTATCCGTCGGAACGGAAAATTCTCCGCAACGCATACTCTTTCGGAGGCTCTAGTTCGGTGTCCGACTTCGGAAGAGAAATAATCAATTGCGATGGCGCGCCGCACTCAAAATCGTAAACAAATTCCGCAACCGATTTCTGTCGGACGATATCGGAACTTAACTGTCAAAAATTCAAGAAAAAAATGTACTTCATCGCATTTAAACGTGATTCGCCGATATTCGTTACAAAATGTCGGAAAATCGTATAAAATTGGAGAATTTTACGTTCCGAAGTATGTATACCTCGCAAAGGGCGATTTTTTCCCAAGCTCTCCGACAACGAATTGCTGCGAAATATTTTCACGTGACGGATAGGTACTTCGAACGCAATTTGAGTTCCGATCGGATTTCACTTTCGTATCGGAATTTTCTCCGAACGGATACCTCGATAGGGGATCATCAACACACACGTTGGTACATCATCTCTACAGCTCCTGCATGCATCATTATCGGAGATGATCGGACTTTGGAAAATTTTACTGCTGCCTACCCAGACGAAACTCTTCGTTTGATGAAGAGCAACGGCAAGCTCATGTTTTAAAACAACTCGTTTTCAAAGTGACGCTGTAGTAAAGGACAAGAGCGAGGAAAAGAGGACACCAAAGTATCGGCCATTAAGCGTGCATGATCTACGCATTAAATGCTTCTGAAGGTCTGCACGAATAGTAGGTATTCGAGTCGGTATATATTTAACCAAAGGTAGAAAAAAAAAACTGTCAGAGGCAAAATGTCCCGAACAGAATTGTAAGAAAGAGATGAGCAAGAAAACCTCGTGTAGTTACAGTTTAACGGCGAAAACGATCGAAATTTCTCTGTCAGGCAGAACGAACCATCCAACCCGGACGAAAAAAGCTAAGACTACAATCCACCCGAACATAACGAAGAAAGGATTGCAGTATCTAAACCTAAGTTCAACAAGGATGGCGAATGCACGTTGCTCCATTATTATTTTCCATTTATTGTCCATTATCCATTTTTTTTCTTCTGGCTCGCCAAGGCGATAAAGAGGCACGTCAACCTAAAAGATCTATTGAAGAAGATTACCGAAGATTGCGAGGCAGAGGACTTCTTTAGTTCTTCAGAACTTAGTAATTCACGAAAGAAGAATTTCCATCTAATACTGGATAGAGCTGGGAATTCGCACATAATGTGCTCAGCTGTTTCGTCTTCTTCGAGACTTAGTCGGCACTCCGGGGAGTTGACTATATGCATTTTGTTTAGGTGGTATCGCAAACCGTGGTGACCTGTTAGGTAGCCCACAAGAATTTTGATATCGTGCCTTCTAAGGCTTAGGATTTTTATTTTTTTTAATGGCGGATTGCCCTTTTGGCTTGTCTGAGGCCTGGGATTTCTTCCCACTGTTTGGTACACATTTTGTGTTCCCAGCTTTTTATAGTGGAGTTAATTTAGCGATGGCACAGAAAGACTCTGGTCCCAAAAAAGGCGTCTCTGACCCTTTCTTAGCAAGTTCGTCAGCTTTCTCGTTTCCTTCAATACCCTCGTGTCCGGCAACCCATCATATTTTGGTATTATTTCTGGAGCCAAGAGTTTGGAGGGCTATGAAGCAGTGCACGACTGATTTTGGGACAATGGTGAGGCATTTATAGCTGCATGACTGTCTGTGAATATATGGATGTTTGCACCAGTTTGCACCTTTTATATCTGAAAAAAAAAAAAATGATAAGGTTTGCGCATTCTTTGATGGCATGGATCTCTGCCTGAAATACACTGGGGCTTTTCCCCATAGGTATTGATATATTGCGGTTTGGCCATGTATGCCAGCTCCCACACCCGAGTCCAATTTGGAACCATCCGTATAACACTTTATGCCGTTTTGGCAGTTAGGTGGGTTATTGCTAACCCATGCTTCTCTTTTAGTGATCTCTGTGGAGAATTTTCTGTTGAAGCATGCTTCATTAAGGTTGGAAGCAATTTCACCGAGACAAGGTGAGGACATTTTGCGAAACTCACTATCCAACACCAGGGGCAGCATTTTTCTCGCAATCCGGTTGCAGGATTGGTAAAAACAAATAAGTTGCTGACAACAAAATCCTGCCTTCCGGCCCTAAAGACTAAAAATGGGTGCGTAACCTCCAAATATAAATATTGATTGGAACAATCTATGATCGGTTGGAGTTTGAAGTCTGCGTAAGCCCCCTTCTTGTTTTTCCTTCCCTCTTTTCGTTAGATACTCGCAGGCTCGCACTTTCTTTTATTGTGTTGCGCTGCATCCTTTTTTTATTTTCCATCTAGGCATACGACATCTTTATATTCTCGTTCTGTGTTGTAACCTGCGCTTGTTTCGTATCGTATACGTAATTTTTGCATTGAAAGCATGAAAACTACAAGAAATTCAAATACCTAGTCAATATTTTTGGGGAAAAGTTAGCATTACTGCATTCGATTCCAATTTCATACATAGTTCTATTTGAAAGTAGAATCGGAAACAACTTTCGAATAGAATCGAATTATATAGTTGGTCCCCAATCTACAGCTTTCTTCGCTCCGACAAATAAAACAAACAATCGAATGTTGAACGCATTTGATAGATATATATATTCAGTAAAACGAAAACTAAAAAATAAATACTATACTCAGCAAAAAACAAAACACCAACAAAAAAAATCTGAGAAAAGAAGTATCAACATAAAAATACTTATAGACTGAATTCAGTCAAAAACTGTATAAACTCTGAGAAGTCCTCGGTGTGGTGGCCTTGTAAAACGGAAATGTACGCATGCAGTATCATCGCAAACTTCAAATCGTTTCGATACTGTAAAAACAGAGTTGAGTTGACGCGAATATTCACTAGTGGAATGTCTGTGTGTGGTTCACGAAGTACCATCGACATGTCGACCGTCGCTTCTAGACGTACAATATCTTTGCTCATTGCTGATAAATCAATTTCCATAGTACTTGATTTGGGAATGTTCTCTAATGCTTTAATTGGCGATTTGAGGACTGCTCCATTCTTACTCGCACGTACTGCGTCGAAATATTCTTTGGTGCCGTGAAAGTCACAATAGCTTCGAAGAGCTTCTAAAAGAATCTCCAGGTAGTCCCGCCGATAGATAATGGAGTGGTTTCTAGTAGAAGACCCACCCACGCGTGGCGCTTCGGTGTGGGATGAGCACTCGAGCCACCGATTCTTGCGGAAGTTTTCGACAATCTTTTCCGGGCACATTTTACCGGTAGCGGGGTTCATTCTTTTTAGGAATAGGTCGATATATTCATAGCGCACGAAGGGGCAACGCAGAGTTTTGATGAGGCGAATGTAACTGCCGACATCACGCTTCATATACACTGTGAATGAAAAATGCACCAGGCTTTCAGTATTCAGTTCGATTTCAATTTCAATGAGAATACCTACCATCAGAGGTTTTGAAGAGATCCAATGTGAATGAGGAAGTCGCCGGCCCGACATACGGGTAAGTAATGCCCGCGGGAGTAGTTTCAATCTCAGCCAGATTCTGGACGTTCGCCAAAAGCGAGATAAAGCGCTAAAAAAGAGAATTCTGACATCACCCAAGTAGAGCGATATAGACCACTAAACCTACCTCCATCACATTGAGGTAGTGTTGGTCCAGATTTTGCTCCACGCACAGCGCGAAAAGTGACATCACTCTCTTCACCAGCACCGGAGACCGCGTATAGTTCGAGAGTGAGAACAAGGTGATTACCAGCGGTTGATCGTCAGTGTAGATATGCTTTGTGGGATGCTTGTGATAGCGTAACATCCACATGGCCAAGTCCATTTCCAGCATCTTTCCAATCAAATGCAGAACTTGCATTAAACGATCGATTCGTGTTTTATTAGAGAGAGCCGAGAACGATTGCTGTTCGTTGTCATACTTCTCCCAGTGCTGCATATTGTGATACTCGTCGTCAAAGTACGTGAGGTTCAAGTCCTTGATTTGTTTAGAATTGCGATCAACTCGCACATTCTGCATGTCCTCGCGATTTTTAATAGTGTCCTCCAGCAGCATGAGTACTACTTCGAAAATTGTATTCTGCGCCTGCAGCGATTTGTCCGGCAGGAGTTTTGACATTTCTATAGTGTTCCGAAGGAACTTCATATAGCTGGATCGAATTGCCAGCCAGCAGGGCGGAAATCTTTGCAGAATCACATCGAATAGCCATAGTAACTCGTCAACGATAGGCTGTAGATATGAATTGAACTTACCCTCTGGATTAAGAGTCTGCAACGGAAGGTTTAATGTAAATGACACTCAGCTGGACTAGATTATACTTACAAGAAGCAACTGAACGATGTTTGTTAAGATGACATCGCCTGGGAATTGTTCCCTTTGACACGTATTCCACACCAGACTGACAAATATCTTGTACCTCGACTGCTGCAGCGCGTTTCGCATCATATTCACCATTGTTACACTTGGCATCTTTGGTGGCGGAGCATTTTTGTAGTGATTCTTGTGACAGTGACCAATGTTCTCAGCACAAAACGGCACAAAGTCTAGCTTAAGACGTTCCACGACCGTGACGTACTTGTTACTAATGACCTTCTGCAGGAGTTCGTACTTTTGCAGGAGCGTTGCTACTAGCTCGCTTGAAGAATTTTGTTCTTCTAATGTGGATTTTTTGGCAGCGCGCACATCTTGATCGGAATCCTTCTTTCCTCTAGCTTTACGTTTTAATTTTTTTGAATTCATCGTTTCTAGATTTAATTTTGGTAGTTTTACGCAGCAATTTCTCAAGTTTTTTTGATTGGTCTGTTCCCGCAGGTTTGTTATGTTCTTTAGAACTATCGGCGACGAATGATTTAGTTCAGATTGGTTGCTTGTCATTCTGCTTAATTGAATTTAGTTCAATGTATTTAGTATTTAAGGAAAATCAATAGAAAATTACCACCATCACCACTTTAACCAAGAAAGGCTCTAACGAAATATTTCGCATCAGAAATTTAATGAATCCGTTGAATTACCTTATAGAGCTGGAGGTTGATGTATAATTTTATAATAGCGATAATAAACGAAATTTTGCAAAGTCTTCCAAAACGGTTACTGATCTACTTGTTTTACTTTGTATTATCACGAATGATCACGAAGTTTTTTTGTTTATAAAGATTGCGCCAGCATCAGCTGCAGCTGCAAAGGCAATTTTGATTTTAGCAAAAACAGACAGTTGATGTTTCGGTACAGGCAGACAGAAATTTTGTAGGTTTGTTTGATTTGGAAATTAATAAGACTGTTTATGGTTGGAATGGTTATTTGGCGAATATAATATTTATAGTAGCTTTTGCAAGTTTACATTTTTGATAAAAGACAGATGTAATAAAAATCATGTAGGTACTTTCTTTAAAGTATTTAAGAAAAATCTTAACAAGAATGTACTCTTTACTAATTAACATCGAAATAGAGAGAAATATCAATTTTATCAACTATTCGCCTTCGATTTGGAATGAGAGCAGATTCGTCAGTGTTGGACGTCACTTTTGACAACCTATCTTAATTTTCCCTCTTTAACCGCCAAACACAATGCTTGCCCTCCACTGCAGACTAGACGAGGCCACGTCAAATTCCATATAAAAAAATTGACATTTCGCCATTTGCACATGTCTGCACATTTTGTGGAATGTCAGTTTTTTTTTATGGAGTTTGACATGCCGCCATTCATCTAGCGGGCATTTTATTAACTTCCGTCCGTTGTCGAGACAGTCATAATTTCTCGAGAACCTTCGTCAGGCGTAAGGGAGTAGGTAGTGGGCAAGCTGTGACGTAACATTTGATGAATTACCTACTCAAATAATTACAATATTCAAACTTGAAGGCAAAAGTGACATCACCTCAGATGGCGCTCAGTGTGAGGCTGACTTTTCCCAACATGGCGTGCTCATGTACGAGTAGTTCCAGATCCGAATGAACTGTTTCGCATTTAAAAGAAGAAGAAGAAGAAAAAAAAAAAAAAAAAAAAAAAAAACAGACCCACAAACACATCTACTATAAATTAAACATCGCAAAAGGGTCTCTGATCTCTCACTCACGAATATTGTAACGACTTTGGAACTTCATTCATAATGACGTCTTACCAGTATGTCTAATCTGGTCATTATAACAAAATCCTGTTCTTCCACATACCTCAAATCCTGATGGCGACACCCTTTCCAAGACAGAAGCTGTTTGCCAAATACATCACAATTTCACTAACAGTATGGCCTGAAACAACTTTCCATAGTACTCGTTGCAATAATGTGGGCTAAGCGTGGTGCTAGCGGCTAGCCCCCTATTGCACTATAAAATCAAATATATGGGTCACAGCGAAATCAATTACTGTTGTGGTGGTACGCATGCGCAACCAGAAAACCAGGAAAGCAAACCGAAGCAGTTGCATTGCATTTTAATTTTTATTTTTTTCGTCAGCCCCTTTCTTCCACGCTTCTTATTTTCTGCCTGTTTGCCTCTACGTCTTCTTGTGATTTAATTTAAATTTATATTTTATTACGTCAACACTGAGTGCTCCGCATGGCTTAGAGCTACCATAAAAATGACGACGTTGTAGATGTAGACTTCGGCTAAGACTTAAGCCAGCAGTTTAGCTGTTACATAATATCTACGGCCAAAATGTCCATCTCTCTCCTCTGTGCTGTGTCGAGCTTGTTGGGTGCATGTGAGCTAAGGCATTCCTGTTGGCCGCAATTTATACTGTCTTTGGGGGCATAATAAGAGCATTGGTAGCAAAGAAGTCTCACTCACCAATCGTATTCTATTGACAGCGATTTCAACCGTGACAAAAAGCGATTTCTTTCAGATTCACTTTTGCCAGCAACAACTGCTAGCTGGTATGTAGAGGTGCTGATTTTGAAAAATATATTGATCCTCATACAACAATGGCGGTGGTGACAGTTTCTAATCACACTCTTGCTACTGTGGATGAGCATATTGAAGGCTAATAGAATGACAATAGCGAGAAATCATTATATTGTGAACGGGAAGAAGCCGATTTGATTTAGGTCAAGTGGTAGTTAACAACTGCGTCTTTAGACGTCAATTTGTAAGGAGACAAAGGAGCATACTTATAACTGGTAGTTTATATTATAACAACTGTAAATGGCAGCCAAAGTTTACGATTTAATTACGATTCGTGGTAATTAGCTTTTACAAAGTGCCAAAGCGCACGACGACAAAAAGTAAAACTAGATCACGCTGTCAAATCAATGGTGATGTTGACGTGTGCTAAAGTTCAGAGCAACGATGGATACTCTCTGGTTCAGAGATGTTTTTATAATAACCCACTTCATTAGAAATGACTGTTGGTAGGAACATATAAAGCAGAAATAATATGGGCGAAAGCCAAACCTTACACAAAACGTTACATTGGACACATTCAAGAATCTAATTATCTTATGTCGACTAGATTGGTCTGGATAAGATGTAACCTGAACGCAAAAACCAGATTGGTCGGGAACGTCACTTTTTCTACGTCAGCCACATATCCCAACTGTCAACTTAGTATTCAGTCACGAATTTCTTGATTAGATTCGTCGGCTACCCCTCCATAAACGTCAACTGAAACAGCTGCTGATATGACCGATTTCAGTCTATAAAAACCGAGACACTCCTAGTTTGACAGCTGTCAGACTTACTAAAATAGATGCTTGAACGTCCTCGTTCTTTTAAATGCACAGAAGAACATAACGGGGTTGTGCCTGAATGTCTAAATTAAAATTATAGTCGACTGAACAGAGTATTGTTATTCGGAAACGCACGACCGAAATTTTATTTCGGACGGACGTTGCTGACTACAAAATGTCAGATGTTCAATAAAATGAACAGGGCTCTAAATATTGACCAGTAGACTGACGGTTTAAGAGGCGTACTTTGAATGATGCAAAAATGTGTGAGGTGTGCGTGTAAGGCGAACATTATGTCCCCAACTTAAGAAAAAACCGTAATATAGTAAGTAAGTGATCGTCGCGCATTCTCTTGAAGGAATTCGAATTGACATTTTATTTCAACTCACACTTTGTTTGCGCTCGCTGCGTGATTGTGGAGCATTTGCTTCTACGCCAAGAAGATCGAATATGTTTGAACTCAATGATCATAGATGGCTGAAGAAGAAGACGCAGAACAACAGAACGTATCCAACGGCTTTAGTCAAAATCCATATGTCATAATGAAATGCCCTGCTAAAGATTTGGACACCATACCACTCGATCGTTCATCCGACAGTCCCCCAACGATCTAGATCTCTCCCTGTTGCATGAGGACATAATATCCAGCTTGCTGTCAATGTTTTTCTATGCAGATTTCGCTAAAGATCACTGCACTTGAGACTGCAATGACACCATTCAGTGCTTACACGCCTTCCTGCTTACAACTTTGTATACCCAACAATGGAAATAGATTTCACATTTCCCACTGAGCTGGGACTTCATGGTCCAGGTTCAGCAAGTATTCGTTTTTGTGGTTTACCTCAACGTCGCGTCGGTTGCGTAAATTCGTCACAAACCGTGACAAAGTTAACGTCCTCTGTAGGGAAGCATTAGCCAAACTATTATCACCTCCAACCACTACTGGTGTCTATAAATAATCCGCAAACGACAACCTCTTGATTTAGTGTCTCCGAAACGGACTGGATTACCATTACCTACTCTACTAAAGAAGTCACCATGAGGATACTAATACACCACGTACGTTGATACAAAATTGTGTTACCAATAAAATTAAAAAAAAAAAAACCAAGCAACATCTCCCTGTTCATTTACCACAGCTAATGAAACACGAAATCCTAACTGCATTCCTAATACTCCTCCTACACCATGGACGGATGGTCGACGGGTTTGGTTACTCGTATTCCAGATTTATTGGACCCGTTCGTGGACCGGAGAGGCAAATCATCGTTCACGATCGACACGACGGCAGGGGACGAGTGGATTACGTGGCCAGACCAGAATACCAGTTCGCATATGGCGTCGAAGACGCCAAGACACGAGTATTGCAAAATCGCCGGGAGACCCGTAATGGCGATGCCGTAAAAGGTGTCTACAGGTAAGTTGGGTAATCCGCTCCAAGCAATGTGGCTCCCATAGTCGCGCACGGCGCAGGATTACAAATTACACCGTATTTACTTCTTCTAATGACGATTTGTGATTTTATTTTGCTTTTTGGTACTCCTCCTTGGCGTCTATGCCATCCGAATGCTTGATGCTTGTTGTTCTTGCGATCTGGTTGCGCGTACTGATGTTTGACTGTTAATGAATGCGAATTATGCGTGGCTGGCGCAGTGTTGTCGACCCTGATGGCTCCCTGAGAGTGGTGAAGTACACTGCGGACAATGTCAATGGATTCCAAGCTGAAGTCATCTCGAACGGTGTGTCAAGTATTCACGGTCATGACAATCCGGTGGTACATCCACCGCAATTAGCTGTTGCCGCCGTTACTGATAATCAGGTGAACGACAAGGACAACGGCAATCGGCTTGGTCATCATCACGAACAGCAAATCGAAGTGCAGCATCCAGAGGAGGACGATGATGCAGAGGAAGACGGTAACCATCAAAAGAGCCCCGATGATGAAGCGGATTACGAAGAAACAGAAGATGCCTCGTCGGCTTCAAGAGATGCCAGCGATTACGAGGAGAAGGACGGGGAATCAGAGCAGGAAGAAGACAGTGACGAAGAACTTGAAGATTATTAGTAAGGAATATTGGATTGTAGGTAATAAAGTCTTGGAGAAGTGGATGATTTTTTTTTCTTGGCTCGCCATTTATGTGACGTTATTCAAAAGATCTGCGATCCATATGAGTTCAAGGCAATTCTTTAAAAATATCCCGGACACTTCTGTCGTGTTAAGAACTGACCTGGAAATGCACTTTTTTTCAATTAAAACTAGAATACATAGAAAGAGCAATTCTTTTCATCAATCGAAAACGCCATTAGTAAAAATTCGTAAGATTTAAAAGTAAAGGAACAGACCTATAATTTCAGTCAAATATGGCGGACAAGAGGTCTGACTTAAAAGTCTGACATAATTCAGACTCGTGGAGACGCGGTGTTATAACCTATTCACACCGAGCCGATAACCTGGTTTTCGCGAAAACACTCGAAAACTTCATCGAAAACAGAAATTTTCCCATACATATTTCAGTTTTCAAAACGAGTCGTTTTAAGTCGTTTTCCACGAAAGCACCGCCAAAAAGACTTCCAATCGTTGCGTTGTTGAAACAAACACACCTTTTGCAACATTCAGCAGAGCAGCTGACCCAACAAATGTCACAACTCGCAACTTAAAATCATTTTCCACACTAATTGATGAGCTAATATTTTTTTTAAATACTCTGAATTAATTTTATTTATTAATTAATGCGATCGAAATTATTAAACAAAATAGTTTACATAGAAGTTTCACGACTAGTGTATCACAGCTGATTGAAATTGGTTATTTTTTGGTGTGAATGCAATTTTGAGTTTTTAAGAAAACACGGTTTTCACTGCGGTGTGAAAAGGGTACCTATTTAGCGACGGATTTTATGGAACTATTCGTTGAGTTCAATACGTGAAAGTTGACTACTTGTCAACGCAAGGAATACGATAAATTGTGTGGTATGAATAAAACGTAGCAATTGCTTTTACTCAAACGAAATGTCAAAATCGAAGCATTTGCTACGTTTCGTATAAATAAAACTTGATTGGAGTTAATGCTACGAAATTCCAAGTCTGCTACTTACCTGACTCAGGCCTTTTGGTAAATATTTTGCATATTTTAATAGTTGGGTGCTGTATGAATAGGGTAGGCACTGATTGGCGTCAACTTGGCGATGCCCAGTCGTTGTAACTGTTCATACACATCAATTGTGCTTATTTTACCTCCGCGTGGTAGCCACCGGGTACTGGTCTTGTCCTTCCGGGCATGACTTGCTAAACTTATAAGCGCGAGTGTTGAACACGAAGAAAATAGCAACACTATAATGCTCTGTCGGAATGACTGCCTGATCGAGTCTCAGAGGTCTTACATGAGCCCCTCAGAAAGAGGACGTACGGCGGATGAATTCACATGGTTGAATCAACGGTGGCGTCAACAGTCAACATGGCAGATACCTCAATGAGCTACTTTGACGTATTTGGAGCTGAGGTCATTGAGGATTTTTCAGCACTAGTCAGGGTGTTGAAATAGAGATGGTGGCGGAAGAGCCCTTAATGGGTCAACGGCAGCTCTCACATCCCCGCAGCGGGTTACTGACTCCGGAATATTCCGGCTCCTTTTGCCCAAGGGGTTACAGAAAGGGCCTGGTCCTCCAGGTTGGGGGTTGTGCGTGGGGTTAACGACCCTACCACGGAAAAAAAAGAATTGTTGCGAAGCAACCAAAAGCCTCGGATAAGGACGGATTCACTGTTGACGGCCCTGCAAAATGAAAAAAGGACAATGACGTTCGGATCTGCACGTGGAATGTTCGAACTCTGAACAGACCGCGTGCAGCCGAACAACTAGCGGAGGCCCTAGACTGCTACAAAGCAGGTATCACCGCCATCCAGGAAGTGCGGTGGGATGGGCCGGGCAAAAGGAGGATGAAAAACTGTGACATTTACTACGGTGACTGCTACAGAGAACAAAAGCAGCGTCTATTTGGATGCGGATTTGTTGTAAGCGGCAGACTTAGGCAAGAAGTCTTGAGCTTTCGACACGTTAGTGAACGCCTTACAACTATCCGCATCAAGGCTAAATTCGCCAACATCAGCCTGATATGCGCTCACGCCCCCACAGAAGATAAAGACGATGCTACCAAAGAGTGTTTCTACGAGCTCCTCGACAAAACATATGAGCAATGTCCTAAGCATGACGTTAAAATCGTCTTGGGTGATTTTAACGCCAAAATAGGAAAGGAGGACATCTTTGGTAGCACAATCGGAAAACACAGCCTACACGACACCACGTCTGGAAACGGACTTAGGCTGATTGATATTTCTGCGGGACGTAATGTTACCATAGCTAGCTCACGGTTTCCTCACCTCAATATACACAAAGGAACATGGCGGTCACCTGATCATCAAACCGTCAACCAAATTGATCACGTTGCGATCGACGCAAGGCACTCCTCCAGTATTCTAGATGTCCGAACTTTCCGAGCGGCCAACATAGACTCGGACCACTACCTTGTTGTAGCCAAGGTACGGATGCGGATATCCAAGACGCCACAACAACGAGAAAATACTGTGAGGAGATTTAACGTTGGACGACTACAAACGCAACAAACCGCCAGAACCTTTGCCGATCGCGTATCCCTCAACCTCTCGAGAAGTCCTATGCTGCCAGCATCAAGTGCCGAAGACCAGTGGCGCCGATGCCAAGAAGCCATTAAAAACGCCGCAACTGATGTGCTCGGTTTCACCAGTCCACCCCCCCGAAACCCCTGGTTTGACGAAGAGTGCCGGCAAGCACATGCAGCAAAACAAAGTGCCTACGAAGCGTCGCTGCATAGAAGGACGAGAGCAGCTCGTCAGCTCTACGAGCAAAAAAGGAGGGAAGAACATCGGCTTCTCCGGAGAAAAAAGAGAGAGCATGAGAAGCGCGCGATCGAGGATATAGAGAGGTGTTACTCCAGGAACAATGTTCGGAAGTTTTACCAAAAGGTAAAAAGAACGTGCCATGCCAACAAGACCCGAACGGAGACCTGTAGAGACGAGCAAGGAAACCTTGTAGTAGAGTCACAGTCGGTGCTGAGGACATGGAAAAACCATTTCTGCAGACTGCTAAACGGCAAAGACGACACAAATTCCGCTGTTAGGCAGAACGATCCATTCAACCTGGACGATGACAGCCAAGATTTCCGTCCACCTGACCAAAATGAAGTGAGGATAGCAATATCTAAGCTTAAATCCAACAAGGCTGCTGGTCCAGACGGCTTACCTGCCGAGCTCTTCAAGGCAGCCGGAGATGACTTGGTAGAGTGCATACACCAACTCATCTCCAAGATTTGGTTAGAGGAAAGTATGCCTGATGAATGGAACCTCATTGTTTGCCCGATCCACAAGAAAGGAGACCCTCTAAACTGCGCCAACTACAGAGGCATCAGTCTCCTGAACACTGCGTATAAGATCATGTCTGCTGTATTGTGTGAACGCCTGAAACCATTCGTCAACGATCTGATAGGTCCCTATCAGTGCGGTTTTAGGCCCGGTAAGTCCACGACCGATCAAATATTCACACTACGGCAGATCCTGGAAAAAACCCAAGAATACCAGATCGATACTCACCATCTTTTTGTCGATTTTAAGGCCGCATATGACAGCGTTTATAGAGACGAGCTGAGCCATGTCTAGTTTTGGCATCCCTGCCAAGCTTGTCAGATTGTGCAGAATGACGATGGAGAACGCTCGCTGCTCCGTAAAGGTCGGAAACAATCTCACCGAGACCTTTGATGTCAAAAAAGGATTTAGACAAGGTGATGCGCTGTCATGTGACTTCTTCAACATCATTCTTGAGAAGATTGTGCGAAACTCACAAGCCAACACCAGAGGCACAATTTTCTATAAGTCTGTGCAACTGCTTGCATACGCTGACGACATTGACATTGTTGGTACAACACAGCGAGCTGTCACTGGTGCGTTTGCAAGTATTAGTGCAGAAGCGGCAAAAATGGGTTTAGTGGTGAATGAGGGTAAAACAAAATATATGCTGTCAACAAGAAGGGACACACGACATCGACGAATCGGGCAGAACGTCACGATAGACAGCTATGACTTTGAGGTAGTTAGGGACTTTGTCTACCTCGGCTCCGCTATAAACTCTGATAACGACATCACATCAGAAATCAAACGAAGAATCACACTTGCCAACCGCTGTTTCTTTGGCCTAAGACGGCAACTGATAAGTAAGGCCTTGTCGAGAAATACTAAGGAAACTCTGTATAAGACCCTCATCATCCCAGTCCTGCTTTATGGTGCAGAAGCATGGGCGCTATCAAAGGCGGATGAAGATCTCCTTGGTCGTTTCGAACGCAAAATTCTTCGAGTGATTTTTGGTCCCGTTTGCGTTGACGGGTTTTGGAGGAGAAGATTTAACAGCGAACTCTACGAGCTGTACAGCGACATCGACCTAGTCAGAAAAGTACGCATCAGTCGTCTAAGATGGCTGGGACATGTAGAGCGAATGGACACCAACGCTCCGGCCCGAAGAGTCTTCGATTCTAACCCGGAGGGACAACGCAGTAGAGGAAGACCTCGCCTTAGGTGGCGCGCGCAAGTGGAAGGGGACCTCAACCAACTTGGAGTGCGCAACTGGAGGCAGTTAGCCAAAGATCGCGCTAACTGGAGAGGCGTATTGGTTGAGGCCCAGGTCCACCCCGGACTGTAGCGCCACCTAAGTAAGTAAGTAACATAAAACAATCTAATCATTGTAAATTTTCGATATTTTTTTTAATAAAAAGTTAAGCTAAATTTTGTTTGTGCAAAAAAACCAACAAAACACCTAGTATTTCGTGTCAGGCGAAGTATTGAGTGTGAACTATTTGGCTGATATGTCTTTCAGATGAAAATTATAAGAAAAAAACATTTCAATGTATTTAGAAGATCCGGGCTTTTAGGTTGACAGTTAAATAACCTCTAAGTAATTCAAGCTTTCTTTATCCAATTGGCTGGCGTGTAAACACATATTTCCAGAAAGCCTATGATCTGATACAATTCGCGGCACTTGAAGAAGAAATAAAACGTCAACAACCTATTTGGCAAAAATAAATCATATTTCTATATTTCTGAATTTATTTTTTGTTTATTTCAATTTTCACAAAAGTCTTGAGAATCTCAAGGAAAAATCAAAAATTTAAATTTAGTGGTAACGTTTGACAGAAAGTGAAAGGCAAGTAGGTACACGTACAGCGAAGTAAATGATTATATTCGAATTTTCGAACTTACTTTAGCAATTGCAATTTGCAACATGCTATTCCTTTTCTAAAAACTCTTGCTCAAAGAAAATGCAAGTTTTTTTCATACGACCCATTATTTTGGTTGGGGTTGCTTACTAGATGTGCGGACTAGATTTCTCTAAACGAATTACCTGGATTGGTGCTTAACGTCACTTTTACCACATAAAAAAGTCGTAATGCCAACTGAGTACTAAATCGAGAAAATTTCTTGACTCGATTTGTTGGTTACCCTTTCAGCCAACTGTTAATCTGTCAATCATAATCTATGCCAATATAAAATTTTCACCTGCTGTCAAATTTAGTACACTTTTGTTTTAGACCGTACTTGTATTTTTGTAAACTCGGGAAAGTTTCAAATATGTAATTAGTAATATTTTTTAGACCCAAAAATGGCTTCTAAAAACCGTTTCGATGTTTGTTTGTCTTTGATAACTTTTGCTAACTACTAATACTACTATATATCATACCCAATGCTTAGTTACATACTAATTTACTGTGAATGATCGCATTCCTAGTATGTTTATCGGTTTTGCTTTATCGCCACCTCCTTATACTATGCGTATCCATATGACTGCTGTTAGTGCAGAGAGAGGAATTTTTGTAAAAAGTGTACTAGATGTACTAGATCGAAGAGTGTATCAAAGCGTTATGGAAATTATTATCACCTTTGTTATTCAAAGTTTGTATATGCATGTTCAGTACCGACTCCAGCTAAACTAGCGCCTTGTGCAAGATTTACAAAAAGCGCCCCCTTTTTCATATTTACACACATGCATAGGTCTTTTCCACATAATCCAGGAGAAACACTTTCAATGCGTTTTTTTTATCGAGTCTTCGGAACTACCTTGTCATTGGATAATTTTCGTTGATAATTTAAAATTGAAAAATGTCTATTATTTGTTTTTGAAGTTGCTACATTGCAGTGATGTGAGTTAATGCGCAAGAAATAATTCGGCACGGGTGTGATGGATGTTTTTACTTTGGGCTTTTTGAACAGTCTTGGCAGTATTTGTTCGCGGAAGATAAAATCAATTTTTCTTTCCTAGCCATGCGCCCCCAGAAATTGGCGCCCTGTGCATTTGCACATCTTGCACATATGGTTGTTGCGGACCTGTGTATGTTAAAAAAGTTCCCTTTAAAGGAGGTTATTTTATGCACAATTCTGAGTTCCTATACGATAGATCAAGGCTGGTATAAAATTGAAGTTAAAAATCCGTCTTAATTCATATTTGATCCCTCTGAATCAACCACCAAATAAAATCCACTCCTGATCCACAGCTGTTTCGTCCGCTTACAATTATTATGCATCGATCCACATCCACTCCATCGGATGTGATCCATTGAAAGAAAACCTGGACTTGGTACCGCGCGAACGAATACCACCGCAATAACTGACCGTACGTAAGTCGTACCGCTGACTGTGCGACTAAGGATTAAATAATCGCATTCATGCTCCACAAAAACACACAGAGAGGAAAGTGGAGGAAAAATTTAAATTCGATCAACTTTTCTGGAGCAACTTTTAATTGAATTATGTGCATTTCTATATGTGTGCCCGTGCACCTATGTCGCAATCGTTTGGCAATTGCGATTTGAAAGTGTATCTCATGTGTGGCTGTCCACTCGCATAGGCAATACCATTTCGACTGTTGAGTTTTTAATTTCCCAAATTGCATGCCATTGGAACTGTGTTGTGTAGTATAGCCTGACAGATACTGATAAAGAATCTTGTCCGTACCAAGTGTTTGCTTGGTGATAGTAGTTTTGTTAGTTTGGCGTGGCTTAGCCGTTATATAAGTCCGAACAATTATGGAAGTAACATGCGAATGAGAGCGAAGGGGGCCATGAACGGTAGGTATAGAGTATTGATTCAATTCTGGACCTTAAACAGAGTCACCGCTATAGAGATGGACAGGTTTTCGTGAAACACACCCAATCCCACGCTTATGCGCGAATCCGAAAGTTGTTCCAATAGATCTCTTTCGCTCACCGCATGTGGTATCTGTCATACGAATTTAGATTGCAAATGTGCGACCGGGCGAATGCAGCTGAACGGTTTTTTGACACCATTTTTTGGCCTAAGGCGACAATGTGGCAAAAAATATTTTTTGAGCATAACGCAGTGCGTGTGTGTGTGTAGTGAAAGAATAATCTTTGACAATTCGACAGATTCTTCGCAACAATCGATCGCAGTTCTATTACTTTCTCAGTCAGTTGTCACTAACTCCAGTTCAGCGAAAATTGTAACACATCTAAACGCAGTATATATGTAGCTGCAACAACAACAACCCATTGTCTCAAACCCTTGGGCACTCGTTGAATTAATTCCGCACTTCCTCGTTGTTGTCTTTTCAGTCGCAACCAATTGTTGTCCACACTGCCGCAAGCGTTTAAATGAAAATATTTGTCTGCACTAACTCCATCGCGATAGTCCGCCATAAACCTACAATTATTATAGTCCCCAATAAATCTGCATAAATCGACAAAAAGTTCCCATAAATCTTTAACCTGTCATATTTCTCATTTGCTTCGTTACTTCAAAGTAGATGTAAACTCAATGGACACCGTTGGCGCACTTAAGTATATCCCAAAGAGTTGCAATAAATTCGATTCGCACACATGCACTAGGAATCGAAGATTCGAGAGATTAATTACTTTGGCCTGGCCTAAGGAGGAATTACGTCATGAAGTCTGTATAAAATTAAGCCTTCCTGTGTTCAACACAGCAGCAGGTAATTAAATGCTTACAAGATACGAAATTAATCTAAGGCCGCCATGGGTATGAGTAGAATCCACACATAAGCATAATGTGCGAGAGCGCGCGAGTTAAGTATCCATAGCAAAACATATTGAGAAAAAAGATAACATTATTTGTATTCAATGATATCTTTAGTCTCTAGTACAGTCTTGCACACAACGCTACAATGATAACATATGTAAAAGAGATAATATCGTTTGTATACAATGTTGGAATATTATCTCTTCTTCATTATCAAGCAAGACGATTGTACGCTTGGGTCTCCTTGTAGATAGATAAGAAAAGTATATAAATACGACTGTATGATGAATTTATCAACAGTCTTATTGTAACTACATAGTAGCCTTAAGCTCCTTTTAGAATTAGTAAAAAGTATTTCAATAATAAAGGACATAGTTCCAAATAAATATTGTTTAATTTTAAAAGTAAGAAACAAGTGTTTTAATTGGCGATCCTGCCAGGAGGTTAAATATACTTTTTAACTTCAATCGAGCGGACCTCGGGAACAAGTAGTGAAATCTAGTATAAACAGAACACTCGCGTTACCGGTTACAAGAATTACCTAGCATAGCAGGTACAAATATAGCTTCTTCGTACGAAGCAGCAAAGCAATTCAGTGAAAGTGTATATGTGGAGAAAAAAAACACACAAATTCGACGACAACAGACACGAGTTCAAAATGGAACAACTCGCAGTATTAATGGCAAGATTAGAAGCTTTAGAAACCAGGAGCAACACAGTAACACAAACCCTAGAGCACACACGCACAGAGAATGCAAGGTTAGCAGCAATAATAACTAACCAAAATCAAATAAACACTAATTTAGAAACAAAACTAAATGAAGTAAAATCTGGATTAGGCATAGTACCAAACATACCTGTGCTAGAGGAAATAAGAACCACATATACAGATGGTAGTGAAATACAGTTAGACGCATTTAAAAGCCTACCTATTTTCAACGGCGATCAATCAAATTATCGGTCGTGGCGCGAAGAAGCATCCAGATTAATGGACAGCATTAAAAACTTCAAAACACACAGTAAGTACGCAGCAGCATTGACTATAGTGAAAAGTAAAATACAGGGTGCAGCCGCGAATGTGTTAACTAATTATAACACAATTTTTAATTTTGAGGCGATACGTAACAGATTAGATTATACGTACTCTAATCAAGAACCTCTATACGTGCTACAAGACATGATGAAAGCCATCACGCAAAAAAGAAGCACACTGTCTGAATACCACGACGAGATAAATAAAAATCTCAATTTAATAATATCAAAAATCACTATGTCAGGTGATCCGCCGAATATAATCGACAGACTAATTAAAAATGCTAACGACGACGCAGTTCGTATATTCATTGATGGTATGAGTGACAACTTTACAAGAGGATCATTATATTCAGCTACAATAAATGATCTAGAACACGCATTCGCAATTGCTCGCAGAATAGAACATGATAATGTGCACAGGCATTTACATCTCACTCAGGATAAGCACCACAAAAATATGCCACATGAACGCAGAAACGAAAGAAGACCAAATTATTCGAGCCAAACAACGAATTATCAACCCCAGAAGCAATACGATAATATGCAGCAACACAATCAAGGACCACAGCCGATGGAGATAAACTCGAGACAAATTGTACATGCACAGCGACAAAATTGGAATCAATACAAACCCGATGTATATAATCCACCAGCGAAACGTGAACACAGCGGGAGTTTCAACACACACAACAGACCGCAACGATCTTATCAGCAGAACTTCAAGCAGCAGAGAGTAAATAACTCCCGACAACAACGCAGAGACGATGTCAGCAGTACATATGCAGAAGCAGATGAAACGGAATGTATGGTAAATAATAACATAAGAATAGATCATTTAAACTAGTAGACGGGTTGCCCTGCTTAAATTTAACTAGTACTATTTCTAAGAAAATTTATAAAATTCTTATTGATACTGGTGCAACCCATAATTACATTAATAGAAAATGCGATTCTAGCAAAAAAATTAAAATTAAACCTATAAAAATAAAAACAATGCATGGTTATTCTATGGTAGATACAAAGAAAGTAGTTAGGATATTAAAGAAAAATATAACATTTTTTGAATTAGAGGATATTCAGTCTTTTGATATGATATTAGGATATGAAGGACTTAAAGTTCTAAACGCGGAAATAAATTTCAGTAATATGACTCTAACTACCATAAGCAGTGTCGAATCTATTCAGAAAATTAATTACATAATTGGGGAAAATAATATTTATAAAGCAGACATAGATAGACTGATGAAGATTAATAACAGCATAGGACCGTTACCCTTTACAGATACTATAGAAGCAAGCATTAGGACGACCAATGATAATCCGGTTTATGTTAAACAATATCCATATCCCATAGCAGATAACGAATTCGTAAACAAAGAAATACAGAAACTCTTACATGACGATATAATAGAAAAAAGCCATAGTCCTTATAACAGTCCCATATGGACAGTACCTAAAAAAGGTTTGGACGAAAAAGGAAAACCAAAACGGCGCATGGTTGTTGATTTCCAAAAACTTAACGCTCACACTGTAACAGACAGATACCCCATTCCGGATGTCAACATGACAATTCAAAATTTAGGTAAAGCCAAGTACTTTACAACATTAGATTTGGAGTCAGGTTTCCACCAAATTAAAATCAAAACAGATGATAAAGAAAAAACAGCTTTTGCTATAAATGGCGCAAAATATCATTTTAAACGAATGCCTTTCGGGCTCAAAAATGCACCAAGCATATTTCAGAGATGCGTGGACGACATTTTGAGAGACTTTGTAGGTAAATTCGTACACGTTTACATTGATGACGTATTGATATATTCTTCATCTGAGGAAGAACATATACAGCACATAAGTCAAGTATTCGACGTACTCAATAAAGCCACATTAAAAATATCTGATGAGAAAAGTAAGTTTTTTCAAGAAGAAGTAGAATACTTAGGTCACATAATCAGACATGGTAGAATCACTACGAACCCTGAGAAAATAGCAGCTATAGAAAATTTTCCAGTCCCACAAACGGTAAAGGATTTGAGAGGATTTTTAGGTCTTACAGGTTACTATCGTAAGTTTATAAAAGGATACGCAAGCATAGCCAAGCCCCTGACATTATATTTACGAGGAGATAACGGTAAAGTAAACAAAAAACAAAGTAAAAATATTAAGTTAAATCTGAATGATTCAGCATTAGAAGCGATTAGAATTTTAAAAAATTATTTGAAAGAACAAGTCGAACTTTTTCAACCGGATTATAGTAAACCATTCGAGCTTACTACTGATGCATCCAACATAGCTATTGGAGCCGTACTAAGTCAGAATAAGCAACCTATACACTTCTTGTCAAGAACACTGAGTAAGACAGAAGAGAACTATAGCACAAACGAGAAAGAGCTATTAGCGATCATATGGTCCTTACAAAAACTCAGAAACTACATATATGGTATAGCAGACTTAACCATATATACCGATCACCAGAGCCTTATATATTCTGTATCAGAAAAAAATCCCAACACAAAGCTGAAACGTTGGAAGGGAATCATTGAAGACTTTGGAGCAAAATTAGTTTATAAACCAGGAAACCTAAATCTTGTAGCTGACGCATTATCACGTCAACGCATAAATACTTCTACCATAGAAACAGCACATTCAGCTGAAAGTTCTTCTAATGATATAATAAAAACTGTGAATCAGCCTTTTAATGCATACACTGCACAGTTCGAACTTATTGAAGATATAACAAATAATATCGAAACACAAATCTATTTTAGTAACAAAATAAGACTCATAATAAAGTTTAAGGACAAAGACTCTTTACTAAGGCAGATGAAAGAAGTTATACAACCCCAAAAGATTGTAGCTTTGCATACGAAATTTGAAAACATATACAAATATGGTGAAAACATAAAAAAAGAATTCCCACTAGTAAGATTTATATTCACACCAAGAAAACTTCAAGACGTGACAAATTTGGAGGAACAACTAAAACTTGTAAGGGTAACTCACGAAAGAGCACACCGAGGGTTACGTAACAATATACAAGAAATCTCAGAGAAATATTACTGGCCCGATCTAAATAAACAAGCAAAGAGTTTCAACAGAAAATGCATAGCATGTCTATTTGGAAAATATGAAAGAAAACCTATCAGAGAACCTCTGAATAATTCAGAAATACCAACACATGTGGGAACACACATTCATATGGACATATACTTCAACGACAAGTATACTTTCCTTGTAACAGTAGATAAGTATTCTAAATATACAATCCTTCGGGAAATCGAAACTCGAAACAGACTGTACGACGTTATGGAAGAGGTCTTATCTAATTATTTCCCAAAATGTGAACGACTCATGACAGATAACGAGAAGGGATTCAAAACAGAAATGGTGAACCAAATGTGTTTGAAATACAACATAACTAAAGTAGAAACTCCAGTATACAGATCGACAGCGAACGGTCAGGTAGAACGTGTAAACGGTACAATAACTGAACTGTCTAGAATATTCACAATTCAGAATAAAACAAGACTTATCGAAGAAATATTTAGAACAGTGCGTGAATTAAATAATTCTATACACTCAGTTACCGGTTTGAAACCTAGAGACATTTTCTTTAATCAAAATAAATATAGCAATAGTGAAATTATAATAAATAAACTAAACTCAGCATCCAAAAAAGTGATCGAACGTCTAAATAAAGGAACTCGACACAGAGAGTATAAAAAAGGAGATAAGATAATGGTAAGAATCACAGGTCTTAGAAAGAAATCTAACGCCAGATACATAACAAGAATAGTAGAAGAAGATAAAGGAGACACTGTAATCTCTAAAGAAGGAATAAAAATTCACAAGGATAACATAAAGAATTATCATTTTTCAGATGACGAAAATATTAATATTCCTAACATTACTAGGAATTGTACAGAGTCAAGAAGGGCAAGGAAACGTTCAAATAACTGAGTTACTAAACAAGAAGTTTATACTTACGCAAACAGATGACGTGTATTTATTCAAAGAACAAACTTATTTGTTACATGCCACCAACCTGACTTCGATATTTCAACCTTACGTAAATATCGTAACTAGTAAATATCAACCTACACAAGAAGAAAAAATTTGGTTAAGTAAAATTAAGAATTTAGCAGACCAATTACAAGAACATACTAGGCATACTAGATCAATTAACTTTTTAGGAACAGCTTTCAAATATGTGTTTGGTAATCCTGACCATTATGACTTAGTTAACATAGAAACGAGTATAAATAATCTCATAGAAAACAATAATAAACAAAAAACTATAAATTCTAGATTTGAACAAATTTTGCAACAATTCGAAGGTCAGAGCCTTAAAGAACATTTAGTAATAGAACAAGTGTACGAACAATTATTATTATTGACCAGAACAATTAATGCAGCAAAAAATAATGAATATTTATCAGAAAGCCTAGACTTAGATGACATTAAAAATATTATTCAACATGAAATAATTCAAGTACCCATAATAAATATACTTGAGTACTCTAAAATATTATTAGCTAGAACTGATGAATTCTTCATCACAATATATAAATATCCAGTTCTAATTAAATCATGTAAATTGTATAAAGTAACACCTTTAAATTCAAAACATGGAAAAATCATTACAGATAAAACAATTGCCTTATGTAACCAAACTTATTTAAGAACAAGAAATTGTCAAAATCATCTAAGTAAAAACATTTGTGAAATTAACTTTGAAGAAGAAAATTGTCTTATTCCACTTTTAAAGAATATAACTTCAAAATGCAACATTAAACAAGAATACGATTACGACTTAGAAATTGAATCCGGTGTTATGTTATTAAGCGGTAAGCATAAGTTAAATAATCAAACAATTAATGGTATAAACTTAGTTACTTATGAAAATACTATAAATCTAGACGATAAAATATACAAAAACATGCATAAGCAAATTAAAGAAGTTATATTAAGAAATCATAATTCAGAGTCTTACATCGACCAAATAATTAAAGAAGATACAATGTACAAATTCGATAACATAGATACTTTAAAAAAACTAATTATTCCTTTTGAAGAAAAACCGATATTATCAACTATATACACAATTGTAACACTGATTGTTATTCTAGCATTTACGTACGTAATGATAAAAACTATACAATGTATAACAGATCGTCAAAAACAAAAAAAGATTGACGCATATAACAAAACTTATGAAAGAGAAATGTTAAAAATAGCGTCGAAAAATCGGGACGATTTCGTTTAACAAGGGGGGGAGTTAAGTATCCATAGCAAAACATATTGAGAAAAAAGATAACATTATTTGTATTCAATGATATCTTTAGTCTCTAGTACAGTCTTGCACACAACGCTACAATGATAACATATGTAAAAGAGATAATATCGTTTGTATACAATGTTGGAATATTATCTCTTCTTCATTATCAAGCAAGACGATTGTACGCTTGGGTCTCCTTGTAGATAGATAAGAAAAGTATATAAATACGACTGTATGATGAATTTATCAACAGTCTTATTGTAACTACATAGTAGCCTTAAGCTCCTTTTAGAATTAGTAAAAAGTATTTCAATAATAAAGGACATAGTTCCAAATAAATATTGTTTAATTTTAAAAGTAAGAAACAAGTGTTTTAATTCGCGCTTAACCGACTAATTGAAGACGTTTGTGCGATCTGATCAATGTGATGTGAACTTTAAGTCACGGCAACTTCCAGCCTGGGGCTATTCTGGGAGTGTTTTGATGGAATCTGCTGTGTGTAGGTACGAGCGCCATTGTCCAGAAGCCAGTAGGTGGTATATGGTTATAATGGGCCATCTGTGAGCGAGCTGTAGAAAGATCAACTCAGGCAGAAAGGTTAACCATTTCAGTTAATAAATGACGGTGGTGGTTGAGTCCTAGTTCCCAGATATATGTCAAGTGGTGTCAAGCTTTGGCATTGCGTTCTTAAGCCAAATTAATGAGGTGCTAACACAGCGTTCGAATAGAATGAAGATGCGAATATGAAGCTTAAAATAATAGATGGCAAAGATGCGTAATTGTAGGCAGTTACTTCGTTCACTCCTCCTCATTAAAACGCAATTGGAAATGCCGCTAATAGTTAGTTAATTCAAGAGGAATGAAAAAGACATCTGAGGCTTTTCAAAAATGCATACCGTGCTAATGATTGGTGGTATGCGCAATCGCGGAAGCACGGCACTTCATTCATAAGATATGTGATTGCATTAATCAGCGGCTTTTGATTTTGCTCGCTTGTCTTAATGAGCCGACGAATTAAGATGGCATCTTCAGTGTGGGCAATGCAAAGTAACTTAAAAGGATAATTTGTAAATGACATTTTATAAATATATTTATATTTATACATTTCTCGCAGCCATCGGTTTAGTTGAGGCTTTAAAAATATAGTACACAAAATAGTAACGCCCTAAAATAAATCAATTATAAAGAGCCATCCTGTTTCAGTTGCACAACTGCTAATGTAACCCAACCATATGTAGTGTCTTTTGAACACACACTTTTCAGTACTAGAAAAACGTCTGCAACCTTAAGCTAAGTACGCTGCTCGAGCTAAATTTTCGCTCCCATACAAAAATCTCTCAAAAATTTAACTGAGCTAAATTTAAGCGAACCCATTTAGCTGAGTGGTACGCTTCTCGAGCTAAATAATCAAACTTTTGTTTCAGAATGTACTTCATGTAGCTGTCAAAATTTAGCGTGCCCATTTAAAGGGGCGGTAAATTTTCTCAAGCTAACTTTTGACATATCGTTGTGTTCTGTTGTTTTGATGCAATTTTGTATTGTGGAGCATGAGAGAAGTAAGCAAGGATGTGTTTTTTTTAATAAATACCTCGACGAGGAGTACCTAATATCGGAAATGGTTAAAATCAGAGTGTTGAATTTTTGAAGTACATTATTTTGAAAGAACAGCTATTTTCTGTGACACTTATCCGCGGCGTGCTTTATGTCAAAATTAAGCTGGGATTTCAGGTAATGTGTGGAGAGAAAAGTTGGAGAGCAGGTAAAATTTAGCTGAGCTCGAACAGCCTACTAAACTTTAGCACATAATCAGCCACAGCGAAAAATTGGAGTTACGTTATTTCACTTAAACCACAATAAGTCGTTTAATCGTTAGTTCGTTTGACATATTGTTTTAGAATACCTTCGTTTGATCATGTACTTCTGCAGTCGTCTTAAAATGTACTCGGTTTTGGGCGCATTCTACAACAAAAATATTTCCAAAAGACTGTTTGTTAAAAATATATACACCTAAAGGTTAAAAGTAAAGAGAAAGCGTTAGAAAAGTTTCAATTTGTTAAAGCAATTTAAAATACTTTTGTTTGTATGAATTCGAATTATTTTCTAGCTGTAAGTCGATAAAAGTACATACTCGTACAAGATTTTTCCTCTCGATATTCAAGTTTGACAGATTCCTAACAACTGTCTAATAAAACGTCAAATTTTGTTCGCTGCCAGGTGCTGTTACAAAGCCGACTAACCGACGGTTAGCAAGGATTATAAATAATGATAAAAATGCTTAAAAATGTTTGCAAATTAAAACTGTCATCTATTTGACGTTTTGTCAAACAATTACTCTTCGTATCAACAGAGCTTCAACCTCTATGTCTGAATTCATAATACGCCACTATTACTATAATGTATAAGCTTTAAATTATCTTCTATCTAATAGTTTAACCACAACTACCTAACTCTCTGCCATTCGTCAAGACCTGAAGCCTGTTTAAGTTAGTTAACCATCAATTTTCGTTATTTGATATTCGATAGTAATTTCCTTCGTAATAGCAGCAATCAAATTGCAGTCTCGATAGGACGTTCAAGTATTTCCTTTTGTCATTCGCAACTACAACGTCTGATCTTTTATCATAAAAAACGATATAAGCTATAAAGAAAGTCTGTTGGAGGTTTTAAATTTCATGCGACACCAGACTTTAGAAAGCACTCAAATGCATACATCTCGATTTCCACATTATGGGGGCTACACAAATGCGATGCAACTACGGGCATGACTCCTATTGCAGGTGAAAGATGTCATAATACAAGGTCAGTATAGCCTAGTCGTGCGAAACGCTCTTCTACAATATACATGATCTACTTTCGATATTCGATGACATTGTGGATAACAGCAGGAACCAGCCTGAACCATGTTCAAATCTTCATAACTAGATCATGGATCTAGAACAAAATCTCCACAAACATCAGACTCAGACCTAGTGTCGTGATCGATTTTCAATATAAAAGGATATGCCAAGTCAAGCAGCAAGACAATTCCGTTCACATCGTCTCAGTGGATGTCATGTGCCAACTCTTTAACAACTCTGTCGGCAAACGGACTTTGTCTGGACAATTTCCATTGGTGTAGGGGGTTGTGATCTTTGTCACTCGTTTCTCAGTAGGCAGCGCTTAATTTAGTACGGAATCGTGACTGTGGTTACATAATTCAAACGGAATTGAATCCGTCCCGATGAGTGTCGGCTTAAATTGCATTCATTTGAAATGTGTAAATGCAAATGCAAGTCACAGATCGGTTGCTTTTTATAGAAACGGTGAGCATAGGTCTCCAACTGGTGTGGTCTTGTGGATGAGATTTGCATGGTTCACTGCGATCTTGATTATTGTGTGTTGATGTTGGATTCTTTCGGTAGTTCCAAATGATTGGATATATTGTGTAAAAACAGGTTGACTCCGTCAAAAAAGATTAAAATCAGCATTTAGAGGGATTTTATATTTACAACTGTCTGTTGTATGTCAATATGTCAGTTACAGGAACAGATTTTTTTTATTTAATTTCTTTAAAAGAAGTTGCTGCTTAAAACGATGATTTGAATAAATGGGGATGCCCTCTATCGGGGCAACACGTGCACTACACAAGAGACAAATAAATGTCAAACAAAATAATTTATCGCTGTCATTGTTATTGTGGTGAATCAGGCACTTAGGAATTGTGGTGAATCGGGCACTTGGTCATCCTCCAAGTTCCACTTCCAATTGGAGACTGGAATCTGTCAAGTAAGCTTATTCTAGAACCATCTAGAGAAGAGTTGGAATATACATCTGGAATATACTTCTGGAATATTCGCTGATAGGTGGCAGAGCGGATATAAAAGGGGCGGGTTGAGAACAGAGATGTACAGTTGATTTTTTAACCAGCGATTGTTAAAGTTCGAAAGAGTAATCGGTTGTGAGATAAATAAGTGTAAAGTAATACAGTAAAAAAAGCGATTGGATTGAAACGTTTAAGAATTGATTTAAGTGATATTGTCGTGGTACTAAATAAGTGATTAAGTAGAAAGTGTAAATAAAGTAACTTTATTAGAAAAGTTGAACAGAATAGTTTTTTATCTTTTCGAATCCCAGCCTGAATGTAACATTATGTTTCGCTTGACAAGTGATATGAAACTACGCTACAGATTTTTACGATGACAAGTTCGTTTACGACTTTAACGTGAGTTGGAGATGGACGTCAAAGAGATTTGCCAACGAGTTCATTTGTAAAGCGGAAGTGAAAGAACCATAAATTCCGAAATTTCAATGAGGTAAAGGCTAGTACGCTGCTCAAGTGAAGTGAAATTTTCACTGCTCTCCAAAAAATGCTGTGAAATCGAAAGTGAAATATTTTTTTGGAGATTTTCGTGGAGAAATTAATGCAGGGTGACCGAGCTGAAAAGTTTTATTTTTGGGATAGCTATAGTATAAAATAAACATACTTTTTGCACTCTTATTTGACTTAAAATGAAAACAGATGGAGGAAAGAAATTGCGAACTTTGTTTTATTGTAGTTCAAAGGTTCTAGTAGTGTTTAATTTTGGCAATAATATTTGATTTGTACATAAGACCAGTGTAACACATTTTAACAATCAAGAGTGCATAGAGAGTATACCGCACCTTTTGAAAGATCCGGGAATTATATTGATGTGATTACGTCGCAGTGGCTTAGTGTTAGTGTGTTGGACTACTAAGCGAGGGGTCTTAGGTTCGAATCCCGCAAAAACCCAAATTCCAACTTATGGTTTTTTTCCACTGCGCTACCTCTCGCGAACGTCTGACAAACATCCGAGAGTATAAATGTCTTGTAAAAGCTTCTCAATGAGCCGTTTGGAGTCGGCATAAAACTGTAGACTCACAAAAAACCAATAGTTGTGAGAAGCTAGGCCTTTTTTTGTGCCAACTATTTTTTTTTTTTATGATTACTGAACCTCATTGTAGTAGAACATTCTAATACTGCTGTTTTCTTATTTGCAAACGTTTCTTATGTGGTATTCGATTATGCTTCTTTAGATTCGCTCTTAGATTTCAGATTTCGTGTGGCTAATCGAACATAAGAACATCACTTGTCCTTTTCTGTGTTGACATTCGTGCGATTGGAATATATGTAGCCTTCAACACTTTTCAAAGCGTTTTCAATTCACTGGTTAAATTTTATAATCAAACATTCTAAATTAGCGTCCCGATTGATTTCTAAATAAAGGGTTATTCAATAAGAGGTGTTATTGTGAAAGGATATGGTTCTGTATGCGTGCTTCTGGTGGCCATTTGGCTGATGTTGTTTTTCATTATTAACGGCATACCTTATTCTTTAATATGAAATAAACATCCAATCATTTATCGCAAAAAATCGCATTTTTCTTTGAATACCAAAATAACGCGTCTTATTAGAAAACCCTTTTTTTATACATAAATAAATTAATCAAATAGATTCACCCGATGCAATTACTTTCTTTGCTGTAGAGAAAAAAACAAACTCAAACGCACTTGTACCTATTGGTAAATCTGAGAAAATATATATATTCGCAAAAGCGCTCTAAAATCTGGAAAAGATAGTTTTTCTTTTTTTTTTTTTTGTACCAGAGCACATAAAAAGTGATCTGAGAGCTCCCAATCGAATGCCACAATAATATTTAAGGATTTATTATTAATTAAAGTAACTCTCATTCATTCATTAATAGTAACAAAAAGGCATAAAAAGAGTATCGTATTTAATTTTACAACGCAATTGCAGTAGCCGTCGTGTCGCCTTTACAAAAGGGAACTGCGAGCAAATCATTTTTTTGTATGAAAACACTAAATTGCCATTTTAGTATCCATAAATCATTTTATGTAAATTATCTGACCGCCGATTAAAAAGCTGTATGTTTATCTTGAGCAAAACAGTGTATAACAATTTACTGAGGCACCCTGCTCATCAAAAAGGTCATCCATGCCACCAACTTTTTGTACACCTTACTTTATGGTACTATATTCAATGCAAAAATGATAAAAGAAGTTCGAAAAATGCAGTACTCTCTTTTAAAACATCTGAACTTGAAATTAATTTCTTTACTGTCGTCCTACGAATCATTTTTCACGCCGAAATGTCAAAAATTTAATGCGACGGACAATAAAAACCAAGTGAAATAGCTGTGGAGAGATTTTAGTATCGCCACCTACAGCTCAGTTTTTGAAACGCAATTTTTCACTTGAGCTGCGTACTGCCAAGTGAAATTTCCATGTGGAAAGTTCATTTTGACATTTCGCGGTGAAAAATTTGTATGAAAAACTGGATTTCACTTGAGCAGCGTACTAGCCTTAAAGAATGAGCAATCACAATAATATGTATACCAAATTGTACTAGATTTCGCTTTCGCGCGCCTCTAATTACCTCATATAAAATAATATTTGTGCCAGTTTCTTCTTAAACCGATCAATTAAATTCGATAGCGAAAACTCAAAGTCATCGATTTAAAATAATATTTATTTCAGACCTCTTGGCAAAAAGCTCATAACTTCATATTTCATTTGACAGAAATATGCCACCTAACCTCATAATTTTCGATCGACTTTTTTGCACGTCATTTCACAACTGCCAATAATTTGTCCACATTCTTTTAATCGCACCGATCTGCCATTTTATCGAATTAGTTTCCAATCGTTTTATCACAACAGTAATCCATAATGGATCACATTTTTACCATTGCTAGTGCTGTTTGCTTCTGAGAGCCAAATCACTTATTTATCACAACCACAACCCCATAGTCGCATTACTTGTGCCCACAAATTTAATGGCGAGAAACGCCACAAGTTAAAAATATATCACGCAGTCATATACCAGTTTAAGAGCTCTTGCACAAGTCTCCATAAATTCAGCTAGCGCATTAAAATTGCCATTAATTGACGCATTTGCGCTACGATTTATTTCGCGGGCCAATATTAAGTGGGCGATTATAGGCAATTGCTGGCGTTGACTATTCTCTGGTGGATACCCTCACAGATGGCTGCGCTTTGAGTCGACCCTGTTACAATTTGCGCCCTAAACACGGGCAACATGTCCAAATTGTTAGCAATCCCCCGTCTTTTTCGGTTGGCCAGCTCTCTTTGTGATACACCGCTGCACGAATCCTAATTAAAATGTTCGTTTCGTTGAGAGATCGAGCCAAATTCGGGATGAACCAGAGTCCATTTATGGACGTTGAACGGTGTCCCAATTAAAAGGCTCACCAGCACCAAGCAGCTGTCACTTGTGAAGAATTCCAGATATGCTTTACAAGATTTTCGGTTTCGAAATATGTGTGCATCAAAAAAACACCGCAACGATCTGCATAAAAATGTCCACGTACGCGGACAGCCATCGGATAATGACTTAATTTTAGAATCAAGAGTTGTCGCGGAAAATCAGCGCACGCGATATATGGACTCGCCGAATTGATGTGAACACCTCCGAAAGAAATGATTTGACAGCGCTGTGGCTATCGCAGTCGAAAAAAACTACATGACCCAGTTCACGCGGAGCAAAATGTTTGTGGAATGTCTGATTGAAAGCCCATTTTAGGAATTTTTGGCTTGTACCGTATTAGTGTCAATATCCTAGAATTGGAATTGAATGGAACGACGACTAAGAGTACACTGCTGGTGTACGTGATTAACAACAACTGTCAATTAGAGCTGACGCGTTTAAGGATGTGAGCGATGTATAACGGGGCAATTAAGGGGAATTCACTGTTGCATTTGTGTGTTTACATTGCAATTTAATGAATTTGAACAGATGCAGCTAGCGAGCTGGTTCTCATTGGCAGGACATAAAAGATGTGTGATGGGAATGTGTATACATTATCGGGCCTTACCAATAAACATTTTTAGTTTCGAATTTAAAATAGGTTAGTTCACAGTGGCTATATTTTTCATACAATTTTTTCAATTGCAAGCTTCCGTAAATTTAAAGTCGAGACTAAAATTTGTTATTTGTACGGCGAATCTTCTTCAACATGGGCAGGAGTACCAGTAAAGTTGAACTGGGAAAGACGATGATTGTGAATCATTTTCACTATGGCTGCCATATATCCTCTTCTTCTGTTGTAAACAAAAATTGATTCACTTGTATTAATCGCACATTTACTGGCGAAAGTGCAAAGCGAATTTCAGGTTCAATTCCTGACAGTACTTAGTTGTGCGCGAAAAACCTTCTTTAGAGTTTTTCTTCCAATTTTAACAGTCACTTAAACGAGTCTGATGATGAATTAAATAAGTCGTGTAAGTTGTCCAGATTTCGAACGTGAACTTTTTTCTGTCGATAAGCTGTCAAATTTAAATTGCTCTGAACTCGCCCTGGTACTGAAAACCTGTGTTTGACATGATTTCCAGGGCAAGCTTGTTATGCTCTGAACTGACCCCAGTTAATTTTTTTGGGCAAGAATTGAGTGCTGAGTTTTGCTGTAATTTCGCTTGATGCTGTCATTCATTTGTTGAGATATTGTGATAAAAGTAAATACAATAAATTTAATATACAAAGGTGAATTGTTTGAGAACACCAACGTTTATGAACTAAAATTTTATATTATAGGAAAATGGAATGAAAAAAAAAAGCTGGAATCAAAATCTATATTGCAAACACTTTTATCTACTGTTTGTACTATGGTAAGCCCAAGTAAGAATTTGGCAACTCATTTTTAACAATAAACGGACAAAAAGTATTTTATTCTTGATACTTCGTTCACCTTGTCTAAAACTGAAAGCCTCCAGGACAACATATTTTGCGTTCGATATAGTAACCGAGTTCTTAGGACTGTGCAGGGTTTTTGACAGGTGTTCAAATTAGCTGACACTTCTCAGTGCGCATTTGTGGGCATGTCAAACAAACCTAGTATATTGAACTTGTTTAAATCATATAACAAATCTTTGACTTATAGTAGCGTTTTACTTTTTGTGTGTTAGCGCTGCAAACTACCCACTGAAGGGCAGCGAAAACGTTCTCATATAACAAATCGCTACGAAGTCTAATTTCGGAATAAACGGACTATGAAGCTGAATTAAAAAATAATTCCTCCTGAAGTACTGCTGCTGGAATAAGAACACAGCCTTAAATCGAAATGATAATTCATTTTCCTTCTAGAAACTTCGAAATACTAACAAATTTCTTACGTAGGTATACCAATGGCCAAAAACAACTGTAACAATCTGTCGAGTACTTTCGGGATATTGCAAAATTTAAGCAGTTAATGAAGTAAAAGCGACGTGACTTATGAAGTTTGACATGTACACAGAGAAGTTCACCCTCAAATTAGAGTCTGATTGAGAGTGACAGAATTTGAAATGTATTAAAAGTGGTTGATTTTACCGACGACTAACCGAGATCAACCATTTGAATAATATGCAAATACCTACCTAATTACGAATGTAGTTGTGTCCAGAAAAGCCAATTTTCCAATTCACTTCTAATCTAGTCCGCAAATTACTTTTGCGGCCCCTGCTGCGACAATTCTCTTAAATACTCACAATCGCAATTATATCTGCCACATCTAGAGCAATTCACCTACCGCGTACGACCTCATAAGCTGCCAACTAAAACTAAAGATTATATAGCCGAGACAAGAAAATTGTCAGATCTAAATTGTGTTTCCACGCATATGGTGGGCTGCAGTCGAACCCAAACTGAGGCGGCAACTTTTACAGTCCTTGAATGTTGTCATTCATGTAATATCCAACCATTCATTGCACACCGTGTGTCAATCGGCAACCTCAATCTTTCACAGTTGAGAGACCTTCTCCAGCCAAAGAACACGAGCGTGTTGTACCTACGTATCTCGCCAGAGTATCAGGCGACTTTTGTTCCATCTCAGGCAGCGCCAGTTAATTATAGGCTAATTGCAAAGTTTTGTTGATCCGTTTTCAACGATACCTTACCTTGTTACCCACGAAATCAGTTAACAAGTGCGAAGTGGTGAGCAAAAATAAATCACACGGCAAATGCATCGTCAACGGCACAAGATCACGATAAATACCGTCGTCGTGGTACCCACACTATGTGACTCTCGATTGGAGTGCATTAACCTAAAAATAGCGTTTTGGGACTCTGGTTAGCTTTTTTCCCACACAGTGTGAGTTGGAAAAAAATTGAAGAAAAAAACTTGCATCCACTGCCCGAGGTACAGACAGATGGAAAGATACACAGTATCTATGACTTTCAATTAACAAAGTAACCTACTAAAATTGATTTACGATTGGTTCGATTTATCGGCTTCGGCTTCGGCTTCGGTTTCCCCGACAGAGTCCACACAGAGTAGGTGCACAGGCGCACAGTTGGAAGAAGTTCAACAGTACCATGGTGGGTATGAGTTCAATCCATATAATGTGGATCAGGCCTAACAATATCAACTTTACAAGTGGGGTGCGTTTTTCTCAAGTCTTGCATACTTTTTTTCTTCTCTCACTTAGTGCTCGACTTAGAGTCGTGTTGGCCCAGATTTATGTACAATCGCAGCGGCATAGAATTTGGATTTTGCATAAAGTGCAGCGTTTCGTTTTTTGGTCTGTATCTGACACATGACCAACTGAGAGCAGATTTATGGTAAATGATTTGCCGTTTCGTTAGATAGAAGAATGTGCATTGTACCTGTTCTGGAAAATAAGTTTGAAATTCAGATTGGCTAATGTGGGCAGCAGCTGCTGGCACGCACTATATTTGTCGGCACTAAGAGAGGTCTTGTACAGCAGGGGAGTCTTGAAAGGTTTTGGCTCATATATGCGCTTGGGGTTATGTCGAAGATTGCCATTTCGTGTTTCAGTCTTGCAGTATAGAATATTCTTCGGTTACGTAATAAACTAATTAACAAAAGCCAAAACAGAGACTGTTAGCGATTGCAGTCACCGAAAGTGACAAATGGCCACTGTCTGATGGAAGTAGCAGAGTTTGGTTAGAGCAGTTTGCCCTTGATTGAACATTGGGCCAGGCAATAGAGTATAAAGCTGGTTAAGGTGCGCAGGGGGCCGATTTTGGAGTGAATAGTACGAAATAATGATCGATCACTTTTTTGGAGCAGTTCATTTAAGCACTGCATACAAAGGTTAAGCTTTACCCGACATTTTAATGGCTGTGCTCAAGCAACGCAATCAGAATCAAACAAATGAATAAGTATAGACGCAGAGTTAGATATTATTTGAGGTTATTTTTTTTGTCAAATGTAAAATTCAACAGTGGAAATCTAGATCGCCCATTGCAGTTCTAGGTCAGAATAATTAATCTAAAAGCGAAACAACTTTTAAACTAATATTGCTTTGCTGCGAGTCGGATAGAATTGTATTTTTGGAACAACTTATTTGAACACCTCTGCATTTATGCATGCATTTCCATTCTTCCTAAGTCAAATGAATGTTAACGCTGAAATTCAAATTCTTAAACTAACCTACAAGTTTGAGAAAGAAACAATTTATGTCGTTTTCCATTCGGACAGAAAAACCTTTTTTTTTTTAGATTCAGAGCAGTTTTTCTGCTCTCGAAATCAGCTGGCTGTCAGATTTCGTGTTCCATTGGTAGCAATGAAATCACTTTTTTTCAGAGCAATTTTGCGAATCTCGATTTCCGAGCGAGATTTAGCGTCATTTGTCGAACTTTAAAGTGTGTTTACTTACGTTTTATGGTGAGAAGTCTGTGAAAAATAGAGAACAATTTACATTTGGCCACTGCAATGGATAGCAACATAAACTGAGTGGGTTCTTATGAACACAAATTACAATTTAAGAAAAGCTGACTTTTACAGTATGTTATGTTCCATTGGGCACGAAAAATCTAAAATCTGAGAGCAAAATCTGAAAATCCCAATGGAAAACGACATAAAACTTACGCTGCTCGACCTAAATTTTAGCTTCCGTACAAAATTCTCTCCAAAATTTTGCTGTGCTAAATCTAAGCGAATTTAGTTGGTAAAATCAAGCTTTTGTTTTAGAACAATGGGGAGGCAAATTTTTTAAAGCTAATATTTTGACAGTTCGTTGTGGTGTTCTGTTCTGTTTTTTTTTTTTTTTTTTTTTTACTTTTTGTATTGCGGAGAAGTAAGCAAGGATGGCTTCTTTCATTAATTAATACCTCGACGAGGAGTACCTAGAATCGGAAGTGGTTGAAATAAGAGAGAGTTGCATTTTTGAATTTTTAAAGCAAGTTATTTTTAAGGAGCAGCTGTTTTATTTTCTCTGTTTCAAAATTTTGCTAAGATTTTAGCTATGATTGGAGAGAAAAGTTACAAAGCAGATAAATTTTAGTTTAGCCCCAGCAGTGTACTAAGATTAAGACTCTCCCATAGGTACTTCCCATATAAAATGTTTGTATAAAGTTTGATTTGTTCGAAAACGGCTCTAACGATTTCAACCATAATAATAGCTTAAGTAGGTAATTTTCGAAATTCGAATAACGATAATTTTGAAATTTGGACTTAGGTATCTCGAAAACGGTCCATACGATTGTAAACAAAAATTCTTTTCTAGGGTAATTTGGTCATTTCTAACTTAATGGCAAACTCAGTTTTTTTTTTCGGTATTATCGTAAAATGAATTTTTGGAAAAAGTAATTGTTAAAAAAATTTGTTTTCTTTAGCTTATCTACCTGAAAACGACAGTAACGATTTTGACCAAAATGCAAAGTTAGAGTAAAATTGATGTTCTCAAAATTATTGCGTCCTTAATTTTCAATTCGAATAACCGAAAACGCTTATTTTAAAAACCGCTCATATCTTGAAAACCCCATTTTCGAATTCGATAAAACTTTAAAAACCAAGTAATGCTTACATTCCGAACAATAACTTATAATCGGTTTTCAGTTAACAAATAGTATTTTTCAAACTAAACATTACAATATTTGGTACTGTTTTGTCTGCCAAATTTTACAAAACCGCTCTAACGATTTTGATCAAAATAAACATTAAACATACCTAATATCAGTATTCTAAATAAGATCCCGAGCTTAGTTTTTTCTCTAAAAATTTGATGTTCGGTTGATTTGATAAATCCGTTTTTAAATTACATATTTCTAAAAAATGGCTACCCAAAAGCAGATCTCTGTTCATATACATTTTTAAAACTCAATACCGCACTTTAAAATTCAAATTGCAACAGCCATTCAAAATGCAATAACAGTAGTGCAAAACTTATTTTTAGCAAACATTACCCGTTTCTACTTTTTTTCAATCTTTAGAGAAATCACTCCTAATAAGTACAGCAAACAGCAAAAAAAAAAAACTGACGCTGGCTATTTCCGTGTCGTTTTTCTATACGCTTTTTAAAAAGCAAGGAGATCCATTTCTTACCACCCACGAACTACATCTGTATTTCATTCTTAAGTAGCAACTTCTGGCAACTTTTCGCGTCTCCACAATAGTTACAAGTACCACCTACCACCATCCAGCAAACCATGTCCACAGATCCCATAGCTCGGAAAAGGACCAGAAGGCTTGCGCAACAATTGCTGCAAAGATTATCAATTTAAAGTTGAGTGGAATGATCTTGATAAGACCTGGCATTACAAATAAATCAAATTCGCATTGTAATACTCAACCTCAATTGAAAACATCAAACTTATCACGATATCGATAGATGATCACATACATCTGCCGCCTCAGAGTGTACGTACAATGGAAATACCTCCTCGGGTTAGCCTTGCATTGTGTTAAAATCACATACAAACATGCGTCGAAACGAGACTCCCCAGCTGCCAAGCCTCCACACCACCGCATCTTGCCATAAACGATATACCACACTAGTGAACATCTTTCGAAGAATTTAAATTACAAAATGATCACCTTATTGATTAGCGATCATCTCATCGAACTGTGATGATGATGGCGATCCTCCTCTAGTACTTAGCCGCTGTCAAAGCCCCAAATGAATGAAGCTTAAGCCAGTCTTTGCTCAGTCTGTTTTTATTACTGCCATTTGGTTATTTTCACTGTTGTTGTTGTCGAAATCGGTGTTTCGACCCGAGACCTAAAAAGTAAACAAATCGACAAGCGAGACGACGACGACGACGACGTTGTTCGTTGTTGCCCACCTACAATCCAGCTATACGTGCACCTCGATGGGAAAACTATTCGCCAGCAGAAAAGTTCAGACCATACGATTCTCTGGAGGTTGAAGTAGGTTGAATTGCGCCGAGGTGGCGGTTCACCTCTGTGTATGCGATCTTGGTTATGCAATCGGCTTTAATTCCTCGGCATCGCATAGATTTGTGTTTTGCCGCTCTTTGGATGCATGTTCGAGTTTTCCCTCGCGGGGAGCAATGCAAAAATGCGCACAGCAATTCTTGGCGGCCCAACTCGATCCAAGTGCATTCAACTCTATGGAGCGCCTGTGGCTTTGGGACACTGGTGCACGGCCTACTGTAGAAAGTAAGAGTAAAATTGGAACAATCCCTGGATCAAACTCGTTTAGAATGCTGGATCAGCAAATCACCGTGTTTAATGCTTCAGCGAGTGCGGTCGATTTGCGCGTAGAGATCAATCGATTCAGATAAAGACACACTCACAACGGGTAATTAAAATGACATAATAAATTCTGTGCGCAATTACGGGCGCAGCGAGTGGCACTATATGGCTGACGCGACGTTGTTATCTGCTGGGAAAATTATGACAGATTACCCGCCATTGCGATCAGATCAAAGCGATTGTGGTAATTGAAACATGAATGCGTTTCTGAATTGATATTGAGTGATTGCTTTCAAAAGGGTGGCGTTGGCTACTTATACTTAGTAGTGCCGTAGGATGAAGATTAATTTTAACAAACGATTTGCATTAGGTATTCAACATTTTAAGCTTAGTGTAGTGCGCTCCTTGGTCAGATGAAACATTTTCAATCAATTCGTCTAACCTAGCACTAGAATTCCACCGTTTTGCTTAGGTTTACAGTAAAAGCTCATTAATTTGGAATGATGGGGGAAGGTCAAAAAAGAAATTTCCGAATTAATGAGAGATTTTTTATGCACTAAAACACATTCATAAAAAAAAAAAATGCAAGAACTTAAAACAAAAATTATTTTATTAACACAAAAGATTGCATGTACCTAATACGTAAGAATTCCAAATTAAATGCCTTTTACTGTATTTATTGAAGGCTTATAAGCTTGGTACGCTCCTCGAGCTAAATTTAAGCTCCCGTATAAAATTCTCTCAAAAATGTTGCTGAGTTAAATTTTAGCAAATCCCTTTAGCCGAGCGGTACGCAGCTAGAGCTAAAAAATCAAACTTTTGTTTCAGAATGCACTTCATGTGTCTGTCAAAATTAAGCATGAACATTTGTAATGGGGCGGCATATTTTCTCAAACTAAATTTTGACAGATCTGTTGTTCTGTGGCGTTTTTGTATTTTGGAGTAGCTACCATTAACATTGAAATCCGAATCCGAGGTTTGAACGCCGTTCAGACGGACAGACTTTCGGGAAATTTTTTTTTAGTTCCTAGATCATTCTCAGAATTGATTAACATCTCAAGTTCGAAATTTTTTCGAATTTTGCGAATGCAATAGGTATTTTTCTCTTACCATCAAAACGAAAGAGTTGAGTATCGAACTGGGGTTTGTATGTTACCTTTTTGAAACAGCTCAGTATGAAATAAATGTCCCGACGATTTTAGTTAAAGAGACGAATAGAAGGAACCTAAACTTTTTATGCCGTGCGGCTCCTTTGGATGGTGCGAAATAAAAAAGATTTGTCTCGATTTTCTTCACTTAGTAATTATTTCGTGGCAGGTCCACTACCTTCGGCCGCTTCCAGTATAAAGAGGAAGTAAAATGAATAACTTAACACCTACACTACTTATAGCTAATGCAGTGATACCAACATTGCATAAATTATTGCATTGTTTGTGGAGGTATAATATAAACAACAAACATTTCTAGTTTCGACTCTAAATTTTAATAGTTCACACTGGCTATATTTTCCATAAAAATTTCGCAATTGTGAGATTCCGTAAATTTGAAGTCGAGACTAACATTTTTTATTAGAAATAAGAAATAATAATAAATTTATTCTATCTGAATGGCTGAATTGAGAAGCTTTCTTGGGACAACTTTACTCTTGGACGATTGCTTAACATTTATAAAAGACGGGGCGGAGGAAAAAGCTGTTTACAATTCCTTGAATAGTTGGTTCATCTAATATTCTTTAATACACCAAATTTCGCAATCAAAGGACAAACAGACACGCATTATATAAAATTATACCAAATAATTAGTCACGTCTTGAGGTAACTTCTTCTCGACTAAATAAGTATAGCGCCCAACTGCAAAGAAGTGCTCAAAAGAAGAGGCTGTATTTCGTTCACTGTTCTTGCAAATAACTAGCAAATAATTAAATCGATCTTACGAATATTTCAACTCAGAAACTTGCAAACCAAACTTTCAAAAAATGGATCAGCGAATTTCTATAGGTCACCACTAAAACCATAAAAAAAAAAATTCAAAACAGTTACTACTAATTGGTAAACAAAATTCTTGCCGCCCTTGTATGGCAAACAAACAGCTCCAATCAATGAATTTTTTTCACTCGCCTCTTTACTTTGTATTTTTCATTGATAAACGAAAGAAAATCATTTACTTAAAATGGAGAAACTATTCCAAACAACAACAGCCAGCAGCAAATTGCTACAATTTTTGCAATAAATTCACAAAATTCTCATCTCAAAACTAGATCACGTAAACAACTCATTAAAAGACAAAAATTCTGCACCAAATATTGAAGCTCTTCGAGTTGATTTTCCTTTAGCCTCTGATGCTCCTTAACGATCTTGGTGACACCACAATTGGTTATGACAAACACATCACTATTATCGGCGTGCTAGACCGAACCTCGCTGCATGATACTCTAAAATATGTGGGTTAACCAAGTCAGCATATTGCTTCTAACAACAACAACTACTACTATCTGAACACACTGTCTACCAGCTAACATAGAGATGCATAGTACCAAACTGAAACATAGTCGACGTTTAGGCAACTCGCATATGCACAGCATCCCAAAGAGGTAAACCTATGCCCACCATGTGCTCTCCGATTACTATGGCACTCTGGTGGAACGTGTATGCACTAAGGGTGGGGATACTATACTAACTCTATGATTATGCTGCATTCAGGAGAGAAAAATGAATAAAAAAAAAATAAAAAAATATGTAACCGATCAAACGAAGAAACAACCATATAGCATTAGGAAAAATAAATAAATTCATCGAGGGGAGATGCTGTGACTCGATGGCAATTACACATACATGCCGGTGAAGGGAGGGCAATACGGAGGGGTGTACCCTCCATAGGTTCGATGGTGTGGTGCGTGGTGTATTTTTTCTACTTCTTCTGCATCTTCTCCTTGCAGATTTGTTGAACTTTTATCCTCCCCTATATTTTCTGCTGGTGGCAGTTGAAAGAATTTGAAATTATTTCGCGTATATAAATGGTTTTGGTCATCCAAACAGGCATCAGTTCAACAATATCTCACAAACGGATTACATCAGGTCCAGTCCTAGAACATCAAGAAGAAACATTTCGTGTGAATTTTATTTCGCTTGTGTAAATTGTGTTAAGTGCTTGGGATCGGTTGCCGAATTTCAGTCAAATTTTGAGACGAATTTTACAAAATAAAATCTAACTAGCCAATATGAAGGTTTGTCAAATTTAATATTCTGTAATAGAATAGTGTTTAAAAAAAGGACATACGGTTGAGATACGAAGGCTTGAACTCTTGTGTGCAATTGGAAGAAAGTGATTTGAAGAATCGTATCAGTGCAAGGTTCTTAAAGGAAGTGAAAGAGTTGGCAAATTATTACAATTGGTGTGCCACAAATTTGAAAAGTGCCAAGCTGCCCAAAACACTAATAAGACACACATTTGAAAATGTAGTAGCTTGTGAAAATTAAATGCAATGTGCGCTTTTATTGAGTATCATATTTTTAAACGTGGAAAGAACTTTGACTGCCACTTTTCGGCGACAGCCATTTTGTTATTAAACTAGCTCATCATAAAATTTGATGAAGATTGGAAACAAATTGGTGCTCCGTTTAAGAACAGCGAAAAATATAGCCACCTTCAATGTGTTGAAGAAAATGTTACACAATACACCTTGTGGCCCACAAATTTGTAATTGTCTATTTTACTCAGTAAGACAGATGTCAAAAGTAAACAATGACAACTGCAATTTAGTAGAGCCTGTATTGCTAAGAAAATTTCACTCTTGTGTAGTTAATTAATATACGTATTACTTTAAATGAAGACATGATACATATCAATAGAATTTTATGGATAACAGAATGCAACTTCTTTTCTGTTAACAGCAGGGATGCACAACAGAGTTTCAAACTATTACCTACTGATGTTAAATTTATTACTTTCCTTGCTTTTGCATATTAACACAGCATTCGTTAAATGTAGCTTAAGATGCCTTCTATAAAAATACATCCTTTGAATATTCCCCTTCTGCCGGATTTATTCGTTACATTGCTCTATAAGCTATGGGTAAAAATTGATCTCCTAAGCACACAAGTAGGTGTGACAAAGCTTTACATTTTGAGAGATTTAGTAAAACTATTACATTCTAAATCCATTGCAAGAGCTGTATATAAAGTCACTCTTCGTGTATTGTACTTATTTATTTATTAATTTACTCGTTACTTTTGCAAACTATCGAAGAACCAGGTCAATCACATGATCTGTCCAACGAATATCTTTAAAATATTCAGATTTTGATCGCTTTTACCTAAATCCAATTCCGCGACAGAAAGAACTGTATTTTTTGATTTATCATCAATCTCTCGTTACTTTTACATAAGCAAAGAAACTCAAAGAATCGAGTAAGTACGTGAAATTGACACTATCAATTTTTTTCCTGTTTCTTGAGCTTCGATCTCAACAAAGCAAAGTAAAGTGGGATTTTCAGCAAGCAATTTTAACAACTATGCTTTACTTGACTTTATTTAAATTTACAAATTAGGAGTAAGTAAGAAAATAACTCGCACTTTTGAAGTAGATACTTGAATTTAAAAAATAGGCCGTTTTATTTCAATGACCATTTACACTACCAGTGATATTGAACTTTAAATTGTCGTTTATGTCCCACATTTGTGTACACGGGGAAATGCGGCGTATCGATATGAAATCAAAATCGAAAACAACCCCAAATGCAAGGACATTCATTTTAGCCGCTGAAATATAAATTTGTATAGCATCCCAACTAACCAGGTTTATACATTACTTTCAGTTCTTCATTGCCATCGCTCTCTTCGTGACCGTAGCGCAAGCCATCCCCATCGAGCTCGGTCATTATGGTGCACCAGCGCTGCTCCATCATGCTCCAGTTCTTGCGCACGCTGTTGCTCATGAACCCGTGGTAAGTTGTCAAAAGCTTGTCGAAAAAAAAAACGCCCTCCATCCATACTAATACGTGTCTTTCAGGCCTATCCCAAGTACTCCTTCAACTACGGCATCAAGGACCCACATACCGGTGACATCAAGTCTCAAGCCGAGGAGCGTGATGGTGATGTCGTAAAGGGTCAATACTCCCTCGTCGAACCAGACGGTTCAGTGCGTACCGTCGACTACACCGCCGATGACCACAACGGTTTCAATGCCATCGTCCATAAGTCCGCCCCAACCAAGGTCGCTGTACCAGTGCTAGCCCATGGCCCAGTGCTGTCCCATGGTCCACTGCTCGCTCACGCCCCAGCTTCTTTGTTGCATCACTACCGTTAAGGAGTCATCGATCGACCTGTATAATGTATTCGCTAACTTTCATGTGTGAGGATATCTAACCAAGCAGCCACAAACTCTCTCATTCACTTAGCCGTTCATTGACCATTGTAGATTGTATTCGCCTTCTGATATATTTGTTTTATCATTTTCTTCTTCGTGTATAGTGATGTAAGTAACGAATTTCCTCTGTTTCTTCGCTTTACTCTATTCTTCTCTCTTTATGTCATAATAACTTTAACATTATGCGTGCGCAATACTCTTATTACCACTGTTGTTTATAGTTCTTCTTCGCCTTCATTTCTCGTCTTTGTCTTTGTTGTGTAATATTTATGCCTCGTTGACATCAATGCGACAGATCGAGAGGGAAAGTCCAGGAGAAAATATCACCCGTCAAACCAGTATTAGATATTTTTTTCCTTCTCCTTCTTTCTCCACTTGCGTCTTTAGCATCACCACCGATCGGGCGAGAATAGAAAATGAAATTCATTCACATTCACTTGACAGCTGTCACTTTTACTTTCGTCTCTACTCAAGTGTCAGAGCACAGACAGTCTTATTTTCTTTGCCAACAAGCTGGCTTGATTCTATTCCATTGCGGAGCTTGTGATAGTTTTTTTTTTTTTTTTGAAATGAATTCTTTGTGCAACTGTGCCGGTCATTGTGCATTAAATAAAAATAAAAAAGAATAAATATGAAAAAAAAGTTTGAGAAAATTGTACTAGAACTAGAAATGGCAGATTTTCTTTGAATTTTTTTTTTTTAGTCTTCGAATTTAACAATTTTGCTCTATAAGCAATTAACCGATTGTCGATTTTTTCATTAACAGTGTTTGTTTCTAATTGTTGACATTTGTTGATTGTTTTGGGCGATTTTGTATGTCTCAGCTAATTTGCAAAGAAATTTATTGTATTTGTTGTTTTGTTTACTTAATTTGTTTGTGTTTATTGTAGTGGAATGCATTTGTGTTGTTTTTTGTGTAAAACATTTTCTATCATATATTTCGTTCTCTTGTATTTGCATAAACAGCTTTTGTCTATGATTTCATGTAATTTCATTTCATTACTATTAAATAATATTGTATTATATACATATTCCTTATTTTATACATATTATAAATATTTTTATACTTTTTATTGTTGTATGCATTTGGTGAGGCTATATCTAATGTTTGGCCCGACTGTATGCCCGGTTGTGGCAGACAGATGCCTTTAATGTATTTGACAAAATGTATGCGATTTTCTTGTATTGTAAATAAATGACTAAAAAAAAAGTTAAATGAATAAAAAAAAATATTGAAAATAAAATTTGCACGGTTTTGATTATTTTTACTTTGATGGAGTTTGAAAATTGCGATTTGGCACCTTCTCAAGTGGTTGAACTGACATTTTAGTTCAGTTCCATGTTGTGATGTGATTTTCACTTTGTTTTACTATTCTGCTGTAAAGCAGTTAGACTCCTTTCTTATCAATATCCTCAATTTTTGATTTCAATTTACATTGGCCGCGTTCCACTGCCCGCTAGATGACTAGCGGCATGTCAAACTCCATATAAAAAAAATAGACATTTCACCAAAAGTGCTAGACGTCTAGCACTTTTAGTGAAATATCCCTTTCAGGGAAATTTCTCAATCTAGCGCAAAACTACCCGCTGCATTGAAAAAAAAAAAAAATAAAAACAACGACCTGTCAAAGGAAATCGTTCAAACGTGTACAAAATAAAAGTAAATACGAAGCCGAGCAAATGTAATTGTGATAAAATTGGTAGAAATGTAAATAAAATAGCAATTCAGATAGTATTTTTATAATATTTGTATTTTTTCTTTAATTGTAGTGGGGACTTTGCCGCTGCCGCTATTGTTCTAGCGCGAGCGTTCCTTCATCTGGAATATTTTCTGCTAGACGTCTAGCGGGCAGTGGAACCCGGCCATGTTTATTTCAATAAAACATCGCAACACAGTTTTCAGTCATCCAAATGAAATGGTTGCTATATCAATTTGTGGACTTTATTAGAAGGACAAAAATGCTACCTAAGCATTTATACATAGCTTATAATAATATTATAATTTGAATACAATGCATTAGATAAGTGCATTCATTCATTTAAAAAGTTTTCATAAAGCAAACCAATCCAACATTTTTCGTTTGCATTTTCTTTTCAAGTGGTTACAACTTGGATTTTATTTAAACAAATGATTCAGTAGTCTAGTGACTGTGTACCTGTGTAGGACCTAGCTTTGGAATTTCACAGTTTCTGGTTGAATTCCTGGTTGGAACTGACGTTTTTTTTTTTTATTATATTAATTAAAATAATTAGAGAGAATTCACTTCTGTTGCCTCGCCAGATCAAAATTCTCGTAACACATTCACCAGTTCACTCCCCAAAGGTCAAGTCAAACAATTCAAGTTGTATAGTCAACGCTTTCGGATACCTATACCTAGTCCCGACATATCTAGTTGACGTTTTACAGAAACTAGGAGTCCGAACGTCCCCATTCCTATATGCTAGGTGTGTTTGGTTGAAAATGTTAACGAGAATTTGTTAAGCCCGTATGATACGACATTTATTTCTCATGTTTTCCTCATTTTTTTTTACATTTAATCAGGCTAAAAAGACAGCTGCGTGTAAAAGAAACTAAAGTGTAAAAGAATTAATTTTCAAACAAATTTATTTTCAAATAATCTTGAAATGTCAAAAAAAAAAAAAAAGCTGCCAGCTGATATGTTTACGTTAATAAGGTTGGGGTGCACGCACTCGCTCCATATCGGGAATTTTCGTTGTCGTTTCTCGTACTAAAAAATAAATAGTTGGCGCAACAGGTCCGGAGGGACCGTAGGCCTAGCTTCTCACAACCATTCGTTTTGTGTGAGTTTTCATTTTTGGAACGAATGGAAGGGATCTAAAATTTTATGCCGACTCCAAACGGCTAATTGAGAAGCTCTTTCAAGACATTAATACTCTCGGATGTTTGTCAGACGTTCGCGAGAGGTGGCGCAGTGAAAAAAACCCTGAGTTGGAATTTGGGTTTTTGCGGGATTCGAACCTCGACCCCTAGCGTAGTGTTTCTGCTCCTGTTTAATTTTAAAAGTCTGAAAAATGCAATAAAAGATGTTTGCAGTATTTTTTTTGCTTATGAATTTTAGTCGCAACCCGGAACAAAAGCTGTCCCGGCGGGACAACCAAAATTCTGTCTTAAATCCGGGACGTCCCGGGCAAACCGGGACGTCCGGCAACGCTAGCTCCGGGGTACCTACGGAGGTAAAATTTAAAAAAAAAAACTAAAAAAAAATATGTATATCTCGACAGTAAAACTATTATATCTTTCGAATTTCATTTAAATCGGTTGAGTGGTTTCAGAAACCGACAACAACGCCACCTAATGTCCCATTATTCAATTTGAATAACAGCGTGTTGGTTCGGTGTCAAATGTACCGGCTGCTGTCACCCCATCCTGCCCCATGACATGGTTATGCGACCACAGAATTATATTTTCCACCTATCCTGCTTTGTCTGTTACGTATGCCGCCAGCCGCTGCAAAAAGGCGAACAATTCCTGCTACGTGATGGACAGCTCTTTTGCTATCGCCACGATTTAGAGAAGGAGCTCTACCTTGCCCAACACTGTGCCGACGAGGATGACATTCTGCGACCGAGAGATGGCCGAAGAGGTCCCAAACGTCCACGACTGGACGTGTTGGTTGGTTGCTAAAAATGCCAGAATAGCCATGCAAGGAAAATCAAAACCATGCAGCTTAGACAAATAGTTAGTAGTACTTGGATTTAAACGAAATGTATAAACTTCTACTTGAGGTGTAGTTTACATTGTTATTGGTTTTATAGTATCTTTAAATAAATTCAGGTTTTTCCATTTTTCTGAGTGGAAAAGCCTGGAGATTCATTAAAATTGAATTACGTGGTAATTTTACTTAAACTTGAGGTAGGGTAAGCATTTTTGATTACACTACTTTAATTTATTAATTAGCTCATTGTTATGTTTAAATTTTGAGAAGAAATTTTGTTTTTACAATAATTTTTGAAGATGGTATAGGAAGAACTAAGAAGCCTACGTCAATTTTAATGCTCAGTCCAACTTACTTGCAGAAAGGCAGAACGACTTACTAGGTTCTCATAAAAATGTATTGAATTTGATATGTTTGGTGATTGTGGCGAGGTTGATAAAACAAACTTTATTATAATACTTTTCAAACAGAATTTTGAAAGCAGAATTTTGACCCATTCAGAATTTTGACCCCTACCCGTTTGGCATGTTACACCTACCTACCCCAAGTAGACCGCACTAATCACTTTTGAGAACTTTTAGTGATAATTGCTCCTAATTCATAATTGCTTCTTGACTTTTTGCATTTTTCATTTTTGCGACGCATTACTGAAAATAGGCAGCCTCTGTAAATAATCACGTAGGTTGTTTAATTGGCAATACATGCTCCCATCGTCAATTGCCAAATCTTTTAAGAAGGTAGAATAAGTGAATCTTGTTCGCACGTTACACCATTCACCGCAGGTATTCCTCAGACTTTGTTTAGAATTTGTTGAGTTAAGACGTGAATAGTGAATACCGCAGAAGATCCCATCAGTTATGATATTTCAATTCTTGATTGTAAGTTCGAAAGAGTGTAGCCCAGAGTTCAGTGACTTTTGTCTAACTTTTAGGGAATCAATCAACCGCAGAAGTGTATTAGTATTCCCAACACGGTGGCGTATATAAAATATTCTGAGAATGGAGTGAATTGCTTTTTTTTTTGCTTGCGTTTGAGTTCCTTTTAATTATGTCCAAGGTACTCGAATATTAAAATCGGAAGTGAAAGTAAAATGCGTGTAGATTGTGATCTAGCTAAAATGTGAAAAAGTGGAAAAGGCCCGGTCCATATCACTTGACATCAGATTTCGTTATACATTTTATTTAAGTACCTAGTTTGAAAATATTACAGCTTTGTAAAGCATTCCGTCAAAATCAAATCAAACGGCAAAAAGCGTCTTGTAACAATTTAAGTCTCAACCCAAAGCTTTTCCCTCCCATTCCAGACACTTCTTATTGCGCCTAGTCTACTCCCACCAGCTCTAGCCAACACACCGAAACCGAAACCCGACTCAGCCCCCAATTCTACTATACAACCGCCTAAGCAGTCATCATATTTCTACCGCGATCCCCAAGGTATGCTACTGATTATATCTCCTAAACCATACTTACAGTGAAGCCCTAAAAGAAGTATAATTTACTTAGGTCCTGGAACTTATGAGTTTGGTTACCACATCGAAGATGAGAAAACTGGTAATACCCAGTTTCGCAAAGAACGAAGATACAGCAATGGCACTATAACAGGATCGTACGGCTATCTTCGTCCTGATGGTAAAATGGCAGTTACAAATTATGTGGCCGATGAAAGGGGATATAGGACGACAAGTAAGACGACGAAGAAACCAGTTCCGTCAACCACGGAATCAACGGCCACAGTGACAGCCGCAGATGTGACAGGATTGAACTTAACCGCTGGAACTCTACCACCGCAACTTGTTGAGGACGTTATGAATAAATACGACATAGACCTCAGCCCGAATGCCAGTCCCAGTGATATTCTTCATCCCAATATTTCAAACATAATTGAGGGCAAGGTGCCCCTAAAATCAGACAATAAAACTTCTAAACTTGGATTCGAGGTAGTGCACAACTTTATACCGAATGATTTTCCCATTGCGCCATTTGAATTGCCACCGCAGACAGTTGATGATTGAATGTGAAATTTTAGAGCGTAGTTATTAAAAAAATAAAATAAGTACAAAGGAGAAAAATAAGCGAAGAGAAAAGAAAAAGTCTCCAAAACTCTGAGAAGCGTTCATTATTAAAAAAACTTAGATACTTAATTTTGATTGACGTTTAAATCAGATGTCAAACTGGAACTTTGCCTGCAAACTAAATACGTCAGAACCGCCTGACAGCTGTACTTTTAGTAGTTTTACTGGGTGTTTCAAAGGGTGTGTTTTGTTTAACAAGCATTGAGAAAGTCTCATCGAAAGCTATTATAAACAAGATTGTTCGAAAACCGACAATGTGTTGGAATTGAAGGTTTTTCCTTTACGTAGGATGAAGATATTTCTTCTAATGCTTTCAGAGACTTATTTCAAACCGTTTTTAATTGCTTCTGATCCACTTGCTCCATTGCTTCAGTAGTTTTAGTGGTAGTGTCTTCTTTCTGTAGCTTCTTTAGAGACTTTTTATGGAGCGATTCTTAATGTGGTTCTTGAAACCGTTTTCCTGGTAGCTTTTTTGAGAGTTTTTTGAGGTGTTTTTTTTAAGTATTTTTTGACACATTTGTGGCGTTTTTGTTGATTCTGTTTGAAGCGTTTTTCCGAGCATTTGATGAGGGTTTTTGGGGCTTTTCGAATACTTTTTCATTGGATTTCAGAGATAGACGTCTTCTAGAGTAACTTTTCGGGTCATTTTCGATTGGTTTTTCAAAAGTTTCATGGGTAGTTCATCGAAGGGTCCTTGAGGCGTTTTTTCGAAATGCGTTTTTCGAGATCTTTTCAGTGTTTTTCAGTTTACTTTTAGTGGCGTTTTTATAAGCGGTTTTTTAAAGCTACTTCAAAACGTGTTTTGGGTCGTTTTCAATGCCTTCTCCGCACGTTTCTTGAATATTTTTTCGATGCTACCCTGAGGCGCTCTTCGAGACCTTTAAGGGCCGTTTTATTCACTCGAAGTTGAACACAACTTGGGGAGTTTGCTATATAAAAATCCCCAAGTTCTGTTCAACTTTGAGTTGTTTTGCTGGATACTTTCTTTTTCTGAGCGGTTTTTCAAGGTTTTTGAAATCGTTTGTGGAAGTTTTTCAAAGTGGCTTTTGGGTAATTTTTCAGGAAAAATTCGATCGGTTTGTTGAACATTTCATGAGTGGTTTATCGAGGTTTACATAAGATGTTTTTCGAATTTTTTTTCTACACCTTTTATGTGCTTTTCAAGCTTCTTTTTGAGGCGTCTTAAGAGTGACTTTGAGGGATGTTTTCCAAGGCTTCTTTTGGTTGATTTTTCAATAGTTCTGGAAAAGATTTCTCGGTCGTTTAAGTCATTTTTTTGAATGTTTCTTAAAGAGATTTTCAATGCGTTTCGACTCTTTTTGAAACATTTAGGGTCTTTTGCTGGTTATTTTCTGATGAATTTTTCAGAGCGGTTTTTCATGACTCTTCAAAACGGCTTTTGGGAGTTTTTCAAAGATGCTTTTAAGCGTTCTCTCAGTTCGGTGTTGAGACGGTTTTTTTTGGGTCGTTTTTAAGGCATTTTTCTGCATGTTTCATGAAGAGTTTTTCGATGCGTTTCGACGCTTTTTGCGATCTTTAGGGTCCTTTGATGGTTACTTACTGAGGCATTTTTCAGAGCGGTTTTTCATGACTCTTCAAAACGGCTTTTGGGAGTTTTTCAAAGTGGCTTTTGAGCGTTCTTTTAGTTCAGTGTTGAGACATTTTTTTTGGGTCGTTTTTAAGGCATTTTCCGCACATTTCTTGAAGAGTTTTCCAAAATTGTTTTTCTTTTTCGAATTCGTGTCATAAGCCCATAAAGCAATTTGGTGTATTCTAGCTCTATCCAGTTAGGGTATACTTACACTCACCAAAACGTTCCCCGGAAAATTTGAAAACCATTTCCATTTGTTATAAGAAACGTCCAAAGTACACCATTAGTCAAACTAAAGAAAGCGTATCCGTCCAGTTGGACGGTCAGGCACAAAATCTCTTGCATAGTGAAATTAACAGTTCACCCGAATCCAAAGAAACTCTCAAAGTCCCACCATCATCCTCAAATGGTCGGTCGTTACGCAGCAATACTCTTTCCAGCCCAGAAGTGTATACGGATGCTATGTATCCACCACCTCACATCATGTTGTTTACACCTAATTTGCATCCTCTTGATGTCCACAAAGTAATTGCACTGGGAATGCATATACATGTGCGGATATATATATGTAAATGGGGAAAACCCCCAGCAATACTCGTAAATCGTTATATTCAGATCGACAACAAGAAGAAGACTCACTTTCAGTCGGGGCCACTCTTGATTACCATAAGGCATCTGAATAATGCGGATCGCTGGGTTTCATGTTTTTTTTTTTTCTTCGATTTTCCTTCCGTTTTGGTCGTTTCAAGTATTATCTACCAACACCTCTTGTATTTTCATACGTAACATGATCTCTGAACGCATGCATAAGGAAGAAGAAAAGTCGCGTTCAAAGCTTTTCCGACAACCAGCACGACGACGGATACGCCCAGGTATTAACATTCGCATTGCGGACGATTTCATTTGGCCGACTGACAGATTGTGCTTGGTATGGAAGAAATAGAGACCTTATCGGGAACTAGACGCATGGGCTTTAGCAAGTTTTTTTTTTTTGTCTTTTCGCAAAAACAAATGTAAGTGTCACACGTGACCGGAATGAAAGTGAGAGCCAGTAGACATTTGTTGCACAGTAACATTTGCCATTGGTTGTAATCCATTTGTTTGTTTGGCGTGGGTGATAAATTGATGGAAAAGTGACAGTTTTGGGCAGTGCTGCCAAAGTCCGTCGCATTTGAAAGTGTGAACTGAATTTTAGATCGGCATTTGGGAGGATGGGTTATTAGTGTTTGTTTATCTGGTGTGGATGTTTTGATTTGTGGTTTGCAGATGATTTTGTTCGTTTGTTTTTGAATGTATGAGCATATGGCTGAAAAATCATACATACAATACAAATGAAGTCAGTTACTTTTTCTAAAAGAAATTTGAAGGCGCCTCGACTATGGAGGCTCGCCAGAGGGAAAAATTATCGACAAACAAGAGGACCTGGAGGTTTTCACGAAATAACAAGACTTCAAAAGACTGAATTACGCCGGTTTCAAAGAACCAAATCTAATTGTTCAACAAACCAGCAAATGTGTCGACTTCATTTTCATTTTTTTTTTTGAACCTGCCGGATCTGTACGTAAACTGATTTTTTACCCGACTAGACTGATGGACACTGGACGCACTATGTACGTTCCTACGTGACGCCCTGTAGCCCGAACGGCTTGACCGATTTTGAAGAGTAAGATGTCATTAAATTGGTATTCTTTCCCGGAGTGTCATAGACTAAACAAATAAATATAAAAATATGGCCAAGAACTTCCAGGAGGGGAGGGAAAAGGCCACGCTGCAACGACATCAGCGGCCCTCTCAGTGTGTGGACGTCCGTCCGATGTAAACAGGTAAAGTTTTTTTTTGGCATGTTCAATGTTTTGTTGTAGGTTAGGTTGAGTAGTGAAGACAAGGACTACCCCCTCCGACGAGATAAGCCGCGCATCGCAGGTAAAGTTTTTTTTTGGCATGTTCAATGTTTTGTTGTAGGTTAGGTTGAGTAGTGAAGACAAGGACCACCCCCTCCGACGAGATAAGCCGCGCATCGCAAGCATGCCATGTTCATTCGCTTCTCAACACTCCCTCTCCCACTCTAATTCCAATCCATTCCTTAGGTCCCATCCACATCCTAGTTTCCTCTTCACTTACCACTCCCAACGCCCTCTAGAATCCCTCATAAGACCTATAACAAATGGCCGGGTTTTTAGTTTTTTTAATAAATCTCCTGTGCAATGGCGTATTAAATGTGCTACATAGGAGTTTATTTTGATGGGTTTTGCATGTGGACTTTTGTTAGTTTACTTTACTTGGTTATAGCCTTGCTTCTTTGGCTACATATGCATTTTCCTCAGCATGTATACTGTACAGCTGCATCACCTGCCCAACAGTTGTCACTCATAATTTCTGCTAGATCGCTAGTGAAAAAAAGATACAACATACAAAGCAGTACCTAGTATAGTGCCTTGTGGTACACCAGCATTAATGCTGTGTAAGATTTTGTGGGTTTGGGTACAGCTTTGGCAAGCACACTTTATCGAATGCTTGTGTAATATATTCAAAATTATGGTGGGGCAGACCATTGGCTTCTAAAAATCTTTCTCAATTTTATCAGTAATTATATGCACTTCCTTGGTTGTAGAGTGCTTGTTTGTAACCTAAACTGATGGTTTTGAATTACCTAGTGATTTTTCTTCATTTATTTTAACAACTTTTTCAAATAATTTGTGCATATTCGGAGTTTGAAATTGGGTCGAACTGGAGCATTTTTCATTTTTCAAACGCGCAACTTCTTTGAACCGCTTTTGGAAAAATGCTTAAAAACCCTCTGGTAATAAAATAAACACCTGGGGCTTTCTTTTATCCTTTCTAACTAGTTTGATCCCTATCATATTTCCATTCCTAGGTATTCTTTATATGGTTCGAAGACATCTTCAAGACATACAGAAAATACGTATGGCTTCTCTTACGTGATTCTCCCCAAATTGCCTTTCATGGGTTTCCATATTTCTGGTGGACTGTTGCTATGAACCTTTTAATTTTATGTAATGCCTGCTGGAATAAATATTTGGTAAACACAAACAATGCTGCCAGATTACAGAGTTGTGTTTTCAAAGATGTTCTTTTAAAGTCGCTAAGTTTTTTCAAGCTTATTTCATTTCACTTCATTTATTTGAATTGAAGGCTTACACATAAAGACATCCAATTCTCTGATAATATAGTAATATAGTGAAAGCTAAATAACGATAAGTTCAATCATGATACAAGCTTATTATTTAAGTTATTAATAACTTTTTTCTGTCAATTGGTATGTCAAAACGAAAGCAGACAACTTTAGTTACTATACATTTAAAAATAATCAGAAACTGAACAGGGAAGTTTTTAACGCTTCGATTCGGCAAATCCGTGCGATTTAAATTTGTTTACTTTAGTTGCCCTTGATTAAGAAAATCGGACATATGTTTTCTAAAATTTAAAGAATCCTTTTGCCACAAACTAATACTAGGGTTCTATTAAGATCTTTTCCGATCAATATCTTCTACCATATTTAATGTTTCCGGTAAATCAGGACTCAAAGCCTTCCCGCAGTATTTAAGTACAAATTCGAATGCGTGCTGCAACCCTGTGTTATATATAAATTATTCCAATGAAACACGCAACACCCCTACCACCTTTCCTAAAAGACAGCCGCAATCTTTGTGTGCAAATTCCACACATTCCTCATTATTAAAATGCTATTATGCATTGGCAATATTATGATAACGTTATGTAATTAAGAAACGCTCTCGCATTATTACTGGCTACACAATTAGACTACGAAAAAAACCTATGGGAATTGAAAACAGTTTGCGTGTACAAGACGCTCCATTGAACACACATCAGCAGAGCACAGCGCTTGGAATAGGTGCTACATATTCCCCCAATCGCAACAATGACTAACGATGCAGAGAAATTTCGTACACATTGGTTTTCAATTCACTGTTCGGTCTTAATATCCATTTGTGGTCACAAAGCAACCACAACCACAAGACGTTTAAATCCCAATAGCGCATATACCAACAACGACACCAATGCACATATTATCCTCGCAAATCCCTTTATTTGTTTCGTCATCGCAGCCAATAATGTACCACTCTTTGGCCTAGTAGCGATTAATTTTATCCAATCTGGGTAACGAGGTGCGGGTACGGTACCACTCACAGTATGGTAACGCGGTGCGACATTTCCTGATTGCCATCCATTATAAGCCAATATTGTCGACAAAAATTGTTGTTCATCCATAAATTACTTTTTGACTTGTTGTTAGAAATTAATTTCCAAATTGCTGTTACAGGGTGACAGGGCGACTTAGAAGTTGTTGTTTTTTTCGATCGCATTTGGTTTGTATGTTGATTTTCGGTAACTGACAAGGAATCTGAGGAAGGGTAAAATGGTGGAATTACATAACAACTTGAGGAGGCCATGACTACGTATTGTTTCTTTGGAGTATGATACATCTGAGATTGCAGAAAGGGTACAGATGTCGCATATGGACCAATTATGTTGTCCAATGTTCTCAGTGAGTGCGCAAGGGCGCATACCCTTTTTGGGCTCACCTTAATTTTAGCCGGGGTTTGGTCTTTAAGATCTGTGGTCTGAGGATCATTTAAGTAAAAAAAATGTATACATTCTTGCCAGTGATGCCAATCCTAATTTTTAAAAAGAAGAAGATATGTCTTGTAATCTGCCATCACTGACTAGACTATGTCTCCGGGTTGACGAGAGACGGTTTTCGTTTATTTTTGACAAAAATTTAGCTCCGTCTAAAATTATTCTCATAGCTTCTGTGACAGAAACGACAGAAACAAGCAGTTCAACTGAATGAAAATTCTGAATAAGCCAACTTTTAGAAAGCAATGCGGAACTTTTCGAGGAACTCTTAAACGGGTTTCAAAAGCCTCTTAGACAACCATCTTTATGCGGTAATAAAAAAAATCTAATTTACTTTCCGAATAAAGCGGATAATTGCCACCTAACCGACACTCAGCCTAAGGCCCCGCTTACTCTCATATGCCTTTCTCAAAAGAACCCAAAACGCGTATTCAGTAGCTCTAAACGTTCACTCAATCTGCTACCCTGTACTTAAGCTAAAACAAAAAATTAAATCATAACGGTCAATTGTGTGCATTATGCAACCGCAAACACGGACTTAATAGTTTTGTTGTCTGTCTTGCAACTGACCAGTTGTCGGTTCGTGGGTCGTTAAGTCGACCGATCTACTTTTATCTCATTGCTGGTGAGCGCAACTGGTATGTGGACGAGTATTTCGGGCATCTCTTCAATTTGGCACACAACACCAGCAATCACTCAATCAAAAGCATGGAACAAGCCTCAAGCACTGAGAGTGCAGCAGGTGTTGACTGAAATTATCGCCGGTGATTGGCAGTAGCTGCGACTGCATGCCGTCATGTTGAGTGTGTATGTAAATATTAATTGCCAGCATTTAATTCCATATCCATCGATTTGAACTTACATAACCTCAGCGCTGACGTTTTGGTATATCGCTGCTTCAGAATGACACTGATGTGCTAAGAATTGTGGCTGAATGCTTCGCCTGACCGATGGTATATTGTGGTGAAAATGTGGTCGAACGCAGGGGGGACTGAGTTATGTCGGACGGCAGGTATTTCCTTGAATGCGCTGCGGTATGTGTTTGTATGTGCAGTGTAGATATTGGATATGGATTTCGTGCACTTCTTCGCGCACTGGTGAACGTGGTGCAGTTGGCGCTGCTGTCGCTTGTAATATTTGCAATTATTTTAATTGTATCAGGTGATTATTATATGGCTTGCTTGTTTTGCAAATGATCATTAAGTAGATTTGAATGAAGTGTATGTATATATGAGGTGAAAATGACAGTTTGACTTTAGAGACCGCTGCCGGGTGAAATTGCAACATTTACTGTCCAATCATCTGTGTGGCTTGGACCACATTTGGAGTTATGCTTTCGAATTGATTTCAGGGATAACTGACCGACTCTTGGTAAAGGACTTTGGTTTATAAATTCAAACAGTTCACAAACGAAGTCCGTATGTCCGTCCTAGACCTAGCTTCTCACAACAATTTTTACCTGTAAGTTCTTAATGAATGAAAGGAATCTACAATGTTATGCTAAAACCGATCGACGGTATTGAAAAGCTTCCTTAAACTCGGATGACACTATATTTTTTCCTCATTTTTATATCTGTTCCCGCCCGGCTTCGCCCGTGATACAACTGATTCAGCAGTCTAGAGTCTATGTAAGATCAAGCTTTAACAGTTCACTCCCCAGGGCCAGTGTGCCCATATAAGTCTTCACTTTAAGTATTAAGTTAAATGAATTGAAAAAATGTTTATTTCCTATCTTTCAAACTACAACCAACCAGGTACATCCACAAAATTTCATTGAAATCAGTTGAGCAGTTCGGCCTATAGATGTTTCACATTATATAAATTCATGTAGAATTTTTGACAAACAAAATGTTTGAAAAATTATTTTTTTTTTAATTTTTCAATTTCCTTTTAAAATTTTCCAATTTTCTCGACGTATAAACCTTCCTCAGGCGGAGACAGATACAACAAAAAGAAGACAGCTCAAATTGGACGATCCGTTCTCGAGTGATGGGCGTTCTAACGAATGCAACTTTGTTTTATATTTCACATTAAAATCATGTTGAAAAGTAACAGCAGCTCGATAGTCCGCGGCATAGTAGATATAAAACCTACTAGGTACATAAAATAAATGGAATCTTGAATATTATAGGAAAGAATTAAGTAAATTAAATGAATTGTTCTAGTGGAGGGAGTCGTATTTTTTATTAAATTGGCCATATCGCCAAAAAGTGTATTACGAAAGGGGTGGCAATTGTTTGCAAAGCAACCAAAAATATTCAAAGGATTTTTTTGTCAAATAATGTTGACATGTCAAAAAAGCTGCCAGGGCCATCAGCAGCCCAAAAATGTGGTTTGAGTACATTTTCAATAAATATATATTTTTTTATATGGCTACATTAATTAGGTTGGTGTGTACGCGCTTACCCCTATCGGGAAATTTCTCTCTTATTTTTCGTACTGCTCTAGTTTTATTTATAAAGCATGAAAAATTAAAAAAAAAAAAAATTGTTGTGTCATAGTTTAAGGATATTGGAGTTGCAGTATTTCGAGAAACTATTTAGCTTTCGTACGATATGTTATTGATGTCCTTTTATTTTTGGGTTAACTTAATTTAATTTATTTTAATTTAAATATTTTCCTGCAAGAATCCAAAGCAAAACAAAGTTTCACAATCTTCTACCAGCTGAACGCAATACAAACCCCATTTTCTGGCTGTCAGGTCAAGAGACCTTTGAGAATAAAAGAAACACGGATTGTCTGGCAAGAGGAGGGGCTTAAATTGGGTCCATTTAAGTCACGTGTATATCCAATATTCCATTCCAATAATTTAAGGAGGATAACCTTGTTGAAGCCAAGGAAATCATAAACTCAGATTCGAGAAAAGCCAACGGTTGATTGAGCTCAAGGCTGAAGATAAAGCGGTCTTAACTGCGTATTTAATGGTCCATTCTCCATTTAGATATTTTTACATAAAATGCGAAATTCACTGTCTCCTGCCGACTCCCTAGAGAGGAGGAAGGGACGATGCAAAAATTACTCTACGAATGCATCTTGAGGCGGAAAATCGACTGCTTCACATGCAAAAAGTGTTCATGAGTCCTGGAGAGATACAGAACACGTAATCCAGAAGAGTGCTAGGTTTATAAAGAGCAACAGCACTTCCTTGTATGAAAGAAAGCATGATAATACCTCTCCTGACTATTGTAGAATTGATTGCAGTCTGGTCATATGAATTTCAAAACATTTTTCCATCCATATTAATTAGCTTTGCCGACCGACAACTGATATTCTTATATTTTGTTTAAATCTATAAAATTTGCGATTTGAAGATAACACCCAGGAGTTGAATATATATACCTGTTCCGATTGCGTGGCAGTAACTCTCTTGAGATCGTTTAGCAACTCCATCACTGCAACTCTTTAAGTAGCCCATAAAAGTCGTTTGGGGATATAAGATTGCAAGTCTTTTAACTGCTAGTTCTTTTCAAAAATAAAACAAGAACCCTAAACCTACCTTCGAAACCACCATAACCTTACGGATGTACTGCCAGATTTTATCTGATAATAATCAGTCGCAGTTAACAATACATCAACAGGGTGGCCCAACTTGGACTGACTGATTTGAAATGCTTATAGATTATAAAGACCTAAGTGCCCCATATATTTCATTCATCGACTAAGCAAATTTTGCAAAAGACTCTATTATAAATGACAGATACTTTTAAAGGCGGATGAAAATACCCTCGGTAGGGCGCACTCAAATTGAAGTAGATAATCATCGATCGGCCAGGCTGAAGAGGCAAGTTTGTTCAAGGCCCAGGACCACCTACCCATTAATGCCATTTAAAGGACCACATAACAGCCATTCGCCCCTCCAACTTTCTGCCAAATAAATGTCCCCTTAAACATGCAATTCCAGCCATTCACTTTTCCATCATCAAATCGCGTCAGTTGATTTTTTAGTCCCACTAACCAACTCCAACCAATCATTTCTGTGACACTACATGTCCCACTGTATTACTTAACCGCACATCCATGTAGACGATATTTCATAGTTCTCTCCATTCAGTTGTCCATAAACAGAAAGGATTGATGCAAAACTCGACATGGATAGCATACGTGTAGCTTTGTTCACTGCACAGTGGCAGTGATATGAGCTGACACTAGGAAATCGTTATGTGATCCAAATTGCATGGACTGGACAGTGGGTACCTACATTTTGTAATGCTGTGTGGGAGTCCTCCACTCGACGCGATGGGAAACTTTTCGCGCCAAGTGTGCTGTGCCATAATAATTGGGTTAAGTAAGTTAGGACGGTGTTTGCGTTTTAGACTTATTTTCAAGCATGACAGTCTGTTTGTTGTTGTTTTTTTTGTTGTTATTGCTTAAGTCAACTGTGGTAAAATCAATTGTGCATTAAGAAAAGCGTGTGGCTTTGTGCTTTCTTTTATAGGGCACTTAAGAGGTCTTAATAGGTATTATGTGTTCGACTGCAGCTGTTGAAATTAGTCGGTGAATCGCTAATTGGGCTTGGTAGCTTGGGACATACCAGATAGGCGTGACCAATGGATTGACAAAAGAGACGGTTTTTTTAATCCGCCCAAAGTGGTAGGATAGTTAGATCGCAAGAGAATAGAGGATGCATCCACTTGGGCCTTTATATTACTTTCTAGTAGAAGAAGATTATTCTTTGCACAAGGTTTTGCTACGGTTTGTCAAGTGATCTTAGGTCACAAGGCTTCATTTCAATAGAGACAAATGATGCAAGACTTAAAGCCACACTACTAACAAATTGTAGCATTGTCTTTAATTTTATGGAAGCCCAAATCGCAAAATTTGTATGCTATTCCTAATTATGTACTAAAATTTAAGGTCGGAACTAAAAATGTATATAGGTAACTGCTCTAAGACTCAGCCCTAACGTTAGGTAAATGGGTAGGTAGAGCAGGGTGAGCCCTGTAATTACTCACTTAGATCCTCGTCGACCCATTGTGATGCCATTTTTTGGGGTTGACCGTTGGTGTTACATCGGTGGTATCCATCCCCTTTCCTTTTGCGGTTACCTGATGCTGCCTGGCCACCCCGATGTCCTCAGACAGTGCGACATCAGAAAGTTCATGTAAGTCATGGAAGTAATAGCTTCCAAGTTATCTGTTCCTCAAGTGACAGAGACTTGGGCAATGACAAAGGAAGTAAGTACATCCTCGTGGACCTCCTCGTCATCTTTGAGATTTAGTTTCATTGCGAGGTTTCAAATGAAGCTATGACCTGTTACATTGCGCATTAAAGACTTCTACAGGCTCTTGAAGAACAATACAGAGATAAGTCAAGTAGACAATGGAGAAAACTTCCTTTATGTCAGTGGCAACATTTTGGGACGACATTTCAAAGGATTGCCTTGCACTTTGGAATATTAAATTGCGGACGCCTTTCCTCACTGTTATTTTAAATGAAAAAAAAAAAGGCACAACCGCCATTCACACTTGCAGTCTAAATAACGAACCATCATCTTGTTTCCTTTCCCACACACTGTAACGAATGTTTCTCCTGGGAACTGATTTCCAGTTCCATCCAACTGCAGTTACCGGACTCTCTAATGAAGTGAAGACACGACTCTCCGTCTCCGCAGGCAGTGGAAATGGAAATTATTCGTCTATCTCCTTTGCGGAGCAACGCATTGCACATGATTTAGCAACAAGCACCGAATGTAAGTCAGTCGATTCATCGTCAAATCAGATGGGCCTTCAACCGAGAAGGAGACAAGTTAGCTTAAAGGATTTATCGTCTCTTGCTAAGCACAACCAAACATAAACGCGATCGATCTGAGGCAATCGCATTGAATTACCTCCGAGCTGTTGATGTTCGTGCTGCCACCGGGCACCATTTGAAATATTCAGCTCAATCAGTAGCTTCGTCATCGTGGATTTTGGGTTAGAAGAGGAGATCAGTTAGGACAATCACTGTTTGCTGTTCACATCACAAGAGATTGCTTTCACAATTATGCATTGACCGACTGCGACTTTCGAAACGCAGTTCGTTTTAAGGCTCAAGATTACGGCTAGGGATGAGGTAATCGCAGCACATAAGACTAACAGTCTGATTGATCATCGTTTCCTCAAATGCTAAACCAACACTGCCGCCGACCCAAAGAAAAATACAAAAAAAAAAGATGTTACGTATACGCCATGTAGTCCAAGAGCAGCGATTTGCTTGCAAAGATGCAATCGCGTTAGCTCATCGCTTTCCTCACATTTTCCATTTAGCCGGTAATATACGAACGATTGAGGACGAGGGAACCTCCTATTTGGGGCTCTCGGGATGTTCATTGTTCACATGCGGAAAGCTATGCCTCGCAGGCACAGTCTGTGTGTGTAGTTTCACTTAATGATCCACCGGAGAAAATGCCGCCAGGCTAATTCACCGCTTTAGCTCAAATATGCCGACAGTCCACATCGGCTAACCTTCGTATGATACTCCTAAGTCGGTTTCAATATCCCAACCTTCGCATTGGCATACCCTTTGTATGCCAGAGTCCAGCCAAACTCGAATCAAAGCGGTTCATATAAGTCACGAATTATGATGAAATCGACTCCTAACGTCTCATTGCGCTGATAGGTTGTAGTGGCCAAGGTATAGAAAACGCGATTCCCCCAGCCCAGGAAAGAGAAACAGAAAATGGTTACGCATGATCTTATGGCCAGAGTCTTGACAACTTAATCGATCTAGCTCCGTGTATGGAGCGACTTGGACTGCGGCCCAATCGAGAGAAAGACACAAGCGAACCTAGTTTCATTCAATCGTACTCAACGGGATTGGTTGCTACACCAAGGAAGTAAGCGAAGAAAGTCTGCGTGCAGCGTTTTCTTTGTTTTTAATTAATAAGATGGAAAACTCAAAACCCGTTTAGATGGAATATATTTATTGGTGGTTGGTGCACATTTTATTAAAACCCAAACAAATAAGCAAAGCTAAAAGGAAGGAAACGTAAGCACTGGTGGGCACAGCTGTTGGAATGGAAACGCTAAGTGGCTTCGGTTGATTTGTTCCACAAGTTTTATGTTATTCAAGACAGGAGTTGTAAAGATATACAGTGGTATGTGAATCAGTAGTTTGAAGAAGTGTCAGTGTCCTTTTAGTGGGTGAAGTGGGATGATGGTTTTGAATGTTTTAAGAGGAGTGGGTCAGTTTGGGTAGGCATGTCCATGCAAGGTCCATGCAAAGGAGACAGAATTTAGGGCTGGAAACAAATTAAAAGATAGCTCAAATTATGATTGAATGGGACTATCTCCTTTTGTAAACAAAAATCTCCGTAGAATTTAAGACTTGTTTCGGTATTCCTAGTTCTGTGCTCATCTTTTTGCACAGGGCGTCTACTTTATATTTTATAAATCCACTTCCAATATCTGTCAACTCGATCTATATAAAACTGTATCGCGATTCGTCCAGTTGCAAGTCAGGACCACATATCTAACTATTTCCTAGAAACAATAATAAACTAAGTAGAAATTACTGAGTGGGGAAGTTAGGAGTAACAACGATTCTCGCTTATTTGGGGGTTAATCTGACAATTTCGGTTGGGAAATTATGTCGAAATAGAAATAGACTGACAGCTTTCCTACGTCTCTCCGATTTCCCCCGCAATTTTTTTCAATAATGCCCCCTCCCTCCCGCTCTCAACTTTACTGTCTGTGAAAGTGTGAATCAGTATAGAAAAAATCTTAATTCTAAATGGCAGGAGGTATAATAAACTACTGACACCCAGCAGTGTTCCTACATCCTGGTATCTCTTGAACCTTTGTTTGGGAATTTCAATTTCTGAAAAACTTTCCGTCCATAAAAGGAAACAAACATAAAAATTGTGGCAATATCAATAAGCTGACAAAAAAAAAATTCAAGCTACATTTCATAATGAATATCGGCGCACTAAATGTCCATAAAAGGAGATTTGCCTTTAACAAAAAAGTAGAGTACCAAAAAATATAGATAAATTAGGGGAAGGTGGCCTAAAATGGCAAACTCTAAGCAAATTGCTCGATATCTACGTCTTAAAGTGAAATTCACTTCAAGCTGCATACTCATGGAATGGAATGACCAATTGCCCAAACATTTTTATGTTAAAAAAGTCAAAATATTTCCAAAGAGAGTTTAAAACAATTAATTTTCAAACTGTCTACCCGTGCCACACATCAAAGGTCACTTGTATAAAATGGCATACTTGTGTGCCATTTTACCAAAGTAGCAAATCTTGTTTAAGCTGCTTTAAAAAACTTTATTTTAAACAAAAAACCTAAAAAATAATCAATAAAATACAAGTTCGAAATAATTCAAAGGTAGGTGCAACAAAAAGTAAAAAAAAAAATTAAAAGGCATTCCGGGAGTGCCGACAGAAGTGATAACTTGAACAATTACGTGTGTATTTTTCGAATCGTCAGAAAATATATTATTGTGTAGGAAGTACTTTTAAATAAAGTGTTTTTTTATTCATTATTATAAACTACTACTACTACAAAAATTATGTTACATTTTTCATTTTCATTTAATGCGGTATTTTACATCAAAAATAATACATATTATTTTACATACAAAATTGCAATCTATTGCTTAAAATGTATAAATTTACAGATACATGAAATATTAAATTTAAAAATTAATGGGTATTCTTTGAAATGAATACCAATGACACTTATGAAATTTCATCAACAACTTCAAACTCTTCCATCATCATCATCATTATTATCATTATATTTGAAAACGGATACTATAGGTTTATGGTAGGTAACTAAAATAGGAAACAAACAATTTTGATTCGAATCTATTTAAATATCTTGTAAAGATGGCATCAATTGTAGTTTTATGTCTAGTCGTGCTAAGATTGCGATCATTGCTCATCGTTAAATCAAATTTGCTATTTAAAAATTCAATTAATGGTAGTTTTTATCATCTGCAAGGTTGATGTTGAAATCCCCACTCAAAACGATTGGAATATCATCAAATCTCTTCCCAACTTTATCTTGAAGTAATGCAGAATTATCTTTAGCATATATATAAGTAATTTTCATCGATGCTGTCTTCCAGCGTAATCTAGATAGATTACAGTCTCGAATGTACATATCTTACTTCAGCTACCACAATCCGATTGTATCTACTTGTATTCTACCAAAACTAGCACAGAACGAATAAATTAATAATAATTATACTGAAGCTTAATTGAATATGAATTTCTTTCCGAAAAATACAAATTTTACTTTTAAAAGAAAAAGAACGAGAAAAGACAACAATATTTTTCTGTCTTGCCGCATCGCCATTGATAATGCTCTAGATCTGGTGGTACGGCATCAATTGTAGTTTTATATTCATTATTTTACAAAAAATTACTAATCATATTTTACAGTTTACACTAAGGCGACATGAATATTACAATTATTTATATAGTATACCTACTCTTAGTGTGGCAAGTTTACCACAGTTTTCTATTTCTTGTTTCGGTAATTATAACACAAGCTACTGTGCCGTAAATGTGCACAAACCCAAAATCGTGGATATAATATGTCGGAATTAAGCCTGGTAAAATTAAGTTATGAATTCCCCATACAAAACAGGTGATTGAAATAATTTTGGTGACAATCAATTTGTCGCTACCATAAATTACCATAGTAACGTATTCAAATAAAAATCATCGTAGATTAAGCTATAAATTACCTACCCCTAAAAGTAAGCAATAGTACAAAAGTTTACAACTAAAAGTATGCAATCGGTGTCGGTGTCGGTGTCGGTGTCGGTGTCGCGAGTTTGCCAGTTTTTGCCCATCCAAATAGTGCCCAACGCGCCTAAAGAAGTATGCAATCGGTGTCGGTGTCGGTGTCGGTGTCGGTGTCGGTGTCGCGAGTTTGCTAGTTTTTGCCCATCCAAATAGTGCCCAACGCGCCTAAAGAAGTTATCACTTCAAAAAAAGTTCGGTGTTGCTCGCTCGCCTGCGTAGTGCACTTTGCGGAACACAAAATATATTTGATGGCACATTTGACACAAAAACTCAGTGTGCCATTTTGCCCAATTGGATGTATATTTTTTTATATATATGCACACTGAAATGTAATAAATATATTGCACAACTGACATCTATTAAGCCAACACAAATAGCCTATACTCTATACTAATACTATACTCATATCAAAATGGAACGTTTTTGATCACAAAATATTGAGTAGAATTTGGCTTTCTACTGAAAGCTGGTTCGACACAAAATGATTTGTCGGCTGTCATAATTATGATGGCGGAAGCATATTCGTTTGCATAGGTGCTGCTAAATAAACTAAAGGACTGTGTTCATTAAAGCTCATAATTTGGTTCTTTTATGAGTGTGCCATTTTAGGCCACCTTCCCCTATAATTTTAACAAACTGCGATTTTATATTGAAGGTTAATTTAATGTTTTTTTCTTTTCGAAGAATACAAATTTTACTTTTAAGAGTAAGAGTTTTCCATAAAATAAATCGAGAGGATTTGAGTTCGGTGAAAATGGAAAAATTACCAATCTCCGTGGGAAAAATAAACAGAGGGAAAGAGAAAGAAAGAGAGAGAGAGAGAGAGAGCTTAAAACACAGACTCAGGCTGTAAGTCAGTGCGACCAATTAAATATTTCAAATCATGTTTTTTTTTTTTGATAAAAAAATCGATATTCTAATGGTTTGTTCACTCAAAAAAAAAAAAAAAAAAAAAAAATGGGAATGTAAAAGGAAAGGAAGGTTGCGAAACTTAAAGGAAATTCTATTGCGAATAATGCCAACAATTTTTTAATATCGATATCTTAAAAATGATATCTATGTATTGTATATTGTATATCCAAAATTCATTATGGAATGACTTCAAATATATATAAATTTTGTTCTTTTCTTTATACCGTGCAAGTTGAACATATTTCGTATGTTTGCTTTAAGTAGTATTTTGTTTGAAATACTTTTTTGATTAATGAATTTGCGGTGTTAACTGATTTGTATTGCATGGTGTCGAGCTACATAATTAGTTTCAATTGAGACCAAGAAATAAGAAAATCGAACAACTATCTATATATATAAAAAGAAAACCTTAAAATTGTGTTCGTTAGTCGTCGATTCACGCCTTAACGCATTTACCGATTTGAACCAAACTTTCACACATATTTGCTATTGGTCTGTATATCATTTGTGTGAAGTTTTGTCGCGAAAACAAAGCTTTGAGGGGATGAAAAAGGCTATGAAAGTTTGTATGGGGAAATGCACTTTGAAACAACAAAAAAATGGATAGAAATCGAGTAGTGACATTTCAAATACAAAAAAAAAAAAAAAATATATTTTAAAAGCAATTGTTGTTGTCAATGATTTCAATTATTTTCCAAGCAAATTGTTATTGTGAACAATTTTGAATTTCTTTTTTAAATATAGGTACCTACCTAATAAGTTTGTGCTATTAAATTATGTTTACTATGTTACCAAGTAACATTTTAAAGTGGAGTATGTAGATACTTTGATATTTGTTTGATGGTGTTTGAATCCATTATTTTCATGATCATGGCATTAGTACGAGTGAGTAAGTTGAAATGTAGGGGTGATTGAGATGCGTGGACAATGATGTTGTTCAGCGTTTTGAGTTTTCACGTAGGGGTTGTTACGAAAAATGACCGAGTAACAATCTTGGTACTCTGCTCATTCGTGAGTAGGGTTATGGCACCTGCAATAACATTAACCAATTTTTTGACACTTGCCGAAGCCACGAGTTTGCACGAACACTTTCTTATTGCGAAATGCCCCGATATTGGAATGCGTCGTCGAAGAAGTTCCAGCGGCGGAAACAATGTGAAGTAGTTCCCGGATTCCGTGGTGTTTATGCAAGTGATGCAATTGGTAGAATATACACAGTTCACCCTTTTCTTGCTTCTATTTGAGAATGCTTTTGGTCAATGTTTGTGGCCCTACTTCGTTCGAAGCGCTGCGGACTGGTGACGGTGTGTTGTGTGCTATGGCCGACGATATTTTGCATCGAATTCGCACTGTGACATCGGATAATGAACTGATCGGATCGGATAATCATATGATGTGAGATGAAAAGCGCAAAAAAGCTTTGATTTTGATCGAGGATGTGTGTCTGCTAATGAGTGGCAATTTTTGGTTTAAAATGATGACAAAAAGATATTTTCAGGAAATCTAGATGGTTTTGGCGTTCATCAAGATTATATGGCCTTTTATAGTGATTAGACGTCTCAAGATTTCGTTCGAGAAGTTAAAAACTGGAAGTTGGAAGATTTTTACAATAAAACACCACTCGAAATTTATAATGAGGCATTAGTTATAATTGAAGATATGTGCTTAGCAATTGCAAATAAAACATTGTCACAATGAGTTTGCCAGCTCCTAATTCACCATTGCATTACGTATTTAATCAAGAAATGCAACGTGAACAACAATACGATATAAATGAACTGAACACATTTATAAATTTGAATCTGCCGAAATTGAACCGAGAACAAAGAAATGTATATGATACAATAATTCAAGCTATACAAAACGAAAGCGGAGGAATGCTTTTTTTATACGCGCCAGGTGGTACCGGAAAAACGTTTTTGATTTCCATGCTACTAGCTACTATAAGATCACCGAAGAAGTGCTAATGCTATGCACTTGCATCGTCTGGAATAGCTGCTACATTGGATGGTGGTCGTACAGCGCACTCCGCACTTAAATTACCATTGGATATGCAAATTAATGAAAATCCAACGTGTAATATTTCTAAAAATTTTGGAATGGGAAGAGTTTTGCAACAATCCAAATTAGTAGTATGGGATGAATGTACAATGTCACATAAGAGATCGGTGGAAGCTTTGGATAGGACTTTGAAAGATTTACGTAATAATCAAGAAATATTTGGTGGCGCTTTAATATTAATATAGCAATATTGGCTGCCAAAAATAAGGACATCGGCCAATTGAATGCGGATATTTTAACTGATGTGCCTGGTGAGATTGTAACGTATCAATCAGTAGACACGGTCACAAATCAAGATGACGTTGTCAATTATCCGACGGAATTTCTGAATTCGTTGGATTTACCTGGATTGCCGCCACATCGTTTACAATTGAAAGTTGGTGCACCTATTATTTTTCTTCGGAATATAAATCAGCCTCGATTGTGCAACGGAACAAGATTAGCAGTTAGAAAGGTTATGAACAATCTTATTGAAGCTTTTGAATTCAAAAGATTGCAATTTCCGACACGGCTTGCGTTCGCTATGACAATAAATAAGGCGCAAGGAAATTCGTTGGAATTGTGTGGAATCGACCTAACCATCCATGCTTCTCCCACGGACAATTATAATGTATCATCTTCACGTGTAGGAAAGCCATCAGTTCTGTTTATTTATACTACTACTCAGGGCAACAAAATGTAGTTTATGAAAAGGCTCTGCGATAGTTAAAAAAACACATACTTTAAATAAAAATAATAGTGATTAAGTTGTCCACAACATTTTTGCTTTTTATTTTTGACGAAACATTTTTTTTTTTAGTTTTTAGATTTTTAGATTTTAGATTTGGCATCAAAAATCATGTTTAACACCAAATCTTCACCGAACCACGATCCATTCCCGAGTTATGGGTACACATACAGACGTCAGTCTCTTTTACATAGAGCCGTACCCACCATACCGAAATAGTATCCTCTTTTTCAAACTGTAACCAACCATAGGTACACAGCCCCGAAATTTCATTGAAATCGGTTAAGTAGCTTAGGAGATTGAACACAGCGCCACCTATCGTGCCCAAAATAGTCATATCTTTCAAACTTTAACCAACCAAACACAGCCACAAAATTCCATTGAAATTGGTTGAGTGGTTTAGGAGATCGACAACAGCGCCATAAATATATTTTTTTTTGCACCGTTTTTTGTAAACAAATTACACAAACATACGTCTACCATTTGCAACCAAACTTCACAAAAATCATATAAAGACCAATACCAAAGATGTATGGAAGTTTGGTTAAAATGGGTAAATGCGTTAAGACGTGTATTGCCGACAAACGAACACAATTTTAAGGCTCAATTTTTATATATATAGATTTGGGCGGAACGAAGTTCGCCGGGTCAGCTAGTATTTATATAAAAATGTAGCGAACACTTATTCAACCTGGAAGTAAGAAAAACTATTTACAACACAGCCCCACACTCGATATTGAAAAGAGAACCCACCTCTGGCTACCTGACATCCGGTTTAGGCCGGAAGGCTTTAGGCTATTTTTTTTTTCAAGTATGCATGTGCCCCCTTTGATAACCATGGGCACTAATCCATGGATTCAACCTGGGCTACATTTAAGGTCAAATTTAGCTTGTAGGCAATTCCTCTTTTTTGGCTAAAGCTGTCAGCCTATTGAATACTTAGGTTATGGTAATCATTATCAAAACCTCTGATAAAGCGGATATCCTACTCTCGACTTCCGCGTTATATCTTATCTATAAATAGGCGAAGGAAAATAGTTAAGAACCACTTTCATTGCTTTAAATTCGACATATTCGCTTGAATTTTTTGTTTGTTAATTGTGCAGATATGCAATGCTGTGTGTAATTTATGTGTTTACCAATATTTTTTGTATAAGCGAGGTCGCTATAATGGTAGAATTTCTACCACTGAGCAAACTCTAGTTCAAATAAATCTCTTTGTAAGGAGGAGTGAACAATTTTACAAGTTTTGTAGATAAAGTTCCTGACCAATTTGATGGTTATGTGTAATTTGTGGAAATGGTTTTTCAAATTTTGACCAAAAATGTAATTTCTGTATATCGTACTTTAAGAACAATAACTTCAAATATTCAATTTTTCAGAAGTTGCAAAATAGGAAATCCATAAACCTTCTAGGTGTCACCCCAACTAACATTGAAGAGTATTTTGTTGTTGCTAAGACTCTCCCTAGATTCGAACTTGTTTGTCGTTTTTATTGAGGCCTGCATGGTTGCAACAAAGAAAGATACTTTTGACTATTGTTAATGTACCATTTATACATTTGGGTTCAAACCCATTAAGGACGTACCTACTCCGACGAAAAAAACCCACAGTCTTTGAGACTTTCAAATAGATGCAGGGTAGTTTAGTCAATAGTCGTGGTCGTATACTAAAAACCGCGGAACTTCTTTATGTGGGATTAATATTCAACAATACTACATCGATAAATCAGGAATCTGTGATATATAGAAAAAGTCAACCTACTGCTCAAAAGAGAAGCTGAGATTTCACCGAATGATTCAGGCAATTAGATAACCAAAATATAAATTGCCGATTAGACGAATGGCTAGGTGCATTACATTCAAGTTGACGAAAGTCAGTCCGCAGAGATTTTTTAGATGGGATAAAGTCCCTCACTATTGCTGATTGCAGAAGAAAAAAAAAAAAAAAGTTTGACTGACATAAGTTGGTTGAAGTTAAAACGCCCCTGTGCCAAAGGCTTCTTTACTACAGTAACTTAAATAAAACGTATAAGGACTACGAAGGACGTTTTTACCTATTTTTAGTGTGATACCATTTTTACATATGCGTATTTTTCGCATTTCTATTCGGAGTACGTAGTGTGTTCTTTTTTTAGACAGGCGATTCCCTGATTTCTTTGGGCTACTCAGACCATACTCAAATAACTTCGGCTATTTAAGGTGTGCTAAGGTATCCAACGTCAAATTTCAAGGAGTACAGGACAGCTTCTTCATCGAAAGCCGAGCAATTTAATTAGCCGCAAGGAAAGAAGAGCTAGAGTCTAATTTTTGCTACCTCCAAATTTGTGTCTGGGCTTATTAAGAATTTTGGGTATTTAACTCAATATACCGATTTGGGTAACGGTTCGAGCGTCAGCAGTACGTAACCTTGAATCAGTCGCAATTAATTTTTTAATTTAAACGCGCTACTGTGGTAATGAGTACACTTAAACTGAAGTGTGCAATTTGGTGGGTTAGAGGAGATTCCGAAGAACATTGGTTTCAGGAGGTCCTTTCTGTTAGATTTGTTCAATTAACCTGTCTCAGCAAAACTAAAGGCGAATGGATAACTGCCCAAAAACAAAGATATTGGGTCTCAGCCTGCAGGTATGCAATCATTTGCGCAAAAGTGCTACAATGTAGATATTTTGGTTTATGTCTCGTCTACTGTTTTCACTCAGCGTTCTGCTAGACGTTGCTTACTGAAATTTAATGGCGCTGAAGGCAGTTTCATAGGTGTATCATAAATTCATCTATCAGAGTGGGCTCTGTTGTAATGAAAGGACCTGAATAGGTCATTGAGGATAAGCGTTTTTTGTTTGTATACAAAGAATGGCCGAACGCGGCCATTAGATACGAAGTTTTTGTAATACTAACTGAAGGCACCCAGTCTCGACTTCTGTCAAATTTGTTGAAAGAATAAAATTCGGTTTTTAAGGACGCCAAGGAAGCCAACTTTTACACTCCACCTACTCAAAAAAAATGTACGTGAATAGAAAAGACGAAGAATAGACTCGCCAGCATGAAAGACTAACTCCTTACAGCGATGGCAGCGACACAATCTGGACCTGCTGAGACTCTTGCGATTCAACCAACTTTTTTCTTCACTCTGGTAATTTTTATCCTGTTCGGAATGGAGTACTTATTTCATGAGATATAGTTTCGGGCTTTCTTTCAGTTATAATATGCTCCTCACCCTTTGCAAGGAGCACTTATAAAGCAACGTACCCAAAATGCATTATGAGCGAAAAAAGGAAGCAAGTTCTGTTACTGTCGAACAGATATCAGGGCCGGCATTCTGTAAGGCGAAAACGTCTACACGTTTTCGTGCGCACGAACGGTTTGCTTCATGTAACATCAAAAACGAAAGAAATTCTCGTGGCCGCGAAAAAAAACAAACGAACACATTTTTTTTGACGTTTTCGCTTTTCTTGCTTCATGTAACCCTAAAAACGAACAGATTTTATCGTCTCCACGAAAGAAAACAAACGACAGCTATTTTGTTGACGTTTATCATTTTCGTTTTTATTCTAATTGAATTTGGTGGTTTTAAGATTGTGCTGAATATTTTATTAGATATGTTAGCAAATTATTATTTTTTGACCAGCGACAGCGAAGAAAGTGAAGTTGAAATTGAACATGTGAACTTAAGAAAAATTAGAAAAAGTTTGCGGGATTGTTCAAATCCTCTCACATTACCTGACAAAAGGTTGGTTTATTTTGATTAAAAAGTTAGTTAATAAGTTAGTTAAAAAGTTCGTTTTTCTATTTAGTTTTGTGCAACGTTTTCGATTGAACAAAGCCGCCTTTAAGTATGTGCTGGACAATATTAATTTGCATACAGGTACACGAACGACAAACGTGCCTCCTATTTTAAAACTTTCCGCAACATTAGAAGTACTGGCTGGAGGAGGATCCGCTTCGTAAACAATCAAATTCCACTTTAAAAATATTTTCAATTGTCAGCTGTTCGTTGTCAAAACAACTTAACGAAAATAAAACGACATACTGAGACTGCCAAACTATAATTTTGCTGTCACACAGTTTCTCAAACCTAAACGAATGTGAAGAAAAAAACGTAAGGAGTTACATGAAGCAAATTTTCGCTATCGTGTGATTTCTATCGTTTCTTGAAAAGCGAAATCGTTTTTCGTTTCGTTTTTTACAGAATCTGGCCCCAGGTTTTTATTAGCAAGTTACAGAAGATTTAAAATATGCTTCACTTATAAGATATATGCAGTTTAATGTTCTTCTGGTGGTCACAGTGTTGTATTTCTTACCACATCGTTGCAACTGACTTTATTAGGAAATCTTAATATCCTTAAAAAAAAAGACAAATATCTAATAGCCCCCTTAACCAAAAAGCTATCCACTTGTCGAGCGTTTCATGCAAAAATGCGGTCAATTGAACACAAAAAGTTTAACAAAAAAGAAAAGGTATATATAGCATGTCTCGGTAGTTCAACATGACCCGCATACCACGCTTTAATTGCCCACTAAAATTGCAACAATTAATATTTTGCAACCGAACTGTCGCACCGATGATCAAACATCAAACGCTCATGCATACACCATCATCCGCACATAATGTGTTACACAAACGCGCTCTCTTCATCCAGACATAACCGCCACAGTCTGGCGGATTTGCTCGCGTTTATTTCTTCTGCGCCACACAAAGGCCCAAAAACAATTTTACTCGGACACCGCTGCAATAATAACAATAAAACAGAAATTACACTCGTTACATACCTCAGCAGCTATGGCCACTCTCCATCACCTATTTCCGTCTCCGGATAAGTGCTGACTTGCACCAACAGTCCGTGCAGCAGTTAATCCATGGCAATGGCCCCCTCATCCTCTGGCTTTCCACAAATACCCAGTAACATTTGACATGCGAATGTGCTCTTCGCGGGCATTTTTCACCTACAAAGCGAGCGAAAAACGTTTCCCTCACAATTAAGATCATCCCCCGTCGCGTCGTCGGTGTGCGGTGTGCTGCCACAGTTTGGTGTCGAACTCTTACCAAACGCCGAGCAGCAGCATCTATTTGCTGTTGTTGTTCCAATCCAATCAGCGACGGGCGCCTACCGCTACAGGTGCGAGTAGATTCATTGTGCAGTGTTTTCGCTGTCATCCGTACATAGATTAACATCGATCGCGTTAGAGAGGGGTGGGGGATGGTGGCTGGGAGATCCATACAGCGCGCCACCACATGCATGTGTGTGCTGCACTTTGGGGGCTCAAGCCGAACTCTTGTGTGTGCGATCGATGATGATGGTGTGCTGCTGTTCGAGTTGGAAGAATCGGTCTGCATTTGAAAATGCAGATTTCGTTTTTTTTTGTTTTTGTTTTTCGCGCGCACATTCGCTTTCTTCCGAAAAAATAATATAAAAGCAACAAATTTTCGATATTCCATCATTATTCAGTTGTGGAAAGTGCTTTAGTAAAGATCAGCTCAAAAAGTGATCTCGTTTTGTTTTTCTCTCGTCTTTATTCTCCTTGATAAATTCGTATATTCGCTTGTAGCCTTTTGTGTGCTATCCTGTTTCCTATTTTCCTTTTCGAGATTTAAGCACTTTGTGTAGTAATTTTAGTTTGCTTCGTGTACTCGTGTGTGGCTAAATAAATATAAAACAAATAAAATGGCATTCAAGGTATGACGTTAAATGTGGATAAACGTATCGATAAGGACATGAAGGACAATTTAAAGGATTATGTGAATTTTGTGGTGGAACTAATGATGTTTTCGGAAAGTTATACGTATTTTCCGCTGGAGCTGAGTGTAGTGATTTATTTTTAAGGATATATGTGGGCGATGTTGAAATGTATTTAAGGACAAGTCACTGTTTTAATGGCTTGACATGATTACCGCAATTCGTATATACTAGTTATAAAAATATACCAAATATAAGGAGCCTAATAAGAACGTTTGTGGCTTTGTCAATGTTGTCAGCAAGGGGATGCATTTTTAACTCAGGCTGCACACCATAGTGTCCTTATAAAAGTGACGTAGACTTTTGTCAAAAATATTGATATTTGGCAACATTTTTAGTTCAAAACAATCGAACTAACAGAAGTAGTAGTACGGGCCAATAAAAGGGTGACATTTCAAATTGAGTGCAAAGACAAATTTGTAAATTGTCTCAAATCTTACCCAAGTCCACCTCAAAATCGGGCGCAATTGAAAGCAAAGGTATCAATTCTCGAAAATGTGAATAAGATTTGATTTTCCATAAAAAAACAAACATTGCATTTGAAATATGTAACAATATGTGGCTGACTTCACTCAAAGTACAAGTACCTATAGGCCACAAGAAGGAAGCCATTTTTAGGACCTGTGCACAAAAGACTCAATGAAAAGGTTTAAAAAAAGCTCTTCAAATAACAATAATAAAGCTAAATTGTTGCAAATTAAATAAATTGTTATCCATCTCGGAATTGTTATAAATTAAATTAATTGCAATCCAAACTGAGTTCGACCGCTGACAGACACAATTAATAACGACGACTGGTTATACTTTCGCCGCTCAAACGGCTTGTACCAGTCGAGACTTTCTTCTTTTCCAGTAATCAGCTAACTAAAACTAAAACTGTTTAATTGCTTACGATTCAGTAATACTATTGTTCGTTGTAATGTTTTAAGAAAACAAACCACTATGATGCCAATTCGAAGCCGCAATCACAATCTTGCTGATGCAGATTACAGTTACCGCGCGTAATTGGTGGTGACTGCATTGTCCCGCGTAATAAGACGTATACAGGGTGGTCTGGTAATATTGAGTGTATTTCAAGTGGAAATTATCAACGAGTTTTAATAAACAAAGAGGAATGTCTTAGGGAACCAATTTTAACGATAGTCATTAAACCTTCATCGGGTTAATAGGTTGGATTACTAAGCGAGCGGTATGAGGTTCGATGAAGAGAAATGCGTCAGTTTCGCTCTAACACCTGGCAGTACATAACCGTCCTGAAAAATCTCAGACATTTTTGGTCACTTCCATACGTTAAGTTGAAAGTAAATAGGCCTTAATCGCGAAATAATTGTTTGTATAGCCATCTTGGTTTTTCCGTAGTTCAAATTTTTGACAAAGTTTTCAATAAATCTTTTGGAAGTCTCTAAATGACAGCAAATTATTGACAGGAACCGCCTTCAGGTCAGAATAACCTCAGGAAAAGTTGCGAGCTGTTAGCTTAAAAAAATGTTTGTAATACTTTTGGCCTGCGAATATTTTTTGACGAAAAGTAATTTTGTTTATTATCTTTTGTAAGTGCTGATCAGGGGTACATATTTTAAAGGAAGGGAAAAGAATGAAATAATTTGTTTTTTTTTTTTTTATTTTGATTCGGAAACCACTGATCAGTAAGCTCATAAACACAATTTAAAATTTTGTTTATGCCCTCAGAAAAATATCGCCAAACCGTCACTCTAAATCGGTGCATCCCCTATTCGTGCTGAATTCTTCGGCTTTTTTAACTACATAAATGAAGGTTGAAATTTCTATATCCAAGTTACTTTCACAACAGCAATTTATAGCTAAAATGCGAGCGGAGGCAAGTTTTTCAATTTTTGTTAAATCTCATTTCCATTTGTCTGTGTTTTAATAAAGTTCAATCTGGCCAAAAATTGTCAAGTTCTTAAGGAGTTGAACTAAGCTTAAAATTTGTGTAATAAAAAATAGCAAAAATTGGACTCTTTTCGAATGTATTGCGGTCTTAAGATTGAATTAATATATGCTAAACAGGTTGTCAAACTTACACAAAATTACTTTCAAAACGGAAAGTCGATTAACAGAAATACCGGCAGATGTCAAAAAATAGCAAAAATCCATACGAACAAAGTTGACTACAACAACTAGTTCCCTCTGACAAAATTAGTAGCATTTTAATACGGCCTTCGAAAGCTTAAGTTTAAATATTATCATTCCTTAAAAATGCAAACGAATTTTTTTTATTCATGCTATGCTCCCAAACTATAAATCGGCGTTGGCTACATGAAAAGCTTTTTCCTCTCTAAAATTTTAAAGGACACAACTTTATGGTTGTTGATTAATCACGTCAATTATGACTTAATCCACGAGCATAGCTCTAAGTAGGCTAGCATTTTTTTTTTTTTTAATAATGGAAGTGACTGAAAATTGTATAAATAAATAAATAGTTGGCGCAACAGGTCTGGAGAGACCCTAGGCCTAGCTTCTTACAACCATTCGTTTTGTGTGAGTTTCTCATTTTTGGAACGAATGGAAGGGATCTACAATTTTATGCCGACTCCAAACGGCTAATTGAGAAGCTCTTTCAAGACATTTATACTCTCGAATGTTTGTCAGACGTTCGCGAGAGGTAGCGCAGCGGAAAAAAACCCTGAGTCGGAATTGGGTTTTTGCGGGATTCGAACCTGGGACTCCCGCATAGCAGTCCAACACACTAACCACTAAGCTACTGCGACGACTGAAAATTGTATACCGACTCCAAATGTGTGAAAGTGGATCTTTTCAAGGATATGTTCGCATGTTTATCAGGGCAGAGTAAAAGCCGTAAGGTGTCATTTGTATTTTTTGGGCGTTGAACCTTGGACAACTCGCTCGGTAGTCCAACCACTGAGCCACTGCCCCCCTTTTCAGTTGGATCTTTATCTTTTGTAAGTTTAAGGAAGTGATATCCTCGTTTAAATTTCGTCCATAACGATGACTGGATTTAGTGCGTTATTGACTCTGTTTTCGAAATGTGACAATATAGAGCTATTGTAACACTTGTTCGATTAAACCCACCCCCCCCCCCCCTTAATTGGGTCTTTCAGAGCCATTTCTAGATTTACATGTTTTGCTCGGAATACATCCATCAGCTTTTTCCAAAGTTGATCTTTAATAAATATATTCCTTGCTTTTTAAAAAAATCCCACAAATGTTTTTCTTTAATGAGGCATAAGTACAGAGCTTCCATGAAGACTCTTACGGAAGGCGCTTGCAGCTTGTACACTTTCCCATACGACATATACCCCAACTGACCATGCGGAAGCAAAGTCCTCACCACATCTACCTATCTAATGAGTCTCTCGCAATAATAACAACGAATTGAATGTGCATTGTTCATGTGAATTAAAAGATTATCGGTAGATCGCAAGCGACTGCAGTTGAAAGCACTTCAAAAATAATTAACCAACGATTTCCTGATTGTCTTTCACCCATTCCATAACGATTTCCTTTTATCTACTTTTCAGTATCTGATATTCGCCTCTGCGCTGTGTCTAACTCTGGCCTATCCATTGGAACATTATTCCTCATATGATGGACATGATTTTGGCGAAGTCCATCAGGAAGAAAGTCCCGATTACGGTCATCAAATTGCAAGAAGTTCCTTGGGCGACGAGCACGATCACTCTGGATATGAGCATCACGAGGAGGAGCATATCGTCGATTACTATGTGAGTTTTTCATCCAAATTGTCGCTGTGGTCTCAAACTAGATTGAATTGGAGCACCCTTTTGAACCAGATAGACCACCGCAGCTCTCTAAAACCGGTTCGACTTTCCATACTAACCTAACTTTCCCTTCCGTAGGCACCACCGAAGTACGCGTTCAAATACGGAGTCAACGACTACCATACCGGTGATGTCAAGTCCCAGCACGAAACTCGTGACGGCGATGTCGTTAAGGGTAAGTGTTTACGGCACTCCGCACAGCTGTTGTACACCCAGTGACACAATTTCGTTTTTTAGGTCAATACTCTCTTGTTGAACCAGACGGTTCAATCCGTACCGTCGACTACACAGCTGACAAGCACAACGGTTTCAACGCTGTCGTGCATAAGACCGCTCCCGTGCACTCGCACTCAGATCACTACTAAAGTGCAGCGAAGACTACTCTCGCTACTCCCCCAACACACCATGGTCATAGTATTGCCTCCGTCAGAAGGAAATGGTAAACGAAAATACGAACGTAGAGAATATTTATTATAAGATCGAACCAAAAAAGAAAACGCTACTACTATGCTACATTTTTAATACCCTTTTAGTAATATTCTAATACTTTCTAATACATTTAGTGGAATTTTTCTTTCTTTACTCTGTGCCAGTACAGAACTTATGAGCCACACTGTCCCCCTCCCCCCCTATGTATAATCCTCTCTATTGTAAGACTCTGTGATAAGAAGACTTTGTTCATGTTCGTTCCGCGACTCATTTCACGCTCTGCCTGTACGCCCGCGCGCCCTCTAGAATCTCCTTTCCTCTTATTTAATGCGTATGTGTGTAAATAATCTCTATACAGACTGCACTCATGATAAACTATCATCTAAGTTAGACAAACCAATCATATTCCATTATAATTTAGTCTTGGATACATTTGTATCTTTTTCTGCATCTTTATGAACTATTCATTTCATGTGTATTTTTATTATATTTTAACGATCCAAATAAAAAAGAAATTATTATAAAAAAATAAGATTTCTGTATCGATTTGTTATTTGCGTAGAGACTAGAGAGGTATCATTGAACTTGGACTTCTTGGCGCCGAGAGCGCACTGTACGCACGATCCAACTAAGCCAGCCAATGCCAAGGAAAAGTGAAACCGAAAGCAGGCGAACGAGTTTTTTCCCAATACACTTGGTATGGTTGGAAAAGCTGATGGAAATCGCAGCGAAATGGTAGCGTCGTCAATCCTACAGGCTTGTCAAATAATTTCTTGTGCTCAACTTTAGCTGTACCTATGTGCTTAAGGCTCTGCGCGAAACTAGCTGCAGCAGAGACCAGTTAGTGGAACCACAGGAAACTGCAGCGAAAGACCACTTTCGCTGGTGCACACAACAGTTGTTACCACTAGGTGGAGGTAATTTAGTGATAACGGCTGTTGGATGTTGGGTTGTTAGATTGTGCGGCAAGATTGTCTGTGATGTCATATTCTGTGGCGGTTAACACAGGCAATCGGTGGAATTTGCAGGATAGAATCGGAAAGGCAATTGGACGTGACGAATTGAGTGGAAAATAAGGAACTGATGCTATTTGTCGATGCAGACCGGAGACATGTGAAGAAATTATTGGTTTCCTGGTGTGGTGACTCAAGTGGATTTTGAACACAAATTGAACGAGAAGGTATTATGCTTTTTCACGTCTCATTTGGAGGGGGACATATTGTGTAATGCAGATGGCCAATTAAGGTAGGTTTGAAGGAAAACTCATTCCATCAAGTGTGCTTGTAAACTGGAAGTCAGATGCAATGGACCATTTTCCATATTGACTGATAATTTAAAAACACAAGATCGAGTCGTTTCCGGTGCCTACCTGTCCTTCAAAGCGATCAGTTAATGTAGCATCTTTCACGCCAAAGTGACAACTGTTCGACAAGCAGATGATAGCAAAATAAATAAAGAAAAATAGAGAAAGGACGGTCACCAGTCACCCCAACGAAAGCACGTACCTGAGGTCATAATCCAGACTCTAAAACAGCAATAAACTCAATCCGCGATACTGATAATCATCATCAGTGTCCAGGCTAAATTTTTCAAACTCACAATGGCGAAATTTTCCATACAAAGTTATTCATTGTGAACTATAAAATATATAAGGGCCTTACTAATAATCACTTTTAACCTTCAACTTATATATTTTGTAGTTCGAAAAGCAGTTCGGTTTAAATTGAGTGGTGGTGCACCTGGTATTCGGTCTTGATGTCAAATAAGGTTCCGTTAATCGGCTGTTTCTGTTTGCGAAAACGTGTTTTTAGAGGAGGCAAAATTAGACGATTGTTAATTCTGCGAAATGCGAAGTGTTCGTCATTCCTTTTAATCGATATTTTCTCCTTTCCATACAAAATTTAATTTTCAGACTCAAAATAAAAATAAAATTACCCGCGATCCAATATTCGTGATAGACAAAATTAGGCCATTGTCATAAATTAAAATTTGCTCCATCCCTAACAAAATTTAATTTTCAGAAATCCCCACAATCCACCTCTGAAAGAATTCAATTTCTGGTTTTCACCGTTGAAAATGTTCACGGTTATGATATTATATAAAAAAGTTAAAAATGCAGAGTGAAATGTCAAAGTAACGCGACACTTCACATCAAGGACTTGCGCATGTGTGGATGAAAGTGCTATCGGAGCGAAGTAGCGCCATCTGTCGTTCAACAACAGAAATAATTTCGTGCTGTTTTAAAAACGAACGACGACTAAATTATTTGGATATTGTTCATACAAAAATAATAAAATCGCGATAAAAAGTAGTGGGTTGGGGGTAGGAAGGTGAAGAGTTGGAGTTATACTCGGCGATATTTTTTGAATCTAAAAAAAAATATACAAAAACAATTTTTTTGTTCGTCAAAAATCAAAAATCAAAATTGTTGTTGACATAGACACCCTAATCACCCAGCGGTTTGATACAATAGATCTTTCAGGTCGCAGTGTCGGCCAAATGGGTATGGGCCTTAAAAAAAATCACCCAGCGGTATGAAATATACCTACTTTACCACCGATTCTCATACCTACCAAATTTACACAACAAATTACATAATAATCGGTCCAATCGTTTAGCCGGAGGAGTACGCGGCTACAAACATCGCTACAAACTGCGAGTGACAGCTACCAGCACAACCATCGCACCGTCATCCGTTTTTGCTTCGAAAATGAATATTTTTTCAGCAAGTTCAACTGACAGATAGAAAACTGACATTTCTGTAAAATGGCCACTGGATTGCGATTGTAAACCTTTAGGCTGTGATACAAATTCATTTGTTGTCAGTTCTCAACACTCAATTTTTATGCATGCAAGTACTAAAAATTTCAATTAATCCAAAGCTTTCTTCACCATAAAATAAATCGTACTTAACACCCACCAATGTTCTGTTTATTCAATTTATAATATTGACTGGCAGTACCGTATCTCCACTCTATCAAATACACCCACCACCTGAAAGCTTATGTCAATAGTGTTTTTTGGCGCTTTCAGTTCAGACAACATCCAAGCTCGACCGCAACAAAAAAAAGTACAATAGATATTTGACTCAGAATCGGGCCTATTCACAATCATCCCACTTTGAGAGAAATAACTCTAACGGTTGAAGGTGGTTCTGTTTCAACTGGTTTTATAGAAGCATCTTGATCAAAAGAAACACTATGAGGTAACTTAATCTTTAGACGATAGGATGGTTGCTTTTTTTTACAACAACGATTTAAGCAGATACTGGGAACACCTAGAAACATGTATAGAGCGGCACAAAATAATATTAGAAACACCAACTAATAAACTGGCAAAACGAGCGATTAACTCTGGAAGAGCGCAATTAAGACTGATGGTGGGACTTATTTCAGGACACATCAACCTTAATAAACATGCAAATAGAATCCGCATTTCAGAAACATCGGTATGCCCAAACTGCCAGGAGGAGGAGGAAGATATAGAACATTTCCTCTGCCACATTCCAGCCACAGCGAGGCTACGTAACAAAATTCTGGGAGCGCATTTTGATACCGGACCTAAAATACCTCAGAAATGTGGAACTCATGGAGTTCTCCAAGCGAACAAACAGATTCGCCGACAACACAAACCCTACATACAGTGGCTATCCATAATTAAAAAAAAAAAACCCTTACCCCCTACCCGTTCACACAACACAATATGTATGAATAATCCAACCGTCTTTAAAAAACAAGAGAGGACCACAACGGGCCCTTCAGAGGCCTCAGTGAAGAGTGCAAAACTTACCAACCAACCGTATAACAAAAAACAACAAAGAATGGATCAATCCTTAAAATTTATTATTTCTATTGGTCAAAGGGCTGGAATCTTAACTTTTGCATAAACAAAGTGAAAAGATGGCAACAAAAATAAACAAAAAACCATGAAAAAAAAAATACTCCTCATTGACGAAGTACTACCTTATTCTGCAACTGGTATAAAAATATTCGAACCGACTGAAAACAACTTGTGCTCTTAACTTGACTACGACAGTACTATTTTGAAGTATACATCCAGGAGGCACGAAATTTAATACATACAAAGTGGTTGGTTATTGGGAGCGCCTCTAATTTAGACCCTTAGACTGTGCTCATTTACTCCTTGAATTATACTATTCTCATATCCATCAAAGTGGATTCTGTTGATTGTGAAATGCTAGGTTAGGTTGGTTATAAGGACAAACATTTCTGGTAATCGATATCTCTACGATTTTATTTACTTAATTTTAATTATTTAAATAGATTCTTAAGGACTATTCACATGAGTGCGAATTGCGAATTGCGAACACGCGAATATTCATAGTTTCTGACACTTCATTCACATGAAAACTTTTTTGGTCGCAGATACCCGCGTATCAGTTTCATTTTTAAAGGTTAAGAGTTCGAACGAATTTTTCATTCGTGGGTTTGTGGATCGCGACCTTTTTGTGTGGATTGTGAATAAAGTGTGACAGTTCGCGGCAAGAATTTTCAATTCGCGGGAAAATCGCTTTAATTGTTAATTTAGCTGTTTAAATCAATTGAGATTCATGTTTTTGTTGCACTAGATGTTAGTTTAATTAAATGTAATGGTTTTGTGATAGAACAAATTCCAATTTTCAATTCACAAATACAGTTGTTCGCAATTCGTCTATTCGCAGTTCGCTCTCATGTGAATAGCCCTTTACTCAAATAAATCAGAGTGTGATTTTGGGTGACCTGATGTATGAAATCACATGAAAATTTGAATCGGCAGGAAGGAAACAAATTCGTAACAATTGTTGGCCCTATATCGAGATTCGATTAATGCTAAAAAATAAAATATAAAATTAATTTGCATACATTAAACAAAAAAGAAATAAAAAAAATATTGGTACAAAATACGATTTTTGTTTCGAATTTCCGGGCCCTTACTTACTTTACTTAGGTGGCGCTACAGTCCGGGGTGGACCTGGGCCTCAACCAATACGCCTCTCCAGTTAGCGCGATCTTTGGCTAACTGCCTCCAGTTGCGCACTCCAAGTTGGTTGAGGTCCCCTTCCACTTGCGCGCGCCACCTAAGGCGAGGTCTTCCTCTACTGCGTTGTCCCTCCGGGTTAGAATCGAAGACTCTTCGGGCCGGAGCGTTGGTGTCCATTCGCTCTACATGTCCCAGCCATCTTAGACGACTGATGCGTACTTTTCTGACTAGGTCGATGTCGCTGTACAGCTCGTAGAGTTCGCTGTTAAATCTTCTCCTCCAAAACCCGTCAACGCAAACGGGACCAAAAATCACTCGAAGAATTTTGCGTTCGAAACGACCAAGGAGATCTTCATCCGCCTTTGATAGCGCCCATGCTTCTGCACCATAAAGCAGGACTGGGATGATGAGGGTCTTATACAGAGTTTCCTTAGTATTTCTCGACAAGGCCTTACTTATCAGTTGCCGTCTTAGGCCAAAGAAAACAGCGGTTGGCAAGTGTGATTCTTCGTTTGATTTCTGATGTGATGTCGTTATCAGAGTTTATAGCGGAGCCGAGGTAGACAAAGTCCCTAACTACCTCAAAGTAATAGCTGTCTATCGTGACGAGATGAAGAGATGAAGAGATGTACGTCTCGCATAATTAAGTATTCCGGGCCCTTCATAAAAGGTAAAAGTCGGTCCCGGGGGAATTCCCCCTTTTCAGTGTTTGATTTACAGTAGCTTGACTTACAAGTTTAAAGTTGGGTATCGGTAAGTATTCGCAATTGCCAAAACGCCTTTGGCCAAAATGAATGAATACTTTTTCAACCGCCAACTTCGGAACCTCTAATTCACCTTTAGATGGGAATAGATATCGATCCTTGTTGATAAGGATAGTTTGACCCATTGCAAATGGATGCCATTTGTTTCGATAAAAAGTAGAGAATTTTAACAGTTGAGTTGAACAGATTGCAATTTGTTAATTGCGGCAGCGACAAATAGCGAAACTTGCGAATGTGAGCGAAAAGTAAAAACGATAATAGTCTCCCCTGAGGGTTTTCAAAAACGAATACATAAGCGAGAGTTAGATTCGATTTCGATCTGCTGTTGAGCTGTCGATTAAGTTAAGTGAACAGTTTTTGGGCTGAACTTCATCTACGTGGAAAATAGTCACTCCAGCTTCTACACTGTCCTTTGTAGAAAACGAATGTGTCGGTATTATTATACTTTTACTTGAAATAGGTATTTTTCCCCACTTTCCACTACCTATATCCGTCTTGCAAAGTTGTATGTGGTCCTACAATTTTATTCCTAAATTTCCTAAATCCTAAGTCCTTGGAACAAAAGTGTAAGGGACTATGCATTTTCCCAAGAAAACATGGCACGTTCTGCCTCCTTTCTAGTAAATGCAACAAAGATGACTTGCAAAGAGGCTCACCCGCAACCAGTCGAGCTCCAATCCAGTTTCAAACTGTGGGAACCCTTTCAGGCAATCGTTGTGTAATCTCTCACTTACCACTAAGTGATTCAATTTCAATTTCCCATTCCTAACGATAACAATCTATCAGTGGCAAATGTTTATTCACAATTATTCTCTGCCACCCCCTCACATGCAAATGCTAACACTTTCCCAGTGGCTTGGAATTTGCATTTCACAATTTTGTTTCCATTCTCTGCGATCTATAATAAAATCAAAGATCAACACAACAAATTCTGATTCATAAAGCTGTTGAGCACCGGCCGCACCACCGAAACATATCGCACTCTCGGCCGCACCACTGGACCACGTCATTAAGTCCGTGCTGCCGCACGTAGAAACAGCCTCTGACAAATGTGATCTTGTGATCGTTCAAGTTCCCACAATTAACAGCAATAAAAGTTATACCGGCCCCGCCATGCACTCATACAAGTGGTCGCATTAATAACATCCACGATAGCTGACTTATTCAGCGATTCTGTAAATCGGACATATGTACGCCCATTTAGAATGCACATCGTCACTGCCGCGGCGTTGCCACCGCGGTATATCTGCATCTGTATCTGCGTGGCGTATTCAATCTATTTTCGTATTTATTTGCCCGCCTGCGAGATTAGCATCACCTCAATAAAGTTCTCAACAGATAATTGGATAGGTCCGAAGACCGAGGCTAGGGTACACTATAGCCAGGCACCTACAGCTGGCGGCAGCGCACAATGAATCATGAAGCGGTGCCAGATCTATTCCGTAATCGTCGTTGATGGCGAATTGTGGTGGCCCATTAGCGCAGAGGGAGAATTGCCTTGAGTCATAGGATTGGTCTAACTGTTGGCACTAAGGCTGCAATAATTTGTCGGCGGATGCCAAGAACTGCAAGCGGAACTAGGGTTTCGTTTCTGACTTCAGTTCAGACTGGGGGCTGCGTGACCGCCGCACCTATTCCTGCAGCGAAACGTTCAAGGTTAACACTGTACGGAGGCTTTTATAAATCATGGCACGAACAATGGACATGAATATCAGTTTTGCCTTGTGTCTATATATGATTTTTCGGCGTCGAAAATTTAAGTTTTTATTTGATTTTTTTTTTTTTTATATATTGGGCGGGCTTGCGTGGTATTACTCTGCTGAGCGATGGACTGACAGAGGGAGACTCGTGCTATTGTTCGTGATTGCCACAATCTCGCACATTGTTCCAGGTGTACAAAGGAAAAAGTGTAACTTCTCGGTTGGGCGTATGACCTTTGATTAAGTCGAACAACAATTTGAATTCGCTTTGGTCGATAAAATGCATTTTTCACAGGCGAGGAGCGAGCGGGGATGCAGAGATTAATCGAAGTTTGTGGTGGGACGAGGAGATTTTGTGTGTTTCGGAAAGGGCTCTGGCTGTTTAGGTGTTGTTTGTTTGTTTGTTTTTTTTTTTTAGTTAATTAGACAAAGTTCGGACTGTGGCGAATTGATTTTGGGCATAGGCCAGCATTTGGCGCATGAAGGAAAACAATTGAAACTGAGTCGAAGGTGTGTTTCAATTCGAAAGTAAAGTGGGCACTTTGGCCTCTTGTGTCAGAGCTATGTGCCTGGTTATCCAGTTGTGTGCTGGGCAGCTTATCCGTAGGTAGATTTGAAGTCAGCATATTTGCCCCCACTCCCCACGGGTATACCTACCACAACAGATGGGTAAAAGTTTTCAGTCAACAGTTTTAGAATGTGAATACGAAGCTAGTATTGTTGCTGCTGCATTGTTCTTGTAAAGGTGCGAAACTTGAACTCGTTGAACCCGATACTAAAAATGTTCATTAACCAGTGGTCGCTGCTATTATATACCCATTTGGTGACTTGAAACAGACATTCGCCTCACACCGTCGAAATCTACTTCCGTAGAAAGTCACACACAACAACACATGCTATTAACAAATTGCCAGCTAACCACACCGCCATTCACTTAAATTAAGCAAACCACTATAATAATAAACGTCGACTGCCTGATTAATAAAATTATAACAACCTTCGAAGTAAATCTCGCACCACACCATCCACACCAGTCTTGTTTCGCATTTTTGTTATTGTTTTGCACAAATCCGCCAGTGAGTACCTTTACCAAACACCTCATACGCGTTTACCCACGGTGTACATCATAACAAAGCCGGAGAAACGGGCCTCTTTGGCCGGGTAATAAACAAATAAACTACCACCGATTAACTGAGTCACTTAACCACATGAAATGCTGCAATTAACCTTGCAGTACAAAACTGAACAGGCAGTGTCGGCCAGCAGTACAGTTTTCGCCTCGCATAGGGAAACGAAAGAGTTGGGCTGCGAACTGTGTTTGTGTTGACAAATTGGGAGCAATTTTAATTGGCGTCAGAAATGATGACATGCGGCAACCTTCCTCGGGTTTCGCTGGAAAAATTAAAACAAAGGAAGTTGTCAAACAAATTGGTAAGCAGTTGTACAAGTCATCTCCGCAGCTGGATGACCTTGGAGGCGGGGGAAAAGCCAAATTCCATTTGGCCAAAAGGTCATCGATCCGGTTGCATAGTCTAGCTGCAATACCGGGCTAAAAGCAATTTCGTGTGCACACGCACGGCCGGCGTGGAGCTACTCCTTTCCAGATGGAGTACAACTGCGTTGCGCAACAACAAGCAGGCATTTGTACAGTGTATACACCCTGAGGCGGTGCGTTAAAGTCGACAGAGTAAAACACCCAAAACCTCACTTGTTAACGAAAAACACCTGCGACCGTTGCCTGCATTTCAGTTATCGTGCGTGTCGGGGGAAATCTAACAATGAACTTGACACGCATTTTTCTTTGTCTTGTGCAATGAGTAGTGGAAGTGGTATTCGTTTTCCGCAATTGGAATGTGAGGTTGTAGAATTGATGATGCGGAGAGGCGATTTTAATTAATTACGCTCGGGTGTTTCGCCAATCTATTTGACGTTGTTTGGGGTTGTGCGAAACGTTCTTTTACGTGTTTGGTGTACTTTTGCCTTGAAAGAGTTAGAAATTGTAAGCCGTGTTGGGGAAAGACACTCAGTTAAGTTCATGACAAATTCCACAATCGAACAGGATGTCGTCGATAAGTCAATTAATCAATTGAGCAATTAAAACGAGTTTAATGGTCAGGAAAAAGTGGAGTAATCTGTTGTTTGTTGCTGCTTCGATGTGTTTGTAAATGAAGGGGATGACTGTTTGTTTTTTTTTTTCATTTGTTCGCATTTGCTTTTTTTATTAATGTTCTTAATTAGTTTATTACTAGCTGCGCCGGATATAACTCCGTTTTGACCGAAAGATGCAAATAAATCGATTTTGCGGAATTTTCTTTCTACCTAAACCTGAAATACCTGAAATGGGGAAACAAAAAAATAATTAAAATCGAGTTATAACGTCATCGAGTTTCACCTCAAGGGAATTATATATTATATAGATGTAGATCATATATATATCAACAGTAGATCAACAAAGGAATAACAAATATCAACGCTAGCAACACGCTTCGAATATTGCAGAGGAACTGCCAACATCGAATTTTCCCACTACCGCCAAAAACACCCGGCAATCGATGTCTAATCAACAACACTACCATAAAAAACACCTGCCATAGAAGGCCGTTGGTAGCACTGGCAGAACATTTTATAGTGCGACCACATTGCTGGTTGTAGGTAGTACAGACTCGAGAAATCCTCGCAATAGCAAAGAAATTCCTGTTCATTTTTAAACAAAAAATAAATCTGCCAGTGTTAGTATATCGTGGGAAAAATAATTTTCCTTCAAATGCTGATTATATTCCCGTCCTCACATTTTTCTTAATTCCCATATTTTTCTTCACTATGTTTTTTTTTTAACCAAACTATAAGAAAACATTTTTTTAAATAGCTTCCACTGGGTGTATAACTGTATATAGCCACATTTTGGCTGATTTGGCATGATTTTTACCCAGCGAACTTGAAAGCTTTTATACCAACCTTTTCTCGGACATTTAAATGGCAGTTCCTTTTAAATGCAACTATTAAAAATATTAATTTTTGCATAGAAACTTCCCGCAGTTAAATTGTTTAAAAAAAATCTTTAACCAGCAGCAACAGGACAATTACAATAGGAAGAAAATTAACCAGGCGTAAAAAATAAATTATTGTGAAGGGGTGAACGAGTGTGTTAACTAATTATGAAACTTATCGCTCAGAATTTTTTTTTCTATTTAGCTTTGGACTATGCCTCCGTGGTTATATCAGCTTTCTCAAGATATTCGGGTCTATCACAGAATCCGTCGTATTCGGAATTTTGCTACGAAATCCCGAAAGAACTATTACAGAATCCGTCGTAGGGGAATTTTGAAATTCGTAGAAAGTGGTATCACTGAATATACCACGTTCTACGAATTTGAAAGCAAAAGATGTACCCTACGAGGGTTTCTGTGATAGTTCTCTCAGGGTTCGTGGCAAAATTCCGAATACGACGGATTCTGTGATAGACCCGATTATGCTTATGGTACAGTAAGTCTACCATTAGGTGAAAAACTGAAAGCGGTACCTTCTGCAGGACGTCCATATACTATTTTGGATTCCCTTCCACAAAAATTGACATTTTGCAGAAGCGTTTTTTTTTTTTTTTTTTAATTTTTCACCTTGCTTAGAAAAAGTTAGAGTAAGTACATGCATCTAGTACCGCAGTTCTAAGGTGAAATTTACTTCTTTTTTACATTTTTACATTAGACTGCCGTCTTCTTATAGAAATTTCAATGAGCAGTTGGATTTCCCACTAAGAAGCAAATTTCCCACAAATTTTCAATCAAATTTCCCCTAATAATTTAACCAAATGGTTTTTCGAATGAATAAAATTATTTAGGCTTTCCTCGCAATAAAAAACCTAAAAAAGAACGCAGACATGAACTAAAAATTACCTTGTCGCTGAACAAAATTTTGTGGTAAAAATTAGGAAAAAATTACACAATTTGGAAGAGTTCTCTAACATAAATCAATTCAAGGTAAAATGTTTAACCAAAATATGCACAAATCAGCTGTCACCTGATAAATGTCAGTGTCACTGGAAAAGAGTTGCCAATTTTGAGAAAAAAAAAAAAAAATCCGAATACAAAAATTTTACAAGGTGCTTAAGCGCGGTGGGCTTGTCGACTTAAGTGTACTAGACTTGGATATTCACTGCAGAAGTCACACATTAAATCTATTAGTATTAGTAATTTCGCTAAGTAAGAAAAACATCTCTGGCGTCATACGAACTTGTCTTAATATAGTTGCCACTTAAAAAAAGGAAGAATTTGAGATCACAATTAATCAGACTTCTGTGATCAGGAGACTTGAATAAAATGGATCTCTTGGGCTAAATAGCCTATATAGCGGGGTGATATTCTAGAATATTAAAATCACACTTTATTTGTTTCCGAGGCTATAGCGGTTGGGGCCAATTTCTCCGGTCTACAGGTCCTTCAAATGAAGACGCGGATGATCAACGTTTTAAAGGAGCACCGCACTAGAATTGGAACACAGAAGTAGAAACGGACATCAACTTGAAGTGCACAACTTTAGGTACCTACAAGCAGGACAGACTTGAAAGGTTAATGCCTGAACGGTATAGCGCCACTTTGAAAGAAAAAGGCAAACTAACTTATCCATCGATGGCCCATGCAAAGTGGGAAACCGAAATTCGTGATTTATAGACGCACCCCAGATCACAATGGTTACCTATCCCGCACCCCATTCCCTATCTTTGCTCCAACACGGCGCACGATTTGCATTTCCTCGCAAGCGATCAGAAAAAAAAACCGAAATTATTATTCAATTGCCTAATTTTTTTATGCGGCTATTATAAGTAATGAATACAATATAGTAACGGCTTTGATCTGCCTTTCACTAATACGCCAACCCAAGCCACAAGCAGTAGAAAAAGCCTTTAGAAAGACATGGACACAAACGCATTGCATAACCCAATTACCTACTCCTAACGTCGTCGGTCGGTCGTAGTCTTAGCCACCGCCGTCGCCGTCTGGCGGTGGTGGTCTACTGCACCAGATACATATACAAATGGAAAACCTTTGGCCAAATATGCAATTTTTTCATCCATAATCGACTCATGAGGGTAGCTCGTTGTATACGTGGAAATTCCTTTCGGCGACCCACATCACTCCTCCCCCAATTTCACTGTCTGACAACAGCAGAGAGACCTCCGATCACCACGACCGCTACTGCGATAGCCGCGCGCACAGCCCACAACCGCACGTTTTGAAAAATTACACTTTTCGCTCCGTTTCTGATACAATTTTGCAATTTTTCCGATAAAATTACCATGATAGTGTCCCGCGAGGTAAAAACGGCCACAAAAAAAAAAAAAAAAATTAAACCTCTGTTTGCCATGCGCACCATGGTAATAGCCGCACTCGATCAATTTTCATGTGGACAAACACGATGACGCTGCGGTCTACCACCACATCATCGAGGAAACCACAAGTCGTCCGCTCGCAGACAAAGGACCGAGTTATGATAGTGTCCACTTTACGGTCCACCATCAATGATTAGTCTGGCAACTCCCTGCCATTCGCATTCGGTCGGTGATAGGCTTTGAGTCAATTTGTGCTGGTAGTTGGTAGTACTCCGGCAATGGGTAATTAATTAGCTCCCAGAGACCATTCCAAAGGTGTGTGCGCACGGACTTTGTTGGACTGGCCTTGTCAATGCCGTTCGACTATGAGCGTAGCGTACACTGTGTTAGAATAGAAAAAGACTTTGTTCCGTTCATGGGTTTTTACTACTCGGATACCAGATTGCGCCATAAAGTGAAGAGAAAAAAAAAAATATTTGCACGCCACAGTCTGGGCTCTGGTAAACCATTCAATTAGTCGGAGAGGAAAATTCTCTCGTGGTCATGGTGTGTACTGTGTAATTGGTCGAAACAGTTGCGACCGCGATTTCCATCGAATCAAATGATCGATTTCAGCCTGAATGGCTGCCCTATGTCCGGTTGAATGGATCGACACTGGGTAGAGGTTCTCGCCGTCCAAACGAGGCTAAGATATTGCAACAAGAACGGAACGGAACACAGCCAAATTGATTGATTATGCCATTTGGGTGATTTAGGCCGCCGACAATCAATTGGACATGGCAAGGAATTTAAAGGAGTTATGGTTTAATTTCGCGGAATGCAATTGTCTATCTTTATGGCAGAGAGGTGACTTCAAAGGAAGGATAAGTGTACCAAGACGGGGAGGCAGCGCACATAATCTAAATGACACCACGCCTTTATTGCAGTTGTATAGTTGCAGTTGCATATTGAGTCCCTGTATGCACATGTAGGTAGCATAACTCCACAGATTTCAGTTTTGAATGTCTCCAATTGAATCTACAAGTGGAACACGGAAATCCCTTGTGACAAGGATTTTTTTTTTGGTGGGAGTAGTTTGCCTATAAATAAAAATAAGAAAAATAAAAAGAAACTTCGCATTTTCTTTGCAGTCTTTATAATGGAAAATAATATCCTTTAGGTGATCTCCACTTGGGATTTTGCACCATACTTCCCCCTTTTGATGGAGGTTTTCGAATTTCTAACCAATATTCACTGCAAGCCTGTCCATGTCCATACTGCATGTCAAAACGTCACTTTATTTATCAGGACACGTTGGGTTCTATTTGTGGAGCAATATTTCCTGTCACCCACTCGACGGTGACCACATAAAGAACTATAGCAGAACATTTCCTTCAACCTACCACGGAACCTTGTGGCTCATGTTACACGTACCACGCAGGCTAGCTACTAACCAAAGAACTAAAAAAACCTAAAAGAACTGTCTTCTGTCAGCGAACCGATCTGCACATGGTATCCGCTCTTCTCATTGATTAAAATGTACAATATCTCACTCCAGGCCGAGAATTCCGTGGGCAGGCGATAACACTTCTCCACCACATGGCAGTAATACTTCTCGCCAAATGTATACAGATTGTTGGGGTTGGGGTGTTACGTGTTACACAGCGGCACTGCCGCATTTCAATGTTTGAGCGGCACGATACCAAAAAAAAGGAGTACGCGCGCCGTACGCGTCAATGCTTAGCACAGACTCGATAAGGTATTTATTTCAATTTATTGTGGTGTTCCTATGAAACACAGGGGCGTTAGTTTTTATCGCCTCAAGGTGTATTGGATTTTCTGTCTAATCACTTGGCTACAGGAAATTGGTGGAGATTTTTATCGCCTTTGTGAGTGTGTTCTTTGTAGTTGTTGTGTCTTTTATGGAGTATTACATTTTTGTAATTGATTTGAGGGAGTTTTTGATAGATACAAAAAAATAGCTTGTTAAAGCTTAATAAGCAATTAAAAATTGCATATAACACAAGTTCTGTCATGTTACTTATTAGTGGCAAACTTTTGTGTGACAAAATGTCTTTAAAATAATTTTCTACTAAGGGTTGGACAATATTTATGAATTATCAGCAAGCACAATGAGTGCACTATACTCCTTTTAAGGTTCCGTAGTATGTACCCAAAGGAGAAAAACGGAAGCTTATTGGTATTGCAGGGAAATAAGTTTCCCACCTAATGGGAAATAAAACCACTTTCGTGAAGTGGACTTAGTTCCCATGTAACGTGGGAAGTTAATTCCGAAAACTCTGAGTGGTTTTATTTCCCTTTTAATGCGAAGTAAATTCTCACTGTCGACTTAGAACAAATCAAAACTAAAGAGTCAAGTTGGTACTTTGCAATTTTTATTATATAAAGAGAAATTACATTTTAACTGAGGCAGAGTAATATATATACAAAATTTCAAAATCGTAGTCTGAAAGTAATCAAAGAAAAATCGACGAACACCAAGACCGGTCGTGCGAATTTTTTACTTTTATTTTCTCAAATTTTCGAAGGCTAAAAATGCCAATTTATTTTCTTAAACAACTTTTTTATTAAGCTTTCGAAAATTTGAGAAAATGAAAGTAAGAAATTTTCGCGAATTTAGTCTCTCGAACTTAGGTCCCTGCGCCGAAAAATCACCGCACCCCACTTGCAAACTGAATTTCGAAGACAGTATTTTGTCACACGGACGCTGAAAATAATCAAGGGAAAATCGCCGTAATTGTTAAAAATAAATTGTATCCAATTCTAAATGTTGGAAGTTAGTTCCCTCTTCTTATTTTTGAATGTGTACTAAGTTCCCATAAGAAAGTGAACTTAGTTCCCACCTCACATGGGAATTAAGTCCACTTCACGAAAGTAGTTTTACTTCCCACTATGTGGGACCTAAGTCCCTCTCAGTGGACTTAGTTCCCGGGGACTTATTAGTTTTGCTACGATGTTTGTCCGAACCCACTAGCATAATCGACTGGTTTTAGAGTAATTAGTACCTAATTTGGTAAAAAAATACTTAATTTCTTGATTTACGAAAAATGGATTTATAAACTTTTTTGTAGATCATGCTCGTTGCTATATATATGTCCAGAAGACTATTTTGCCGAAAAGTTAACAGTTTAAAAGATGTTTACAAAAAACAGTCAATCACTTATCACTATATAAAGTACGCTCTCCTATTAATCAAGCCATCGAAGATTGCTGACACTGCTTATTTAAGGCCGATTTCCCAAAGGTAATTCAGCCGCCAACATCTACAACAGGTTCACAAGATTGGTACAAATCACACGTAGACAAGTCTTCCCCAAATGATACTCTCATTCGCGTATTCAAGGTTTTCCCACCAATATGAGGGTGTGACTTCTATGTGACAAATTCAAATTCTCAATGTCACACTAAGGATTGGTGCAATAGCAGCCAGTGGAGTTATTGGGGCTGGCTTTTCACTGCGAGGACAGCAGTGGCCATAGAAACTCTGAGAATAAATTCAGACTCGCAATCGGAAAAATATTGTTATTTTTTGTACCACATTACATATGACAAATATATTCCTTACTTTATAGAGTTGATGGAAACTTTAGAGAAAAAAAAGTTATACCATGGGCTCTGTTCTTTTTATGGGCTCTGTTCGACTGTTCGTCAAATTGTTTATTGGTAGCGTTTCACAAAATCTGTACATTTTCACTAAAGCTGGCAGCCAACTAATTGTCGACATTACTGCATGATTATTAGTAAGGCCGGATGACTATAATTTTGCGCCTATATTTGCAGTGCAAATTTGTAAATTTTATTCTTATTTCGATTTTAAAGAGGATCGCAACTCGCAAGTTGTTTTATGTGCTCAAAAGGATCGTCATTCTGAAAATATTGAAAAAAAAAAAAAAAAATGCTTTTTGCTGTTGCCGGGTTGCCACTAGGCCTTACTGAAAATCATTTTTAACCTTCAGTCTTAATATTTTGTGGGTCACAATTTCGCAATAATTTGTATCATATCTCGGGAATAGACTCTTCCGTGTTAGACATGGAAACGAATACTCTGAGCTTAAGTAAATTTCGGCCGGCGTGCCGCAAGGAAGTGTCCTTGGGCCCCTTCTCTATCTGTTATATACTCGCGATATACCAAGAGAAGATGGCACTACTCTCACTACGTTCGCCGACGACACCGCTATCCTAGCAGTAGGTAACACTATTGAAGAAACGACTGCAAAACTGCAAATCGCACTGAATAAGGTAAATGAATGGACGAGGGACTGGCGGATCACCCTCAACGAAACTAAATCTGTTCACGTGAATTTCACGTATAAGAAAACAAATGACTTGCCAATTTTTTTAAACTTGGCCCGAATACCCCTTGCAAACGAGGTCAAATACCTGGGAATGACACTCGACGCAAAGCTGAAATGGAATTCGCACGTGAAAATGAAACGTAAAGAACTCGATATCAAATATAGAGAAATGTACTGGTTACTCGGAAAACATTCCCAGCTCAGTACCGAAAACAAACTGCTTTTGTACAAGCAAGTGCTAAAGCCGGTGTGGACCTACGGTATACAACTTTGGGGTTGTACCAAGAAAACAAATGCCAATATCCTACAAACTTTTCAAAATAAAGTGCTTAGAGAAGTTGTACAGGCACTATGGTATATTAACGACGATATCCACAGGGATCTCGGAATTCCAGCAATTGAAGCTGAAACTAGAAGCTTCGCGAGAATGTATAGAAACGGACTAATCGGACATGTCAACAATGCAGTCCGACACATTTTGGACGAGAACAATTTATTGCGCCGGCTACAAAGAACAAAACCGTTCAACTTGGCAAGATAAGATTAACCGCATTACGGAACATGCAGGATCTTTCATTGGAAAGTAGCCTGTCAAAAGTTATTATTTCGTTATAGAAAAATTGCTTGATAAGTTATATCTTAGTTGCAGTATCTAACGATTCTTCGAAGGGTGGTGTTTTTAGTCAGTAAAAATCTGACACTACTATGAGCACGCGCTTGCTATTCTCATAGTGTCTTTCGATGATTTGCACCTACCCTCGGTTAAAAAAATAATTTGTATGGAAATTTGGCTATTGTGAGCTCGAAAAACGTTACCTGGACACTAAAATGATTTCATTTAAATTGCAAAACGTTCAGGTTTTCGGTACAAAAGAGTTTTTAGGGCTCCCTGCAGATCACTGTAACTTCGAACAATTCTTCTACATGGCTGCAGCTCCACCTACGTTGAACCACTTGTAACGCACTCACATTGTTTGTTTGTCTTATTATCATGTATCACAATCCACCTTACAAAACCGTATCTATTACATATCGGATTACCTATACCTGACAAAAGGTTAATCACTCAGTAAGCACATTTTTCTTCCATCAAGTTTGCTCAGTAGTTACAAAGATATGTATGTGCGGTTCAACAAAAGTAAGTCAGTCATTGGTTTCTCCCCCCCGCACCGATTGAATTGACTTAGTTCCGATCGACATGAGTGCCGCTGATGCATGTCAATTGGGCTAGTAAAATGTTTAATTGGATTTTCGGTTTTTTATTACTATACCCAGATCTTGAGATAGTAATATAACACGGAATTGAGAGATTTTTTGTTCGGCTAATTGCAATGAAAGGGAGAGTTGGTCGTGCTTTTTTATTGTTTGGTATTTCAAGGTTTTTATTTATTTTTTGTTTGTTTTTGTTGTTGTTGTAAGGGGCTGGTATGGTTATGGTGGTTTTAGATATTTCCAGTGTTTCGTATAACAAAATATAACTGCACATCTGTGGTCAAGAATTCGGTGGGTTATGACTGCTACTCGATTTCGGTTGCCTGAATGATTTCATTCGACCCATCATTCAACGCTTCACGCACATGTGCACATTATAAGGTGAGTTTCCATGGTGCAATATGAGTTACTACAGCTCTGACAAAATTGAATTAAATGCAGAGGTTCGGAGTTAATTGAGTCATTTTTGAGTGGTTAATGGGGAGATGCAAGATATGCAGCATTGCATCTAGTGAGTATATCTTTTTATGATATGCTGGACGCTCTCACGCCTATTATTGTTGGCCATAAACCCATCGAGTTCAAGTTTTACATATTTAATCAGGCAGCATGGATTCTTAGCTAAACTGGGTATTTTATTACACATTAACGGCATTCAGAGCAATTATTTAACAAAAGTAATGGCGACTTAGCCGATCAACTGATATGTTAATCGCATTCGCATGGTTACATAAGTAAACAAAATGGTAGTTTAATTAAATAAAATAATGGAGAATGGGAATTTGTTGACTCGAACGTTTTATGGATCATGTTTTAGTTGTTGATAATTTATTGCCATGAATCTTTCTGAATCTAGCTATGTGATTCTTGGCTGTTCCTGTGAGAAATAGACCTTGAATGAGATTGGGTATATGGCAGGCGAATTGTGCTTGGTATCATTGATCGAAACGGATACTGCGAGAAAAGAGGTTTACTACAAAATGGACGAGTGTAATCACTGGTGAGCTAAAGTTAACAGTCATCTCAATTAAAAAAGTATCTGGAGTTATTTGTGCTTGATTTGTGCTAAATGCTGTCACTGCAATGAATCGCATGAATGAAATTTCATCCGAAGGCTCCAAGGTCCAAGCATATTATAGCAATAGCAATAGCAATTTTAGACATAGCCTAATATATACCTACTTAGTTACTTAGGTAGCGGTATGATTCGGGATTAACGTGAATCCAACCTACTCCTCCAAGGACCGTGAATGAAACCCAAAATGCTTGAAGAGCTTTGCGTTCTCTACATAATCGGCACCATAACGTTCGATTTGGATGACGAGGTTTAAGTGGGCATAATGACAGGTCGTCTCTATTCAGTTTTTGTAGTACAAAGAACCATCGATTTCGCGAAAAACATCATGAAACCTCCGCAAAAATCAGATAGGAAAACTGACAGAAAACTCTACTCTAACGCAACAACAAACGCTCACTAAATCACACAAAAAATGAGCAGAAAAATGCCAAAGAAATGCCGAAAAACTCGTCTACATAATGGATATTAAAAATGTTTAGCAACTACTGTGTGGACAACCTTAGACGCTCCTAGGCTTTTTATATCTTGTCCCCCAAGGCAAGTATATAGCAACCAAGTAAAATTGAAACGGAATGAATCGACTACCACAGACCATCATCAAACTGTAGTTAGGCTCGTTAGACTATAGCAGCAGGGATGCATGGGGAAGTGGTGGCATATCTAATACTGATATATGTACAGAGGGTCCAAAAAGGGGCACCAGGTATTATTTCTGAATCGTTTGGTATATGAAAATGTTAATGCCTATCTGACTACAGCTGAAAAGGCCATAACTAGGACTGACATAAAATCGAAGCTTGAAAAAAGATGTGATGAAGAGCTCAAGTTTATTGCAGTATAGCGTAAGGCAATTACACGATAAATAGTGCGTTTTGTTGGCACGTTGTTTCTCCCAAAAACTTCACGTAACTTTCTCATCGTCACAGTAATCGATGATTGATTTTGATAAAATATTTTAACACGTTGGTTTATCGAATATTTTTCCACAATAAATTTGCCACGTATCTACTTCACGACTGCCAAATATGAACTGTCTGTCAAGACTAATATTTACTACAATGGCGGCAAAACAAAATATTATACCTACCCGGCGGACACCCTGTATGTTTTTTAGTTTTGAAAATAATTTAAATTTGCGCAGCTTGTAGTCGCAGTGGCTTAGTGTTGGACTACTAAGCGAGGGGTCCCAATTTCGAATCACTTCCATTCGTTCCAAAAATGAAACGATTGGTTGTGAGAAGCTAGGCCTAGGGTCCTTCGGACCTGTTGCGCCAACTATGTATGTAGCTTGCTAGTATTCCAAGATTTTCTGGACATTTGGACATATTTTAACTTGCGCCTTAAGTGAACCGTTTTTTTGCAGTTTTTGCTAGAAAAAAAAAAGAGACACATATGGTGTGCTATGGCATTTTTTTATTTCATAGATTTCGCCCTAAGAACCAGAGACAAACCATACTGAGACCAGAAAATTCGGCTGCTTTCCCGCTTCTTTGTCAGCAAGCTATATTTTTACGAAGTGGCCACGATTTGGTGCCTAGCGCACCATTACATAGAAATTTGTGTTAACAAATGTCTAGTAACTTAAAGAATTCCGGCTCAATGTAAAATGATTGAGAGAAAATAAAAACATTTTCAGCAACTTTTCTTTCTTTCCTAATATGTTTTTTAGTGTATAAAATTAAAACATCTCATTTAAAAACAAATCATATTTTATCAATGCCATTCAGTAATGTTAAAATGTGGTATTCCCGAACTCAATCACATTCCCCCACTGTTGGCAGCGGTTGGCAGCATTGATTTTATATTTTTTGTATGTTTTTGCGTGTCACACGGATTGTAAATTGACACAACAGTCATACACTCATAACACCGATAGGAAAACAAAATGGCGAATTTGACAGACAAAAAAAAAAAAAAAAAAAATGAGGGGGCCAGTGCCAAGACGATTGTGAGTTGTGACTTTGGGAGTCTCAGACTCTCAGTTCTCAGAGTATGGTTTGGCTCTCCTAAGAACTACCTACTGGAAAATGGTTGATATTTCATTCAGCTTGGTAATGATTTCCAGATTTATTTCTGTCACAAAGTCAACGTTATAATTGTTGCTAAGCTGTCTTCATCGGAATTTTTGTCTACTTTTCCCCTAAAAACCCTTGGTTCAAGAACTTTTAGTATTCAGGGAGCACGTCTTTTACTGTGCTTAAAAGCTATATGAGCTGTTGTGATGTAGAAAACAAATAAATCGCCTGTCACTTCTGCTTATTACCGAAGTCTTCTTGTCTTATTTCAAACAGAAACAAATTCAATCACCAATGCTTTTCTTAGAAAGTTCTTAGCCATTTTGTATTTGCAGCTTTGGAGCCTCTAAGCATCTGGCGACTTTCAATCGCTAAATGCGAATTCTTTAAATACTTGATCCAAGCAATCATTGGAAGCGACACTGAGGTTACAAAAAATAATTCCCACCAACAGGAAAAGTTGCTTAACTCTGACCGAGAGTAATTACCCCCTGCCCTATGAGTATCTTAAGCTGAAGCCTTCAAAATCCAATTATATTCGAAGCCGATTTGATTTATTTCGTGCATGTCAAACCAACATTTCGACCATACCGCCTAAGGCGAATTCACACCTACCAGGAACGCCTTCTCTTAGCCGTCACTTCCTGGACTCCACTAATTTTGCCTTAATTAAAGTATCAGTCATTTGTCTTAATCCCAATTTAATGACCAACCATTTAGTTCGTACTTTTGACAGATGGAATTTAAATTTGCAGAGCACAACGCAAACCACCATTTGAAACTGGGAAACTATGAAATCATTGAAATTAATTTAACTTAAATAATAAAAATCAAACAGAGAGACATACACAAACACATCTCTTATGCAAATCAAAAGCAACACATTCGATGCAATTACTTCATCCCGCTGTCGGTTGATCGGTCAGTCAGTCAGTCGCATGTAATATGTCCACATCTGAAACTATCTACAAATGTTTTCATTTTGGTCGCGCCACATTTCCTCGAGACAAGGCCCAGCAGACCAATCTGGCTGACTTCAAATACCAGAGAGAGAGATAAAAAAAAAACTATTTTAGCTCGATCATTATGTCAGTGCGCGAGCTCGACAGGCCCCCCTCCGCGCACGTAGAGTTATGACGATGTAACCTTGGACCATTGCATCCCGTGGTGTGCTTTATTTTTTCTGCGCCTTTCCTAGCCTATAACTATATTACTTCGTCGTCGGATGGTTTGGGCCACCCCCCCTTCTAGCAACGACCTCCTTGTTCTGTGGACCATATGTCTGCATGAATGGATCTACCAACTTAATACACAAACATAGTACACTTCGTTGTGCATGGGTCGCTGCCACCGTCTCATAGAAAGGGAATTTGAAACACAAAAGTCCCGTCTCAAGAGTTCAACAGACAGAGAGAGAAAGAGGGAGTATGCGTCGTTGTAGCATAGAGAATGCTGGTTGGTAAACTTTACTGGCACGCGTTCGCACTTGTATTAGTTAGGAGCTGACCCAAAGAGAGTGTGGTGAACAAACTAAAACGAGTGTTGTATTGTTGCAAAAACAAAACTACCAACAATTTGATCGTTTTTTTTTCCTCTGCTGTCATATTGTTGTTGTTGTTGTTTTCATTGACGTGCACGAGTATAAACACAATTGGTAGGTAGGCACCGTATGCCATAGCAAAAGAGTCGGGTGGAGTCAACTATATAAGAGGCTTCCTTCTGGGTTCTAGTTATCAGTTAAACAGAGTCAATCGACGCGGTTAATTCGTTAACAAACAACCTAACAAAACCCCACAAATTTAAATATTAAAATGGCTTTCTTCAAAGTGAGTGTACTTGGATTAGAAAAATTCCAAAAACAAAATTTAAAAAAATTAAAAAACAGTGTTTTCGAGTGCATTCGCAATGGATTATAAAACCAAAACCAAAATTGTGTTTGTTTACTTCTAGTCCTTTGTTTGCCTGGCTGTTATTGGTGCTGCATCCGCTGGTGTATTGCACGGTGGTTTGGCGCATGGTGGTCTGGTGCATGGTGGTGCCGCTGTATATGCTGCTGCTCCAGCCGTATATGCTGGACATGATTATGCTGGACACGGAGACGAACATGTCGACTACTATGTGAGTATAAGGAAGGGTGAAGTGTCCTATTGCAGGCAATTTTCTAAAATTGAATTTAATTTCGAGGGTCCTTTCAAACGAAAGAGTTGGGTTGAGAACTGGGAATTCACTTCCATTGATTTCGATGGGAATCAAACGTGAGCTGCTGGTGTATTGAATAGTCTTGAAGGGATTAGTATCCCCAAGTCGAGTGGAAACACTCGCGAAAACGATCGAAAGTGCTCATAAGTCGGAGCAACTCGTTGACTGGACTTCTGCCTTTAAATTCACTGTCGCAATGTCGTGATCCCGCCATCTTTGAGAACTAGTTGCACATTTTCCAGTTCCCTCATCTTTTACTATTAAAAGCAAAAGCAGGATTTGTACACAAAAAATCGATACAAACATAGGCCGAAAAAGTCACCTTGTGGTCGGTATTGTTTCAAATTACCAATCCCCCTTGAAAAAGAGCTCGCAGCAAAAAATTCTTTAAAATAATTATTGTTCTTTTTGACTTCCTTTGTTCGAAAAATGTTTGCGCTCGTAAAAATCTACTCAGAATCATAATTTAGTACAGAGGGTCTAAGAGCACTCCCTTGCGGAACTCCGTATTTATTTGCAGACCGCCAGCTGCAGTAAACTGTCGACATCTGACACTTGGCTTGCTGTATTCGCAATTCGCAAATCGAAGAAGCTTCTCTCATTCCAAGACTTAACTAACTGATCTGCAATTCCAAGCCTGTTATACGAAAAACACGCAAAATTCTATCCACATTTGAGCCTTACAGTTTTCTCACTGGACGTGGTTCCGAATAAGTCCAGATGTTTCTTGCAATCGACTTGACTTTTTTGCTTAAGAGAAGAAAAAAAAAAAAAAAAATTCCTTAACCCATGTTTGAGCCTTCCAATCTTCGCACCTACATATGTGCCCATAATTATTTCAAATAACCTCTCCTAATGGACCCATGAAGAAAGGATCCAGTCTTCATATTTCCAGTGCTTTGTCACAGTTTGATCAGAATAGTTATTCTGAGGAAAATGGAGATTACCTCAGACTTTAGAAGAAGAAGAAAAGAAAAGAAGAAAATAGAGGTCCATTTCGACTGCCCTGAAGCACTCCAAATAAAATTTTCTGTAGCCCCCCTGCTCCCCATGTTTTTGGTAATCAAGTTGTATCAAGAAAATTCCATACGAAATCGCATTCCAAAAATATGGGTCCACAGTGGCAGCCTTACAAAACTCCTAAGCCATACAATTTAAACAGTTTTTTTTTCGATTTCATATTTCCTTTCCATTTTTAATTAAAAATCGGTGTTTCATAAAAAGTCTAGTTCGTCCACATTTAGAAAAGTAGCGGTCCTCAACGCCAACCCTGGGCGACTCCAAATAAAATCTTTTCTTCTCCTTCAAGTCGCATAAGAAAAACCAGATTTCTTCTTACGAGAAGTTTAACTTAAAACAAAGTTTCAACATAACTCGTGAACTACATAACGCAGTGACATTTACTTTGTAAATATCAGAGACTTGCATGGAGCAACTCCAACAATCAACTTTCGTCTAAGCAACTCATCACTTTCAAGACATTCTCTTGAATACATTATACACCGCTTCACGCGAAATGTCGGGGTCATTCCAGCTGCAATGTCCGGACTCTGGCATACCAAGCAAATGTGTATCAATTGGCTTGCGACATAAATGCCATTAAATGTTGCACTCTGCTTCCTCATCAAATGAGTAATCACGCCAAGTTGTCTCCACTCGCTGCACAGTCCAAGAGCTAATTGCCCTCAACGCGCAATTAAATATTCAAGTCTTACTCAACCCAGAATAACTTTCAATAGTTCAAACCGCACATAACTGTTTAGCCGACATTTTCCGACAAAAGCAGGAAAATGGAAAAGAGCAAAAACACGCTTCGCAACCAGGTCCAAACGTCAGATGTTGAGCAAGACAAAAAAGTAAACGTCCTTGTCACAGCCTCAGGCGATACACATTCAGCCAGCTCATGAGAACCGTCACACAGTGACTCAGTTGGGTTTGTTTTAGTTCTCAGGCAATTATCGTAAAGCACGAATGTTATAATTAGACCAGCACAGGTGGAGCCATAACAACTCATTCATGCCGCCGCCGTTGCCACCCATGGTTGAGACCTGAGAGGTGTGGCAACATGGCGCAACCAAGGCTTTTCTCATTAACACTTATTTATTTTTACTATTGTCTCTTTTTTTCCATTGCAGTCACATCCCAAGTACTCGTACAACTACGGTGTAGCTGATCCCCATACCGGTGATGTCAAGTCCCAGCATGAGGTTCGTGATGGTGATGTTGTCAAGGGACAATACTCCTTGGTGGAACCCGATGGTTCAGTGCGTACCGTTGACTACACCGCCGATGACCACAATGGCTTCAACGCAGTCGTCTCAAAGTCCGGACCCAGTGTACATGCCGCCCCAGCACCAGCCGTCTATGCTCATGCCGCCCCAGCACAAGCTGTCTACGCGCACTCCACTCCAATTGTCGCTGCTGCCCCAGCTTATGCCGTCGCTCCATCTGCTTATGGATCTGTTGCTCATCACGTTCCAAATGCCTATGGTTATGCTGGCCATGGTATCCATGGCTCCCACTACTAAGTTGATAAGGGGAAAGCAGGCGCAACTCACGGATGGAAGAAAGGACCAGCTAAAGGACCGCCCTCTTCGAAGACTCTCTATACATACTACTCTTAGTCAATGCTCTATATTTCTCTAGTTACTTGTCGACATTACCAACTACATACTCTTGTAAATAGCTTTAGATCTCTTATCCTATTTTGCACCACCTCTATGATGTACTATACTTGCCTTCTGTCGGTTCGGAACTTGACCCCCTGTAGAGTGTCGCAGCTTAGATCTTCAACGAAAGCTTAGGGAACGCGAAAACACTACACTCTCATTACCCTCTCTCATTTCAATAAGAAAACAAGAAAATAACGACCCTCATTGCCAATGTTAACGAATTTTGTGTAAACTGTAATTATTATTATTATTTTTTTTTTTTTGTGTTTTATACATGAATGTATTTTATTTATTTTTTATTTTTGTGTATAAACTTTCTATAAATAAATATAGCGAATGAAAATTAAATACCTTTTTTGCTTTTCAATTTTTACTACTTAATTGAGATCAATTTGTCACTGCTTTTGATGGCTGACAACCGAGTTGACACTATAATTGGACAGTTTTGTGGACTAATTGATTTGAGGTTGTTAGCTTAATTGCCGCTTGGATATTTCACATTCTGTTAACTTGATTTGGTGGCGCGTTTGGCACATGAGTGAAACGGATATGAGTGTTAACACCGTGGCAGGGCAATCGATCACTTGATTGTCACCATGGTAGTGGTGCAGGCTTTTGTCAAGCATTTGGTCAGTCATGATTACTTGTTTATGCGCATGAGGTGCGAGGTGGGACCAAAGGGGACTTAAATCTTGTAAATAAAAAAATATATAACCTTCCGGGAAACAGCATTTTGTGATGAAGGGTGCGACGTTTAATCACAGCACTTTTAGCGTGTATTGCAGACTTTTTTTTTCTTATAAACAAAAAATAAAGCAATAGTGCTGACGTTTTCAACTATTTGAATGGAGTTTTACCTTTCGGACTAATGGCCAGAGGCAGTTTCATAGACGTCACCGCAGATATCATGAGGAATGCGCTCAAAGTGGTGGAACGGTGGTGCCTGGAACAAGGGCTTTCCATTAATGCGGAGAAAACAGATCTAATAATCTTCACGAGGAAGATGAAAAATCTGGAATTCCGACCCTTAACACTTTTCGGATCGGAACTAAAAATGGCCAAGAAGGTTAAGTATCTTGGAGTCTGTCTATATACTAGACTTACTTGGAACTACCATGTTGAGGAGAAGGTCAGGAAGGCGAAAAGGGTACTACATCAGTGCAAACGTGTATGTGGACAGAGGTGGGGACTCTCGCCTAGGTTAGCATACTGGATGTATATGATGATAACTAGACCCATTATTACCTACGCCTCGGTTGTATGGTGGGCGAAAGCCTCCCACAAAACTGTGAGGAAGCACCTGGATAGGGTCCAACGTTTAGCATGTATAGGAGTTACAGGTGCAATGGACAACACCAACGTGCGCATTGGAAAAGATCCTAGGGATCTTACCGCTAGACTTATTATTTAAGAAAACAGTGGCCCTAGCGGCACTTCGTTTGCATCGAGATGCGAAATGGCACAATCGTGGTACCATCTATGGACATAGGAAGATCCTGGAACTTGTCAAAAACGAGATTAGGGAGCTGAACATGCCTATGGATGGGATTACAAGGGTGCGTATTAAGGAAAGGAATCACAAAACTCGTATTGAGCACGGATTACTTCCAGAAAAAAGGAGTGGTGAAATAGTGATTTTCACAGATGGATCCATGATGGATGACGGAGCGGGTGCCGGTATCTATTCAGCAGAGCTGGAAATAGCCCATCACGTTAGCCTCGGGAATTACACTTCTGTATACCAGGCTGAGATGATTGCAATGCTGCATGCGTTGGATTACGTGCTTGAGAGTCAGGTGGAGGGAAGAAATATCCTTATAGCACTGGACAATCAGGCGGTGATCAGATGCATGGAACAAACAAACATCACAACATCATTGGCATTGGAATGTGTACTTAAGCTCAATAAGTGTTCATCTAAAAATGAAGTAACACTGACTTGGGTACGAGGACACATAGGGATCGAAGGCAACGAAAAGGCGGACTCCCTTGCAAAACAGGGGTCAACTGAAAAGTTGCTGGGACCAGAACCATTCTCTTCAATTGGCAAAGGAGTGGTAGAACAGCTGATTCACAAATGGATCACGGCAGAACACCTGAGAAGGTGGTCAACCGTGGAACAATATAGACAGGCTAAAATGGCAATTAAGTGGTCGACCTTCTCCACTCAAAAAAGGGTTCTAAGCATGAGTCGAGGAACATTGAAATCGGTGGTGGCTTTGTTCACGGGACATGGTAATTTCGGGTATCACTTAAGGAAGATGGGCCTTAGAGCGGATGATACCTGTAAACTATGCCTGGAGGAACCTGAGACAGCGGCACATATACTGTGTCAATGTCCGGCGTTGGCTGGCAAAAGAATGAGGATCTTGGGACATCATTGGGTCGAGACCCAGTCGATGAAACAGATTTCCCATAAACAGATGGTAGCATTAACACTAGGAATTGAGCTCAGGGAAGAACTCTGGAGAAATCCAGAAAGTGCCTCTGGGTAAGAATTATAGTGGTAGAGAGACGAAAAGAGACCCGCAAAAAAAAAATTAAACCTCGACAACTGTCAAAAGGAAACACCTACACCTCACTTGTTGAAGAGACTTCCAGGAAAGCTGGGTGCCGAATTTTAATTATTGGTAGATGCGTTAAGTCTCTGGAATTAATCACCCGCTCAAAGTTACTGCATGGTGCGCTTTTCACGCTGGAGGAGTCATCGGGCCATTTTTTTTTTTTTTTTCGAGAACGCCTCTGGATGGTCAAACGACAACAGTGGACGGTGCGCGCTATAGGGCCATGTTAACCGAGTTGTTTCTGCCGCAATAGGATGAATTAGGACTGGAGGACATGTGGTTCCAACAGGACGGAGCTACGGCACACACTGCGCGAGTCACAACCGGCGTTCCCGGGTCGCCTCATCTCTCTATTTGGCGATTTGCACTGGCCCGCAAGATCGCCCGATTTAACCGTTCCAGACTTTTTTTTGTGGTGTTTTTTGAAGTCCCGTGTTTACGTGAACAAGCCCGAGACATTAGAAGCCCTCAAGGACAACATTCGACACGAGTGCGAGAATCTGTCACCCGAAGTTCTCGCCGAAGTGATGAAAAATGCCATAAAACGAGCCTGTATGGCAATCAATTGTCACGGCCGATATTATCTTCTCGACTTGACCAATAAAAATCTCAAATAAACATATTCAAAAAAAAGAATCCAAGATTTTCATTTAAAAAAAAATGAGAGCCAAACAACATCGGATGACTTCTTTTGGCCCACCTTGTTTTTCCCTAACAGAAAATTCTCCATACAAAATATATGGAAATCAATTTTTACGAAATTTGCAATTTTCCTTAAAAAAATTTAAAGTTTCTCGCTGCATGTAGTATCCTTGGCACAGACAAATACAACAAAGAAAATATAGCTCAAGTCAGACAATCCATTCTCGAGTTCGGATGCAACTTTGTTTTATATAATACATTTTTCTGAGTAGATATACTGAAAACACATGTCAACTTTGATGTGAAAGGGGAGTAGTCTATAAAAACTTAAAAAAAACCTAAACTGACTGTGCTGGCTATCTAAATTCTGTACAAGGATTTCTATACTTTTTGTAATCATAATAAAATAAATAATAACAAACAAAAAACAATAAAAAGTACATAAAATAAATAAAAAGTTTGCGCAACACGTCCGTTGGGACCCTAGGCCTAGCTTCTCACAACCATTCGTTTTGTGTGAGTTTTTCAATTTTGGAACGAAAGGAAGGGAGAAGCTCTTTCAAGACAGTTATACACTCGGATGTTTGTCATGTCAGATGTTCGCGAGAGCTGGCGAAGTGGAAAAAAGACAAACAATCGAATTAAACGTGAAGGACCTCAAAGTCATCCACAGAATAGTTTTTTATCTACCTTCTTTTATATCAACGAACTCATCGGTTGGTTTATGGAAGTGTGCTTTTCAAATGTTATATGATCATTATTGGCTTGGAAAAACTGATCATAAATGAAATTGAAACACAATCTAAAAACCCTCAAAATAGGCAACCATCTTCTGAGTGATTTACTGAACGCTCCCACTAAATACCTGAGTATAACAATTGGCTAATGAACTAATCTCTCATCTGAGCTTTAAAAGCTTGTTTATAATTTATGAAAGCAAAGCTTATTTGAAAAGTTTACTTTTCTAAGCACCTACGTCACGTTGTGTAGAAATCTGTTGCTTTCGGGGTGGGTGCCTACCCACATCTTGCATGAGCATGATGCATATCTACCCATATTTACGTTAGACATTACAAAAGGCTTCTTAATATGGTGTCTGCAATCAAATTAATCATCGAAGAAAATGTGAGATGTAAGAAATATTTCCATGAGACTGACAACCCATTGTGCCTAACTTTAGAAGTGGATGCAAAAAACTAATGGACGAGATTGTGTGCTACACTGAACTCATCGCATTTGTGCCATTTGGAGAAATGTCTGCAGTGCAAAGTTGAAGCGTATTTCTGTTGCAGATCTTTTTAAGCCAATTGCTGATTTGTTAAACTTTGGTAGATCATTTTAACAGGTACTTATAAGGATTGTGCTTGTGGTTTTATATTTAAAAAAAACCTATTTTGATCAGATATGCATTTCTTAGAGTAAGCACTCCGAACCCTATAAAACAGACTTACTTTGGGTCAATGTATATGATCAAGAATCAGCGTACATATTTGGAAAATGGTCAATTCGTCGAAAAGTTTCCAAACTTGTGGTTGGTATCTTTTCGAATAAAATGTAATCCAACAAATGCTTTAATATACGGGTGCTAGAAAAGAAAAGTTGATCATTTTGCCTGAAGTCAGAAATTCCTGTAAATATGTCGTGCTGGCGCACCCACTCCTCATTAGAATTTCCCAACCAAATTGCTTCCAAAATAATAAGCTGTAAATTTGCTCAGTAATATTTAACTCACGTAAGAAATAACAAAATACCAAACAGGCGATTAGTAACAAAGAGTATTCACTCCTCTTTCCAGCTGCCATGAGAGTTCAATATCAAAAACTGTGCCCTAGAACAGATCGCCCCATATTATTATAGCCAAACGCATAATTATTCAATCCATTGTGTGGAGCGAGATACGCTATTCCTCAGTCAGTCTGCTACGAACCGCAACTGTAAGTTAGCCATGTCGCTTTTTTCGGTGCTAGTTCAGAAAGATAAATAGTGTGCATGTCCTGCTGTCAGATATTTGGCCAAGGTCAATGGCAGACCAAACAACCCGGTAGAAAGAAACCCATGATCCGGTAACCGGATTGGTAAGGTCGGCCCATTTAATGACCAGGTGGTCTAATTATGTTCTCGTAATAGACTGTTTGGCACTGCCACTGGCAACTTTTCGAGTGTATCTATTGCTATTCCCATCGAAGCGGGCGTTGCTTTCTGAACTGATATCAATCACATTTTTTGTTTGCTCCTCTCCACAGATCGGTGTTCTGAATTCAGACAACCGCAAACTAGACTAGAGTTAGAGTGGGGCGGTCGGCTTTTGGCGGGGAGTTCCACGCTTGCTTTTAATGGGTGTCAATGTCAACCTTGAAAGGTTCACTGTGAGAGAGAGACACCAGCTTCTGTGGTGTTACGAGCGATTAGGCGTGGTCCATTAAACAGAGTTCTTATGGCAGAGATTTGGTTTCAATCAACTTGAGTAGAAAATTATATAAGCCACTTCAAAGGGGTATGGGGTCTTTGGAGGCGGTAGCTTAGTAGCTGTTGATGAGGTGGAACTATATATTTTACAACCTGAATAGGAGTTTTGAATGTTGTTTCGTTTAAAGAGCTCCAGGCAGTGGTCCCAGATTGAGGGGAAAAGCCCCAACTTTGACGCTTTTTCAATGAAAAATGGGAAACAGAAATCGGTTGAGTGGTTTAGAAGATCGACAACAGCGCCACCTATCGCGACTGGACAATTTCCGCCGTCGTTTGCCACGGAATTTTCTTCTCGGTCGAGTCGATTTTACTCCCAAGTCGCGCCTGCGCCTATAAATGTTTCACATCACATAAATTCATGTAGAATTTTTGACAAACACGATCTCACTGTATATTGCGATTAAAATTAAAAAAAAAAAAATCCCAGTAAAAAATGTATGGAAAATTAATTTTTATGAATTTTTAATTTCCTCTTAAAATTTTCAAATTTTCTCGACGTATGAACCTTCCTCAGGCAGAGACAGACATAACAAAGAAAATATAGCTCAAATTGCACGATCCGTTCTCGAGTGATGGGCGTTCTTACGGATTCAACTTTGATTTATCTTAATATATAAAAACGTTCGTGCGTATGTATGACCGACGATAACGGCTGAACCACTGAAGCTTTCCCCCTTATATTCACACCATATGTTTGTGTGGTGCTCCGGATGGTTTATGTTTATTTTAGACCCTATAGGGGGCGCTGGGGTCGCTTTTTGAAAATTCTTATTTATGGACCGATTTGGCTCAAATTAACACCATATAACACTTAAAACAAAAGAAAGCTTTTGCCAAAATTTGGACCCGATAGGTGGCGCCGGGAGATATTTACGAAAAGTTAGATTTCCGTGCATATCAATATTGTACCAAAAACATTAAATTTAATTGTAATAATATAGTTGGCGTTGGTTGTCTATACTTTTTTTGAATTTGACATTTCAGAAGGTAATTCATATTTCATTTAGCTGTACAATTGTTTGACGAAAACCCCAAATTAGTTTTTAATCAATTTTAAATAGGTAAATAAAATTTCCATTCGATTTCCGGCACAAATAACAAAACCAAGGAAAATGTTCTTACTGGGACAAATTTTATGATTCTTCTTTTGTTTTGTTCGTATTGGTTTATTTTAGGTACAGTCTTAAAAGATAAATTTTTGGACCCGATAGGTGGCGTTGTTGTCGATCTCCGAAACTGCTCAACCGATTTCAATGAAATTTCGTGAATGTATATTCTTCGTTCCCACTTGAAGGCTAGGATACTTTTGGACCTGATAGGTGGCGCTGTTGGCTTAGGTAGGCGCAGTGGCTTAGTGGTTAGTGTGTTGGACTACTATGCTAGGGGAAACAGCTCTACCGAAATATACTATAGTTTCGGACCCTATAGATGGTACTTTGCAAAACATAAGCGGGATAGGAGAACGGGTTGTGGAAGCATTAAAATTATTAATAGACATTGTCCAAATAAAGGACTTTGCTAAATGTGAGCAGGACTTAATACGAAAGGTATGAGCAAATCCGGGTCGGTACAGCTACATATAAAAAAGACTGACGTCCGTATGTGCGCACTCATAACACGGGAACCGATCCTTCAATTATGATTTTATTTATGATTTTTGGTTTAAATTCGTATGGGCCCAAGGAAGGAAATATGCTACTTTTTGTCGTGAAAACAAAACTTTATGGGGATTACTTGAATTTTTGAATTCTTTGGATGTTCCGGGCTTACATCTATACAATTGAAAGTCGGCTCAGTTATAATTTTGTTGCGCAACCTCAATACACCGAGACTTTGTAACAGAACGCGTTTGATTTGGTGGTAAGGAATCCCAAATCAAATGCCATGCAAGTGACGATTTTGAGTGGAAAATCCAAAGGCAAACACTCTCATTCCGCAGATTCCGCTTATTCAGAACGATTTGCCATTCGTATTTACGCCTTAAATTTCCTGTGCGTCTCGCTTTCACTATGACAAGTAATTTGTTGCAAGTATCAATCTTGAATTACCAGGTTTCTCACATGGTCAATTTAGTGAAAAGCGGAAGGTTGGCCGAAACGTCAAAATCGTTGCGGTTTGATTGAAACAAATAAACATTGCTTTTCGTCATTTATTTCTATTGCATTTAATATAACTTTTGAATGAAGCATTTTAATTGGCCGAATTACATAAATTAGCAAGCGCATTGTACATGCTCGGAATTATTATTTTCATTATATTAACAAATTTGGGCGGAACGAAGTTTGTCGGGTCAGCTAGTATATATAGAAAAATCAAAAACAAAAATGATGTGAAATTAAATTTTAGAGTTGACGAACGGAACCGTCCGCGCTTTTTTTAGGAGACAAATCGTTGATGATTTCGTTAAAATGAAGTTCCCGGAGTATATATCAAACGAAAAGTTGTTTACTAGTTCTTACTTTTTGGAATTAAGATATTTTTTCAAAGTCTCTATTATGGGGGCCCATCTTTTGTGGGGCACTAACCCCAGATACCCTCCTCTAAATCCGGGCCTGACAATATTGGCTCTGAGCTCCTCTAACATCGTCGGCTTGTTGGCATAGACCAATGGCTTAATGTAGCCCCATAAACAAATTCTAGAGGCGTTAAGTTACACGATCTCGGTGGCCAATCGACGGGTCCGTTTCTCATATTATGTACGTTCACCGAACTGAGACTTCAATAACTTGATTCTTGCACCCGCTGTGTGGCTTGTGGCACCGTCTTCTTCGAACCACATTAGTTCGTCTCCTTTAAATTTTTTTTATTATTTTAATTCATAATTTGGCTTAACCAAAATCCTGCTTAACAAAATGATTGCATGATTTGATAAAAAAGAGGCTAAAAATAAAACAATCCTGCTAAATTTAGCAGGAAATATGTTGAATTTGTCACACTAGTACCACATATCACTGATGTCAAATTCATTCAATTGCTCAATGAAATATCGTGCCAACATGTCTCTGTAGCGAATACCATTTTTACCATTTTTGACGGTCATTTTCATCGACAAAAAAAAACATGGCCCAATGACCGCACCGGCATGAAAACCGCACCAAACTGTGACTTTTTGCGGATGAAGTACTGTTTCATGAAGCACATGAGGGTTCTCACTTCTCACATATCCAGTAACGCATATTTTGCTTATTGACGAAGCCGTTTAACCAAAAATGCGCTTCATCGCTGAAGATTGAAAATTGGCATTTATGCTCTTAAAGTTGCGACCACCGACTCGGAATTTTGGTAGTAAATTTTAATTTTTTGTAAGCGTTGTTCCTTCGTGTAATTCCCACCAAGAAAATGTTGAATTACTGAATATTCTGACGTCGACATTTCGGTAATCGGTTCGAGGGTGCACTTACACTGAAAATTTGAAGTTGTCAAGTCGCTAATGAAAGAAACTTTACTAGTAAAATAATCATTTTTAGTATCGAGGCTAAATTTTTCGAACTCACAATAACGAAATTTTCCATACCAAATTACCCAGTGTGACCTAGAAAATATTTAGTGTGAAGATTAAGAATGATAATTAGTAGATAAGACCTACCGACAATCACCAGATTTTATTAATTTTGTACGGGATTCTTGCCTGAGCCCAAAAATCTTTTCCGTTTGAATCGAATTCGGTGCTACTAAAACTATACTTGTCTGCACAAATTCATGTATACCTGCCCAGGCCCACCTATGACATACAGTTTTAGGTAGCCACACAACTTTACCACATTTCTGTGCAACATTTTCCCACGAAAAAACGTTTGTTTTGAGTTATTGCCAAAACCCCACAAAATCGATCCCACTAGGAAGCCCAACACAAAAAAAAAAAAATTAATTACACACCACTCTCTGTCAAGAAAAGAATGCCCCCAAGACCGCGACTCGAAGGTCACCACTGTGAACTGTGAACTGTGATCCGGAAGAAGGTGTTGCTGATACATTTTTCCACCCGACTACCTCCTATCAAGAGCTGCGCTTACCTGTGTCTATCAATTCTAGCATAGCATTCAACTAATGTTTCCGTTAATGACTGTGCCTATTCTAATTTGTTTGGGCCTATCTTAATCGTTTACTGTGTCCAGTATAATTATGGTTATCTGATTTACATTCAATGGTTAATGTCTGCATGGCAGCTTTTTGTTTTATGGCAAAAATGACGTCAAGTTGGGGAAACTTGTGATGCACAACATCAGTGGATGGGAAAAAGTGTTGCCCAAGTATTTCAGTTTTTCACAGTTTTTTTCTTTTTTTTAATTTTTTGTTTTTGCCCACAAAATGAGACGAAAAACAATGCCTCATCTGGAGCAACCTGTTGAGGCACTTGTGTATACAATGTGCGCGATGATGCACTGCTCGTCTGCATGAGTGATGACTTCACATACTCGTATGTCGTATATGGGTTGCCAACACTAAAACCATAACAATTATGCCGATCTGGGGGATGGCTACGTGGAGTAACCGCTTCTCATCGCCGCAGCGTCTGTAATTAATCTCCGGCTCTTAGCACGACATTAGGAGCGGACTGTTGCTACACGGCGATATCTTAATAGCCTATTGCATGTGTGGCAGCTTCAATTTTGCTCGACGCGTACCTACTCCACCGAAGATCAGTCAAATGAGAGTGGTTATCCTTTTTCATAACTGCTAGACTATGTTTACTGGGCACCTCTGACATAGTCGATTAATTGCTAACTAAACTCTTGGGCTAATTCGCTTAATTGGAGTTCAGTAGCAGAATAATTTGAATTGCCTTGCGCTGTCTGCGTGGGGTATAGCATGAACTTTAGTGGAGAGAAAAAAAAATCAGCTCAATGTTTGCAAACCACAATTGCCACAATCTATGTCGCGAACAAAATCTATGAGAACTGAGTCAGATACGGCACGGTGACAAGTTAAGAGCTACGACCTGATCGCTGAGGCAGAATTTGATCTTGGACTTTGGGGTTTTCCGACCAAAGAATAGAAACATTCAAAATTGGCTCAAGCCACCGCAACGTGATCTTTTATTTGATATTTCGGTGTCGCAATTTGTGCGACAGCCTTGGGTGGCTTTGTAAGATATGGAAACAGAAGTCGACTTAGAGCTGGGGGCAGCTTTTGAGGAGAGCGAATTTGGAACTTTACAAGTTGGGTATGGAAATTGGTGATAATACGATTAAAGGCTTCGGGGTTTCGGTGGTTTGGTATAGATTGATAAGTCTGCTGACCTATTAATTGATAACCTAAGGAGAGCGTTCAAATCCACACTCGGTTCAGTATGTGGAATTTTATTTTAAATTTTAACGTCTTCTTGCAGAGCCTAGTGACGGGCCACGTGTATAATGATTGCTTGGGCGATATAGATTTCGAGTTTTTGAGGACCATAACCCATTTTTGGGATGCATTTTTAGAGTAATTATTGACCGCTTCAGTTATACTATATTTGAAAAATTAAATCGCGCCGGTGGTGAGTGGTTCGTTTATTTGTAGAGCTATTGAATTTGAGTTGGATCCTGCTCTCGAACATGTACCTGTAGCAATTCAGGCCTCAGTTATAGGCATTCGTAATAGGAAACCTAGTAGTCGCAGTGGCCTAGTGTTAGTGTGTTGGACTACTAAGCGAGGGGTCTCAGGTTCGAGTCCCGCAAAAACCCAAATTCCAACTTTTGGTTTTTTTTCCACTGCGCTACCTCTCGCGAACGTCTGACAAACATCCGAGAGTATTAATGTCTTGTAAGAGCTTCTCAATTAGCCGTTTGGAGTCGGCATAAAACTGTAGATCCCTTCCATTCGTTCCAAACATGAAAAACTCACACAAAACGAATGGTTGTGAGAAGCTAGGCCTAGGGTCCCTCCGGACCTGTTGCGCCAACTATTTATTTTTTTTTATAATAGGAAACCTTAAAAGCTTTCTTTTGCTTTTTCTGCAAAATGTGATCTGAAAAAGTTGTTCGTACGGAAAAATTAATAAATTCGTTTTCTAGAAAGTTAAAGATAATTTGTTTGATTTTCTTTTATTTTTTGATAAAGTAATTTTTTAATTCATAAGAAGCATTTTAAGACCAAGATTGAGTTCAACCACTTCAACACTTAGTTTAAGTGGTAAAAAAAGCAAAAGAACATTTTAACGGTTTCGTTACGGCTATAACTGCGACATAAGTTGTTAGTTTTGAGGTTCTATCCTTTCGATTATTTTTGAGAAATTACTACTTTCTTGGACAATATTACTAATACCTCTAGCGCCGGGGTTTACTATTCGAACTTGTCGAAAGAGATTTTCCTCAGCGATCTTCATCTTTTATGCGAGGAATTGAGGAGGTCACCTTCAAAGTTTACTAGGTTGTCACCATGCGACAAACTAGCCGTGTATCTATTTTTACGACAATTGGTTAAGGAGTTAAGTTACTTAAGGAGGACAAACGAGCCAAGAAATTGTAAATAAACGATCGAAATCAACACCATCTTCGAACAGTGGGAAAAAATCGTTTCTTAGGGACCAGCAGTTGTTGTCATTACGACAGATAGAATCCACAACTACAATCCACAAAGGCGAACTAACCTCATCATCATTGATAGTGGTGATCAAAGTAAATGATTAGATTCTTTGTCTTCAGCGGTTAATTCACTAGATGAGGTATCCTTTGACCCAGACGCCTATCAGCAAAACGAAGTTTCCTTTATTTGTAATTTTTTACTTGTAATTGATTACTTCGACAATTTGATGCTGAAGGGAGTTTGCATAGCTTGAAGCGATAGGTCCCAATTCGTAGCAACAAATTTTGGCCTTAACTTTAAATTTACGGAGGCTCAAGGAATTTGCATGGAAAATATAGCCACTGTCAACTATGTTCTTACATTAAGAGTCGAAACTAGAAATATTTATATTTAATTATCTGTTCCCGCCCAGCTTCGCCTGTGATACAACTGATTCAGTAGTCTAGAGTCTGCGTAAGACCAAGCTTTATCAGTTCACTCCCCAGGGCGAGCGTGCCCATATACCTAAGTCTTCACTTTAAGAATTAAGTTAAATGATTGAAAAAATGTTTATTTCCTATCTTTCAAACGACAGCCAACCATATAGGTACATCCACAAAATTTCATTGAAATCAGTAAGTAGTTTCGGAGATCGACAACAGCGCTTCCTACCGCGACATGTCAATTTCCGCCTTCGCCACGGAATTTCCGTTTCGATCGAGTCGATTTTACTCGCAGTCGCGCCTGCGCCTATAGATGTTTCACATCACATAAACTCATGTAGAACTAGCTAACCAAGCGAGCTCCGTTCCGCTCAAATTCGTTAATGCACAACTTGCACAACGCATGCGGCTTTATGTAATTCCGTCAGCACACAGTAATCACACAGCACACGCTCATAGGTGCCTACGTTTTTTTTTTTATTTTTTATATGGACAAAATCAGATGTTGACATAACTCACGAACGCGCTGACCAATTTCGTTCAAACTTTAGATAAACTAACAGGACGACCATATGCAAACAAACCCTAACAATTTGATTGAATTCAGCTTGACCGTTCGTGAGTTATAAAGTCACAATGCTTTTACAACTCTCTTTTATATATATAGAGAAAGAGAAGAGATTTTTGACAAACACGATTTCACCTCTTATTGACTGCCTCCAGATTCGGGATGGACAAATCTGGACTTTTTAATATTTTTGAAGGCCTTTTCTAGATATTGAAGTCCAAAAAGCTTGGAAGGAATAAACTAACTTCGGATTTAAGGCCTGAAATCGTTTGTAGATTAGTAACTTAGTGTCGCCGAGGAAAATTCCTCGAAATGAATAGACTCTGGTTCTATTTATTTTTGAAAGATTAATCGAATGAAAATGAAAATTATTACCTACATTTTCACTGTACGCAGTTTTCAATGTTGCTCGGCTTGTGTTCAGATTAAATCATGTGAAACGGATCTTCAGAGACTCTTCGGGTTTAGTTAAGGTTGTAGCTCTGCTCAGCTCTGCTTCGCGACACCCCGTCTTCCTTATTTCTTACTAAGCGCAACTCTTACTTACTTAAGGTGGCGCTACAGTCCGGGGTGGACCTGGGCCTCAACCAATACGCCTCTCCAGCTAGCGCGATCCTTAGCTAACTGCCTCCAGTTGCGCACTCCAAGTTGGTTGAGGTCCCCTTCCACTTGCGCGCGCCACCTAAGGCGAGGTCTTCCTCTACTGCGTTGTCCCTTCGGGTTGGAGTCGAAGACTCTTCGGGCCGGAGCGTTGGTGTCCATTCGCTCTACATGTCCTAACCAACTTAGACGACTAATGCGTACTTTTCTGACCAGGTCGAGTTCGCTGTTAAATCTTCTCCTCCAAAGCCCGCCAACGCAAACGGGACCAAAAATCACTTGAAGAATTTTGCGTTCGAAGCGACCAAGAAGATCCTCATCCGTCCTTGTTAGGGTCCATGCTTATGCGCCATAGAGCAGGGCAGGGATGATGAGGGTCTTAAACAGAATCTCCTTAGTGCTTCTTGACAAGACCTTTCTAATCAATTGCCGTCTTAGGCCAAAGAAACAGCGGTTGGCAAGTGTGATTCTTCGCTTGATTTCTGATGTGATGTCATTGTCAGAGTTTAAAATATCAGCTGCTCAAAAAAGCTGAGGCTACTTGGGTTGATAAATCAGAAAATTCGTACGGCTAATAATGAAAATTGAGTATCTATTTGTGAGATTCTTGAGCGAAATTTTATTTCACAGAAAGAAAATATCCCTTAAATGGAAATATTGGAAATATGCCAGAACCGACACGTCAAACTTCACTCTAGTTAGCTATATTGCTACAGTAAAAGTGTGAGTTCCTCTCACGATAAGGAGGCTCATAATACTGAGAAAAACCGTTGAAAATTTCCCCATTTCGGAAATCATTTTGGGCTAGTTCCAATTTGCCTACCATCTCAATTTGTGTCATTTGCTTTCTAATCACAAATACCATTTTCACAGGCAGCACACCACCTACACCAATCCATCTTTCCACGCAACTTGATTTAGCGGGCATATTAATCGGTGGCTCAACGAGTGCAGCTTTTAATTCGTAAAACAAAAGATAATCCATCAATCTAGGTAAGGCTCCCACAGACCAAGCGACCATAACACTCGCACTTACACAACGCGCAACAATGACCCAAGCGAACTATGACCACTATCGCCACAAGAAACCACCTCAATCTGTGAAATTCCAAGAAACCATGTTACAAATACACCGAATATAGGCTTACTGACTTCCATTTATCTGCAGCTACTCCTACTACCAATCGCCGTTGCAGGTTGTTAATTTTTTCTTCTTAGATAGACAACAACGACGACTGCGATGACAGCAACGACCAAGATATGAGTATTTTCCACCTATTGTTTCATGCAGATGGACGTGACGAAATGCCACACTATTTAGAGCTTGTTTTGCATACCGCCTGCCACAATAGTTGTTGCCATTACTTCCTCCTCCGCATGGGTGTATCTGCGGGCGAACTGCTTTTTGCGCGAAAATTTTGTCATAAGTTTATAGGGTTTGGTGTGTTCCGCTGGCGAAAAATCCTTCACGTTGGGAGTCTTTTGTAAGCCAGTTGGTTTCTGTTATTTCCCTTGTGGCGCGTGACGGTCGTATGTGATAAAATGGTCATAAATTTCACAGCCATCTCGAGAGACTTATGGGTTCGGCCTTGATTGTTTCGCATACTGTAAATCAATTGGCATTGCAAAGAGTTAATTGTCTCGAGTCGCGGAATTAATCGGTATGGTTCCCTGAATTAAGTCTAACAACTAACACACAAGGAGGAGCGTTTCCATTGACACAGTTCACTGGATCAGAAGTGCGCCCGGGCGGCTGGCATTTACATCAATAGCGATTGTGATTTTCCAGAGCCACCGCATGACAGCTGTAATGGATATGTATCTGGGGCGCAAAATACTTGCCTCAACGAAAGTGAAAAATGTAAGCCGATCTCTGGGTATTTTCATATCTTGGCCGATGAGCTATCACTTGGACGCCCAACTCGGAAGCGAATCGATACTAGTTGGGCGATGTCCAGAAATGCCTATATGCGCGACAGCGACACGCCTAAGTAAGAGAAAAAGTGTCATGCAGTGTCGCAGTCTGACGGTGCCAATTATTAGATAAAGTGATGCGTTGATTATGACCACGTAATGGGATACAGCATGAATAGCAAGTTCCGGAAAGTTGTAACACCTAATTAGTAACAGTCTTTGTTTGTAAATGGATGGTCTCTGGACGCTTTGCCTGGTATGTGTTATGGGATCTGATTTTGTTCATGGGTTGTGGCAGTTTAGATGCGCATCCATAGGTGAAGTTACGCCAGCTGAACTGGGGAGTAACATTGGCAATGAGATGGACTTGGGTTACACTTCCTGGGAATAGGTATCCATTTCGAATAAGTACAAAGCGGTTCCTTAAGACATATCAACAAAAGTGCGCAAAGGGAGATTTTTGACAGTCCTTTTTGCAAATACGGAAACGATACACCATCAAGATCCAACTTTGGAGAACAGGCTTCGCATAGGCATAAGCTTGGTGATTACTTCCTTTGTAATGCATGTGGATTTGTTACGAAATAAATCTTAAAATGACAACCCAACCCCAATACATGTTCCACAAAAACCTAGAGCATTTAGCAATGTTTAGTTTATGTAACTTGATCCTTAATCGCAATCGGCCATCTTAGTTTTTCTTTGTTAGTCACCCACGGTAGGTTAGGATTAAAGATTTTTTTTTTTTTTTTTTTGTCTTAAAACGGGAATACGATTTTTGAAGAGTTATTTTTTGCGATAAATCCGGGTTCCTAAAGACGCTGCATGAAGCCGTAGATATTAATCAGGTATTTCAAGGGCTAGCAACAGCTTCTTATGTGAGCTCTATAGTTCATAAGCTAATTCTACCAGCTTAGTCCATGGGTCTAATAAATCGTTCAATAGGCTCGCTGCCACCACCATATGCTATAGGCTCTGAAAAGGTTCCTACAACCTGGTATATGACTATTAAAATTATTGTTTTTGGGAGACTATATGGGGAAGTTCTATAGCTTCGTAAACGGGTGCGATACCTCACTATTGATTTACTGAAATATTGTTCGTTGAATTCGTAGCTCTAATGATCTGCAATGATGTTCTCGCTTGATTTTAGTTAGAAAAGTCACAAAATTGACACTAACTGTGAACACAAGACAAGATCTGACTCTTTTACCAAACCAACCGTAGCTCTACAGTTTCCTCAGTGTACCTTTATGCATAAGTACTGAACATTCGCAAATCTAACGAAAAAGAGGCTTTCCTCTTACCACTTATAGCTGGGTAATTTTTTTGGAAATTGGAATTTCCTCTTCTCAAAGCTTATGCAGTTTACTTGGAAAGTGAAATTAACAGTACCAACCGCAAACGCTCATCCTTAAAGAAAAGGGTTTTTGCAATAATTTTAAAAACCTACCCAAAGAATCCACCATCCAACACTGAAATGCAATTTCCTCAGAAAGGTCACCAGCCAGTATTTTACAATGACCAAGAACACAACCAACACCAACGGCTATTCCGCACGATAATAATTATACTTAATTAAGAGTCTCCCATATTAAGAGAATCAAATGGCTCAACACCTAATCCATGACTTAATTACATAATGGCCCACTATCCACTACTGAATATAGAATATTTCAGTTATTTCAGCCGGTAATTGGGCAACCTTCCTCCGGTTCGATTTGTTTCTGTTTGATATATTTCAAATCATGATAAAAAAAAAAAACTATCTTATTGACCTGCAGCCAAACCACACATTTTCCCATTTATCTTGTCATTATGCAGAAAAAAGAAACTACCACCACTCACAATAAAAATAATATACGCACTGTCGCATCAGATCCAAAACCCCACTCGTTGTGCTAATCTAACGCGCCAAACAATGTAAAATAGCCCTCTCCCTTGCCAGCCCCCCTGTGATACATTTGAATTTGTTTGTTTGTCTCTTGGTGTATTTTACCTCTTCTCTTCTTTTCGTCATCCTCGTCGTAGTGTGTGGTGTGTGGTGGTGCCTCTTTAGGGGGCAATTTGTTTCTGTTTCTTAGTGCGCCCCAAAGTCAACGGCTTCAGTATAAAATAGAAAATTGATCTTAGAATTGGCACAGTATACCGGGCATCTTGTAAGTGATTACATCAAACAGTGTTACCAAGGAGTTTCAACCGATCACGCAGATAAGGATTTAGTGCGAAATAATACAACAAACAAATTCAATCAACAAGATGGCAAATTTTTCAACAATTCTTATCCTCTCGTTGGCGATGCTCGCTACAACGGTCCTGGCCCATCCAGGCTATGCTGTGGATTATTATGTGAGTGATGTTGTGTGTTTGAAGAGTTGAAAGGACCCAAATGGAATTGCGGAAGTGAATTTTCACAGTGAAAAAGTTCAGTTGGCACGAAAACTATTTTTTTTTAGTTAAAAGTTTGATAAAACGTTTTTTTTTCAAAAAACGATGCTTTCTCGGTTCCAAATTAATGATTTGCGTTAAATTTAAATAGAACAGTTTGTTTATGATTTTGTTTTAATTGTTAAGTTTTTTAAACTGAAACATTTCTCACTTAAAAAGATTTTTTTTTTATTTAAAGAAAACGATTTTTTTAATGCTTATAATAAATTTAAATCTCGATTTTAAATTAACTGGAGCTCACAATTGCGAAATTTGCACGGAAAATATAGCCACTGTGATCTAGAAAATTTTAAAGTCGAAAAATGATTTTTGCTAAGAACAAATAAATAAATTACGTAAACAAATACACTCCTTATTATTTTAGCTTTTACAAATTTAAAGGCTTTAGGTCCTTATGTAAAAGATGAAATAAAAATCAATCTTTAAAAATATAAATAAATATTTAAATTATAAATAAATTTTTTTTCTCCGCAGGATCATCCCAAATACGCCTTCAACTACGGTGTAGCTGATCATAGTACGGGTGATGTTAAGTCGCAACATGAAACCCGTGATGGCGATGTTGTTAAAGGTGGATATAATCTTTTAAACTGTTATAAGCAAAATTTTCATTTATTAATTGCAAAAATTCTATATGAAACTTGTTTAATTCGATTTTCTTCGTATTTGCTAGGTCAATACTCCCTCGTTGAACCGGACGGCTCAATTCGTACAGTCGACTATACTGCCGATCCTATTCATGGGTTCAATGCTGTTGTCTCAAAATCTGGACCAACAATACATTCGCACGCTCTCATTGCCAAACCTGTGATACACAAGACAATTGCGCCCATTGTCAATCACGTTCAGGCACCACTTGTAGTTGCTTCACCTGCGCACTATGGTAAGTGATGTTTATTAGAAGGTTTAGTAGTCTTTTATTTTTCATTTTCCAAGTTTTATGATTTTTATTTTCGTTTGTTTTTGGCTCTAAAGTTTTTAAGCCTCGCTGAAACAGGTAGACTAGTGATTATTGTCCATTTTAAAAAGCTTTAAAGTTAGGTTTCATTTTGTTTATACATAATCGTAATTATTGCAAAAATTATTTTTAACTTCTCAGTAAAAATTTGGATTACAAACTTGGATCAATCACTGGGAACTCCTTTTTTTAATAATAAATATTTTTCTATTTACTTTAAATTTTAATTGATTCTGTAAATATTAAGCTCATCAGATCCGTAATAAACTCAAGGCGAGGCGTAGCTAGGTATTACAAGGTTTTTCTTAATGCACTTCAATTATTTTCACAGTAGCTCCAAAAGATGTATTCGCCTGGTGTTTTCTTATATACTTTCATTTGCAAGATACACTACGCGTTAATGTAAAATGGTTGCATTTTTTCGGCTCTATTTTGCTTTTGGAAATTTGTGTGTCACTTTTGTCGCTATAGCTGTTTTAGTTTCTTATTCATAAAATAAAATTATTATTTTTACCGCACAAGTTTTTATCGTAAAAAAAAACTTCATAATTCTGTTCAGTTTATATCTTTTTCTCTTATGTGGACTTATAACCACTGTGCTAGTTTTGCAAGCCCAAGTTTTGTTTCAATGTCAATTTATATTTTTCCATACCTAAACCCCGCGAAAGCCTAACAAATACGCAAGAGTGTAGACCTATATATAAAACTTTTCAGCTCACAAATAAATTGTGGTAAATTTTGTTCAATATTCAGGCCATAACTGGCGAACTGACGTTTCCCGGAACATTAGTGAGGCGAGAACACCAATCGCAAACGCGAATGTTACTATTAAAAAACCATCTTACTCAGTTTTATATTTCACAAGCATTTAAAACTTTCAGTTTGATATTTTGCAGTATAAACCGAGCATTTTGGACTATACTGTCCACTAGATAATTATATCTGAAGGTCAAAAACAATTTTTAACCACTAATTGCAATTTGAAAAGATATTCCGTTCAGAAGCGAAATAAAGGGTTTTCCAATATGAGGTGTTATTTTGGTATTCAAAGAAAAATTTAATTTTTTGAGATAAATGATCGGATGTTTATTTCATAATAAAGAGAAAGGTATGCCGTTAGTACTGAAAAACAACATCAGTCAAATGGCCACCACGAGCACGCATACAGGACCATATCCTTTCACAATAACACCTCTTACTGAATAACCCTTTATATCTACTCACATTTTTCTTCAAGTTCATTTTGGAATTTCTCCTTTATGCACTAAGGAAAAGATATTCTTCGATACTAATAATCATTTTTAGTGTCCAGGCTAAGTTTTTCAAACTCACAATAGCGAAATTTTACATACAAAATTGCATATTGTGAACTATGAAATAATTAGAGGTAAAAATGATTATTAGTAAGGTACATTGTTACTTAACAAAATATGAAATTCAAGCTTTTAATACCAAATTTCTGAAATTTCAATTCTATCTGACGTTTCGCCGGTCTTCAATTAGCAATATGATTTTTTCAATATTCATCACTATGGGCAATGGACATAGCTTTCTATTTGTCCAATGTGTTTTATTTTTTTACATAGACGGAAAACTTTCAGTACTTTTTATAAAACAGCTCTATAAAATCTTTTTTATCGAAGAATATTTAAATTATAAAACATGTATTTTTGTATATGCGGATGCGGGTCATGTAGTAACTCAACAATCCGTTTACTTTTTAGAAAACATAGGGTTTTACACGGAGCAGCATTTATTTCATCGCTATCGGACTAGCCGTTGTGATCAATAATTGCCTATTCCCATAGTAATTAAATACAGCTTTTTAATTAACTATTACAAGCCCATGACTTAATATTCAGCGGCACCTTATTACAAGGCTGTGATTGAATTAGATACCATCCAATATCAGAAATATGAATTGAATACGCTTGTTTGTTTGTTTCTTTACGCGGTTTACCGAGTTGAAAATAAGTCAACTAATCGAAAAGAGCTGCCAATGCTGGAGAAAGTTTCGAGCGAAGCAGTAGCGCTCTTATTTAATTTAAATTTCACTTTTCCAAATTTGTAACCTCTTGAAATTTAATTATTGTCTTCTTTAACATAAATATTCCCGAAAAAGACAGTGAAAGCTCCACAAATTCGACTAGAGTTATATTTAACAAAAATTAACGAATATGCATAATTAGATCAAACAATCTTTTTAATTGTCGGACCGCTCAGTTCTCTTTCGAGACAAAAAAATAAAAATGCGACTAATCATAGAGGCTACAAATACTGCCCAATTATTTTTCATTTGATTTCTTTGTGGTGTTTTTTTTTTATTGGAATCTATTTTAAATTTCCTTTTCAAATTGATGACGTTAAGTAGTAAAATGCGATTCAGAAATCGTATTTGTGTAAAGTAAATTATTTACCCATAAATATCTTGCACATATCACTACATAGTATAAAACAAAGTCGCTTTCTCTGTCCCTATGTCCCTATGTCCCTATGTATGCTTAAATCTTTAAAACTACGCAACGGATTTTGATGCGTTTTTTTTAATTGAAAGAGTGAGGTTTCTAAAGTGATGTCGTAAATACATAATTACATTTTTTTCGCTTACATTGCAAACGCAGGCTGACCTACGTGCGAAGCCGGGGCGGGTCGCTAGTAAATAATATATACAGCGATCATTAAGTCAGAAATTTATAAAGTCTCAAATTCAAAAACTGTGCTTCGTCCTGATATACATAGTCCGTATTGTTTTGATAATTTTGTTTGGCAAAAAACAAATTATTGAGACACAATACCTATAGTTAGTTTGTTGTTATTTATTTTTTTGATTTAATCTTAAATTTGAAGTCTTATAAGCATACAAATATGCATAGATACATCAAGTGAACTCTCAATGATAGTTGTCACTCTGGCAGACGGCAAAGCCATGCTTTTTGATTTTTGTACAATAATTTGTAAACCATTTACATTTAATTTGAAATTAAATCTATAAATCTAAAAGTCACATTATAGAGCCGTATCAATAAACGTTCTTAGGTCGACTTAAAATTTTAGTAATTCAAAATACCCATATCTTTATACAAATTTTGCAATCGTGAGCTTCCGTAAATTTTAAGTCAAGACTAAGCCTTGTTTTTAGTACGGCGCATAGCCAAGTTTGCCCGGCGTATTTGGTTCTGGGGTTTTTCTAAAAGGATTTTTTTTTTCGTATCAAATATTTTCATTTGAATTTCCCTTTGCTACTCCACTTTCTTTTGTTTTCAATCAGCTGCAACCTCTTTCGCTTTGCTAAACTGACCTATTCTCACCACTTCCCACGCAACAACTATACCCCATTGCACCAGACCACCAACGACCTATACAGCTTCTTCACAATGTAGTTATAGTTGCTGCCTGCTTGCATTTTTCACCAAATCCACCAACGGAAACAACAATCATCTAACCGTCACCGAATTTGTTTGGTTTCTTTTTTCTAATTTCGCGCAGGTATTGATACGTATCGCTTGGTGAAGCTTTATCGCAGGCACGCAAACTACTACAATCAGCAATTGAAATATCGTTCGGAATAGAAAATAGATTCACCTGTCCTTAGATTTTAGAAACAATAACCAATACTTTACACTGTACAGTGAGTTTTTCAAGTTCGAAATAAAATTATTTGCTTGCAAAAACATCAAAACTAATGCGCTTTGAAATCATTGAAACTTCCTCCGCATTATCTAAGCGAGAGAAATCAAGTCTCATCTCACCATCGATCGGGCTGAAAAGTCTTCCGCGGTACTTCAGGCTGGAGATGAACACAAATGCAGCGGCAATTAGTAGTCGAGTCGTAGTGCGCCTTCGACTGATTCTCCGAGCGTTATGCAAATTATGGGAAAAATAGATTCGCACATCGGAGACTCACTTTCATTTGCTATAGTACAGCGGGTCATTGGATCTCGTAGATACTCTTGGCTGAAAGTAAAACTGTAACAACCTAGAAATGGTGATAAATTACCAAAGAGTGATCATAACTCACCTGAACTGGCAACCGATGCAGCTACTACATTTTGATCTGGTTTTCTTTTCTTCTCTTTTTTGTGGCTTGGATTGATGCACGCTGTGGTTACCGCATAAATCTGTGCGTCCATCTCCTATCACAACGGATTGACGACACAGGCGATGTGATTTCTTTGTATGGTGGGTTTCATGGTTTTTCTTTGATTTTCGTCTTCTGCTGCTGGGGTAGGTATCCGCAAGAAGTGTTAGCTAACATGGTTTCTGTTTTGTTTGGTTTCTTTGCATGGCGAGGTTGAGGAAGGGGTATATCTGCTGCCAGTTCGATGGTTTTTTGTAATGTAATAGGCTGACATATGATATAGTCACTGTAAGTCTGGTTGAACACATGTTTCCGGCAATTCGAGAAGGTCGAATCACTTTATAGCGAACTTTTGCATTAAAATTCGAAACCAATCCAATAATCCGTGCTTTGCTTGAACCACAAGACCTAAAGGATTCATATTCGTAATGGAGTGTCATTAATCAGTCAGGATGCTCGTTAAAAAAGGATTTCGAAAAATGTATCCTCAAAAAAAATGTGAAAAAAGAGGTGCAAACTTCTTTTATTTTTACTAAGCTTTCTTCAACTTGTCGCAGTTCTTACTAATCTTAAACAGTAAAAAGAAAAGTTGAAGCCGTTTTTAGGTAAATCTTCGCCGAGTTTATTCAACCAACACTCGTCTCACTGGTTCATGCAAAAGCTGGACTCTATACAGTCGAAGTCACATCTTATCCGATCAAATGCATAAAAAAAAATGTAAAAGCGATTGTTTACGATTGTAGCTCTAGAACATTTTTCTCCTTAGCCAAACCAATATCAGACTACAGACTTTTTCATATCTATGGCACCGTTCTTGTCCACGAATACCGCAAATGGTGTCTTTCCCCTGTTAACCAGGAACGCGTTGTCTTCTTGCCGTACCGCCCTTTGCTTGTTGTGACCTATGCATATTTCAGTTCTTGGTTTGAGTTCCATTTAAAGCGAAATACTTTGAAATTTTCTCAGCAAGCTCAATTACCCCCGAATAAAATGCCCACAACGGTGGATTAAGTGTGGCCGCTGCAGGTTTCCGAAAAGTCGCAAAAAAAGGGCCAATTCTAAAGCTATTCTGAAAATTTAGTATTTTTGAACGATAATTAACAAGCATTGGCTTGATGGACACCATTCCACTGTAGTGATAGGCAACTGCGGCACATTTTGAAGGTTTTTATTACGAAATAACAGCATTTTTGGAAACATTTTGAGGCACCTTTTTCAACTAAAAAAGGGCCAAAATAGCAAAAATTGTGGCAGACTCTCAAAACAAGTGCCAAGTTGCAACTTAAGTCGCACAACAGTCCCGCTGGATGGATACTTTGCAAGCCACAAACAGGTAGCTCTCATTAGCATACCCATTCTCATAAAGCGTGTGTTTATACTCCGCTTTGAGTAAGGGAAACGGCATTTATCTCTCACCGACGGCGACGTGGCGACGTCATTACTTGACATGATGAATGTGCTGCTTGTGGGATTGTTTCAACAAAAACATTTTCATAGTTTCCTACTACCACAAATTAATACCAAACATACAAAACACTGTAAATTCGTCCCCCGATCTCTGGTGATACTGCAGTATTTTATCTGTTAATCTCTCGGTGGGAAGTTTCCTTCACTCTTTCTCTCTCTGTGGTTCCTCAATGTCGAAATAATTATTAGCTCCGAGCAGACAATGAGCATTTTATTTTTTCTGCTTGTAGAATCCAATTGACCTGATTTTTTCGTGTATATACCTTTAGCCTGACGCTGTAAGATTTGCTTGTGATTTGCGTGTAACTGTGCGACTTTGCATTTCGGTGACAAACCAAGTTTGCACGTGAACTCTTTTGTTTGCCGCAATTGCACTCGTTTAATTTGCCATGGTTGGTGTTTTATTTTGTTTTGGGGAGGGGAGGGGACTATAACTTTGCGGTTAGCGATTCTTGTCGTGACAATGATGCTGTTTTATCGATTGTCTGTGACAACTCAACCGAGAACCGCAGTTTCCAATCAATTTGATGGCGCAATACGGCAGCATACCCATGCATGCGATCCAAATCGAATGCACGTGCTCGTTCACTTGTCAATCAATTATGTAGAAAGGTCAGGATGATATTATTATTTTAATGCGCCTCTCTTTTTCTTGCAGTCGTATCGAAACCACACTACGCAGCACCGGCTCCAATTCACTACGACTATGACAACTATGCTGATGGACAGTACTATGGCGGCGGACAATACGATGAAGGTCAGTACGGACACTATGAGAGCCAGTATGGACACTACGATCATTATTAAGTGAGCGAACGGTGCCTTTAGGAAAGAAACGATCTTATACGCTGTCCACCATGTTTAACCAAATGTGCGAATCTTGTTTTGTTTTCTTTAATAGAAAATGCCTGTAAATAGTATTAACACTTTTTGTATCAACTGAATCTGTCAAATCTTATACGTAAATCGATGTTTTTTTTTTTGTTTTTTTAGTCTAAGGCTCTTAATATTGTTTGTGTTCCAATTTTGTGTAAAGTTTCTTAAGGCGACTGACATGAATGACATGGAAAGAAAAATAAATAACATATACTCATGCGCGTACTATTTGATAACAATAAATTATTATTAAAAAAAAAAAAAAATACAATCTTAAGGATGCTTAATGCTTATAAAATATGAAGTAATGTAGGTAATCATGAAATAAACGAAGAAAAGTCAACGAAAGTTTGTTGTTTCTATTTTTGAGGTTTGACGGTTAAATCTTTTTAAAATACGTTCACCCCTAAGTCAAATCTGTTAGGAACTCAGATTGCTTTCGAAGTACCTATCCGTTTCGAAATAAAATAAATGCAGCATATAAACGCGGTCATTTCCATTTCACATTAAAATACATATTCCGCAATCGTACTTGGTTCTCGGAGTGCATCGTATATGTGCCGTGTATCTGTCAAAAGTAAGTGTTATATTTTATCTAGGTAGGTAGAAGTGGCGGTTCAGCTTTGAACCCAAGAAGCACTATGATGCGCCTTTTTCTTACCACAACTAGTGTGACCTAGTTTGTGATGATTGTTACGGGTGTGGAGCATTCGGCGCCTATATTCAATCTGTGGAGTTAAGGAAACGGATTATGTCTAATATCCCTTTACCCGAAATGTCGCTAAGTTCGTCGAAAAAAGTGTGCGCAATCTGGCTCTTGCTAGTGCCGGACATTTGCAGAGGAAATGGGAGAGAGTTTCTTTCTCGTTTACATTTCCGCAACGGCGGCATGATCTGAATGAATGGAATGAATTCGTCGCTTGTCCCACTTCTAGTGGAACGTGGACTCTTGCCGCGAGTGAGCTGTATAGAGCGGACCCTCCCCTGGCCAGCTTATATGCACGCTCGTTACCTATTTTGTTACTATGCCCTGGTACCCAGAGATAAGTGTAACACTAAAACGTTCGTCCAGACGGGCAAGCTCTTCCAGGCACTCCTGCACCAGCTTAGAGGATATGGTAGCCGAATTGATGTATTTTATTGGAAGCTTGGCTATCTATAAGGATAGCAATGTTTTGTTTGTGCCTTGTGTCGCGCCCTAGATGCGCGCAGGCTTCTCGGATCGCCAGTAATTGAGCCTGGAAAACGCTGGCAAAATCCAGCAAACGATATGATACTGATATCTTCGGTGATTCTGAGTAGACCCCAGCCCCCACACCGCAGTTCATCTTAGATCCGTCGGTGTATATGACCGTGTCGAAACCCTGCACTACTTCGTTCGTTTGGTAACGAGTCCAGAATGTTGCTGTGGCCATACGGCCTTTATCTAGTTTAACAAGTTTGGCAGATGATTGACTTGATGTATCTCGGTTTTGATTGACTTAGATCTGGCACATGAACAGCTGTTTCAGGTAGTCAAGAGATTTGTGACTGATGAGTATTAAGTTGACAGTTGGAATATATGGCTGACGAAGGAAAAGTGACGTTCCCGACCAATCTAGTTTTTGCATTTTGGTTAGATCTAGTCCAGACTTATGATAACTAGATTTTTGAATGTGCCGAGTGATATAACGCAGTACAACGAAATGCGACAATGTCATCGGACAATTTGTCCGTATAGTTCGTATAGCAATGGATGTCTCGAATGGAATTTCTAAATTTCGTTCTGATTGGATTTCTCGATAAGGGTCAGGGGCAAACGTAGGTAGGGGTTTTGGGGGTTGAAAAGAGAGTTGAAAACTGGCAGTGAGTATTAGGATAGGAGTAGGAAAATTCGAGAACCAATGCCATTTAGAGTAGTAAGACATAAAAATTATTTCTGAGCCATTTATATAATGACAGTCATTATTGATATTCGAAACAAAAGTATAAAAGTATTTGAGTACAAAAGTCATACAAATTTGTGCAGTTTAAGACTGATGAGTAACATCAGAGAGGCGATATAAAATAAGTAGTTCTTCCTGAAGGAGTTTTTGTCAGTTTGTTACCAACGCAAGTAGCAAAATCATGGCCAAGTGCCACTATAGTTGTTAGGCCCTACGAGCGGAGATATAAGTCCACCACTATAGAGCAATAAAGACCAACTGTGTGCTACGATGTATTTCTACCGAGGCTGTATTGTAATGGGTAACGACTCTTTAAATTTAAATTACCAAAAACCGATCGATTAGTATATGGGTGAATGACCTACGAAAATACGAGCCTTGTGAGGCAATAAGAACGATATACTCACAAATCGGTAAGGTAAAGATAAACACATCATCAATTTAAGAAAAATATGTCAAGACCAACATTTAACTGACCTTTCCAGTTATTGATGAATACTACCTATTTTAAAGATTTACTACCTATATTACAGCAGGACCGGGATGATTAAGGTCTTGTATAATATCTCCTTGGTTCTATGAGAGAGGGCTTTACTTCTTAGATGCCTTCTTAGCCCGAAGAAACAGCGATTGGCAAGAGTGATTCTTCGCTTGATCTCTGCGCCGATGTCATTTTGCGAAGTGAGAAGTGATAGTGGAGCCCAGGCATACAAAGTCTTTAACTGCTTCGAAGTTGTATCTGTCCATCGTGACATTTTGTCCGAGTCGCCGATGTTAAGAGTCCTTTCTCGTTGACAGCATATACTTCGTTTTGTCCTCATTAACAGCCAGACCCATTTTCGCCGCCTCCGTTTCGATGCTTGCAAATGCGCCACTGACAGATCGCCGCGTTAATATTGAGGTTACCGTGCAAACGAAAATATCGACCCCGAACTTTAAGCCCCCATAACTCCAAATCCGAAGTTTGAACGAAATCTGGGCAGCCGTTTAGGCTGTAGTCCTAGGGACCCACTTTTCTGAGTTCCTCTATCATTGGATATCAGAATTCATAAAAATCACGAGTTCGAAATTTTCTACGAATACAAAAATTGTTCTCTTACTACGTAATGGAATAAGTTGAAAATATAGCTGAAAGTGAAATAAGTTCTCATATAAGCAGAGCGTTGGCAGACGATTTGAAACTGCTTTTATAATTTTTTGCGTTGGGATCCAAAACCTTATACAGTCATAAAAAACGTCGACGCAGGCTGTTAGAATTCCCCCGCCCCAAGCCCAACACATCTGCAAATTGATCTGTTTTTCCCACTATCTCATAAAAAAGGAAACTCCATATTCGTGCAAAGAAACTGCAAAGTTTCTCTTCTCTAGCGGAAGAGATTAATTCGCCTGGAATGCCACACGAAACCTAAATACCACTCAGCTAGATTAGCTGAAAATCACGCTGCGTATGCAAATCTCCTCCTAATGTTTGCAAACTAGCAGCCGCATCCGACACACTGCGATTGGCCAATCCGTCACTGATTAATTCCCTGGGTATGTCGGCAAACGCACTACAGATACTGTGATCTGATTCAAGCCTGCTTGCTACGGCCCATTAGCATACCTCAGCTGCCGCGTATAGGTGGGCATCGCAACACCACACAAAAGATGCTACCGCATCTGCGAACTGTGCGAATGAAGAAATGACACGAAACCTACCGCAGAGCGCAAGGCTACTGCTTGCTATACCGCTCGATCTGTTGCTGATGATGGGAATTTAAAAGCCTACGCTTGAGTACTACGTAATTTATTGACAAGTGCGTTGTTGTGCTGGTGGAATTTTGATCAAATCCACCAGAAATGTGTGCAAATTCACAGCTGGCAGTGCACGAATATCGATGAGAGGAAGCTCAACAATTGACGATGCAGATTTGTGATGGAGATACGATGAGCTGCGATTCTTCCTACAGAGTCAGATGTGTACAAAGTTGTATATAATTAATAAATTAATCTGGCCCACGAGGAGTTGATAGAGAGACTGGAAATGGTATCTTTCAGAGTCGGAATTTGATTCGGTGTAAGTCTGAGAAATAATGTGGTAAGGGGTGGTGCACTTCTTTGAACCACAGCCCGTTAAATGCATAAATCTTTCGTCTATACTCAGAATTTATGCATACTTCCAGAGATACATGGTGCAAGCATTTGAGGTCATATAAGGCTTACCCGAGCATCTTTTGAAGACCATACACTTCGACCATTGTTAATAGGTCGAGCTAGCTTCACTTAAGCATCCTTGTAGATTATGTTGGCAATGAATTTGCGTCATCTTCTATATAATAGTCAGTAAGCAACTGCTTAAATGGAAAGCGGCAGAAGTCTCTTCACCCGCACGCTACAAACAAAAGTATAGAAGGCTTATTGATACACTTGTGTTTTGTAAAATCTTTGCAGAGCCCCAGCAATTCATCAAAACATCTTTGAAATATTCACAGAATCGAAGAGCATTTAAAACTACTGGTGGACCGCTTTGGTTTTGCATGAATTCACAGTGAGCAGACCTTTTCTTTATGACTTATTTGAACTAGGTGTTAGGTATACCTCCAACTCAAAGCTATTTTCAATAAATAAACGTAGATTTACAAAATACGAATGGATTTCTAGTCCTTGGCAGCGTCCTTCTTAGTTCATTTCATTACCTACCTACGTATTTAAAATTGTGGCCATAACCATAATGATTCACATATCTTCAGGCGAACGATTTGCGGAGGCAGACAACTAAATGGTTTGTGAATAAGATGTGCGACTCTCAAACTGTTTGTGGGCATTCACTTAACGGCCCGATTCCTCGCAATAAAATTTAGTAGTTCCTGGAATTTTGTTGAATTTACTAACGGATTTTATTTTTTATTTTGTTGGACTCCCGGTGTTTTCCACAATTTTTTCCGTTTATGCGAAGGTACAATTCCTAAAAGACAGAAATAGAATATTTTAAAAATGGTACATTTTCATTTGTTTTTTGTTGTACGTTACGATTTAAAACAAAAATTCTTTCTCAGCCAAAGTAAAGTTCAACAATCAATCTCACTTCCCCCGACCCATGCTAACATTTTGCAAACTTTTGATTAAGTGTTAGTTAGTTATTTTTATTTATTTTTTTCCTTTATCTCTATTTGGGATGGCATCTCGTAAATCGTATCCTTAGTGAAATAAGTTCTCCTAGTTACCGCATCCGTGAGCGATCCACTGAACGTCACTGAATTTTATGGACTTTACAAGGAAAACAATAACAAATTCAAACACGTAATACTCGGTCACTGCGGTAATTCAACCCCTGAAACAAATATCCGAGGATTCTGGTGAATTCCTTACTGATACACACCGAGCTGAAAATTGGATTTCCGCGAAAACTCTCAAAAACTTCATCGAACACAGAAGTTTTCCATACATTTTTCAGTTTTCAAAACGAAACATTTTCCACGAAAACACCATTAAAACGACTTCTAATCGTTGGGTTGTTAAAACAAACACACCTTCTGCAATATTCAGCAAGTTCAGTAGAACAGCTGACCGAACAAATGTCACAACTCACAACTTAAAATCATTTTCCACAATTAATTGAAGCTAATATTATCTTAAATGTTCTGAGCTCTGAATTAATTTTATTTGTGAATCAATGCGAACGAAATTTGTAACCAAAATATTTTCCACAGAAGTTTCACGACTAGTGTCTCAGAGCCGATAAAACGTCAAACTGCTGCCAAATCGAACATGAAATCCGAATTTTAATTCAAATTTAATATAAGAACTCGCTCTAATAGGCACAAAATGAATAAAAAAGCACTTCCAACGAAAAAAATTGTAACCGCCAGCTACGTGTCATAAACATTTTGGTGTTTGTGAAAGTATGTGTAGATTTGAGAAAAAATCGAGATTTCTCAAGTGCGTCAAATCGAACAGAAAAAGCAATCTCGATAAAAAAATTGTGTTTTTCTGAAAAAAATGTAGATATCTTTGTGATCTTTGTTAGATTCTTTTTTGTTTATAATTATTACTAGGTAGAGGTACCTACTTGATTTAATCTGTCATGATCTGTTTGGATGATGTCTGGACTAAAAGCGCTGAAAGCACCATAATGCGTAAACTTTCAGCAGGTGGGTGTATTTGCTATAGTCGACACTTCTCATCTCATAATCGAACCACATAACATTTCAGTCAATAAATCATTCCTGGAAATTTGTTCATAGGCTTTTTTTGTTTGTAGTAGGTGTTGCTACAAAACTACAAGTCAAGGACTGTTTGGTCTTTTTTTCTTTCTAAAGAAAGATGTCTTACATTTCACTTCCATCACCTTTTTCATGGAAAAAAGAGGAAAAGCAAGAAAACAGTGGGAGTTTCTTCCAGAAATTTGATTTTGTATACGTGTTTGGTAGGCGAAGTGTTGTGGTGTGAATATTTTAACCATTACATAAAGTTTTTCGTAATAAAATTCTATCCCTTCCGTTCGTCGCTAACATAAAACCTTCCCCAAAGGGGTTGTTGTTAAAATCCCAACCAAGTGTCTCATTTGGATCTGAACTGCCAAATGTTCATTTATTTAGATGACCAAATCGGGATAAACCCTGGAATATACTACAGGAATATCGATTGAATGTACTCTTCTGAGATTGTTCAATCTTTTTACGCAAACTATTCAAGTTGTGTTGGTGTGAACGGTGGTAAATTGAATAGCTTTTATGGGTATTGAACTTTTGGGTATAAGGATGTTTTTTGTTCTTCTCCTTTCTATATACACACGGACTAGATTTGGGAGATTTTATGGTTTAAATCTTAGTTTTAATGAATTTTAACTTCAAGCACAGTTAAGCATAGGCGGCTCATTTGAAAACAAGTCACAGATATTTACCGAATCCTACTTAAGATCAACGACAACTACAAACCCTTGTAGAATTTATAATCAGTAATTAAATTCATTCATCCTTATCTAGTATGGATTTAGAAACAGCTAGCAAGAAGTGGCTATTATGGGCACTTACAAGATGAAAATGTTGCCAAGTTTTTTAACTTTTTGTTGGGAAATTTTGATAAGTTAATCAGTGCTTTCGGTTGTTGATACTGAAAGAGGGGTGTGAATATATGAAACCTTACATAAAGTTAGGAAGCAGTGGATATTATGTTTGGTATTTTGAAATTGTCCCGATGGAATTATGGCCGAAATTCCCAAGTTCTTAGGAGAAGTTTGAGCTCGAGGTTAAGACCTTAATTTGGCGGCGGAAAAGATCGAAAGTTTATATGGAGGTTCCTCTCAGGCATTAGGGTCAACTTGTGTTATTCGATTTTGTTCGGCTTCTTCCTGTTTAGACATAGATAACTACCCTACGTGCGTTTAAAAAAAAATCATCCGAGTAGATCGTCGATTTCCATCATTCATTAGAAAAAGGCAAAAAATTGACAGCAAAGGAATCATGAGACAGTTCTGTGACTTGGAAGCTCTCTCTGCCGAAGGAAGATGGAAGGACGTCTTCAGCTGCCTCGGCATTGACCAATATGCTACTGTGGATCTAAGTGAACTCATAGGTACGCACTATTCAATTTGGAGATTGACAACACCCAACAAAATTTTCCCCTCAACAGTGCCCTTGGCAAATGGATCCTCACAAACGGTTTTAAACATAACAAACGCACACATGCTGAAAATCGTGTTGGTAATAATTACGCTCATCGACATTGTCCTGTCGGCCGCTCTTATGGTCTACTGCACCCTGTTTTTGCTGTCCTACTTGCGGCTTTTGGTTTTGATTCTATTCTTTAAATTCCAGAAATCCATTAGAATGTTCAAATTTAAATTTAAATTAAATTAGACATTCATATCCGCAATTAATCATCATCACTCGTTCGGTCATGTGGTTACCTCATCCTAAGAGCACCGATCAGCGTTAGATTACTTCAACTTTGTTCGCAGATTAAGTACACCATTACTGCAATCAATCAGAACGTCAAAAAAATTATTAAAATTACTTCATGTGTGTAGCTGTCAGCTTCAAGCCTTAATCAGATTGACGAATATTATTTGCCAACTAATTATCGACAAGTGTGGGTGTCGCGGGGTAATTATCGACGGAAATATTGTCAATAAGGCGTAGTGCCGGCGGCTCTGACCCTGACTTGTGCAAAACCCCAACCGATTGTTTAGCGTGCAATCAATGTCAATGGCGTGCCGTATTTGGATACGCATCATTTCGAATTTGACAGAGTGTTATCTCTTTTTGGTCTCGTTAATTAGGAAATTCGCAGACGCTTACATAGAGCGGTATAATTGCAACTACAGGTAGGTACTTGTGGCAAGCTGTTGGTACAGCAATTATACCATTTGCATTTTGATTACGCTTGAGTATTAATTTTTATCTAACAGGTTGTAAATAAGCGCAATCGCTGTATTTCTTGATATCTGATGGTGAACGAATTTGAATAAGTGAGCCGTTTTAATTGAAAATTCATTCAAATGAGCACGTGGGGGGAGACCTCTATACTTCAGATGGAAGTGAAGGATAATTTGTTCTGATTTTGCATTGCTGGTTTAAGAAGACCATCTCATTCTTGATGTAAGAACTTGGAGCAGATTAAAGCCGGTGAAGGTAATAGGCGGACAATGTCGGTCTTGTGTAAATGAATGAAGTCATACTGATGTAGTCAAAAGTCGTTGGGAAAATTTCAACGATGTGACATTCATATATATTATGCATTACGTCTGAGGCCTCAATCTTTAGAAAGGGGTTTAGCTTTGTTTGATTCATTAATTTAATGTTTGTTGAGAAAAACAAGCTTTTTGCAAAACATCAAACGAATTTGTGGTTGAGAAATGAGTAGAAAAGTCACCAATCAACGACCGTAGCTACATGATCATCGTAATGACCATCATTTCCGTCGCGTCTACCAACCTATCCACGTAAAAATATCAGCGCATTGAGGGGGAAGGCATTTATGCAGATATTACATGGGAGAGCAATAAAATCGAAACAAATTCAATAGTAGTAATAGGCGCCACCTTCAAGCCAATACAAGAAGTAAGCTTTATTTCAGTGTAAGGTTCGTCTGACCTTCTCTTTTCTATTCTATTTAATCAAGAGGGCTGGCTATTAACAAAAGAGTTATATTCTGCCAAGCTAGTTTGTTGCTTACGATCGAGACAATTTTGAGGGGAAATTGATAAATCGTTTAGTTTTAACCGAGTTCGCTTAAACAAGTTGACTCGGCTATTTTCAATCGACTTAAAGCTACTATCAGACGGTTTGTGTATACGCCAAAATTTGTGAATAAATTTATGTATAATATACATAAACCGTCTGAACCACAAATTTGATAGCAACAAATGGGATACACAAACGGTTTGTGTATCATTTGTGAATAGCATATACAAATCGAATTTGTGTATAAACATAAATCGTCTGATCGGGTACACAAATTTATTTATGCTTATTTGTTTGCATTTGTGTATTATTTGCGTACCTCATTTCATTTGTGTGTTCCTAAAATTAGAACATGCACAAATCATCATGGGAATACACAAATGGTTTTATGAGTTCAGTTGAAAAAAAGATTAAATGAGATTTCCTTTACGAGAATTTGGTAGGTATGTTGATGAAATATATGAAAAATATACTGGTTTTTATTTGAATATAAAAATATCCTGCAACCTGCAGTTTGCACAAGCACGCATTGCTCTTTTTTTTTGTGTTAAATAAACAAAACTATTCTTTTGGATTTCTCTTTTTTTGACATGTATACGCATGTATTTATAAATTGCATTATTATGGTTTAAAATCGACTGCTTTTTATGGTAGATTATTATTATTCTGAGACCCCGTTGGCCGTTGGCTATATGGCTTAACGATGTTTGGCCACAGAGCAAATGCATCATCAGCGCCGAGAACATACGGAACGGGTATTTCACGGCCGGGTAGTACTTTTGGCGGTGACAAGCAAAGCTGTTGGGTGTATACCGCTTGTTCAAAAGTACAGCGGTTAAAAACGCCGCCATCGAACTTCCGGTGCGGCCAACATCGACGTAAATCAGTTTATATTCGGCGTTTGCGATACCCATTAGTACGCTGCTGTGCGTGCCCTTATTATTATAAAAAACGCTACCCGAATTGGTGGTGCCACCATATATTAGATTAGATTGTAGGGCGGGAGAGCTTTCAATGAGCTCTGGCACTGCGGTTTCTTAGAGGAGCCTATTGTGCCTTCCCTGGTAAATTCTTAGAGTCATATCTTCACTCCAGAGACCGTCAGCAAGACAAGGATCTTCTGTGGGTGTATATTCGCAAGAGATTAACGATTTCATCACCATGCATGTTTTTCCTGAGACGACAAAGGGCTGGACATTCTGTAATTATGTGAAGAGAGGATTCGTCGCTCTCGAGACAAAGTCTACAGATGGGATCCGGTGAGACGCCAATGCGGTGAAGATGTTTTCTCACGCGACCGTGGCCACTGATTATTCCTGCTAGTATTCTCAGGTTGTTTTTATCCAGATTAATCAAGAAAAGTGATTTTCTGGAGGAGAATTTTGGGGAAAAATATTCTGGTGCAATTCTACTCAGCTGTATTTTGCCAGATCTCGTTAGACTCCATACGAGATAGGTTCTTGATGTAGTTCCTGAAATGATTTTTGCTGACTCCGCAAAATGGTTCAGGTCCGATGAATGGTGTGGTTGCTCCGATTTTTGCCAGTAAGTTAGCCGATTCGTTACCCTCAAATCCTCTATGGGCTGGAATCCAGTGGAGGATGACTAGGTTTTTCCTTAGAAAGTTCATAGATGGTTGAGAATGTTTCTAAGACTAGTTTGGATTTGATGACAGATGAGTCAAGAGCTTTGAGAGCTGCTTGGCTATGGTGCCACCATAACGACGTGCTTGCGCTCGACAGTGCCGATGAAGTTGGGAAATTGCCACAGCTCATTAAATTGCTGCGCTATAGCTTCCCAACCAGCCGCTTTTGACAAAGAGTGTTAAATAAGGACTTTCAGCTAGTCGTCTAAAAGAACTTTATGTACCTATTGCATCCAGCACTTCCGGAATAATGGTAGAAATTGTATTTTGTGGAATTCGAAAAAGATACTGTAGCGATCGGAAACTCTCCCCAGAGGCCAGAAAGCGCAGCGTCAATATCAGTCGCACAGATGCAGGAATGCTGGTGCGCATAACTGTATCGGCCTTTTGAATGTACGGCGTTACCAATTGAAGCAAATGATCGAACTGAGCTGCAGTCATTCGGACAAAATTCTGATACAATTGCGGCTCTTCGGCACGCAATTCTTAAAGTAATTTTGAACAAAAGCCGTCTGTCTCGCGGTGACCGAGCCAATTTTTTCTCCAACACGAACGGTGCTTGCGTGGTAACACGACGACATTTTGTTGGCTTTCGTCTTCCTTGTCGGTACCAAGTAAATACGCAGCCAAAGTAATTGAGGCACATTTTTTTAACTCTCATTTTAACGAATCGAAGCGATGGCAGTAGGTATATTTATTTATTTAATTTTTTGATTTGATATATACGTCAAAATCAACACAGGAAAATAAAAACCAGTTTGATATACATATACACAAATTCCATTTGTATAGAAATTTACAAACCGTCTGAACCACAAATCTGTATACACAAAATAATTTGTAGATGCCATATTTGTGTATGACAATAAGCAAATGAAATTTGTATATTTTTCTCAAAATACACAAACCGTCTGAACCACAAATGTTTGTAGAATACCTATACATAAATGGCATTAGTGTACGAATTTGTATAAAATCAGTGTATGCGATATTCAAATGAAATTTGTGTATATCTACAAACCGTCTGATAGTAGCTTTAACTCTGTAGGAACTATATTATAATGTTGTGTAAATTCAGTAACGCAAAGAACAATATGTAACGAAAGAAAAATATGTAAATAAACATTTTTATCAATAGATTACTATGCTTTTGAAAGACAAATTTATACATTTTTGTTGAACTCTTTTATATAATTTTTTTTCACAAACAATGCATTTTAAAACTCAAACGAAACATTCAATCACCAACGCATCAGCATAAACTGTGCATCGCATCAACAAGCAAATAAGCAGTGATACCGCATCACTACGCAAATGTATGACGTTTCTGAGTTTACACGTAGTAATTGTACTTGTAGTTTTTAACCGAAATTTGATTGATTTTAAATAGGTGAATTTGCTGCGTGTTTAGCTTATGAACGCATTATTATATAATCTGCCTTCGAAAGAAAATCATTTTTGCTATTTCTATGACTTTCGAGTTTTAAACAGAACTAGTTTTACCATTTTAAAAGTGATTTTTGAAAATTATCAATTTGTCTATTAACTAAAAATCAAGTCCTTTAAAGGAGATATAACTTTTGGCACAGAATGAAAATTGAAAAATTCAAGTTTGAGGGCAATAGTATGATTGGAAAAAATGTCGTCTGAATTTTTGACTGAATGTGTTCATTTTTAAAACTGTAGGGTAAAATGTTTTGAAGTATTGTTTTGAGAGAATAACTGAGGACGTTCGGATACCAAGTTTATGTTAAACGTCAACTAGGTTCGTCGTGACTAGGAATCCGAACGCGTTGACTTAGAAACTTGAATTGTTTTTGTATGCTCGCGGTCAGCGTTACCTTTGTTTGATATTTGGCCTCATAATTTTGTCAAAAATTGTTATTTTCAAATAAGTACATTTAAAATGTAACACGGTTGCCTATCACAACATTATTACACTGTTATGCGAACTATTGGTTGTTAAATATCGTGCGAAAATTCGAAATTTGCGGAGTAGTCCTAGAAATGACACCTTTTTCTCTTACCGGCCCTTTTTCCAACTCTTCAGAATTCTACCACGGTCGCTCTGTTTATTTTAAATCTGACTCTTCGAAATGTCAACTGAGTATGCAGACAGGTTTTTCTTGAATAGATTTGTCGGCTTCCCCTCCATGAACGTCAACTGCAAAAACTAATCACGTGACCATTCTGGGCCAATCAAAACTGAAATACGTCTAGTCGGACAGCTGTCAGACTTACTTAACTATGAATCCGAACGTCTCCACTTTTAACAACAACTGGTAGACACTCCGGACAATAATTCATAAAAATTCGACAAACATTTAGCAAATGAAATTTCAGGGAGAATTGTTGTTACTCCTCGCTTCCCCACTAAAAGTGTTTTGATCGAAATTGGCTCATTAGGTCTGTTCCTTTACTTTTGTAGTAAGAATGGAAAAGAATGTCAAAATAGCAGTGGTGGGGATAAATTCTCTCACAGAGACGCTAACGAAAAAGTTAGGGAACGCTTTTGTAGTACCTAATTTGTGAAAAATGACAGATACATAATTAAAAAATTTAAAAAAATGGTACCCACGACAAGTCGTTAAAATGTCTGATAAACTTGAGGAATTTATTGATTTACGAAGAAACCCAGTTATATCATTTATTTTGAACTTTATTTTGATGAATCCGATTATATGGAAGACATATGTATAACACCCAACCACCGTATAACTTAATCACATGTAGGATATTATTCCCAGTTCCAGCGAAGAAGAATTTCGTCGCCACTTTCGAAAGAATTTCAAGGAGAACATTTAATTTTATTTTGCCGCCTGTTGATACCATTTTAATACGCAAGAAATCAACAAAATATCGACACATATGCCAAATGGGACAACAAATTTCAAATCAGCTGTTATTTGTAAGGTGACTGACAGCTTTGCCACTTTTTACACCAAGAAATTTGTTGAGTAAAAATTCGTAAGATTCTCAGTGGAGGGGTAATATCTTGCTTTCTCGATGACGTTATCTTTTACGAATTTTCGAGTTAAGGAAGGGCACTGAGTAAAAATTCCTAAGAATTAGTAAAAATTCGTAAGATTTAAAAGTAAAGGAACAGACCTATTATGACAACAAGAATTCGTTCGTGTACTTTTAGCATAGAAAAATGAAAAATGTCAAATCTCAAAAATCGAGAAAAATCGACAAAATCTCTCAATTTCAAGACCGGTTTTCGTACAAAAAGTTTAAGAAATGTCATTTTGACATTTTTATTTGGCTCTGAAGTATCTTCCTTGTTCGGAGATTAACATATTTTGAGAAAAGTTCTCTTAAAACGCAGCATCTACAAAATAAGTTGGAATTGAATTTTGTATAAGCTAAATACCTATTAAACTTTCCATTTTGAATGCGCTGATATGTTCTAGGAGAACGTTCATTTATCTACAACTTCTTCCTCCGACATCGTTGACGAGTGCGAACACGAAAATAAATAGAGTTTTACTTGTCAAACTTTTGAGCTGTCACTTAGTTGTCAGTTTTCATTTTTCAGTGCGGCCTCAGTCATAGCCAAGCCATACGTAAAAAGCAACCGAAAAGGTTGGAACAGTATGAAAATGATTTCTTTTTTTTGTTTTGGCGGTCATAGCGAAAAATCTGTCAGAAAAATGTTTCCCTACGAAAACAATTACAACAAACAAACCCCCACTGATTGGATTCCATCAGTAAAAATAAAATTCCCGACAATTGGAACAGTAAAGAAATGAAGTATTTCAGTGGAATGATTCGGTTTTCTTTTGCGCAACTAACTGAGGAGTTGATCAGAAAATGTTTTTCGTACGGAAAAATGAATAAAATATTTTTCTAGAAAATTCAAATCTAACTTTATAATTCATAAGCAACATTTTAAGACCAAGATTGAGTTTAACCAATAAGTTTAAGTGGTTAAAAAAAGCAAAATAATTTTGTTTACGGTTTGGTTACTGGGGCCTAAGGCAAAATCGGCGAGTAGAAAATTACGAAAAAAAAATTAAAAGAGGGGAATTGGATTTCTCTCTCAGGTTCTCAGTATATTGTCGCATTCGCACAGTTTGTTAGCAAGTTTTTAATAATTTTACGTTTGCAAAAAAGTACACGACCGAACCTATTAATTGTTGTCCCGAATATTTGTATTTAAAAAACGTTTTTATGTCAGCTATGGTTCTCAAACTTAAAACAAGAGCTTATCTTTTTTTTTGTATGTAAAATAGGTCTTTCTAGTACAGATACAGATCCCAATGCAAAACGGGTAAGTTAATCACCCTTAAAATTTCCAGAAGCCATGGATATATTTTATAAAAAATAAAGTTTTTGGAACTATATCGTATATAGAAAGTTTACTAGTTACCACCTCCTTTTAATGCTCAGATAAACAAATAAACTCCTTCGACATGCTATGCAATCCAAATTAAATATCGCACTCGATTAATTGGAGTCGATCGAAAGTTGTTTGGGATCCACTTAAGACACGATCCATTTAATGGATAAGTGGGCCATTGAAAATAAATTAATGATTTGGGCACTTTAACAAACTACTCCTGCCACAGACTGATTAAATGGGTTTGAGCATTCAAATTGTAAAGCTTCTTTTGTTATTTTTTTTTTCCACAACAGGTTATAGACAATTTTGATTTCATAAATTGAATTGCTTTCAATTTTCTCCTCACCCTCCTCGCCACTTGTTTCAATCGCAAGCTTCGAACTTCCATTAGATGCCGCCACTCTCATCGCAATTATGAGTTCATATTTGGGTTTTTTAGGACATTCCCATTACCAATCGCTACAATGTTCAAACACATAATTACAACACCATACGTAATCAAATTTAACATCCCAACCGAGGCATATTACTTATTACTTTACGTAAGCATTTGGCTTTATTTTTGAATGTCGCTGTTCGAAAACGATTAGATGACTCGTAGAAAGTGTGATAAATTTCAGAGAGAAAAGTGATTAATGTTTGAAGTACCAAGCAGTTGCTGAATATAAAAACGTCTTATTAAATATCCCTCCGGCGCGGAATGTGAAACAGCGCTCAATCAGAAATAATTCGCCTCCATCTCGCTCAGATGTAATCATTAATCAGCATGCAGATCAAGCTGTGCACTGTCGAGTATTCAAATTTCTATCTTTTTTTTTTACACCTGCAGCATGCATATCGGTGACACTTGACCATAATGTTCACAGCAGCTCCACTCGAGCGCCCCGCGCGAGCAATCGAATCGAATTGGACAGGCTTTAGCTTCTGTCACTTGAAATCGGAATAATTAGATTGGAAAGAATCTCAGTAATTCACAGCTCCGATGACAATGACGGTATTAGATGCAGCCAGCAGTGATGACTGTGTTACTCCATCTGTTCAAGGATCACAACATTTTCAATTCGTGCTGCCACTCCGATCACTTATACGAGTACTGCGAACTGGTTCTGGTGTAACTAGGAAAGGGAGTTGGTAAACGTATGCAATCCGATGCCTGTGGGTCTGTATCCAATTCTTGAATACAATCCCAACCACCTCAGATTGATATAGAGATATTTAATGCGCTCAAAAGATTTTACAGATTCTTCGACATTGAAATGTTTCAACATCACTCTATGCGACAAGTAATCTTTTTTAATTGCAAAATTATTAAAAATCGGCGGCGCGGCACCCACAAAGTCGATTTAATTTTTACGAGTAGCATTCTGAGGGCTTAGCTGCTTTTTATGGCTATTGAGAGAGCCAAGCGTGGGAAGCTCGGATTACCGATCATTTATTATTTAAGCCTGTCCCATTGTTGGGGTGTCAACAATGTAATAGTGCTCGAGGCTCGAGGCACTTGTAGTGACATTAATTGTCAATGACTGACACTTGGATTAGTTTTACTATTTTTTCACCTGAAACCCGATAGCAGAATGAAACGAATTGACAGGGCTAAATTGTTAAGCGCGAACACCGTGGCCAATGCAAACCAACAAGGAAGTGATTGAAATGCCGGTTTGCTCCACGGAGTGAATGTTAATGCTTTGTGATTAATTGCCAAATCAGAATCAGTTATGGTTATAATTCTTCAGAAGTTGAAATTCATGCTGTCACAATATTTTGAACACAATAGGAGCTGGTTTATGCTTTGACTCATAAATGTCTGACCTGTTGTATAACATCTGATCAACATATTTCAATGGAAATTTGATTGAATATTACAATGAAAGTCAAAGAATGCAAATTTAAATAGTGGGCATAAGTTGTAAGTTTGATGGGAGCCTGCGGTTTCCTCGCAAAGTAAACAGCTAACTGAAAGAAGTAAGCAAACCTTCACTCCTTATTTTGTACATAGGTTTCTTGCTGCTTAGAGGCATGGCCAAGAATATTGAGCCAAAATAGGTTAACAGGCAAGTACAACACAAATCGTATCCGAAGTATATAGATACTGCATACGAACAGTGTTCTCAAACTTTAGTCATTTATCAGCAAAAGCATTAGTTTTATATAAATTCGAAAATTTATTTTCCCCTAAGTGAAGTTTGCACTTGTTTCCATTTTTCCTCATTTTTATCACATTAAATCATGTTGAAATGTCAGGTTCATGTATAAGAGACTAAAAGTATATTACGAAAGACGTAGCAATTGTTTGCAAAGCAGGCACAATTTTTCAAAGAATTTATTTCCGAGAAAAACAGTGTCGTCATTAATGAAGAACTATACTTGTTTAAGGCAGGAAGTAAAATAAAAAAATTAAAAAATATACATTATGGATAAGAGCACCTCCAAAAAGTAGGCGTACGAATAAGCCCTATACCCTATAGCCTTATTGAGTCTTGACATTGATTTAAAAAACAAGTTTTACAGAAATCTGGTAAGTAGTTTTTATGCCAACTGGTAACAGATATAAAGGCCCAATAGAATCACTGGTTTACTTTATAGTACTCGAATAAATTTGTCCCTCGCTCATTTTATGAAGGTTGCTTTTCGCTATGTCACATAATTAGCCTCGTTATTGTCCGTTTTTGTATATTTTAGAGGTCATGTCTTTTTGGAAGTACATTTATTTATTTACATCAAGATCTTTGTTAATGGACTACATCTATCCATATTCTAGGTCATTTGACAGATGTTTTCCTATACATATTTCCTTTTTCAAAACGAGTCCTTTAAAGTCATTTTCGTGGTGTTTTTATAGGAAAACGAAACGAAAATACAAACACACCTTTTTCAATATTCAGCAAATTCAGCAGAACAGCTGACCGAAGAGAAGTCACAACTTAAAATCATTTTCCACATCTAATTGATGGACTGTAGGCGCAGTGGCTTAGTGGGTAGTCTGTTGGACTACTAAGCGAGGGGTCCGGGTTCGAATCCCGCAAAAACACAAATTCCAACTTCGGGTTTTTTCCACTGCGCCATCTGTCGCGAACGTCTGATAAACATCTGAGAGTATAACTGTCTTGAAAGAGCTTCTCAATTAGCCGTTTGGAGGCGGCATAAAATTGTAGATCCCTTCCATTCGTTCCATAAATGAAAAAACTCACACAAAACGAATTATTGTGAGAATCTAGGCCTAGGGTCCCTCCGTTCTTGTTACGCCAACTATTTATTTATTTTTATTTTTTTTTTAATTGACGGACTAATATTATTTTTAAATGCTCTGAATTCATTTCATCGATCGACATTTGTAACCAAAATAGTTTGCACGGAAGTTTCACGACTAGTGTCTCATAGCTGATTGAAACGTCAAACGAAAACTAGTTGGTGTTCGGTGTGAATGCATCGATCAGTTTTCGACAATAACACGATTTTCGGTGCGGTGTGAATAGGGTATTATTCAATTTCCCACCTCCTCTTGTCATATATCATTCTTCGCCAAAACAATGCTACAACTGCTACCTATTTTTCAAAAATGAGTTGTCGCGATTAGCATATGTCGTGGACTAACTGTCACATAATTGATGTCGGTAAAATCCCCCAAACTTAGACATTAATCTTGGCTCATTTTAGATTCCATTAACATTATTTGATTTTGTGTCATCGAAACGTTTTGTTTCGATAGGTGATTTATGTCGCGAGGCGGTCTCTGCTAAAGAGAATTTTATCCCAAACCAAACCGCAAACTTGTTTCCGCAGTATCATGATCGATTTATATTTACTCTCTACCCAAAGACGGCTAGGGAGCTAGAAAAGTAAATTTTAGCAAACCAAGTAATAGAGATACTCTTCTCTAATGGATTGACGTTTAATTGACAGCTTTTCGAATCTCTCACTCACTCTCACAATTTCTTTTTCAGTCGAGAAACAGCTCGACTGTACCTACTCCATTTTGTTGGGAATATTTCCGAGGGAGACTTTATGGCATTCCATTTGAATGGCAACACAAGCCCAACCGACTGGTTAAACGGGCAACAATGCAATCCACCGCAATTATCGCATTAGCATTTTCGAAAGTAGAACTCTACTAATTTCCCAGCCGCAGATCTGCGTGATTTGGCAATTATAAGCGATTCGCAATAATTTCCCAAAGATAGGACTTTTGTTTCCGATTGCTGTGGTGTACCAGTTTGTGATAGTTCAGTGGCAACTCCCTCCAAAAGATCAGTTGTAGTATTAGTTGCTCTTTTTGTACTATCGACGATGAACTTGCTGGGGCGCCTTTGAAGTAAGCCACTCTGACAACAATCTGATTTATTTGCAGACCATATCGCATAATTAATGATTAGGGACTGGCTTTCTCCCCCCACCCATTTTCGTTGATTATTTATGTGACTTTTGAGCAAAGCGACGACAAACGAAAAAAAAAAAAAAAACCTACAATCACTCCGGCTGTCAGTAAATAAATTAGTTTCAAGACCAAGTCCATTAAAATGACTCCGACTTGGACAGATTGTTTAGTTGTCGCGACACCAGAGAACTTTGGTTTTGAGTCGTTCTACGTGCTGAAGCTGGAGGTGATGCATGATGGATTAGTGGAAAATTTAAATTGCTTTTTTTTGTTGCTGTTTTTTCTTTGGCCCACTCTCCTTAGCTCGTGCCAAAGCCGTTTAAGTTCCCAGACATCATTAAGAGGAGCTTTTCGCTGCGTGTTTGAACGCCACTAATGACGGAGACACGCATAGCTTGACAATATAACTCTGCGAGATGCTGTGAGAGAGCCAAATATAGATTTGCAGTGTCATACCTTGACTTTAATTACAAAAGGTTAGCGTTGGATGCGATTCGGGTGCAATTACATTTGATTTGTGTGGTTTGTGGAAAAAAAAACCCAGTTTGTCTGTCAACTCTTTTGTTTTGATGCGTACGTAGATGTATGGATTGAGCGTAATGACCGTGGATTGGTAAGCATATGTCAAGGGGCTAGCTAATAAGTTCTATTGTGATGGGAGCACAAAATAAATGAGCTACTTGACGGGTACGGGTGACGTAATGGGGTACTTACGTTTTTGGCTGGTAATTGAGTTTCGAGCTAAGAGTGTGGAACCGTCATGACTGGGGCTATTATTAAGAGCATCCGGCTGTGGTTTATAGATTGATTGCCTCCATTCAGAGTAAGATTAGAGACTGTCGCGGTCGCGGTTGGCATAAGATTTGAGCCGGTCTGACGGATTTCCTTATTTTCCGTTTTCTGAAGCCAATGTAGTAGGGGAGTGCCGGTAACACTAAATTTGAAGTTGCTCCTAAGATTTTGAAAAAAATGAGTCAGCCAAACCCATTTTTAAATAAACAGCAATAGGCCTGTTTTTTTTAGCTTCGATCTCAGCAAAGCAAAGTAAGGTAGGATTTTCAGAACGCAATTAGTACAACTGCGCTCTACTTGACACTTTGACTCCAGTTGTTGCTGTAATTGCGTGCATTTAACCCAAAGAGCACTATAAAATAAAAACCGGAATCCGCACAAAGCTTATATACACAAAATTCACCAGAAAATAAATGCATAGCTACAAAACAAAACCGAAACTGTATCTTTTGCATGTGAAAAGCAATTCCTACCAGAAGTATAAAAAAAAAAAAGTTAAAAAAAAAAACATCCAATTTTCCGTAACTCACACATTATGGCTCCAACTGACGGTCAATATAAAACTTAGGCTGGCACGTCTTTTGATTTGGAGAAGACCAACATTTTACTCCTTCATGCAACTCTTAATTTTAAGGGAAACCCTAAAATTTTGAAATGTTTAAACTTACCCCGATTACTTTTGACCCCGTCTTCCACTAGTTTAAAAGAGTGAATTGAAAAAACCCATTTTCCTATTCAGTCAGTATGGGAACACTGGGAGACTTAGTTTTCACCAAAAATCCCAAAAAAATCACTTTTTTCTCCCTAAGTAAAATTTAGTTATGAACAAAATAAGAAATGTAACTGTTTTTTTAACCAGCTTAAAATAAGAATATAACATAAAAATATACATATCTATACAATGATTTCCACAACTTTTGGACGGCCACTCGCAACTTGAAAAGTGTTTAATTCAGACAATTTATATAAGCGTTTGATATTTTACAACTTTAACAGCAATGAGTGTTCATAAAATTGTAGGGGCCACACCCAGTTCTCCAATACCGGCCACTATTTGCAAAATTCTTCATTCAGACATTCCTGAACAATATTTTCAAATTTTGCAACTTTAGCCGCAATAAGTACCAAAAAAATAGAACTTTGAATACTTTTTAAAAGAATTTAGCAAATTTTTTTTTAGGAGAATATTGCACCCTTTTACAATTTTAACGGGTACAACCAGGCCAAGGTCCACCCCGGACTGTAGCGCCACCTTAAGTAAGTAAGTAACAGTTACAACTGCAAGCGGTGCCAAGATTTATCGTTCCTTTTTTTTCGTATCAAGATTGTCATCTGAAATTCGTTAGAGGTTCCACGCCCGCTAATCCAAAACTCTGTAAATAGTCCTTAAAACTCTCTCAAAAGACCTACGGATGTCCACCGGATGAAGAATGTCAAATCGGACAAAGATTCTTTCAACGTAACAATTACAAATAGACAAGTTTCATTAACTTTTAAAGAAGATTCTTGAACAACAGAGCAATTTTCTCATAGAAACACAAAAGGTCATATCCCGAGGCAATTCTTTCTATGAAAAACCACCTTCGGTCTACAGAAAGATATGACATAATGCAACGGCTTCGATTCCGTGAACCATATTTCAAAATTTCAATTAATAGAGCCCGCCCCACTTGCTGCAAGTACAAAGTAATTTGAAACCAAAGTCTACCTGATCATGTTCCTCAACTTTCCGATTGGCTTCCAATCGCCACAGCATCATCGTTCATCTAATGAAATATATTGGAGGCGATTGCCCCAAGACATGGGGGTGCCGAGCATCCCGTGCAATATATATCAGTTGCCTGATCGACCGGTGATCGCAGCGTTGTACTCCAAATTGAGCACGATAAAACATCCAGCTCTGTGCGGCGGCAGCGCCCGTCAGTTCGCATTGTTTGTACAAAATTTAAAGAGTAAATCATTTTTCCAGCAATCGACGTAATGATGTCTTCCTCCCCCCCGCAACCACAAACCGCTAAATATTTAATTAACAGATTACGTACCCACCGCACGACGATGGACTTATGCAAACCGCGCACCCATCATCCCATCTTCACGAAACGCACGCTCGACGAATTGGAAACCTACCAAAGAATCTGACACAGCAAATCAGCGTTCTCAGCGGTCTGACATAATAGCGCCGCGCCACACTGGTGAGTGGTTACATCGAAAGTGGAAATCCAATTGGCTTCCACTTTCAAATCGGGTTAACAAGACACGTTTGCAAAAAGTACAACAACCAAGGCACACTGCACTGCAGATGCGGCTAACCTTGGACCGTTATGCAGCATCACAGCACAGTTCGCAGCAAAGATACTCTTCGATGAAGATGCAGATCACAGCGGCTGCACACTCGAGTGAGTGTGGCGATCGGCCTTGAAACATTGAACCACTTGAACATGCCACCGAGAGCCGATGTTATGGGATGATGGTCATAATGATGAGCATATCAGTGTGTCCTTCTGCTCGAACGGGCTCCGGTCCGACTGGTCTGTCTTTATGTGGTAGAGGACTTTATTAATGTGCGCATTATTTTAAATTAAAATGGATTGTTGCCTCATTTCACATGGGAAAGCAGCAGTTTAGCTTCGCTTTAATTGATGATTGAGTGGAATGAAAATGACAACGGTGGCAATGATTAATTGTTCTACTCAGATCCGAGCTCGAAGACCAGTAGTCGGGGATATTCAACAATTCGCAGAATGCAATGGGAATACGAATACTGATCAAGAGGTGATTTTAGGTTAACTGGTTGGCTCTTCGGCAGGTTGGTCTACGTCAGTGATCAGTCTTGACCAAGGCCAGGTGCCAGGCTGCCGTATGAAGTTGGAAAACAATTAACGCTTTCATTTGATACGAACTAAGGTGCCGGCGCCGATGGCTTAATAGGACATATTTTATACCAATTTTTTAGAGTTCCCTCCGATCATTGATCGTCTGCCACATACAACTGCACTAATGGTTGTTGTGGAAGCCTAATTATTGCTAAATTCACCTACCATTAATTAACTTAAACACTCTGTTGGTTTTGACGGCTGTTTGATCATGAATTTGCTATGGTAATCATTGTGCAAGACGATGATCAGGACTAATGGCTATCTTGGCCTGATAATCGATAATTATTATGGGAACACAATAACAAACAAGACGCAAAGTTCAGGGACTCTGCGAGAAGTGATGATATGCTTATAAATGCGGATAATAAATGTTTTCTGGTTTTTGGATAATTATAGTCGTTAGTGGAGTCTGTTTGACCAAGAACACTAGTAGACAAATAACTGAAGGCAATTAACTGAATTTCGATTCATCCTCAAATAGTTGAAATTTTAATTCCTGTTTTTCGTTGTTGAATTATAGTGTCAAAAAAAAACTAGAAGACAGAAGTTTGGTGGTAAAAATTATCAGCAATTTATAAAAATTAGCCACGCGCAGATTGTGATCAAGGAAATAAAAGATCTTAGCTGCAACAAATTGCCCTTTCTTATGATATGGTGGAATTTATCAGTGGATATCTTTCTTATTGCACCGCTTTTGCATTCCTTATTAAATAAAAAAAAAGGGAGCGTGCTTGTGACCACACACCAGATGTGCAACTTCTCTCGCTAAATGGGGATGTTAAATTTAATTGTATTGTAGTTGAACTCCATTAAGAAATTTAATTAAAAAAAAAATCTTTATAATATTATAACCTTAATACAGCCCAGTAGATAAGTGTATTCATTCATTTTAGAAGTTTTCATAACGCAATCCAATCCTACGTTTTCTATTTTTAGAGTTTTTGTTTGCATTTTGTTTTCATATCGATACAACCAGGATTTAATTCAATCAACTGCTTTAGTAGTCTCGGGCGAAGACAATCATATATTTCAAATTGCAACCAACCAACCATACGCACTCACAGAATTTGATTGAAATAGGTTAAGTGGTTTAGGAGTCGAGAGCGGCGACGTAGTGATGGCTACAGGCCAATTTCCGCTGTCACGGCATAAACAGCGTCATTTCCGTCTCATTCGAATCGATTTTACTTCCAAGTCGCTCCAATAGATGTGTTTCACATCAAAAAATTGGGGAAAAAATTATATGCTTTGTGTGACTTTTTAAATCTGCAATTAATTTCAAAATACCCCCGAAGGATTACAGAAAATATTCTTCAAATATTTTTTATCGTTTTGTTAACAACAGCATCATTATCTGCGTAAAAAAAAAAATAAAAAAAACCGCAGGCGCAAGGTACAATGCCTTCTCATAAAATTAACTGTAAACGAATGTATAAAATTATATAAGGAGCATTTTGCAGCAGGCTCATACTCTGAACATTTTTTAATCAAACAGAGAATGGAAAGCATCAGAGAAACGGAGGTAGGTACTCTTGACTTCCTCCGTCAGAGAATTTTTGAATGAGCCAGAAAAGAACTGGCGGTGGGCGCAATGATATAACATGAACATGAAGCCATAAAATCCTGAAAGTACATGAACAATCAATAGTAAAAAAAAAACTGCGGTAGGTCAAGGAATACAAAGACAGTTGTTGATCAGTTTCAAGTAGTCCAAAGTCATCATTAGCAATATCTTACATTTTTTTCTATTAAGTCGAGAAAATTATATCGGCTAAATGGCCGCCGCCAGAATTGATAACCATTCGGAACCGATTTATGGGGTTTTCGACTCTAGCAAGAACTTTCGGGGATAGATCCTCGCATTTAAGGCGGATATTCTCTTTGTGGAGCTTAAGAGTCTGAGGCTTGTTGACAAAGACTCGTGACTTAAAAAAAAACTCACATAAATAAGTTAAACCGTTCAAAATTGATTTATGTGAGTTTCTTCAGGCAATCTTGCCGGCCAATGCTAATCGCCAAAACGAGAGACTTGGTGACCCGAAATGCAGTCCTCAGAATTTTGGTTGTGGTTTATGTAGTAGGTATGTCCCGGAGCTGGTGAAAATTCTGTTTTCAAAATTGATTCTTCTGCTTTAAAAATTCAAAATATCTCCCCGCCCAGATGAATCCGGAAAATCCCCAGATTTGGATATTTTTTCCATTATTTTCATTATTTTTTGTCATTATTTGCCAGAGTGTTCTAGGCCGGACATACTAGTGGGTGTATTGCTATCTTAGTGCCTGTGACTTTTGTCTTCTTTGTTTAAACAATTATTGAGCCTCGTGTAGAGAGATGGGGCAGTTTATCCTCGGATAGGGGAGGGGTGACCGAAACAGTCGTCCCCTCGTCTGTAATCCTCAGACAACTCCTTGAAGGGAGAGACTGGGGAAAACTAATTGGACGATATGTCTTCGGATACAAGCGCCGGGTAAACCGAAACAGTGTACCCTTCGCTTGTAATCCTATAACGTCTCGTCATGATGGCGTAGCCGTGTGCGCCATTGGTGATTAGTAAATCGGCCCTTTCATTGTGTACCTTACTTGGGAGATTTGTTAAGGCTGGTCAAGGAGTAGGTGACCGGTCGACAGTATGCCTTCGGATGGGCGAATGGTGACCGTATCAGTCCAACCCTCGCTTGTGTCCTCTGGCAACTATTCGAATAGGGCGGATGCAGCAAAAAGCGCGGTATTAGTGGCGACTGCAGCAATCAGCCTACAAACGCATGTTGCGGGGGTATTGCAACTTGGTCAAAAGGTGAGTTTGACCGAGTGACGGTTTGTTTCAGATGTACGAAAGGGCCGGCCGAAACAGTCTACCCCTCGATTGCAATCCACAGACAGCCCGTCTAAGAGAGAATGGATGATTTGGTCCTTGTAAGAACGGTTTCTTCCTCCTCCTCATCCATGCAGCTCCTACAAAAATCATTGTAGGGTGTACCCAGTCTACGGGCGTGCCTACCTATTAAACAGTGTCCTGTTAATGCCCCCACTACGGAGCTGATTCTGTTTCTGGTTACAGAGAGAAGTCTTTGAGTCCTTTTAGCGTCTAGTTTTGGCCAGATTTGCTTGGGTATGACGCAGGTATCAATGCTGTTCCACCTATTGTTTGCAGCCTTTATTGCCTCTTTGAGTAGGAGGAATTCGATAGATTGCATAGAAGCTTGCGGTTCACTATTGTTGTTTGAGTGAAGGTTGCTTCCTTGTCTGGCTAGTTCATCCGCTTTGCAGTTGCCCGGAATGTTACTGTGACCTGGAACCCAGCACAGGGTAACTGAACATCTGTCCGCAATCTCATTGAGAGATTCCCGGCATTGTTTTACCAACTTTGATCTGGTTTTTGGTGTATTCAGGGCTTTTATAGCTGCCTGACTATCTATGTAGAGGGCGATAGCTTTACCGTTTATCGCCAACAAGGCAAGTCTGCAGGTGCCTCGCGTATAGCCATTATTTCAGCTTGAAAGACGCTACAGTGGTCTGGGAGACGCAAGGCAATGTTCAACTCGGGTGATTGAGAGAAGATTCCCGCTCCCGTGCCTTCCACCATTTTGGATCCATCTGTATCGACTTCAAGTGCATAGTTCTTTTCGATTGTGTCATTTTCCCATTCGGAACGTTCTGGGATTATTGCTTTGTATTTAATGTTAAAGTCCTCGAAAGGAATGGTGTAATCCGTTTTGTTTGGGATTATGCTAGGAAGAATATTCGTATGGCCCGTCAAAGAGTTGGTCCATTTCTGACATTCTCTAAGTCTTAAGGCTGCATGGTGTAAGATTGTGTCTAAGGCGGCCGAAAGTGTGGATCTGAGTGCCCCTGTGATGCACATGCTGGCTGATCTTTGTATACCTACGTTCCAGAGATCTGGAGTTGCATTTTTTCTCTAGTGCCGGCCACCAAACCAGGATTCCGTAGAACAGAATAGGTCTGACCACCGCAGAATAGAGCCAATTTGTTACCTTAGGCTGAAGGCCCCATCTTGGACCTAGGGCCTTCCTACAGGTATGTAAAGTGACCGCGGCCTTTCTTGTACGATCCTGAATGCTTAGCTTCCAATTAAGCTTGCTGTCTAGAATTATACCTAGATATTTTGCATGATTAGTAAATTTAAGCTCTTTATTTTTAAGTTTTGGAGTAGCTATGCTAGGAATTTTTTATCTGTTAGTGAACAAGATTAGCTCTGTCTTTTATGGATTGACGTCAAGTCCAACCGTCTCCGTCCATTTAACTAACTTGTGCAGAGCAGATTCCATGAGATCTCTAATTGTATTAGGAAATTTGCCAGGTATGGCTCTGCGTAGGCTATACACCCCGTGTTTCTCCGGATGATTTGTGCTTCGTTGACTACTAGGATCCAAAGTAGTGGCGACAGTACCCCCCCTTGGGGTGTACCTCTGTGCACTGACCGTTTGGTTTGACAGCTCCCCAGATCGGATAAGATAACGAAATACAAATAAAGCAGAATTTTGAAAATCCTCAGATTCCTCCCCCCCCCCCCCCAGATTTCCCCCCGTGGACAAAAAGAAACCCTAAATCTGGGGGGAAAACCCCCAAACTGGCAACGCTGGGCCACATTATATTTTGTTTTCGATAAGATTTTTCTAGACGGAAACAAGTGCGGAAGATAGGCCCAAGTATCTACCATTGCAGCGACTGTGGAGTCGAATTCCGATGGAAAGTGCGAATCGATTGGTTTGCTGTTTGATGAGGCTTGCACTGACAGCTATGTGTTTGCTTGTCTCCAGATGGCGTTTGATGACCGCAATACTTTCAATTTTTACTGCTTTAAGGAACTGATATTGTTTTATAAGTTTCGCATTGCAATCGAACCAAAATTGGGCCCTGCGGTTCTGTGGTTGGTTTGCTGCACTACTGAAAGGAGGTTTTCAGTTTTAACCTTCAGCGTATGCAAATTATACCAAGTACTGAATCTAAAGACGATTTCCAACGAATGAGGTACATGGTGATCACTTTTAGCTGTTTAAACTAAGAGCATAAGACACCGAAATTTATTTTGTTAAGAAGATATCTTAACCCTTTGTAATTGTATAATTGGTAAGACTTGCCGAAGTCCTTGACCGAAGATTCACAACAAATTTGCGCTCAAAAAGCCATAAGTATCGGTAAACACCACGGGCAAACAGTGCGTCTAGAACAGATGTGGCGTCGTCTACTCATAAACCCACGCATCACTTCGTGGCGATACGCATTTTGGAGTAGAGGGCACTAAGTATTAAAAAATTGATTAACAATCAATTAATTCCACCAAATTTATTCACATCCTGATTGTTTATAATTTTGAATATTTTTTTTGAAAACCACAGTTCGCTGTTGGACTCTTTTGTTTTATACTGCAGTAGCTTTTCACATTGACAGTCGAATGTGAAAGGGCAACTGCCAAGCCACAATTTCACGATCATTAATCGCAAATCCAAATACAGAATGCTTTTGGTGCTGTTTATTTGAAATAATATTTCCCATTCCATTCAGAGTTGCTACAATAGCGGCGAAGTACTGTGCCGAGATTTCACGTTGAACGGCTGCAATGCCAACAAACTACTAGTACTTTTGACAAATTATTCAAAAATTCTGATTGAATGTCTCTCGTTATTTTTGTCCACAAATCAATCACACGCCTCCACACACCACACAGCAGCAGTATTCATTTATAATGCTTGGTCACATTTTCTCGTTTTTTATTTCCGGCTTGAAATGACCCCGTCTTTTGCAACAATGTTATGTTCTTCCTCTTTCGGATTTATCCACCTCATTGGTTATTTTCGCTTTGGTGTAGAACAATAAAAATCCTCATTTGGAGCTTATGCTCCCGCAGTATTTAAAAATACATATTGAACAGCAAAAACAGGTCCAGCTTAAATAATATTTTTAAGAATGCAATAAACCTAAAACGAAGAAATGATACACCTCCACACGAATTAATGTTGTGATCTTAAATTAGCTGTGGTCATTGCCAGCGAGCAAGAGGCAGTGCATGCTTTCTTTCGTAAGAACCTACGTCAACCCTAATTACACAAGTGCAAATAGACTGGGTAGGGGCGATAAAACCAACCTAATGATGGGTGAAGTAGATTAAAGAAGATTTATTGAACGAGCTGTTGACGTACCAACATACAGCCAGAGCTATGAAGATATAGACCATATCAGTCAGAATGCAACGAAAGCCCCCTTGCAACGCATCATAAACTTTGAAATGTACCATGCACGTGCTAAAGAGCCAATCGTCGAACTACACACAACATCGAACATGCTGCAGCTATTATTCATCAGCTATTACAACATCGACCAGGACAGAGCAGCCATACGCTACGCATATATTGCGTTAGCCATAATCCATGTCTCCACGCATCAGCTGTCGCCAAAAGCTACAGAGCGTGCCACTGGCAAGTGGATCTGCATATCTAATGTCGCGCTTTGAAAGCGAACACAGAAGAGTGTATCTACAGCAGTTCTCCCGTATCTAACACAAGTCCGAAGATCACAAACCCAGTTTCTGTGGACTGTGGAACCTATTCAGCGTGCCGCCGCCGGTTTATTTCTCTATCAAGCCGACCGAGACTAAGAGATGAGAGGCTCTACAACAACATTCTCTGGACATACCAACCAAGTCCAAGAGGATATGTGTTAAAAGGTAAGATACCTTCGTTTCGCAGCAGTCGTCTTCTGCTCCACCGTTGTAGGTTTCTCGCATTCGCTTCGTAACTTTTGTTTTTGTTTCCATTTTTTCTTCCTCTGATCTCTATCTCAGACACTTCGACTTCGATCAGAGAAGTAAACAGCTTAAGGTTGGCGTTTGGGGCGTCCAACATTTTAGTGTGGCTCGTGTCGCCATCGTGAATTGCCACGGTAACCGTTTTCGAAGCTATAAATATTTTTTCTGAATTCTTTTTTCCTTTTATTTCGTCCGATCAATACCTTCCTTTGTGCGAAAGTACTATTTTTAAAGGTAACAACGGTTAGTTGGGGTTTAAAAGCGAATACCGATTGATTGCCAGTGACACTTGTTTGATAAATCGCGTCGCTGTTGTATAATCCACACTGTGTTGGGTGGGTTTCGTCAACCTTCCGTCCGTTTAAATTGAGTTATTTTCTTCTTTATTCATCGTCAGTATTGCGTGCGATAAGATACTAAGATTGTGTAACGTCCAGACTTCAACTAGGTCCATCCGCGCACCACTCTGTGAAATCTAAGTACGGATTAATTATTTTCGGTTTTATTTCCAAAGATACTTCAGTTCGCGAGCGTATACAGTGGCTCAGGCGCATCAATAAGAAAGCGAAGCTAATATGTGAGATGTCAAAAAGTCTCGGCGACCGTGTGTGACTCTTCATACTTTTGTGGTGTATGTAGGGTAATTACACGTGATGTTAACATTTAAGATATGATTTTTGTGCTCGGTGGCATGTACGGGAGATCTGTTGATAGACACGGACGAAGTGAGTTCGCTTCGAGGGAGATGATAGTTTGATCTTTCACACGCCAGGAGAGTTGATTTATTCGTCTGTGGGTAATTTCCAGAAAGAAATATCTCCGATAATGGATTGTAAGGTGCGACTGTAAGTAGTTGGAGAAAATTTGGGGTCAACTACCTTATGTAAGTCGTCAGAGGCATGGACCGTATATGGAAAATTGAATACCGTCTCAAAATTGTGGGTTCGTAGAAATCTCAAAATTGATTCGTTACGGCCCGAGGCGTTATGAATTCTGATGATTGATTGAGAGTTTCATTGAAATCAATTTCGCTGCGCTTTATCAGAGAATTGATTTCGATTATAGCAGCCAGCGGGTGGCACGAAGCTTTCTCATGCCAAGTGTACCTAAGTGGTTTCAAGTACCTTTTACAGACACCAAGCAAACGACAAACACCCGATAGCTCATTAAAGGGACGGGAAAACTAAATCAGTTTTAAATTTGTAGCACGCTTTTTCGGTGGTTCGCCATCCATTATCCAAACGCCCTACAATTTGTCTTCAATTAGTACTATTTAAAAATATTTTACTCGTACAGTTCATGAAGGAAAACTATGGGAACTACTCGAAATATTTTTATTGCATTAGTTCATTGATTTCGGTAGTTCATTCCGAAGAAATAGACACCAAATATGTGCGGCATGAACTTCATGTGATAACTGATAAGGATAACTAACTAGTTCAAAGGAGAACTGATTTCTGCAGTGGCTCTTGTGGTTGCCAGTTCTGGGGGTGAACATGTTTGGGGGAAAAAATTGAGCTTGACATTCGAGGATGAAATAAATGTGTTTTATTTTAAAATGTTGTCAAATAATCGATCGAATTTATTTGTCGAAAGATGTTATACTATGTTTACAAAACAAGTCTTTCAAAAAATGCTAATGCCATTTGCATTAGGAAAAGGTTATAGTTTTTCTGTAATAGTTCCCTAAATATTTTTTCCGGATATAAGCACCTGCAAATTTTATCAACAACAATTTCATCAAATTTGCATAACATCTTTTAAGATGGTTTTATTATTATTATTTGTATTAGCATTAACAAAAAAATTGTAACTAAAACAAAGGTAAAACGAAGCTACAGAGGCTAGCTTTAAAATGGTTTTAAAATGCAACATGCGTTGATCTTTTGCGATGTATTTATTTTTTGTACACTTTTGCATTCGGAAAACCAAACTTACATGTTCGCGGTTCAAATTCGAAATATATACCTACTTTTAAGTCGTACAAGGTTAGATTAGGTTAGATTGGCAGGCCACCTCAAGTGCAGCCTCACTTAGGCCAAAGTAGGCCCTTTTTGATGCCACAGGATCAGTGTTCTCATAAACTAGCCGTTGAACCAGTCGGAGCTAAGAATGAAGCGTTGGAGGCAGTTGATTCCTATGTTTGCCCATCTCGCTGAGACTGTCGAAGAAGTATTCTCCGAGGTATAGTTTTCTACGGAATAACAGTGCTGGGCACGTGCAAAGAAGGTGAATAGTCTACTCTTCCTCCTCGTCCATACAGCTTCTGCAGAAATCGTTTGAAGTGAGGCCCAACCTGAGAGCATGTCTCCCTATGATGCTGTGTCCTGATGATACCTACTAAGGTGCTTATCATGGGTCTTTTCAGAGTAGTAAGATTTTTAGAGTCATACATAAATTATGCTAAAAAAATAATGCCAAATATGCGGGTTAATACTTTCAGAAACATAGATTTTCTAACTTTACGTTACAATAAGAATTGTCTTTGAAGATGATATTCATACATAGAAACTGTCAGAAAGTGTCGAACATGATGGCATGACACCTTTACTCTCAAAAGCTTGTCCGATCTTCGCGAGAGTTGCTGCAGTGGAAATCAAAAACCTTAAGATGGACTTTTTTTTCGGGAATCGAACCTGCGAGCCGTCGCTTAGCAGTCCAACTGTAGATTGATATCATCTATGGAATACTAACATTTTTGGTAGCTATTTGTTACTTTTAAAATCTCGCCTAGTCCAACCTAAATATTTCTCCAAGTTCGTTTGACTTTCAATGAAAATGGGTCGATGTCAAAAAATGATTTACAGATTTTACAAGAAATCAGCCCAAAAATGATCGAGTGTCAGAAAAGTTCTTTTCGTTTATCACCCAAACGTCTGATGAAGTCTCGAAAGTATGTATTTTATGAGTAGCTTGTTACTTCAGCTATAAGGATACAACATTGAGCTAGAGGCCTCTTACATTTGATTCCAACGTTTATTTATTTATTTCAAAAGGTAAGTGTCCCGTTTCCTCATGACAAGTTTAATATTTTTTGCCGATCACGCTCTGGTGATTTTTTAGAAACTACATCCGGGTCACTTTCCAGCTGAGGAAACTTTGTCGTCAAGCATTTGCTTGCTTAGCACCGTTTCTGATATCTGGATATGGATATTTAATATTTGCAGCTTTACTAAAAACAAATCCTTAATAGCTTCTTCATTAAGTCGTTCTCACTTTATCTGGAGCCGTTTTTCTCCCTTTTTTTTTCCAAATTTTGTCACTAGGTAGTATAAGGCCTTAAAAAACGGCTGTACATTCATATATTATAATTTCAGCTTTCCCAGGTATAGCCATAGAAAAGTCGGCTAGATTCATTTCATTTAGCTTGCATCGTAAAAACCGTAGCGACCTGTAAAAGTTTAGTTTTAGATACCATTCCTACTTGGATTTAAGTTGAAGTACTCAATAGCCTATTATATGGTATCACACGAGACGATTACCATATAATCCCCGAGTTTACTAAAAAATTTACAGCCGATTTAGAAGTTCGGTATAAGGTTCAGACCTTGTAAAGGTAATTTATAAACTTCTTCCTCATAGTTCATCGCCTTTCGTTTTCTTTTTTTAATCCTTTCGTGACCAGCAAACTACCATAGCTTGGTCTTATTTCTAAAGCAGAGTGTGAAGGTTGTCGAAACAGGGTCAGACTGATTCTGATTTTTTGAAAGATGAATTAAGTTTATCAAAACGTTACTGCTGCTTCACTGTGAGTGGATGTATGAAAATGCAAATAGATGGCACGTTCTTAAATGTAATGAAGATCAGCCAGGAACCTATTGGGACTGTTGATAATAATAATAAAATAAAATGCGGCTAAATTTCAAATTTAAAACCAAACCAAATCTACAAACATCAACTTCAAGAAAACGGGACGGGATTTGTGGTCGTATCATAATATTTTTGCTTGATATCGGTCCTGGCAACGGGGCATAGTTTAAAATGTGTTTTTTTTATAAACAAAAACCTGTTTCCCATCTGTCTTTCTGTCTGCATTTCGCAAACTTTTCACAACTTGAGAGTGGCCACATTCAAGAATCTAGTTATCTTGAGTCTGGACTAAAGTGCAACTTTTTCTTTTGCATTTTTTCTACGTCAAATCTTCTTGAACAGTCGTCGGCTACCCCTCCATAAACGTCAGTTGAAATAGCTGCTCATATAACCGACTTCAGCCAATCAAAATCGTGGTACATTTCGTCAGACTTCTGTCAGACTTACTAAACTAAATACTTGAACTTCCCCAGTGAATCTTACCGACCCTGAAGTTGGTTCCTAATAGGTCTGTTCCCTAACGATAATGCATTCGAACACATTCGCAAAATTTAATCAAACTTTGTTCCCTTACGCAAAATTTGGGCGTGAGGGACCTGCAAATATTAGCCCAAGAAATTTCTTTGGGTTAATTGCTTATTACTGACAGATGGTTGTCAAATCGTTCAAATTCTAATTTGTAACTGACTTTTTATTCAATTTCATTTATGTTTATTGCTTGTGTATCATTTAAATATTATGTAAGAAACAAAAGAATTGTACTTTTTAATTTTTGCAATAGAAACAATTCAAATCCTGGTCTTAAATATAAATTTGTGTTTTTTTCTACTGAAATTTGAATATTCCCGCCTTGAAAAAATTCACATTTTTCAAATTTGTGGTTCAACGCGTTCCTTTTTTTTTTTTTTTGGTTATGTTTAATTTCGGTGAGCATATTCTCTCGCAATGACAGAAATGTGACATATTGTCAAAAGTGAACCAGAAAGTACGGGAACAGACCTATTTTCTCTATTTTATTTGGCTGTGTTCACAGTTCTTCAACCTTTGGGCGAGTTCAGCCAGAATTGTTTGTTTTTTCATCGCTACAGTCTCTTAGCGAAAAATGTGAACAAATATTTTCCTAATACATAGTTCCTTCAAGAACCCTAGGCCTCGCCCATAACTACTCACTTTACTAAACCCACATATTTTTAAAAGCAATTCAGCTTCTTTAGCTAGAAGAAATATTTTTCGTGACGTAGGTAAATCTTCTACGTGACATATCTCACAAGCCACTCAAATAAACATTTATTCAAAATTATTGCCCAGAACAGTGCCCCTTAGCGGTAAGTCATTCCCTACACAATAGAACCACTTTTACTCTTTTAATTAAAAATTAAAAAAATATATTTCTATAAGAATGTAAGGTTGGAAATAGTTTTTATTCAATTGTTTCTTATTTAATTAATCCCTCACGAGTCGAATCAGCAACCGCCAACAAACAACCAACATTATTAATTGACAATAAATTCTAAACATTTTGCCATTTGACCATTTGGTTTCAATCAACCAGCAAATTGCCCGTCAATTAGTCGGACAATAAAATTGATTTAATATTCATCCGCAGAATAGTTGGACATTTAATTTGAAATATTTTTTTTTCTTGTGCTTAAGATATGCATTTTTGCAATCAGTATGGATTTAGGTGGTATTGACAATTCAAATTCTTACAGCCGCAGCCATTTTACCCATTCAGTAGATTCGTTCTACAGGTAGGCACTAGGCAGTCGCAGCGCTACGGTTTGGTTAAATATTTATCCGCACTCTCATTAATGCACGCACAGTGAGTCTTTGCCGGCTGGATGGTGAATTGTTTTTCCCGCTTGACACTTATGTGTCATAATGCAGTCGCTTTATATATATGTAAACCCCTCGAGGTTCACTGGGTGAGGTTGTAAATTTGTTTGATTGGTACTCGCATAGAGTTGAGATTTTTATATCGAACTTGCAATTTTTTTGACAGAAAATGATAATTGGACATATACGAGTTGACTTTAACAAACGCACGTTGCAGAGCAATTCCCACTTGTGTATACGAGGTAATTAGTTGGTTCAGTGACAGGCGAAAAAAAAACATGAACCAATTCAAATTAAGGCGAAACCACTACGAGTAGTACGAGTGTGATGATGTCCAAAAGAAAAATCGAACGTGAGCAGAACATGAACTAGCGCAACCAATTAAATGTCGAACAGGCAGAAAAAAAGTTTCCATTTAAATCTAGTGTCAAAAGTGTGACTACTTTGGATGAGAAATTTGCAACAAGTTTTGCTATTAAGCGCGCAGCCATACACTGCCTGAAGGAGAAGTGGCATTCTTTCACATTGTGGAAATTTCGCCGGTGCAGTGTGGTGATGCATTACATTTAGGAAATGCTCCAAAAACGTATCAGTTTTAGCAAAAAAAAAAAAAAAAATAACTTGAGCTATTAGAATTTCTGTTTCGCAATAGAATGCATGCTGGGATGGTGCCCTAGTTCCTGGTATACAATTCATGCCTTAAAATCTATGGCTTTGAGTTGCACAACGCTTTGGAAATAGGATGGAATGTCACCATCGATTTGTATCGGTAAGGCTGGCGTGGCTTAGCCTTAGATGTTCCAAAGTTGGTTACTTACAACTTAATGTGATTAAATAACATTGCATTGCAGACGAAAAATTTGCGGATGAATTAGTTAGACTGGGCTCAAATTGAATCCTATGACTGTACCATTAATTAACTATTGCCTACTTTGATTAGGGTAACGGAGAAACAACCTGAGAGTTAGATAACCAGGCCTTACTCCTATAAGGTCTACAAGGTAGCCGTTATCACCCTTGTGCATGATTTTTGTTGTTTTCGCGAAAAAAAAAATAAACGATCTTAAGTCAAAAAAAAAAATGTCCAATCAACCACTCTTCCGGAAAAGCGGATTTTCCATATGATGCATGTACATATGTTAGGCTATGCATTAAGGATATATGATTTGTAAATAAAAGTTGTAAAGAAAAAATTTATCGTGCAGACGACTTTTTTCTTAATTTTGAAAAAAAAAGATAAAAAATATTGAATTTAATAAAAAAAAAAAAAACTAACATGAACTTAAATAAATCAACGACGAATCTCGATAAAAATTGTGCAGATATGAAAAAGTCTTCTACGAAATAAAACGACTCGTTCCAACTTTGAATTCAACGAATAATCCTCCACTTTATTTGCCGCTTCTTTTATATGTTTTTCTTTGAGTACCTACCTTTTTTGAATTATTTAGTACTTCTTGATTTCACTTTTTCGCCAGTTATGTCTATTGCGTCTATTTGGTAACAGGGTGACCCAACATCATATATTTCCTCACATGCCGATCGTATAAAATTCAGTATGACCGACAAACATTTACAAGCACACTTTCAAGAACAGGATATCATTGTGGATTTAATTAGGAATAGAAAACCGAAGAAATCGAGATATAACTATTATCACTTTCTTACGAGAGCCTTTTCAAGAGTATGATGCAGATATACTACAATATGCACTGAAGGGTTAAGTACGCTCCTTTTTATAGGTAGTCAGAGAGCTTTTCCACTAAAGGTGTGCTAGCACTTGTGGAAAAGATGATGATGACAATGACAGAAAAGAGAAATTTAGTTTAAAAGGCTTGAGGATTGAGAGTTTTGAACTTCTTCGGGTTTTAGTAAGACTTGCAGAAAATTTGGACTGTCACACTCTTTATCGAAGAACAGACTTCTTTAACTTCACTCATTTCAGTTTGCATAACTTTATAGCAACCACGTAGAGAGACTCCACGGGTTCTGCTGTTTTAAGTACCGCAATGTCTAACATCAAGCTTGGTGTTTGGTGTTTTGATAATAACCCCAAATCAATGCACACAAGTGGATCGTTAGGCGGGAGTGTTTTGGCCAGGGCTGTCCGATTCAACCACCAACGACCCAGATTTATTTTCAACTGTCCTACCTCTCCTGAAAGAGCTTCTCAATTCAGCCGTTCTAATGCGTAGTCAAATTGCAGGTTCTTCCATTTGTCTTCAAAATTAAGCATACATACGTCGAATATAAAAGGTCGTCCGACCAGCGTCTTGTATACGTATTCTTTAATCCCAAAGTAGAAATTTGTGACTTTTATGGTTATCTGATAAAATTTAGGGCTACCCTACGTCCGTTTTAAATATTTTTTCAGTCGTTAAATTGATTCATTGATTTTTTGGTGTGGTTGTACAAAAAAGTTTACTAATTGTTCATAAATTTGTTGGCTTCTCTTAACCTTTTAAGATAAACATTAAAAAATACACACAAAACGCCGTAATAACAAATTTTAGTCACGACTTTAAATTTACGGATGCATACAATTGCGAAATTTGTACGGAAAATATAGCCACAGTGAACTACTAAAATTAAGATGCGAAGATAAAAATGTTTATTGGTAAGGCCCAAAGTCTTAACCTAAAATCAAGCTTGCGTATACAAGACAAAGACATCTTCTGTCAACTTGGTCAAACTTCTGGCTGCCTGATTACCAGAAATATTCACCAAAACATTGTACCGTATCTGGCGGCCAATGAGTTTTAAACTGCATTACCCATCATCTATTATCCCATGCACTAACCAAGTGAGGGTAATTTATTAAGAGATGGGTCATTCCTGAGCAACACGTTTATGCATAATCGACCCTCGCCAACAGGTGCACAGTGCTTTATTACAGAAGTCCGCAGCCAAGCCACCAACTATATGCATCATCGGCCGACCGACGCGACGGTGTCGTTAGAGTCATCGGTTATCGCTTGTGTGCCATATGCGGTCTGACATGTCTGTCCAGGTTGCCCATTAACTCCTTCGTTTTTGCACATCCCATGAATGCGCGTTTTACAAGTCTCCACTTCGGCTTATGCAATCCTAGAAATGATTTATGTGATTAATTCTGATCAAGGAGAAAACCTTTACCGAAATTATGAGTCAGATGCTATTTAAATTCCTTTTGTCCCGCTGCATCTTTTTACTCTCATTCACAATGAACAGCTCGTGCGGACAAAGCACACCAAAACACTTAATTATGAAATTATGCAGATTCAATCTTAATAATGTGCGAAGATCCGTTTCAGCGTTGAGACTCGAAAGTTAGCAATTTATTGTCAAAATTAGTGCGTTCATTATGTGATCGTTCTCTAATCATTAAGTCGCATAAAATATATGACAACTAACACATTTCTAAATGGCCAAAGTGCTGAAGTAAATCAAATACCGGCCATTGCCAATTTTAAAAATGTCCCCCGTGTGGAAGTATTGTTTGCACAAATCCACTAACGGAAGCAAGTGAAATTGCCAGACAACAATGTTTGAATATTCAAAAGGTCATCAATAATACTTAACAATTATAGGTATCACTGCCAATGGGCACGATTATGGGTAATGGCCTTTACGGCCTACAACCGAGAAACCTGATCATTTGTAGATAGCTTTGAGCTATTTGGAATTAACATTTTCATTTATATTAAAATTTAAGTAAACATTTCATTGATTTTGTGTGTGTTTACAAGAGCAGTTAATTGGACGCCCAGAGACACTTAAAAATCTCGATCGTTTGTCAAACGTCAATTTGGGAAACAAAAGACAAAAGGGTGTAACCTTAATTGCATTATAACCAAAGGGAAATTAAAAGCCGATTTTGAACAGCCTTTATTTTTAACAATTTGAAACTACCTCTAAGACTGATTTTGATGATTAAGCTGGTAGGTTATGTTATAGAATGGCAGGTCAGAGTAGGCCCACTTTGAAGAGCTGGCAGGAAGCTTAATGCCCAGTTCACAATGTCGCGATGACGCGCACTTGCGATGACAGATTATGTAGAAACAAAGCGTTTAGGTATATCCTGCCACACAAAACACAACTTCAGGCATTGAATCGACTGTAGATCTTTAATATCGTAAAGTTCACGTGACGCCTGAGTAGACCTTCTTTATATTATCACGCGCGTTTGACAACTTTAGAATTTCGAATTGTTCGATTTGAGGTCATAGAGTGTGCCGTTCATAATTGGAGTGGCACAGATCCACTAATGTACAAGTTTTAAGGAGCTAATTAGAGTTTTTCAATGCAAATTAAATAAGTCAGTGTATGGAAAGACCGATACCGTTTTTTTTTTTTTTTTGAAGCAACGACTAATAGATATCTTTCAATTTTTTGGAGAAAAAATCTTAATATTATAAATGTTAAGGTAATTTTTTGCTTGATGTATTGTTATACGTCGAACCTGTCTAAGTGGAATGCCTCTAATAGTGGGCCTATAATTTTGGCGCAACTAAGTGATGTTTGCTCTACCTGGATAAGTGAGAAAGTGAGTAATTGGAATAACTCTATTAGTGAGACTGAAATAAGTGGGCCATTAGATTCCAATTAACCAGGTTCGACTGTATAAGATTTTCTTATATTTTGGAATATTTGTGTTTTGCTCTGAATTTGTGTTTTTAGCCAAAAACCAAACGTAATTTTTAGTCTGTCATATTCTGCCTTCTCAACGCCCATTCGCTTCAAAGCAGCATTTTGTTTCAGGGAATTGTTGCTCGCGCCCTTTTGCATTTAAAATCGTAACGTTTCGATCATAAACAAATCATACTGAGACCCCCAACTCACAATCCTCTTGCCGCTGGCCCCCTCAATTTTTGCCAGGAATCCGCCATTTTGTTGTCCTATCCGTGTACGCCAATTCCTATCCATTTTGCTTTGCCTACAGTGAAATGTAAAAAGATTAGGTGCGAATGTGTTGGTTGAGAGGATTTTTGACATTTGTCAATACGAATTTCTATGCAACAATACTAGAGCACCTAAACTTTTTGGGAGCGTAAAATTTAGCTTGTAGGCAAATAACTGTTAATCGGTCGAAGTTGGGGGTCTCAGTATTGTCTCTGGTTTCGATAAAGCGTGTCAATGCGCGCCTACGTACGCAAGAATTGTGCATTTGTTCCTCCAGGGTTGCCGCTGAAAATTTTCAAAAAGGGGACGAAAATGGGGCCCGTGGCTCAAAAAGGGTCCAAATGGCAAAGCTGGTTCCTCCCGCTTACTATATCATTAAAGCCTTTGGCACGGCCATAGAAATTAAAATTTATTTCGAATAGTGCATTCCACTACTTCTGACTGACCTGTGACTTTTTGTAAAACTCTTCAAGCATTTAGAGAACAAGGCAGTGTTTTTAACTTATTTATTTATCGGACTATTAACAACAATGCAACCTTGCGTCATCTGTATTTTTGAGGCTTTCGTCTTCAAAACGGATTTTGACCTTTTCTGACATTTCAAACTTGCTATAGTGGATTTTGTGTGAACGGACGTACTTAGTGTTCGTTTTCAGTACAGAAGAGTTACCTTAAATTGAGAATTTCATGTTTCTATCAGTTTTGACCGAGTGTCTAAAAGATTAAAGTGACTGACAGATAACCCACCGGTAAGACCCTTTATACTTTGTTGTGGATTTTGAGATACGAACCAGTGTTAATCAAAACAAACCCTCCCCTCCACGCACTTTTTGAGGGGTAAACTGTTAAAAGTATGTTTCCTAAGGCGCTATAACTTTCCAAACAATTACCATGTGCAATTTTACACTGTGATTAAAAATACAAATAGTTGGACGCTTGTGTCAGGAGATTTGGATTTTATTCTTTTATCTAGTTTAAAGAAGCAGCATCTACTTTTTTTTTTTTTTTTTTTTTTTGTGGACCGAATTACCTTAAACTTAGTGACAGTACCGTGTAATGCACCAATTTATAGTATTCTTCCCTTATAAGATGTTGCTAGACCTGTTTAACCGTTTTAAGGCAGATTTTTTTTATAATTTTGAAAAAAAAAGAAGAAGAAAAAAGACCTAAAATGTTTTGGCTTACTTGCGCGTTTAGGAAATATTTTATTAAGATTTTTCGGTAGCAAAGACACATGACCTACATCACCTAAGCCACTGGTGACTGGTAGTTCTATCATATGCGAGTCCATTGTGGTGAGTCTCTAGTTTTTTATGCGGCCTTAGGTCAGTTTAAGATTTAAATTCTGGTTGTTCAAAATAATGCTGTCGGACTTTTTGAAAGATTCAATTTACGAAGTTTGATTGGTGACATTAAGCAGCAATATTCGTCTATAGTTCTGACAAGATGGGATCGCCTTTTCGTATATGGAGTACAGGAAGGAAGTGGAATAAATTTAGGATATGTTACATACCAACGTATATCCACGTACGTATGTAATTGACGAGCTCTCTAGTTAACCACAAAAGCCAGGGGACCCATTGCCCTTCAGTCTTTTTCACGTCTCTGCAATCTCTTTAGATATTGGGGGATGCAATTGAAACTTCACCACAGCTTTGGTAAATTATTTTAGAACTTTATAGTTGGATCAATTGAGGACTACTTGAAGGGTACCATTTTTAGTCGCAAGCCCTTTACTTCAAATTATTAGGCTTTGAAGTAAATTTTTAAGTTGATGTAATAAAAATAAAGCACACTTTCAAATCACTTTGCCAACCTCTGCAGGCTTGCTAGCCCCCCAAAAAGTCAGCACACTCCAATTGCCGTGCAACACTTCTGCATCGCCAATAATCTCAATTAACCCACCAACTATTATTAATCCATGTCAATTGCACCCACTTCTGATTTAGTGCGCTCACAAATGTATAAGCTCAATCAAAACTCCATTCTCCTCTACAGCTATACCTCAGCCACTAACTATATAAAACACTCGACGCAAGTGCAATTAATCCCAAATGTCGACTTTCGAAATTCTTTCCCAACCTTGTGCTCGTTCCGCATACTTCTTTTCCACTGATACCACGACAAAGCTATCCATTTAGACATCTACCTCAACTGCGCGATAATATCTCATATCCAATTGTTGCCAAACCATTCAATGAAACATATATCTCCCCCAGGAAAATCCGTTAAGAAAAATCTCCAATCGACTCTCAATCAACTCCATTTGAGAACACCTATAGCCGACATCACATCATTAGGTGTGGTGACCACATCCAGTGGCGGTCCTAACTAGGAATCCCTGTTGACTGTCTGGCAATTAGGCCATTTTTAGTAAACTATTTATGTTATTAAATTACCATAAGAATTCACAATTGACTGACCACAATTTGACCGACACAAGAATTGAATAGTTTCCCTGTTCACAATGGCCAACTATGGCGGTGACAAGAACCGATGCATTCCATATATGCCAGCCGATCTGTTAAGTGTGCTGCCATCTAGCGTAATGGACACACAAAAGGGCAGTCAGTGTAGTATTTCAATTCCATATTGATCCGGGCCTCGAGGTATTCAATTACATTCGCGATGGCAGTACTTAGCAGTGTCGGCTGTTGGGTAATGGTAATAGAATCTGTGAGCCGAGTCCATCCTCGGTGGATTATGTCATGACATCAATTCGTTGGACATTTTATCAAATCGGAAATGTATCAAATTTCACAGAGTGGTGCGATAAGTGACAGCGGCAATGGCGACGTTTGTAAAATGTGAAAGTGATTTGAATTGAATTTGTCTTTGTAGAAGTGAATGGGATTTATTGCGAATTAAGTGAAAAATTTAAATCGTTACATAATACGTTTTCATCGACTTACAACAAAAACAAAGATGTCATCGGGAATCAGAAGAAAAATGGTGAGTTCTTTTGTTACTTGACAACTTCTACAAATTGAATTGATTTTCCCTATATTATACATTAAAAGCTAGAAGATGTTAAGGTCGATGATACTGAACTAAGTTTTGATATTCACATAGCAGGCATTACATTATAAAACTCACATTTGAGGGTTCTACTTACTATGTTAGCGGGTGATGTGAAACTGCGAAAAAAATTCGATACCTACGTCTACTTTTGGGAGCATTAAAAAAAAAAAAAATCTGACTACTGTGCCTCGTTGTGGCTAAAGTGTCTCTTTGAAGGCTTTTGACAAAATAAACGTCGAGACGGAATGAAAATGCACTTCTAGTATAGCTAGTGCATTTTTGAACAAAATTATTTGTTCTGACTTCACTGTCTTTAATTTGCAATTATTGAGCGATAATCCACGAGAGTAAATGATCCCTTTATCAGTCCTTCAAAATATAATAAAGAGAAACCACCCTCTTAAAATGAAAAGTAGAGTGGCCAGCGATCGTGTGGTTGAGACTTCTCCTTCTCTACAAAGCACAGGTAAGACCAGGTTTGGAATATTGTTCCCATATATGGAGCTCGGCCCCAAAACATTCACTTAACCTGCTTGATAGCACACAGAGACGAGCAGTTCGACTCATTGGAGACCCTACACTCACATCGAATCTACAACCGTTGGTGCACAGAAGACAAGTCGCTGACCTATGCTTGTTCTATAGGTACTTCCATGGTAGATGTTCTGAGGAACTCAAAGACATTATCCCTCGAAATGCAACTTTTGGGCGCCCAACAAGACAGGCTGCTAATGCTCATGACCATACAGTACACTTGACAACCGCGAGGACATCAACTTTCAAAAACTCCTTCTGTTCCAGGACAAGCAAACTTTGGAACTCGTTTCCTGGCGATATATTTCCGGAAGACTACAATTTGCAGCAATTTAAGTGCAGAACAAACATACATCTGCAGGCATCTCGGGGCGCTGTTGAAGCGTTATAGGTTCGCCTTTCCCGGGAGAAGTATATAAAAAAAAAAAAAAAAAACTTTTACCTAGCTAAGCCCACCTCTTCTTTTATACGTAGTTTTCCATTGACTGGACTCTTGTTCGGTTTTGCCTTATCAATCTCTCTCTCTCTCTCTCTCTCTCTCTCTCTCTCTCTCTCTCTCTCTCTCTCTCTCTCTCTCTATCTCTCTCTCTCTCTCTTCCTCTCTCCCTCTCTCTCTCATGTAGGCGAAATGGCTTAGTGGTATAGTGGCTAGTGTGTTGGACTACTAAGCGCGAGATCGAGGTTCGAATCCCGCAAAAACCCAAATTCCAACTTAGGGGTTTTTTCACTGTGCCACCTCCCGCGAATGTCTGACAAACATCCGAGAGTATAAATGTCCTCAAAGAGCTTCTCAATTAGCCGTTTGGAGTCGACATTAATTTGTAGATCCCTTCCATTCGTTCCAAAAAGAAAAAACTCACACAAAACGAATGGTTGCGAGAAGCTAGGCCGAGGGTCCCTCCGGACCTGTTGCGCCAACTACCTAACTACCTCTCTCTCTCTCTGTCTATCTCTCTCACTCCTTTTTTCTCTCTACATGATGAGAGCTTGCCATTTCAGTTGTTCATAAAGTTGCTCAAGAAAATTTACGACACCCTGTAATAGGTTTACTTAGTTGTTTTTAAGATCCAAAGTTCCTGCCTTAAATGTAGCTTTTAACTGCTTAGCTATCAAGTGTTGTCCGATTGCACCAATATTTGATCACCTTTTTTGTCTCAATATTCTTGGCTCGCTGCCCGCTGCCCTTCTTTCGTCGAGGAAGCATTCTTTTCAATTTCCTCTTTCTTTTTGCTGATATTATTAGAACCACGGGTTATTGGCGCCTGTGGTAGATGAATAAGCACAATTTGAGAACTTCCCACTCAAGCCAAGTGGTTTCTGTAAACCTTGCCTTCTTCGGGTAAGGCGTCGCCGCACTCGCCTCCACAACCACTAAAAGGTGGAACATTTCTATTGTGACTTTTCATTTTGAAATTTCAAAACGCTCCTAACTAACTACGAACCCTATTGAAAACAACTTCCTGGCTCCATAATTTCGGGGTGAGCAAATACCTTACCTAACAATAACAAGCCGCTCCTTAGCACACTCCCTAGTCATCAGATTCTTTGTTTTCAAACTTCAACTTAATGATTTTTCGTGTACAACCCATTCTAACAACAAAAGCCAGCTCCTCAGCGCCAAGTTCAGTGACCCACGCCTCTTCGATGGCATTCCAAAACAACGTCTACCAGACTTAAAACATGGTAACTCACAGCAGCGCTTTATTTGTTTTAAAACCCACGCGGTTCACTGCATTGCTTTGCATATATGTAGAAGCCGCTTTTAATTGCGATTTTATTAATTTCTATCTCATTTGCAAGTACCCCAAATAAATGATCATTCCAAGAATTGTATTATCGTTGTCAAGGCCTCAAGGCCTCTGTGTATCTGCCGCTGTACAGCAGCATGAATTCAAGGCCAAGCGATTATATTCCCTCATTACGAGAACTGCGTATATTTGCGGCACGGTTCTAGCACGGCACTAGCTCAAAGTGGCCCGACGAGTATTCAAAGCAGCACTTCGGTGGAGGAATACAAGCACATATCAATCACGATGATTAATTTCAAGTTATCGCGTTTTCCGCTCAGCGATGTTTCTGTCTGAGATGATCAAGTTTTCCCTGAATTATGTCACCTCGTTTGAGGCTACCTATACTAGATGGCGTAGCTACAGCTGGTTCGCTGTATTGCTTTTAACAAACTGCGCGATAAGCTATTATGAGGGCCAAATGGATTGTTATGTTAGACAATGAAAACGCTGTACAAGATCACGGCCATCGATTTTTTATGTCGGCAATTATAGCGCGGATGCTAGAGAAAACCGTTTTCTCATTTGTGGTGGGAAGTCTGGTTGAATAAGCGGCTTAGTGCGACGGTTCCATTAGCCGGGTGTTATAGTTATACATCACGGCTGTGCAGAATTGGTATTTTTATTCTGTTTTCTAATTATACTGATTGTTGGTTATTTAGTTCCAAGCGGATTGTGGGGAAGATTCGTTTCAGTCTGTCAAATAATTCTTGATATTATTGTTTGGTTTTATTACGGGGGAGAGCAGACATGCGGGGCGATCTGTTGACTAATTGGAACTTGCGAATCGCACTCAAGGTATGAATCTTGGCAATGAACAATCATTGAGATCGATATTATGCTCATCAAAATGTGACTACTCATGACCGAATCGGCAACTTGTAGGCCTTCAGGCGGTCGTTGTGAGGAGATGTAAATGCTATATGCTGTTTCAGACATCTATAATTTTCTGATGGAAATTTAAACATTTATTGCGCCGTAGTATTAACAAATCTTAGTCTTTACTTTAGATTTACGGAAGCTCGCAATTGCTAAAATTGTGTGGAAAATATAGCGATTTTGAGCTATGGAAATTTAAAATCGAAACAGAAAGTGTTTTCTGGTAAGGCTTATTAAATATTGAAACCGTATTAGTCAACACTGCGTACAATTTATCAACTCATTACTAAGCAGTTACGTGCATTTTTGAATGCTATCTGACGTTTACTAACTAACTCACTTGAACAGTTTTTTTTATAAATGCGGGGGCTAGTCTTTGGAATTTCGTATCTTGTTCATTCATTTATTCATTCATTTTCAATGGCCGCTCTTCCATTAATAGGGTCGCGGGTATGTGATGCCTAAGTGGACCCTCCATAGCTCCCGATCTTCCGCCACCGACTCTAGATCATCAGGGGCAATCCCCATGCGGGCCGAGGAGAGATTTCTGACTTGATCTAACCATCTCATCCTGGGTCTTCCTAGGGGATGCCTGATGGCACGGATTCCATAGTACGTCTTGGGATCCGAGTTGATCGTATCTTGTTGATAGTAAAAAATAATATTCAAAATTGCCAATATTTTTGGTTTTGCAACATCCCAGCTTTATAATGAAAGACTCCATCACTTTTGTAGGGCTCTGTCCATTCAAGACTGTAATACGAGCCATTTTTGTGATTGATCAAAGTTTATTTTTTCCAAAACTCAAAAAATGGATAATAACATCCTTCGACGCAAAACCTATTACATGAGAGAGACTGCTATCTCTCTATATATAGAAAAGTTACGATTGAATGTAGGAATTTGGTATCAAAAATCCGACTTTGGATTTGCCTAAATCGGAATATTTTCCCTTGAACGTTGAAGTCGAAAAGAACGATTAGAAACAATAAATACGCAGACATTTTTAAATTCTAACTATGGCTATATTGTTATATAACATTTCCACCGTCTACTTTGATAACTTATTTTCCTTCTTGCTACTCTTGTATTTTTCAAATTTTGCTCAACTACTCTCCCCCTTATTTATAAAAAAATGTGCACAAGTAAGTTAGTTAGCAAACGTCAGATAGCATACAAAAATTGAACATAACTGCTGAGTAACAAGTTGATAACTTTTACACAGCGTTTATTAATACGGGGGTAACTTTATAATTCATACGCTGCATTTTAAGACCAAAATTGAGTTCAACCTTCAGGTTTAAGTGTTTAAGCTATAACTAGGGCCTAAGTATTTTTTTTAATTCGACTGGACCGACATAAATCGCACTCCACTCGTAGTAACCCTCGATTATATTTATTCATTCATTTATTTATGCCAAACCATCAATGACATTACCTTAATGATGCAACGATGAGTCAGATAAAATCGAATGCACGCCACCACATTCATACACCTGACCTTCACATAGAACCTCACTTTTATCTCATCACAATAGCTTGCATTTTATTGTTTTTCACTATGAATTAACATTTAACTTAGCAATCAATGAAAACTATTAACAACATAAAATACAGGCGAGGGGAGGAAAGCAACACCGCACACGACCAAATGCATTTGAGGAGAAAAAAAAAATGCAAGCCATCACCACAAGTTATAGCTCATTACAAACTTGCGAGCCCGTGTTGGAGATTTTTTTTTTTTTTTTTCGTTTGCCATTTAATTAATGAAACCGCATCGAGTGCATACAGCATAATGAAGATACTTTTAACAAAACAAAAAAATAAATAATTAAACAACATTCTGGTTGTGGGTCATTGTCTGCGGTTGCGTTCATGTATTGTTATTACTTCTTCGAACCGCGATGTGCTTTCGAGTTGATGTTGGCGACGAGAATTCGCATGCGACTTACAAGGTTGCTTGAGCACAATTGACTTTGCCTCCCGCAGACTAAACTCAATCTCGGTGCTGCGGTTTTCGCCTTGGGATATGGGACTTCCTTCACATCATTCAACTTGAATTGCTGGATGATCCGCACTCAGAACGGAAATACAAATTCTATTGACAAGTGATTTGTAGGTATCTATCTGCTGATGAGTCGGATAGTCTCATCTGTAAGTGGAAAGTGAGGTTACTTTACATTTTGTGGTGCAGCTGATGCGTTTTTAAAAAAAAAAGTGTAATGGGAGACCTTCGGTTGAACTGGTTGTAAATTTAGTGACAGCTAAATGAAGGGAAAAGCGAAAGGCTCTGAAGGTTCTCAAGTGTGCCTACATTACATCAACTAAGTGGATCGTTAAAAATGTATTTTTACGTGAGTAAACAGACTTTGAGCGGACTGCGAGAGGATGCTGTTAAAATAACAAAAATAAATAGCTTTGGAAGGTCAAAGGTGTAGCATGTACTTGAATATACAAAAGAAAGTTGAAGTAGGCTAAGAATATATAAAAGGCTTACAAGGGCAGGTGTCGTCTCCCTCTATTTCTGCCAACATTAAGAAGTGCGTAATGTACACATGAATTATTAAAGGAAGACCTAAACAATTTCACTTCCTTTTTACGGAACTAAGTTCGAACCTTCATCTTCAATCTGTAGTTGAGTGAAAGAGCTACCTTGAACGCTCGTGGAGATGGCTCTGACACCTCAGAGTACGCCATCTGTGATTGATATACCTCACACAAAGGGTTTTTCAATAAGAGGTGTTATTGTGAATGACGCGCTATTTCGGTAGCTGTCACCTTTGAAACTTTTATTCTTCGACATTTGACAAGTAGAAACTACGCCATTAGTAAAAGTGGAACGATACACGCTTCAACAACGCATTGAAATTATTAAAATTCACTACAAAAATGGTGAAAATCTTGCAGTCACAGTTCGCACAACTAAAGTATATTTTTTGGTCGTCGTGAAGCACCTTGTCGGACCGCAATACAGAAATTGGTGGAAAAATTCGAGCTATTGAGACAAGTTAGTGATGTGAAGAATAAAACCCGTGCACGTCGCTCAAGAACAACTGAGAATATTGCTGCTGTATCCCAAAGTGTGGAAGAAAACCCAGGTTTGTCTATTCCTCGTCGCTCTATGGAATTGGGCATTCCACAAACGTCATTATACCGTATTTGGCATAAAGACTTGGGTCTTAAGGCTTATAAAGTTCAGTTAACACAAGAACTCAAGCCGGCCGATCATCAACAACGTCGTGTCTTTGCCTGATTGGGTCCTTGAAATGCATGAAATGATCCGGAATTCCATCGAAAAATCATCTTGACTGATGAGGCCCATTTCCACCTCGGTGGCTACATTAACAAGCAAAATTTTCGCATCTGGGGCTCGGAAAACCCTAGAGTTATTATTGAGAAGCTTCTCCATCCTCAGCGTGTGACTGTTTGGTGCGGTTTATGGTCCGGCGGGGTCATTGGACCTTACTTTTTTGGAAAATGAGGTTAAATCAACAGTTACGGTGAATGGATTGAGCTGTCGAGAGATGATTAATGATTTTTTTTATGGTCCGAGTTGGATGGTATTGATCTGGACAACGTTTACTTTCAACAAGACGGCGCTACGTGCCACACAAGCAACGAAACCATTGATCTTTTACGGGAAAAACTCCGGACCGTGTTTTCTCGTGAAGAGGTGTTCACAATTGGCCACCGAGATCTTGTGATTTAACACCTTGCGATTTCTTTCTTTGGGGCCACGTGAAAGATAAGGTCTACGCCAACAGACCAGCGTCGATTCAAGAACTCGAAGATAAAATTCGTGAGGCTATCGAGGACATAGGGCAGCCGCTTTGCCGATTTGGTTGTGGAAAATTTCATGAAAAGGATATGGCCCTGTATGCGTGCTCGTGGTGGCCATTTGGCTGATGTTGTTTCCATTATTAATGGTATTAAATGGCATTTTTCTTTGAGTACCAAAATAACACCTCTTATTGGAAAACCCTCTAGTATTGCTTTTTGTTTTAAACTCGTCTCGGCGGTGCGGAGTGCCCTGTGAGCGTCCACCAAAATGGTTTATTGTGCCATAAGAGTTAGCAAATATTTAGGCTCAAATTGTCTATGAGCTATCTGATATTCGCTTCGTAAATTTACTTCTCATACAGTGTTTGTCTCGGCGTTTATTTTGTAAACTAAAGATCTACGATGCGCGACCTGAAGTGTTGGTGCTAAAACTATAATTTTAATAGACAAATTAGTTAGTCCAAGTCTGAGATAAACTTTCTCCAGATATTTGTTATTTGTTGACAATTAAACTAACAGAATTCGTGTAGCTCAGGATACTACCGTTAGCTCAGAGACCTTCCACATCAATTAAAAATCCCACCACATTCTGACTAATTTCCCAACCATTTCCGGTAAATTTATTCAATTAACCAAACCATCATTTCAGAATTTATCTACGACATTTAACTGATTTTTGGACTTGTTTCGAACTTTGAAATCTAAAAACTGTAAATAACGTTTCTTTTTTAAATTAGGTCCCAAGTTATGACCATTACTTGGGTGGTGGTGACTTCATAAATATTCAATCGGGACATATTCCCAAATAAGACCAACCAAACGCAGTGTTTACACTGACGACACCCAAGCGAATTACCAAACAAATGAAAGTATCTCCTTCGGTGATATCAAATTGATGGAAGTGCTGTTCAAATAAATCACATCGACGACGCAAAGAGTAACCTGCCCTGGCTTGACGGTTGATGCCATCAGCCGAGAGTTGCTCTCAAGCGAAATGGTTTGTTCGGTGTCGTGGGACAATGCGCTGTCAGTTTTGATCAATTGATTTGTTATTTTTGTTTTGTTTAAATAATAAATAAAAATATTTATATAAATAAAGGCATGGGAAAAAATATCGGAACGAAAGTTTCGATTTCATGGAGAATTCGTTTGGCGGTAGTTTTTGACGTTTCCATAAATTTTCGACCAAGATTAATTTTTAGCAGTCAGTTTAGTTTTAAAAACTGGTCGAGTGGAGGCATTTATTTTTTATAGAATGAAATTGGGCAGCTGATTTTGAGCACTCTGATTTAGCTCAAGAAATAGTTGAAATGGTGGGGATTTGCAGCAGTGGTCCCAGATTGAGGGGGAAAAAACTCGGAAAACTCTCTGTTAAACGTAAAGTATTTAAAAACAAAATTGGAACGTATTTTATACATTTTATTTTGATTGAATATTGAACAAATTTCAAAGAATGAATTTTCCTTTTGTCCCTATTAAACATGAGAGAAACCAGCCCATCGAAGATCTCTGTAAGACTTTTTGTGCATCTGAATGCATTCACTCGTTTTGACATAATGTCAAGTAGAAGAGGAAATTATTGGTATATTTTTATGTTACATGCTTATTTTAAGCTTGTTAATATAAACAGTTCTAGTTTTCATGTTTTTCTTATGAAAACAAGTGCAAATTTCACTTAGGGGAAAAAAAGGGAAATTTTTCGTGAATTTAGGGGAAAACTAAAGCTTTTCCTGATAAAAAAAAAAATAAGGGGAAAACAGTCTTCAAAGTGATGCCAAGGTAGTTAAACAATAAAATATCACAATCTCATTATTCCAATGTAGGTTAATCACTGTCTAGAGCTTTATGTTGTTGGAACTTTAACTAAGATCAATTTAAATGCAAGACTACTGCTGTTCATTTTAACAACGCCTTCGCAAAAGCGTATCTTAAAAGATTCTTAAGCATAGTTTAATTGTCCGAGAACAATAAAACAATTATACTCCCCCCTGACCAAGAATTCCCACAGATCTCAAGTTACAAAGAACTTTCCGGCAATCAATCAAAATGCCGCGCAGTGAAAATTATGATATCAAAAGTACATGCAAGCTGGAGCCAACTCTAAACCCATAGCAATCCATTAGCACGTCATTCCCCTGATCGAATATTTAATTTTTGCGTTCCCATTGCAATTTTAGAATTTTCCATCCATTTGATGAGGATAGGTATGTCAGCGGCAAACACTTGATCCATTCAGCGCTGGCATCTTGGGAACCAACCCAACTCAGCATGAGAGAACTTAATCACTATCATTAAATATAACTTGTTTCGTGGATCATCAATTCGGCTGGCCATCTACACCCCAGACAGCCAGACAGCCAGACAAGACCATAATGGCTGGCTGTGGCTGCAGAGGAACGTGCGCCGATTAACGATCCGTCCTCATCGATTTTAATTTTGAAATCTTTCACATAACTTTCCGCCCCTCCCTCTGTCTGTATTGATTGAGGCTGACTTTTGGCAGACCTTTGCGTTCAATCAGTGCTCGTAATAAAAATCCACGTCGATCTGATTGATTAGTTTTGATTATCTGTGAAGTGCTTAGGTGTGTAGGTGTACCTAGTAACGAATCATGGTTCTAAGGTAGTCCGGTCAGGCACACCTCTTTGCAGATAAGAGTGCTGCCATTTGAAGCCATCTGTTTGAGATGCATTTTGCAACTTTTATTGCAGTCCGAAGAGCAGCAGCAGCAGCTGTTTGATGTAATGATATCTTTGGAATGTACAGTCTCATCGCGGGGGGTGATCAGATCAGGAGTTTGAAAAGGAAACCCATACCACCAGACATGTGGCTTTACCGTATATGGCTTGATTATCCAATACAAGTTGGTCTCGAGTTTGCAATTTGCTTAAATGGGGTTTTGTGTTATTTTCTCACACGCTTGTGGAAGTGGTTTCGGGTGCGTGTACATGTTAAAGATGTTGCGCAATAAAGTACGACCTTCAAGACGTACATTTGAACTCAAATTGTGCTCATCATGGCAATTTTGTGGGGCTGTCTTGCGTTAACCTGTCAGTTTGTCTAAATTGACACATTATTTTGGGTGATTTTGACAGCATGTTGAGTTAATTTGTGCGTCGTGCTGTGCGATTCCCATGGCGCCTACTCCAAACGGATGCACCCGACACAATGGGATTCGGAGTTTCGGTGGCTCTAATCTTTTAGGAAGCGATCGTATTGAGTTCAGTCAGAGTGTGGGAAACTGGGAATGGATAAACGTCGAAGTTTGATGGAGGAAATAAAACACAAAGGCAACAAGTTGTATGGAAATTTTACAGCTTATGTTAATGGGTTGATGGGTAAGTGGTCATTTTTCAAAGAAGCTTTTCTCAGGTTTTTGTTTTAGGTAATCTACTTACTTGGGAGTGGTGACATTCTATGGTTACATGGCAGCTATTGGAATTCACAGTCTCACAGGCGAAAACATATGTAAGAAACTAGCTGCGCACGACTTGAAAAATTACAATTAAAGACTGTTTGTTCCAGTGGCGTACGCAGCGGCGGGGGCTCACGGGCTTGCGCCTACCCAAACTTCTAACCCATATGCAAAGAGAGGTTGGCTGGGAACCGGGTTAGCAGGGTATTGCAGGCAACGAACATGCAGACAAACTAGATAGGCTATCATTTCCCTGAGGACCAGAACCCTACTGCACAGTCAATTGGACTACTGCACTAAGGATAAATAATGAATGGGAAAACAACTTCGTCTTGAACACTGGGTACATGTCCCGGGTCTAAGATAATCCAAACGATAAATAAATTAAGCCATACTCCTACAAAGAAATTCTTATGCTTAGTAAAGACAATATAAGAAAGCTTGTGGACCTCCTCACAGGTCATTGTGGCCTTAGATACCACCTCAACAAAATGAACCTGTGTCCGGAAATAGAATGCAGATTCTATCTGGAGTATCACGAATCCTTTGAACACATTTTCTGTGACTGCCCGGCTTTTAAATGGTTAAAAAAAACGTGTCTTTAATAGATAGACTCATACCCATACACCAGCAGATTTATTGCTACTAAGGACTTATTGACCTTCATCAGGGAGGTTGTACGTCTCTTAGATTAGCTTTTCCCAATGGATACAATAGATCTTTCAGGTCGCAGTGTCAGCCAATTGGGCATGGGACTTATCACAAAAAAAAATCGTACCGTTGCAAACAAGTTGTCTAACGTATAAATCAAGCTGTGCTAAAAGGAGAATTATCTCTAGTGTTAAGGACTATTCGATAGTGAATTGCGAACTGCGAACAAGCGAATATTCGCAGTTTCTAATACTTCATTCACATAAAACTTTTTATAGTAACAAATATCGATTCAGTTTCCCTTTTAAAGGTAACGAACGAATTTTTTATTCGTGGCCTTGTGGATGGCGACTGTATTATGTGAATAAAGTTTGACAGTTCGCGGCAAGAATTTAAAATTTACGGGAAAATTACTGTACATATGCTGTATTAATTTAGACTCAAGTTTTTTTTAGATAAGTCTAGCTAACCCGTGCTCGATTTGCTTTTTCCATTCGATTTGCCACTTCGCACACACACACAAAATTTCCTCCACTGAACGCTGGGACAATCCAACGATCCATCTTCAATCGAACATTTGACTTTTTTGAATTGTATAAAATTTATAGTTTATTGCTTACTGTTCGACTTCAGGAGAACGTACAAGGATGATTTATACCTTATTATCTTTGTACATAATTTAACTTTATGCTAAAAAAATCCTATTTCATTTTAATGAGTCATTCCAAAGCTAGGAGGAGCTAGAAGGCATTCGAGATTTACAACTTTTCTTAGATACCAGCTTAGATTTCTGCTTCCGGACAGCGGATCTTGGTAAAATATATCGTATAATCTAATCTCTACAATTTTCAATGCAACTGTGAAAACCGGAATCAATTTCGTGCAGTACTTTTTTAATCTATTCCGAACAAACATCTTACAGCCGGAATATATAAAAATAAACCTTTTTTTTGTAGAACAAACAGCAAATTTCAATTCATAAATATAATTAAATTGATTTGTTTGCAATTCGCGCTCATGTGAATATTCCTTTGCAGTAGTTTCGACGGATCTTCAGTAAAAATTTTGAATTAAAACGAAAAAGCAACAATTTGGTATTACTTACGTTAGAAATGTTGTCTTTTTTCCTAAATACGAAACTCCCACCTCGATGAGGACTACTTCTAATAAGGCTGTCGCCAACAAGACAAAAAAAGTACGAATCCAATTTTAAGACTAGAATTCGGGTGGCATAAGCGTTCTTTATAATATCTTTAAAGTCGACGCCAAAGTCCAGCTGTAAACCGTTTGTTTGTTCTTTTCTTTCCACCACACTATTGCGCAATATATCAGCCAATGCACCATTGAAGTCTTCAATCCCAAGTGTTGGCTATTGCTACTTTAAAAATGAGAAGGGGCTCCCATACACCTCCTTGGCAGCTCTTTTCAAAAATAAATATTTAGACTCATCTATAGAGTACTTAAAAAAAATCAATAAATCCGTTTTCACTCACAATTCCTCTACGCGTAATATGACGGACTCTCCAATGTGCCAGACTTTCCCAGCAATTAGTGAAAAACTTTGCTTAACCACCGTTCCACCTTTAAGCCACTATTTACCTTTTAAGTGGTAATAAAAATGAACCAAGAAAAAACTACAAATCTTAAAAGTGGCATAATTATTTGATTGGAATGACTCCAAACCCCTTTGTGCACACTTCGTTATTACTGCATGAAATACGTCCGCTTTTATTTTAAGGCTCATGCCAATTCGTTTGTTAGCTAAATCCGATATAGCAATTTAGGAAATAGCACACACGTATACGCTCTTTACGGACCCATATATTATACATTGCAAGTCTTTCCAGACCAAGGTCTCACTAAAATGATGAGTGAAGACATCTAATGGGCAGCTACCATGTTTCTTTTTTACTCCCCACAGCTGTGCAATGTGCAAAATTTTAATTGTTTAAATTATAGGGCAGGCTAGTTGCCACCGTTTAACTTCAGTTATTATTCACTCTCGCTCACATTATGGAATATAAAGACTTCAATTCCAGACTGAATTCCTTTGTTGTGAGGAAAATCTTTCTGGTTGCAGTGGTGAACAAGCAACCTGCATAGTCTATAATTGAAAAGAAGATTGATCGGGTAGCGGAATAATTAGTTTAATAAATGCCCCAAGAGAACGGGTGAATTAAATCGCCAACTCGAACGATATATCTTCAGGAAAAGAAAAGAATTCTTCGGAATAGTAGCAACGGACATTCCTTGAAGCGGTTATAGGAATTCAAATACCAGTATCAGTATGGCTATATCTACTTTAGCCAGTAATTTAATTACGTGTTGATTCGAGAGCACTGATGAGGTAAACAAATATCTATAATAGTGGTGGGAGTTTCATTTGAAAATTAAATCAATAACTGATCGACGGCCTGTGTGGGGTAGGTGGAGTGGAAGACGGAAGGGAAAAGTTCTCAAACTTGGACTTAAATTGCGTTCTGAATTCCGTTCAACCAATTAGTGAAGAATATTGCTGAAGTGGTGACATTATCTTTGGATTTATGTACGACATTAGGCGTTTGTATTTTTTAGTTCAGAGCTGAGCACTGAACTGAGCTCGATCGTAATGAGCGTGCTCAGATCGTTCTGATGTTTTTCTGTATTGCCTGTTTTTTTTTTTTTTCTGTCAACCGTGACTGGATGTGTTTATGTGTGTGTAATCAGCTTTTTACTTAGAATGCTCAGCAGGGCTACTTTTCGTACCGATTTAACTAGGACCTGCCTTTTTATAGAACAAATCGGACCCATTTATGAAAATTCAGGACACTTTTTAACGCCTATTGACTCTTTTTCAGAATTGTTTATTTACAAGACGCAAAAAATATTCTCTCTTTAAACTTCCATCGACTATCGACTATTTCATCGTGTAAGACGAGGATCATCTAACGATATCGTTTCGACGATTGTATTGCCTTGTGTAACGCATAACTGTTAAATTTCGATAATTGAGACTGAGATTGAACGATTGCTATTTTACAATGCATTCTGCACAGTTTCTACAGTCGTGTTTAAACTGTTCAAAATGAAAACGATGAGCGATTCGATTGAACGATGCAACGATGATGTTATATATGAAGCAAACTAAAAATCGTTTTCACAAATTACGCGATGAGAACCCAGGTCTCATTTTCAAATTGATGTTTTTATAACAAACAAACAAAATATTTTCTGTTTTTTATTAAATGGATTCACCAATATACAATATTCTATGTGACGTATGATTCTTAAAGATTTTTTTTTTGTAAATAAAGTAAAAACATTTGCGCTACTGTTTCGATACTGTTGTTTTTCTTTATTTTCTTACGGGACCCTTTTTTAAAGCCAAGTAAACCTTTTCGAACCCTTTGCAGACATTTTCGAAGGTGACACTGCTGCTCAGTCAATTTATTCTGAGCTCATAGAGCGCGTTCATGCTCTGAATAGAAAAAGAAACAAAAATTCGAGCGCTGATGTGTCTGAGCTAAAAAAGAAACACGAACTTTATGTATAACAGTATCAGGTTCTGCTCCGAACTAAAAAAGAAAAACGCTAATTGAAATTTTAAATTGTCATGGTGTGGATCGTATAGCATTGTGGTTATTTTTAGGTTATTTTAATTTTAACTTTTTTTTTTCTCAGCATCACAGCATCTGACAAACATTTGACAGTAATTATACAACTGTCCTGAGAAAGAGCATTAAAACTCATTAGTTGTTCGAGATTGGCATGAAGTTGCAGGTCCATGAGTCGCGAGATTAAAAATTCAAACAAGTGACTGGTCGTAAGAATGAATTCATAATGTACTTCATATATCTGTCAAAATTTTACGTGCCTATTAAATGGAGTGGCACATTTTCTTAAGCTAAATTTTGACAAATACTTCGACAGTGAAATTGTGAAATTAGAGAGAGCTGGATTTCTGAAGTAAGTTATTGTGGTGTGGAAAAAAGCGTCGAACATAAAGTGGAGAAGTGTAAACACCCCTTGCCAATCGCTGTTTCTTTGCAATTGAGTAGCAAAGCCCTCTCTCGAACAACTAAAGTGACCCTTTATAAGACCCTAATCATCCCAGTCCTGCTATATGGCGCAGAGGAATGGACTCTATCAAAAGCGGATTAGGTAACTCTAGGTTGTTTCGAGAGGAAAATTCTTCGAGTGATTTTTGGTCCCGGGCTGTACAGCGACATCGACCTAGTCAGAAGAGTGAAGGTCCAACGACTGAGGTGGCTTGGTCATGTAGAGCTCTTGGACATGAATGCTCCGGCCCGGAAGATCTTCGAATCCACACCCGAGGGAAGGCGCAGTAGAGTAAGACCGCAACTCAGGTGGCGCACGCAAGTGGAAGAGGACCTTAACTAACATAGCGTGCGAAACTGGAGACAGCTAGCTAAAGATCGCACTGGCTGGAGACGCTTGTCGGTTGAGGCTTGAGGCCCAGATCCATACCGGACTGTAGCGCCACCTTAAGTAAGTAAGTAAGTCAAGCTCGCTTACGTCACTTACTATAACAATTGGTTGAAAATTTCCTCCGAAATCCGTTCCCAGCTGTCTTGATTTATTTGTTCGATTTATTTCTGTGTATAAAACCCTCCTTGCAGCTTTTCCAACCTATCTCTTCAACGAAAAGTAACATCAACCAGTTCCATTTCCATTTCCATTTCCATTTCCATTCTCATTTCCATTTGAGTTCCAAAATGATATTCAAAACGATCGTGCTGTGGGACAAAGCCCTAAATCAAATCAGCAGTAAAATATTTGATCATAAAATTTACATTTTGATTTTACTACACCAACTCCAGTAATATTGGCATTTTATTACCGCGTTTATTTGCAATCGCGCCTCCACCACACAAAGGCCAAAATAAACATATATGCAGAAGGTTAACCCGAAGTATTTGGGTTGTATATAATTTAATAAGAAATTATACCCGACCTGCTTTCTGATCGGCGAAACGTATCAACAATTCGCAGCACAATTGCCAATGTAAACGGCAATTATATCTCCACCGAGATTGATTTACCGCGTGCCCATTCCCAAATAAGGTATAATCATCACAATGCCTATAATTGACCCTCACACTGTGGGCAAAGAAACACACTCCTCCCTGCATCAAATCAAGCCCCTTATTATAATCGTCTAGACGCGACGCCTGTTGTTACATCGTTCAAAAAACTGTAAACTTTGTGTAACAACACACTACAAGCAACATCGCAGGCAATTACACACAACATGTTAACAAGTTAACATGTTAACAACGGCTCACTTGAGGCTCAATTAACAGATCCAATGACTTGAACTCGTGTTTATCAAATAAACATGCTAATTTCGGAGTACTTAAGCCGCCGCCACAATGGCTCCGCTTATGACAATGACAACCGCCGTCATTAAGTCTTTTGATCTCTGAATTAGCACAAAGTGCTGAGGGATCAGTTGCCGCGCAACTCGTGCTGTAATGTTAACGAAACGAATTGCCAAACCACGAAAGGAGAGAGATTTGCAAGTTACATGTTGCGTAAGGCGGCCGCGTGAAAATGAACACCACCCACAACCCACAAGTTCTTCAATTTTGAGGGTAACTCTATAATACACAATTTGAAAGCATGCAAAGCTGCATGGTTTGCATGCTAAGTCTACACAGCGGCTCCGTTCGATTTGCATAACCTCGGTGTGCTCCAGTGTGTGGTCACTTTTGGACATCTTCGGGTGCTTGCCATCGGCAAATAAGTGGATTCATAAATATTCCAGCGAACGTGATGTGCCTATTGAGAGTTGAGTATTAGAGAGATATAGCATGCTCTTGGCAGTCTTTACGGGAGTTCACACGAGGTGCTCTACTTTTAGTGTCCATTGTTTGGATTTTGTTAGCAGAGTGAGGCTTCTTGACAAGATTTGATGTCGGTTTCAAGTTCATCTGCTGCCAACGGCGAGTGGATCAAGAACTAGCGAAAGTATTGTTCGTTGGTAAGTGGTTATGGTCTGTTCATTGTCTTGTGGCCTTCTTACGAGTGGTGTATATAAATTTGTGTGGAATTGCATAATGCGTTCGGTATAATGGTGGTATCTTCCGGCCTGTAAACAAACGCTTTGAGGTACAATATTTCAGGGTTAGTATAGGTATCGCTTAAGCATCTGGACTTCGAATTCTGCTTGTCTTCTTGAAAAGAAGAATAGCGGGAAAAATACACAACCTCGAACTTTTAGAAAGGTGTGGATGTCATTCGAGAAGACATTCCGAATGCATTCGATCTGTCACATCGAACGGAAATTAGTGACCAAGTGTAGCTGTGAATGCCAGCTCCAAGGTTCAAAATTGAAAATACCGATCCGAGAAAGCCATTCCAATGACAAGGTCATGGAGGATGGATGTTTCAGCATGACAGGCAAAGATTTTTCACATGCGAGCACATATGTCTTCGGTCGCACAACTCTTTAGTAGAATACATAATGTCAACGAATGTGCATGACAACTAGTAACCCTTCAGAGCGGTCCAACCTTTCATCCATCGCTTGGATGCTATACCCTATTCACACCGAGCGGAAAACGGTTCACCGTTCATAGCACAAAAATAGCTTATATCGATTCTATTGATTAAAATTTGTAACTTGTGAACATGATCATCTGCTGATCGCTGGCCATCTACAGTCCATCACAAAGTTCAAAAAGAATGTTGACACCATTTTTAAACATGATTAAAGTTGTTAAGCAATTCAGCCCCACTTACGTAGATTCTATTGAGATTTGAATGGGCGGTTGATCAGAACTGCATATAAAATCCACGCGACGCGTACCCATCATTACATCGCCAGTGTCACGTGCGATGGTAGATCACGAGGGTTAATGTATGCAAGCTTAATTGATAGTTATTACTATATAAATCGAAGGCGGCTAATGTGAGCGACTGGTTTGTCTTAATTGCTATTGGATGACCTACAGTCGTCGTATGGCAGATTCCTTGAGGTGTCAATCTAACAACGTCTACAAGCACTACCTGGATATTAGGATAATTTTAACGCCTTTTACTTGGAAGGACTAAGCATTTTCAATACCTGTACTTAAACATGATTTGTCGCACTAGCAACGACCTAGTTAAGGGAAATTAAACGCAGAGTATCTTGGAAACTTTCAGACCTCGCAATAGAAATGTATGTTACACACAAATACGGAATTATAAACCCATCAACTTGTAAAGATATACAGTTTCATACATTAAATGTCCTTCTGTGACATTATGCTTAACCAAATCAATACCCGCCTTAAATCCGCAATGTAAATCTTCCAACAAGGTGACTTGCTGCCTTTCCAAAATCGCCGGCCACCTTATTATTTATTCTCCACCAAACAGTCTGTGTTTATAGACACTAAACATTTTAATTAGGTAAACTTCACACTCCACTTTAATGTATAATCAATCTTTTGCCACCTAATCGAATTCCCCAAACGTTCCAATGCGATCATGAACTTTGGGTGTGAATTTTTACTTAAAACAAATTCAGTTAATAAACTCATACAGTGTGCTACATTTTATTAGTGCCGACTAACAACAGGTACACACTCAAGTTCAAGGCATTCGCCTATTGCCACTTGAACAGTAGTTTGGTGATTTTATTTCGAACTTCATAATATACGATCAATCATCGCATAGGAGTATATATATATCTAGATCACTTGATATTGGCATTACGAAGTATTTTCTGATTTAACTACCGATATTGTTGTAGCACCATTGTGGCCTCTTGATAAATAAAATGCCCGACAATGGCTGTGTATCAACGCCAGTGTCCCACTTCAGATGCGGAATTAAGTTCAATTCTAACCACAAAAAAGGTCCAGCACAATGCAACGGATTCGTGTTTGCAAAGTGGTCGCCATAATTTATGCCAATTTGTCGCATTTGTGCATGCAAATAGTTTATTTCCAATGCTGGAATTCGAGTAGAACCCAGCGGCATATGCGGGGCCATTAATAACGTTAACACGACCGAGATTACAGGGGAAACCGCACTCATTTTGACAGTGTAAAACGAAAGAGTTGGCGTGCGAACTGGACATTGCTGCACAATGTGAACGATGTGCCCTCAATCGAGAACTTGGTCTTATAATGTTCGGTTAACAATTTGTACTTAAATGAATTTGTTTGAACTTGTCAATAAAATATGTTCCCTTTTCCATTTCAGTTGAATCCGGAGCTGCTTCTGCTGGCGACTTGCGTAACACTCAGCACAGCGATTCGGGTTGACTTTGGCACAAAGCCCGGCCCCATAGTTCCTGCCATTCCAACGACAACAGTGCGGCCAAAGCCGCCATTCCGCAACCCAGCTCCAGTATGGGAGAATCAAAGCAACGACATACCAAACCCCAATCCATATCAGTAAGTACCTAGTATATTAAATGCAATGCACACCCGAGTGACTCCTCTTCTTTAGATACATCCTGCCACCACCATCTCGGCCTAAGCCTCTGACAAACAACTTCAAGCAGTCATCGCACATCGTGCACAATCAACAGAGACCCCGAGAGTTTGACTTTGGCAAGATCATCTCGCCGAACGATGTCAACTCGTGGCTCACACCAACGGTGTCCGGTCTATCGCCCCAATTCATTCCCAACTACGGCTACAAATACCACGCCATTGTGCCATCCAGCCCAAAGAAGTACTACACCAAGAACACGGACTTCTACTACAACGAGAAATTCAACAAGTTCAACGGCAAATACAACATCAAGACAAAGAAATACAAGGCCTACGAGAAAGTCAAATACGCCCCACAGGCTTATGTAAGTTATAGGTGGTTTTAGAAGGCATTTTCATCTCACTAACATACACCTCTCCATCATCTGCACGCTTCATATTTTTTCCAGTATTCCATTGAACTCCCAGCTCTGTCATTTGAACAAGAACTGCCATTACTGCAAGCTCCCCAACCATTTCGTATGCCAGAGGCAACGCACACCACCACCCAGTCGACCACATTCAGAAATAGTACACCTAAATTGGCCTACACAAAGGACGATCTGAATGGCATTTCAGCGAATTACAAAACGTCTCAGACAAACGAACAAAATTCACTCTCATACGATTCGAAGAGGACACGGAGATGAGCACATTCATAGAACGCATTCATTTATGGTTACCTCAGTCGAAATTATTGTATTAGCACACACGCATGTTACCCGTGACCTTTTTCTTTTGAATCACTTTATTTTTTTATTTTTTTTTGCCATATTTTCATTGGTAGTTCTTGTTTTCGATATATATTTTAGTTGTTGATGCGAAAAAAATGATGAAACATTTAAATTAAAAAATAAAATAATGTTGCCCTGAAATTAAATTAAACACCAAATCTTTTGATATTTTCTATTTTATGTAAATAATATAAATGTATATGATAAATGTAAATAAATAAAATATATTATAATATAAATTGGCTGACTTTTTAATGTGTTTGCTGAATGATGTGAAGCAGGTGGGTAAGTTGAAAAATGAAAAAAAATTCTAGAACAATGTTGAACAAGAATTTTGCGCAGAAAAGTAGTAGATCAATCAGGCGTATGAATTTTGTAGATTTTATACTTGATTTAAGTTATTGTTCTACATACTAGCGTCACGGTCTTAGACAAAAGAAAATTTAAAATAACAAAATCGAATTATTTACCAATAACAATTTGTGCTCGCATGAACTTCCGGTCAAATGGCAATTGGATTTAAAAACATCTTTTGTAAATAAATTGTTCATTCATTTTTCATAAAAATAGCAGTTTTCTGTAAGAGTTGCAAGAGCTTCCGGTCAAATGGCAATTGGATTTAAAAATACATCTTTTATAAATAAATTGTTCATTCATTTTCATAAAAATAGCAGTTTTCTGTAAGAGCCTTTAAGGCTATGTAACTAATTTTTTGTAAAATCAATTTATAGCATACATATTTACGAAAGTGTAGGTTCGTTGAAATTTGTCACTTATTTGGCCTCGAAATGCAACTTCAATGAATGAACTATAAGTTCACTGAATAAATATGAAACAAAAGCAAATGCTATCCACCAATGGTAATGGGTAAAACTATTTGATACCTTCATTTATTTTAAATACAGATGTGATAAATATTTACTTAAGCAAGGACCCCAAATTGTAGTAAGAGGTTTGTAAGTTCCCAGTCGGATTAAGTCTAATAAAACTCTGCAAATAATAACCAAATTTGACTAAATTCTAAATTCTCATTAGCGACAAAAATCAAAGCAATATGGTAGGGAGTAAGCAATATCACTTCCACTTTTATGACTTTTACGACAGCAATTGTTGTCAATCCATACATCTATAGATATAATAAAACTGTAGGAATTTTCTTTGTTACCTAATGGCGTGAAAACTATTGCACAGATTTCGATGAAACTTTTTTTGAAAGGTTCCTTAAGATTCTGAGAAAGACAAAGGCTGTTCCATTCATTGCCATGCCTATTTGTTGGAGCGTTTTTGACCAAAATGTGTTTTTTCTGACTTTACTGCCTTTTACTCGCCATTACTCAAACAATTCTTAATCAATGCAAACAAAACAAAATACTTAGGAGAGCCAACACTTTTATAGTTATTTCAAGCCATCAATCAACTTTCTATGTCCAGTAGAAGCTGAGCTACAACCTAAAATCTAACATGAAAAAAATAAATTTATTTTCTCAAATCGTACATTATCAGCAGCCGCGGTTCTCGATCGTTGTTCTGCTTTGAGGTGGTTGGGTAGCGCACATCGCACAAGCACGTTCATATGAAAAAAAAACTGCGTGGTGTTTTCTCCAAATTAAGTGAAACGAAAGAGAAGTATGCGACGTGAATGTGTATGTAATCAAGAGCGACAATGTGTTTCTGAGGAAATGCGCAGATGACGCTGATGGACGTATGGTGGTGTATATATAGAAATTGAGTTCAAGGTTCAAGATTGCGGGCATAGCTAATAATTAATATGAAAGGTCCCCCTGCTTTCTGGTTCAATATTGGCAATGTGTCACATTTCACTCATTGCGGGAGAATTCGTTCCCCAACCACAAATTTAAAAAATCCGAATTTTTCTAAGGCGGGAATAGTTAAATAGAGAGAAAATAATATCCACTTCCTTTTCACTCGATTTACTCGTATCCATTGGCTCCGTAAACAAAAGGAAGAATAACAATTTTAAAAAGCTCTTGTTTCGCTATCGAGTTCGTTCAAAAATTCGAGGTATTCTCCAATCTGAAAGATTCCGGAAGAAAATGTATACATTTGTCGTATTGAGCGGTTCTACAGGTGCTTGAATCAAACTTCCCATTCTTATCAAATCAAACATACCTAGCGTGAGTATCATTGCGTTCCATTTTATGGCTCTTTTCTGACTTGTTCTCATGTAACGTCAAGCTGTTTTAATTTTGTTTGTATTGATTCAGGGTTTAAATTACTTTCTGTCGCCTTTTTTTCAAAATACATAGGTTAGACCTCGGTTATAGCCATATGTAAAATGCAACCGAAAAAGTTGGAACAGTGCGAAAATGAGGTTTTTTTTTTAGTTCGGGCGGTCTTAGCAACAATTCTGTCAGAAAAATGTTTCCCTACAAAAATAATTACAACAAACCAACTGTTCGCCCCAACAATTGTAACAGGAATGACACTACAAAGACATTAATATTAAAATATCCTAAGCGCTACTCAATTTATATTCATTTGACCAATTACAAAAGAAAATATGATCACGATCTATAGTTGTAGTAGATCAAGCGGAATCCATTAAGTAATGATACGTGCTGCTAGTTGAATGCACGTTCGTGGTGGGTACCCCTTTAACCGGTTGATGATGGTGATGACAAGAGTCTCTTGCCAATGAAGAGGACAACTCTGGTATTGTGGCAGCTACCTAACTAAGCGATTTCGATTGAAGATTGCACAACGAAATGTTTACGTTTGCTTTCGAAGTCATTTCAAGTGGAAAAATAGGCGTCGAAGGGGAAAAGAGACACATGTGATGTGTCAATTTAACAAGGTGGCACCATGGTAACAATCACCTCCGGTGCCTACTTCTTTTTGGGTGACATAAATCACGACATGGGAGTCGAAGGATATGTTGAAATTTGTGCAAATTTAATGTCTGTCTGAAGTACTAGAGCTCGCGGCGTCATAAACTTGTGTGCATCTGACGTATTTAGTTTATAAAATGCCACATTTCGCCCGAGGTTTCTTCATCACAGAATCCACTTTTAAAATCAGTTTCAATTATTGCATAACGTTGCTGAAGCCCATGTATACTTGTAGTTGTTCCATCCTTTCAAAAAAACAGCATCACTGGTTCACGAATTTCAAAGCGCAGCTCGCTCGATTGTCAATTTGTCAAAACGATTTATCGGTGTGAAAAATCGATCACAAATTTGATATGGATCCCATCGGGACTATATTTTTGCTTCTGCTTTTTTTTTTCTTTTTTTTTAAGGGAAATCCATACCATGAGAAATGCCTTAGTCCGCTGACATGAGCAGCCGATTTAGTAACCAATCCGCACCATCTTTGGGAGGATAGACTTGGACTTACTTAGCACTGGATGGTATTGCTAAGTCATATTTAGTTTTATTGAAAACCGTTTCACCATTTATCGACCGGCTTTTCGTACCCAATTTGGCCAGACATTTAGTCCATAAAATGGAGTTTTCTTTCATTTACACACCGTTGTATCGCACCGTTAGTGTATCTAATTAAAACCTGGCTGTACGGAGCCTAATTAAATTACTTACGCTGTTTTACCATTATACGGACAATCTCAATCGCACTGTGTTAATTAATAGGGAAGTTTTGACTCAATGGGATCAATTGGACTGAATATATCGCATAGCTCAAGGTTAAATTGATTTTTTCACATGTGAATTTAGCTAAATGGCGTTGCAACAAACTCCACTTTTAGGCCATCGAAACAAAAGAGTTGATGCACGAACTGGGAATTGTTTTTAACCAAACATATAAAGGAAACCGATTGCAATTTCAACAAATGCGACTGCCAGTAAATTCGTTTGCTGTATGCAGTTATTGTTTATTGTATTATGGTGTATTGGAAATGTTATCAACGCGCTCTTGCGTTTTCCCACCCGTTTTTCTCTCGTTTTTCGAGGCGTATTTTAACGAGTTTTTAACACTTTTTTGACGCGTTTTTCAACGTTTTTGATGCCTTTTTATCGTGTTTTTCCTCGCGTTTTTTGACGCGTTTTCCCATCCGTTTTTTTCTCGTTTTTCGACGCGTAATTTAACTAGTTTTTACGCTATTTTTTGGCGCGTTTTTCAACGGATTTTTGACGCACTTTTTGTCGTGTTTTTCGTTTTTTGACGCGTATATCCTCGCCTTTTTTGACGCGTTTTCAAACAGTTTTTCTCGCATTTTTTTGACGCGATTTTTCTCTAGTTTTTTTGTCGCGATTTTTCTCGTGTTTTTTAACGTTTTTTTCGCGTTTTTTTGAAGCGTTTTCCTCCCGTTTTTTCACGTTTTTTTCTCGCTTTTCTTGTAGCGTTTTTCGACAAGTTTTTCCCGCGTTTTTTTGACTCGCTTTTAGCACGTTTTCCTCTCATTTTTTGACGCGTTTTTTCTAGCTTTTTTAACACATTTTTTCTCGGGTTTTTTGACGCATTTTTGTTTCTCGCGTCACGCGTTTTTCATCGCTTTTTTCGACGAGTTTTCCTCACGAGTTTTTCCTCTAGTTTTTTGTGGTTTTCTCGTTTTTTTTTTTTTTTGGCGTTTTTCGACGAATTTTTCTCACATTTTTTGACTCGCTTTTGGCGCGTTTTCCTCGCATTTTTTGACGCATTTTACAACGCGTTTTTTATGAGTTTTTCCTCGCGTTCCTTGACGCTTTTTTTCTTGCGTTTTTTGACCCGTTTTTTGTCGGATTTTTTGATGCATTGATCGACGGTGAGCGGTCGTAAATAGTGCTCTTCGCCAAAGCACGGCGATAGTCGTGGCCGCCGCTAGCGCTGGTGCGTTCATTATCCTCCGGTCGATAGCCTCCTGCAACACCATTGCCTTGAGCATGGTAGTCCCTATCACGTTATCTCGCCGTCCACGCCATCAACATACTCATGTTCACCTCCGTACTGATTAGCACCAGCTAAAGGTAGTTCTTCCACAATTGACGCGGCCACCTGCTGCGCGCCATCCTCTGGCGTTTCATGCAGCAGGTACCGCTCCCAAGTTATACTGATTAAATTTAGCATAGATTTGCATCTAATACGCCGCAGTGGTCATTTCGATTTGTGTTAATGAGATTCACCAAAAAAGGCAGACAGTGTTATTGTTTTTTAATGGCCAAACAAAAGATATACGAGGTGATTAACTTAGTCAATAAGAGTATTACCCGAAACCGTACTTCTGATCAACAAGGCAGTAAAAGTCGCATTTTATTTGGATCAATGATCTTGCGCGCCAGTTCACAATTTTATGTCTCGCACAGGTTCAAAGCCAATCATCACTTTATGATGCAGCCTCTAAAATACTCTCCAAATCGAATCAATGAATAAATTAAAATACTGCTAAGCTTGTTTGATATAAGGGAACCAGTTGCAGATGTCAATTTAGTGGTGAATCCTTTTTGTGAGTGAATTCGAGAAAACTACTGGTCTCAGCTGTATTTATTTTTGTCGCGTCAATAAACCATTATTGTTCCAGGTTCATTGGCTGTAAACTGACACCCAATAGGGGTGGCTGTCGTTCAGTTTGATCTATTGGAAACAAAACATATGAATGGTCTTTGAATTACTGTCAAAAAATTGCACAACTCTAACTCATAACACAAACAAAAAATTAAACCGCCTTTCAAGACTCTATAGACGAACGTAATCATAGTTCGCCGACTTAATCAAGGGCACCCTTGTTCATTCCTGTAATCCAGCGAATGGTTGCCTAACCTCAAACTTCTGCCTAACATTCTCTGCCGCACATGGTTAAATAATCGACTTACACAAATTTTTAATTTAATTTCAATGTTTACGATAAGGGTTCAGTGGAGTGATGTAATTATGACTGTCGTTAAATCTCGTCGGTTATGATTTTATGGACCTGCCTTTCCCCAGGCAGTAGGCCTTTACCTTGCAACAGATTATCCGATTGTAATCTACCCTGTCAAAAAATAAACATGAGACGTCCCGCTATAATTTGCATTTTTGTAAGCAAATACAAATAATAAACCAAAACCAAAAAACATGGAATCTGCCGCCAAAAAGGTTTTATCTTCCAGCCTTTTAGTTAATTATCGTTGTATTTGGTTTATGACCGTGCACTGTACATTGTGTAGCCGATAATAAAATAAATTAACAAAATACCAAGCGTGGGACTTGTATTTCTGTTTTTATTTTAGTCGACTCAACTGGGGCGTCGGAACTGGTTTTCAATTAAGTGAATTAAAAACACCCTTTGTATAGTTGATGCTGTTCATATTCTGTCTGCCGGCTTATTAGTACCACAGTTCCAAGTGAAGACTTGCGACACCTATATGATCGTGACTTAGGCATCCTTATTCTCCGAAACAGATGTCAGTTTCAGCGCACACATCTCGTAAACGTCACAGCGACTTTTAGAGACATCAACTTAGATTAGCATTAGGCCTTCATCACTCCAAAATTTACTGCCACCACAAATGAAATGTCGGGTTGCATTGACGCGACGGTGTTGTCGGTGCCCACAATTTGACTGTCTGCCTACTGCCTGCCGGCAGCATCACTTCCATTTTCCGTAAAATGTATACGAGCATCAACTCATGTCAGTCTCAGTAGGTACATTTGGACATCGTTTTGGGTTTCCTATATAGCATGCGGCTTTTTGTCTGCGACCATTGACGGGGGCGGTGTGTTACCTAGCTGTCTGGCAGTGTTGCAACCCATCTAGGGGGAGCTGTTGCAAAGATTCCACATTCGAATTGTCGGCGGCCCAGAAAAATAAATTGAAAGCAATAAATTTCACTGAACATCTTCTTGCATCAAAGAGTGAATGTGAAGTTGCTTACAGAGTTGAGGGTATGCATGTGTTGTGTTTGTCTGCTGATGTGTCATGTATTCTAGTAAAGATGGTTCAATTTTTGGTACCTCAGCTGGAATTAACTGGAAGTCGATTTTTGATGGTTGGTTTTTTAAAGGTGTCACATTTGAATGCGATTTTCAAGCTAAATATCAGGAAACACCCATAAGCAATTACAGCATCTATTTTTTCGAAAAATAAATGCATTGGGCCTGTCTATAATTACAAGCATTGGATGGTTTATCAAAATATACAAAATATGCGACTGATCTAATGTCGCTTAAAATCGAAGCGTTGCTAACCGCATCCAACTTCGCGTATGTGAAAATAATTTCCTGATGTAATAGGCTTGACATGTACGTTGTCTCAATATGTTGTCTCAATTTAACCGACAAGCATTGAAATCTGGGGTGGAATTCCATATAACACGAAACGTAAACCACTTTCACATTATAAATAAAGTGCACGACTGGATCACACGAAACTTTCTCGTTCATCAAAAGTTTGGTTGACTCAGTTGGTAGGTAGAAAAAAAGTTCAGAAGAACCCGTACCTAAGATAAAAGTACAGATATTCCTTCCACAAACCTACATCTTAAGCGGCTGCCCGAAATTCATTCAAACCTCGGATTTCGAGTTCGTGGGCTTACAATTCGGGGCCGTTTTTATCTATTCCGCAAGGTAACCTCAATATTAATGGTACTTCCCATATAAAATCTTCTTACCAGTTTGATTTTTTCAAAAATGGTTCTAACGATTTCAACGAAAACTGATATTTATGCTTAAGTAGGTGAGGTTACCAAGACTGCATACCCAGTTTTTGGCTAAAAATTCGAGGAACGGTACTTTTGATATTTGGACATATCTCGAAAACGGTCCACCCGATTGTAACAAAAATTATTCTATAGGGTTACATGGTCATTTTAAACTTAATGGCAAACTCAGATTTTCTTTTTAGTTTTCTTTAGTCTAACTGAAAACGGCAATAACGATTTTGACCAAAATGCAAACTTAGAGCAAAATTGATGTTCTTAAAATGATTGCGTCCTTAATTTTCAATTCGAATGACCGAAAACGCTAATTTTAAAAACTGCTCATATCTCGAATATCTCCATTTTCGACTTCGATAAAATTCGCTTATATCGCGAATAATAACCTATAATCGGTTTTTAGTCATATAGTTAACAAATAGTATTTTTCGAACTAAACATGGCAATATTTGGTACTGTTTTGTCTGACAAATATTACAAAAACCGCTCCAACGATAATATCTGTATTTTAAATAAGATCTCGTACTTAGTTTTTCTCATAAAAATTCGAAGAAATCCGTTTTTTAATTATTTCTCAAAAATGGCTACCCAAAAGCCGGTCTCCGTTCATATTTATATTTTTTTAAGCTCAATAACACACTTTAAAATTCAAACTCGCAACAGCCATTAGAAATGCAATAACAGCAACGCAAGACTTATTTTCAGCAAATATTACCTACTTTTACTTTTTTTCAACCATTTTGAATATGCACATTAAAATAATTCCAACCACTTGGAGTTTACACAATCAGAATATCCCAGTTCATTTGCACGTGCACTTTATTTTAATCAGAATAAGTGTTAAAAATAAAAGCCAATTTTTGATCCTCATTTTGAGTTTGGGTATTTTTGCCTCCATATTTTTTTCAATTGTTGCACCGGACAACAAACGTGTGCAAATAGAGAGTGGGGAAATGTGCCAAGCACTCTACTACAATTACCTATTTTTCCGCCATCATTTAGAAACTGCTGCGTGTGTCACTTTTGTATGGGATTTTTCGTTCCGGAACAGCTGCGCACTAGGCTTTAAGCGTCAATATGTGCAATCTTTTTGCCAATCTGCTACACTTTTAATGACATTTAGGACTGTAGGTATACTCTTTATAGGCACTAAAAATGATGTTCACATACCAAACAAACTTTCACGATGTACCTATGTGGAATTGATCTGAAATATGTAAATCTCAATCACTTTCGGCGTCGGACATTCATCCTCCCAATAACACGCGTCTTTTTTTTTAACACTCTTGTTTTGCGTGCCAAACACGAAAGCCATTAAACGACCCAGACTACAAATAAAGATATTTCATATAAATCTAAAAACAATTCACTCCGTTACAAACTCCTTCTATTTGTTCACTTTTAATTAATTAAATTTATATTGCGATTACAGACAGTCCACAATGAATGATGAAATATCTCCTAAATATTTCACTCTCGGGACGGTCTTTATTAGGTCGTTGAACTTTCGATATGAGTCCCCATGGATTTATTGGTAAATACTGAAATTAGTTTGCTTTATAGCCTGGTTTATATCATCGTCCAAAGAACACTTGAGTTCGATTTGAAAACAAAAACAGATTTAATTGAATTTATTTGTTAATTTTCCTTAAGTCACTTGATTGTTTAAGTACAAATGATATTAATTGCGCATTAAGGTGTTTTTAATGATCGTTTAAGAAGCGCACCCGCATCGAGTGGCGGCGTTTACTGAACGAGGAACAAGTTTGTTGACACTATGACAGCGTTGTCTGAAGGCGATGTGTTTTTATTTCGAAAGTCTGCGGATTTACATAAGACCACTGAACTGAGTTTGAGTTATGTGACATTGGTCTTAGATCTTAGTGCTTCAATTAAGTCGATTATTATGAGACATTGAGTACATACTCAATGGAGCCAAACTTGAAAGTTCTGTCAAATTTAAGATGTTGACAGTTTAAAAAGGGTTTACTTCAAGGTTCGTCTATATTGAATTGTGTTTGAGTCACGGTGCACGGTCATCGGAAGACTTGCCAGTTTATTTAATAATATTCCAGCAAAATGCTGGTTTAGACCGTAGATCTTCGAATGTCAAAATGGGGCGATGAACACTCAGACAGCTGATAGTTATTTTGACACTTTTCTTATATAAAAATGATTTTCAACCAAAAATGTCGCATCGGTCGTAAAAGCAATTAATCTAATTTTGTAGAAAATGTTTCCAATTCTCAAAATATTATCAAATTTAATTTGAAATCCAAGATAAATTGAGCTGTTCTCCCCTTTCAAGCCACTAAGCTTGCATTTTGAGCCAACTTCCGCAACAAAGGCGACTTATGACGGTAAGTCTCCAATTACTCTCCAACTAAATTGTACCACCTCAACGCCATAATTTGTGGGTTCAATCGGCAAGTTCATACTTAAGTGGCCCTGTTCTAATAGCCGACTTACGTAAGTGCAATTAAATTAAGTTGTATATCTTTCGAGGAGGAGGGCCCTGCTGCACCGCCCACCTAAGGACCAAACCGTGACTATCCCTCATGGCCTTTCTTCGCGTTCGGACTAGATTTTTCGAAAGAAAACTAATTTCGAGTATCATGTTGGCGCTGCACACTGCATCGCAAGACACACCTCTGCAACTGCAAGTCTCAATTCATTCCACAGCCTTCATCCATAAAACTGGTTGAATATTTGCATATACCTATCACTTGGGGAATGTTTTTCTTAATTAAAGGCCAACACTAGCAGATGCGCCGACAACATCCGCCACCGATCGATTGGAAAAACCATTTTTAATTATAGATCTACAATTTTTATTTTTTTTTTGCTTTTAATAACCAATATTATCTGCATGCTTGTGTAATGGGCAATAAATCTGCTCACGGATTACAATTTATGCAGTTTTGTGCATAAGCGCACGGCGAAGTAATTCGTAGCAAGATCATAAATATATTCGGTTATAGATATCTCTATATTCGATTCTGGTGACGATGATGGTGCATGTTGGAAGAGCGTTTGAACTCGTGGATAGATGACGATCGTGTCGCTGCCATTGACGAGTATAATAGCGTCGGCGGTCTTGTGATGATGCCAATTGGAAGGGTATATGCCTGAAGAGATTGTAATGCTGAGTGCTGCAAGTGTGAACTTTACTGCTGATATAGGTACTCGTACCCGGACACAGAAGATGTGTTGGTCTGGAAGTTCCTGGATGATTGCATCCGTGATGGAAAGATTTAATTCCTTGAATTGCATTGCAACCATACTTTAGAATTTTTCCACTCCACTTCTTTGATTTTTATTGTCTGCTTCAAGAATATGGGCACTTCAACTAATTTCAAACGACTAAATAGGGGTAGTTCTAAATGACTGCAACTAGAACAAAAGCCGTATTTTATTATCAGCGGGATCAGATCCGGATAGATCATAGATCAAAGTAAAATTTAATTTTTGACAGTTGCTTTCAAAAGACGACAGATAATGTAGGAGTAGGTATGACAAACTTCATATTGTTACCAGCTATATTGCGAACCAGAGACAAACCAAACTGAGACCACCAACTTCAGCCGATTTCCCTTTACTTTGCCTACAATCCATATTTTTACGGGAGTTGCCACGATTTGGTGCGCTTTAGTATTGGTACATAGAAATTCGTATTGACAAATGTCACGTAACTTCAAAAATTCCCACTCACCAACACACTTGCGTGTACCACTTCCGCTGTCGGCAAAGTCACTGCCAGCGTTTATAGAATTTTGTCCGTTAAATTTGAAATTAGTCGTTACGTGTGAATAGTGAATACTATTTTATTTTAGGAATAAGTGTACTTTTGCTGAAAGTATTTATGAAAAAAGAAAAATGTAGATTGGTTGAGGGAAAATAAAAACATTTTGAGCAATTTTTCTTCAGTTATTTAAGAAAAATTTACTCATGAAATTGAAGTTAATGATATTCAAAAGCGGAAAATATACAACCATGTTTGTCTCGCATTTTAAAAATAAATAATAAGAATAACTAACTAATAGCATTCAATAAAAAAAAAAAAAAATAGTTGGCGCAACAGGTCTGGAGAGACCCTAGGCCTAGCTTCTCACAACCATTCGTTTTGTGTGAGTTTTTCATTTTTGGAACGAATGGAAGGGATCTACAGTTTTATGCCGACTCCAAACGGCTAATTGAGAAGCTCTTACAAGACATTTATACTCTCGGATGTTTGTCAGACGTTCGCGAGAGGTAGCGCAGCGGAAAAAAACCCTAAGTCGGAATTGGGTTTTTGCGGGATTCGAACCTGGGACTCCCGCATAGCAGTCCAACACACGAACCACTAAGCTACTGCGACCAGAGACAATACTGAGACCCCCAACTCACAATCCTCTTGCCGCTGGCCCCCTCAGTTTTTTTTCAAATTCGCCATTTTGTTTTCCTATCGGTGTTATGTCTATTTAGAATCCGTGTGACATGTAAAAACATACAAAAAATATAAATTCAATGCTGCCAACCGCTACCAACCATGGGGGAATGTGATAGAGTTCGAGAATACCACATTTTAAGATAACTGAATGCTATTGGTTGGTTATTACAAATTTTTAAAAAACGATTAATATAATTTGTTTGTTTAATAATGCGATCTAAATGAGATGTTTTATTATACTAGAAACATATTAGGACAAATATTGTTGTGTATTTTCTGCTTTTGAATATCATTAACTTCGATTTGATGTGTACATTTTTCTTAAATAACTGAAGAAAAATTGCCCAAAATGTTTTTATTTTCATACAACCATTCTACAGTAATCATTTTTCATAAATATTTTCAGCAAAAGTGCACTAATTCCTAAAATAAAATACTATTTACACGAAACGAATAATTTCAAATTTAACTGACAAAATTCTATGAACGCTGGAAGCAACTTTGCCGACAGCGGAAGTGGGACACGCAAGGTGCGAGTGTGTTGGTGAGTGACAGTTGTCAATACGAATTTCTATGTAACAATATCTACTAACGCACTTAGCGTGTACCACCCCATAGAAATATAGCTTGTAGGCAAGTAACGGAAAATCGGCCGAAGTTGGGGGTCTCAGTATTGTCTCTGACTGCGACTACATAGTACATAGCATTCAATACCTAATGTTAAAATGTGGTTTTCCCAAACTCTATCATATTCCCCCACGGTTGGCAGCATTGATTTTATATTTTTTATATGTTTTTGCATGTCACACGGATTCTAAATTGAAAGAACACCGATAGGAAAACAAAATGGCGAATTTGTATACAAAAATTGAGGGGGCCAGCGGCAAGATGATTGGGAGTTGTTGGTCTCAGTGTTGTCTCTGTTGCAAACATTTCTGTGCAATGTGACATGACGTCACAACTTGTCGGGCGTGTTGCAATTTGAATAAAATTTGCATTATTTTTATTTTCGATATTGTTTTCTAAAAACTAATTTAAAAATTGTATGTTGAAATATGGAAAAAATAAACAATATTTTGCTGCTAGTATTTCAGATTTTCTTGGCATATTAAGATGTATCCAGACCAGCGATTTGTTTAAATGTTTACTTACCCCGTATTAATAAACGTCGAGCAGCGGCGAGTTAGCGTTAACTCACAGGTTAACTTCAAATTTGTATTAATAAACGCCTCTTAGCTTTCATGAAATAACGAGCGGATAACTTAACTCGCCGAATTCGGCGTATAGAGAGCGGATAACTTTTTAAAGCATAGAGAAATTTTAGAAAATCTCGATTCCTTTTCGGAGCTAAATGAAATATACGAACAACAAAAGTTAAATGTTTGATTATTGTTAGGTCGGGAATTTGTATAGCTAAATTTTGAATTTAGGAATAATTAAATATAAAATATAGCCTAGGAATGGAAATCATCTGAAGATGTCTCAATTGCTACGGTAACGGTAAGGTGCACATTGCACATGACATTAACGTTCGTTTGACGCGTAAAATCTGAACTCTGAAGCAGTGTTGTTAGCACTCTCTCTTCATTTATCCCACGAAACGTGGTAATTTTTCCCTTTTTTCCCTTTTCACCGTACTCAAAATCCCTTTTAAGTCCCACGACACTTTTTCGCCTCAAAATCCAGCTTTTAGAAGTCAAATTTGTTATACAAGGAAAGAAAATCACGGTTAATTAACTTTTAGTATAAAAATCACAGTTTGTAATATTACAACGACTATTTTTCGGTACTAGAAAATTTAGATAAAAGAAGATTTATACATGGGCAGTTTTTTATGCACATGCAGTGTGTTAAAAATCATCGTGAAATGTAGGAGTTTTCATGAAATTTCAGCAAAAATTTATAGTTTTAATGTTTTTTGTTAGATTCTCCAAAATCCCACGATTTGGTGCTTTTTCCCTTTATCCCACGAAAGGCTTTTCGGACATCGAAATTCTCACGAAAAGGGAGAAATCCCACGATATAACAACACTGCTCTGAAGTCTAAAAGAGAATCTGAGAGAGAATCTGTGAAAACCACATAAATCTCTGAGCACGACAACTGCAAGAGAGACGAAGTATGACAGTTGTACTAGAATATTTAGTACAATTCCGTGTAGTGCTGTCGTGCGTTAGGTGACAAAGAGCGAATCGCTAACATGGAGATGAAATGTGTTTATTAATGAAAAAAGTTAACAAACGGATAAGGTCACTATCCGTCTGTCAGCTAAAACACGTGTTCGAGAGCGGATATCGTTTTTTATTAATACAGGGGTTAATGCTTAAGATTTGCTTGAAAAAAACATTTCAAAAACATTTGTCAAACATTTCGGAAATGTTTATCGTGGGCAACTCAGTCCGAAAAATCAGCAATCACTGGTTCAGTTGTCTCATAGCTTATTTGTATGACCAGGTTGTGGACGATCTGTGTAAAATTATTTGCTCGGATTCATTGCATTTAGGTTTGAGTGCAGCTTTATCAATTGGCTCGACCCTTAATTCAATAATAAAATCCTTAATAAAGCTTCAACAATTTCCATTGAATTCCATTAAATTATGTTTAATTCTCAAAACTAAGTTATTTCCTTTTAGGGTTTTTTTTTTTTTTTTCACTGCTACCTCTCGCGAACATCTGACAAACATCCGAGAGTATAACTAACTGTCTTGAAAGAGCTTCTCAATTAGCCGTTTGGAGTCGGCATAAAATTGTAGATCCCTTCCATTCGTTCCAAAAATGAAAAAAAAAAAAAAAAATCACATAAAACGAATGGTTGTGAGAAGCTATGCCTAGGGTCCCTTCGGACCTGTTGCGCCAACTATTTATTTATTTTATAAGTTATTTCTTTACACAAAATTTTACACACTTAAATTTGACAGCGCAAACTGGTTTGTGTATTTGACTCTTGTTCGCAGAGTTTTCTTGTATGAAAACATAACTTGACAACAAGAAATCTGAACCTTCCATTTTGCATTAAGCTATTATTTGCATTTTAGTTGCAATATATTTAAGCAAGGAATACGTCAAAATCAATTTCGAACAAATAAGATTCCAGGAAATCAATCAGTCATTGATGTTAACCACACAAAATTGCCTGGTTAAACATTTCTCCGGCTTAGTAGCCAGACAAATGAATTCTGTGGATATAATTTTGAGGTTTCTTTTTAACTTCTGACTCGTGTTAACCTGTAAATAAGATACAGCTTCATTGAACAGGGAAATCTCTCCTGCTCAAATGTATCATAGAGTTAGTATAGGACTTCACAATAAAGTACGTCTAATGGCTCAGACCGTCAGACGTATTGAGTTAAGATCGCAGTTCGTATCTGACTTTAAAGGGCGCTTGACGACTTCGCGTAGTGTCGAGGCACCTCGTCCTAAAAGCTATATTGTACCGATTAACTTAAGGTACAACCACATTAAGTGTCTGACAGGAAGAAAATAACCAGTAATCAATAAAACGGATTATAAAGGGCCCAACCCATAGAATCCGTCGCGTCCGTTGCGACAACGTTTTCGACTGACAGTTCAATAGAATACACAGTAGCTTATGGAAGGTGACCCATAAGCAGCGCACGTGCCGGATGCGACGGATAAAGTAGGTTTACTTTCTACTTTTCGGTCCGTCGCACCCGTTGACAGTTGGCACAGCGTGAGAGAAATATTGAGAGAGAAAGAGAAACTATCATAGGCTGTCACTAGTGCTCTTATATCGTGGGAGTTCTTCCTCTTTTTGGGAAATTTCGGTGTCCGTTAAAGCTTTCCGTGAGAAAAAAGAAAATGTTGCAATAAACAAACTGGATTTTTTTTTTTGACGATTGGGTTCCAAATTAGAGGAACGATAATCAGCTGATCATTGAAATCAATTTCAATCAGTGAAATAATAAAAGTGGATTTAAAGAAAAGTTTTAATCAGAATTAAATTGTTTTTTTCGTAAAAAAAATTCCACAATTGATTAGCTTTATTTTGATACCAAGTAAAGCCAATATTGTTTGATTAATCGTCTTAAAATCGTAAATCAAAATTTTCAATGATGCATTTCAATGAAAGCTATAACTGGGGCCATTTCATAAAAAAAATATGTCTACATTTCACAATGTAAACACCACATTAAAAAAGATCTTATTTAAATCGCCTTTTAGCAAGATTTTTTTGTATACAAATTTTCTTGTACAAAAAGGTAATCATAATAATATTAACAAACTGTGATTTTTATACCAAATGTAATTTAATGTGATAGTCTTTCCGAATAATATGAATTTTACTTTTAAAAGTTAGATTTTTTTTTACAAAAAAACACCTATCAGGAGAATTACGTAAAAGGGAATTTTAATATGATGAAAGGGGAAAAATTACCACATTTCGTGGGACAAAATAATGATGGAGTATTCAAAATACTGCCTGTCACCATATGCGACGGATTCTATGGGACTGCTCGTTCCGTCGAATGCGTTAATGTTGACGAATCCGACGACGCGACGGATGCAACGGATTCTATGGGTTGGGCCCTTAACATCGATGTCTTCATTTTCTGTTATCGTGTAAACAGCATTTAGGCGGCAACTTCTCTCTACTGTCAAACAAACGTCTCTGTTACAACAGGGCAGATCTACAAGACGTTCGATTTTTATTTTGACTACCCATTCAATGAGATAAAATATAATTTAGGGCGTTCAAGAGATTTCCTTATACCATAATTTCTTTGCCAAAACTTAACGTTCATCCGAACTGAATCAAGCAGCGAACTTTACTTATGCGTCTACAAGTAGGTATCTCTCCCTACTAACTCAATTCCAATTCCATTTTACTTTTTAAATAAATGTAAAAATGCCATAACGATAACAATTGAATACATATTAACCACAATCTGATCATCTCTGCAACCAAGCAATCCTCTTACCCAATTAGGTACTTACCACTAGAAAGTTAGGCCAAACATTGCAGCACCTTCAAATCGCAAATATCTCTAGCCGCACACGAAACTATTCATAGCGCGGAGCGTGCTCACTATCTTGAAACACATTTTTAACACTTGCATGGGAGGCTTAGACAAAAAGCCAAACAAACAAAAGGCCCAATCACGTGCATCTTCCAGCACTGCCATTCACCTACAGCGCAACAACAAACAAAATGAAAAAACCTCAGTTGTGGTTTCTGAGGTGCACCTCAGCTCAAGTCAATTGCAATGCTAAGCCACAAGTGCTTACTACCGACAACATTGCCGCCACCACAGCACAGCACAAACAAAAAAAGCATTCTTGTGCCATTCTCGTGCCATCCGCGACAATATCAGACAAACCATTCAGGCGCGCACTTAGTCTTGTGCCAACAATTAGGTCCATTAGGCAGGACTCTGCAGTGAAAACGGTATCAAGTGATTGTTTGAAAAGGAATCTTTTCCCTCAACATATTCTTTCTTTCTCTGTGTGTGTGTGTATGTGTTTATTGTGTAACAAGTACGAATTCTTAATTGGAAAGTCCAACAAAATCGTGACCAAAAGATGGTAAGTCCAAGTCCTCCAGTTTGCGGACCCGTTTAATATGGTTTAAGTGCGACTGTGCAACTGGCTTCCTTTCTTTCAATCACAATGCTCATGTGCGCCCCATTGAATCATGCAAATTGGTTTTTGTCGAATCAAAGCCGCATTTCCTCGAGATGGAAAGTCAAAGTCTGGCAATGGCTTCTGACTATCTGCGCCTAAGGGCAATCGCTTCACGCAAGTATTGCCATCATAGACTTTTCTGTGTGGACAAGTGCGATGGGAAAAACTGAAACAACATTGGACCAGGAACTGACCACTATAAGTATAACTTTGGCCATACGTTACGTGTCGTCGAATGATACACTGGTCTCAACTCTCGAAGTGCGGATGGTGCAGGTTTCACGGGATTTGTTAACAATTTAACTTGTTATGTTGTACTATGGTGGATTTTTGTGGCAAAAACGATTGACAGTGTATGTGGTTACAGTAGGGGTGAGAAGTGATGGCATAGGTAGTGGATTGTAATTCGAATTGTGAAGAAATCAATTAAACTGAATTTATGAATTGAAAATTTCTACCTGTTCTACCACAAAAGCATTATATTTAATTGATGAAACATCTAATTTCAGTGGGTGCAATACCCCCATATATTTGGCTTAATACAAGCTCAAACTAACATTTAGGCTTAAAGTAACAACTTAAAACTGATGAAAAGTCTTAAAACTTAGACTTAAATCAAGAACAAAACTGAATCTTAATCGATCTCAATAGCGAAATTTACACCAATTTTCCCTCGAATTAAAAATTCTTGCCGCGAACTGTCACACATCGTTCACAAATCACTATCCACGAAAGAGTCGCCATCCAAAAACCCACGAATGAAAAATTCGTTCGAACTTAACCTTTCAAAAACCGGCCAAGTACGGGTGTCACTCGCGCACCAAAGGTTCCGTATACTTCTTTAGAGTTGTCGTTTACGAAGTTTTTTTTTTAATTTTTGAAACGAAATGATCTGCAGCTGATTACCATCATCAACTGATTTTAAGTGTGTACAATTCCAACTGCTAGTTCCTTTGTAACCCACACAAGCATGATTACGAGCTACAAGAAAAATGTCATTTGTGCTCCAAAAGCGTACAGAAAAGTGATCTGCCGTGCAACTCTTAAGCCCCACTGTGAACATCAAATGAAAACAACTGCCTCCTGATTCGCTTCACCAAAAGGAAGACTTGTTTGAGTTTAGTTTCCAGTTGTTTCCTTTTTGTTAATTGTCACAGACAAAGCTGAAGTATATAAGATCTCTGTCTGGGATAGCAATTTCATAATTTCTCCAAAGTGCCCCATGGAACCCGTACTCAGTTCACAAAAAATATGCATACTCAATCCTGAGAGTTGTGATTAATACAAGACTCGGCATGGACTACAGTCTTAACTTGTTTTGCGGCCGCAATTGACTATGGCTATGAGGTAACTGGAGCACAATTTCTATACTTGAATTATTATTCAATTTCTCAAAACTGGACCGTAATTGATCGGATCCATCTTTAAGTGAGATGCGTTGCGCCTGTGTGTCAGCGTGTCGCTCCACACGCGGTATGTGTTATGTGAGCGATTTTTATCGCACTGTGATAATTTACTGTGTCCGGTTGATATACGAGTATAAATGCGCTCGTCGAAGCCAGTTTGAATAGACAGGCTTATCAATCAATTATGAAGTGGAAAAATACTATTAAGGACTTCGATGTACATTGTCTACGAGGTGAACGAATTTACTGTTGATGATGAGGGCTTATGGGCGATGAGGTCTGGACAATTATTAAGTGATATAATAGCTCTCATCAATCTTTTGACTGGGCATTGTGCTTGTCGTTATTTAAGTATCGACAACTTCACTCATAGCTTCCACAATGCGAACAAATAGATTGGCATCGATAACCATTTTTTATAAATGACCCCATGAGGTGGCCTCATAAAACCGATTCGAAATTTCATATTATCGACTTCACACTTGTACAGATACCTGAACGCCTTTTGAGGTATCCGCGCTGCTATGAAACAGTTTGCATACGGTGTATCTGCGATCTGTTGCATTCAATTGAAGTTGTTCAAGATTGGCATTCGGCTAACTTCTGTTTGTTGCGGCAATCTCTGCATTGTGTACAACAACAGCAGACATGCCTATACAATAGGTGGACCGCACTTCAAATGTGAAAAGGGTGAAGCCGTGCGCACAAGTAAGTGGCCAAATGCACAAGAAGTGGTTGGCGAAATTGATGTGGTACATGGTACGTACGGTACGTACTACGTTTGTACAAAGTAAAGGTATCCTTCCCGTTGAAGTGAGAGTAAGTTTTGCGATTGCAGGGTCAGATGCATTGAGCTATAGAGTCGGTTGTTATCGGTTGCAAGAAGTTTTTTTTTTTTCCTTTTCGGAATCGAAATAGATGGTTATGGGTAATATTTAACAGATATGTCTAATTTAAAAGGCGCGTCTTACATTGCTTCACTTTTACTCAGTTAAGGAAGTCAATTGGAATGGTAATTGCTTGTGCATCTGTTAGGAATTGGATGGAGTGAGGGTATTAATTTAAAAAGTACTCGTTCTGCTCCTTCTGAACTAAAGTTGTGCAACTTTCTTTACAGGCAGGTCACAATAAGACCGACCATTCACCGCGACTCTTAGGCCTTAGCTATAGCCATGCGGAATACTAAACCGTAGAAAATTTATTTATATTTTTTTGACCACTTAAGCCTCATGGTCTAAGCAAATGATATATAATTTTTCTAGTTAAATAATTTATTTATTTTTCCGTACGAAAAACCCATCAACTTCCCAGTCAATTCAAAAAAAAAAAAAAAATCATTCCACTGAAATGTTTCATTTCTCTACTGTTCCATCTGTCAGGATGGGTTTTCTGATAGATAGATGTTTTCTGGCAGAATTTTCGCTATGACCTCCTAAACGTAAAAAAAAAACTCATTTTCACACTGTTCCAAACTTTTCGGTTGCATTTTACGTATGTATGGCTATAACTGAGGCCTTAGACAAAACAGCCATCGGTTGCGATTCGCAGATGAACTCGCGGGTGAATGGGAAATGGAATACTCTTCCAGGGGACGAAATGGAAATGTTCTGCTAGTTAGGATTGGAGACGTTCAGGTATCTAGTTTAGTAAGTCTGACACCTGTCTGACTAGATACATCTCGGTTTTGATTGGCTGAAATCGGTCTTATGAGCAGCTGTTTCAGTTGACGTTTATGGAGGAGTAGCCGACGAATCTAGTCAAGAAACTCGTGACTGAGTACTAATGTCGTTTTCCATTGGGATAAAAAAATCCCTTTTTTCAGATTCAGAGCAGTTTTTTCTGCTCTCGATATCAGCTGGCTGTCAGATTTCATGTTCCATTTTCCGGAAAAAAAAATCACTGTTTTAAGAGTCAGAGCAAAACATTTGCCATTTGTCAAACTTTAAAGTGTGTTTACTTACGTTTTCATACGAGAATTATGTGAAAAATAGAGAAAAATTTACATTTGGCCGCTGCACTTCATATCAACAAAAATTGAATGGAATCTTATGAAGACAAGTTGCAATTTTAGGATAGTTGACTTTTAAAACACGCACCACCACAAATGCAAAGGAAGAAAAATCTCGTTTTATGTTCCATTGCGCACGAAAAATCTGAAATTTGAGAGCAAAATATGAAATTCCAAATGGAAAACGACATAAGTTGACAGTTCGGATATGTGGTTGACGTAGAAAAAGTGCATTCCCGACCAGTCTAGTTTTTGCGTTCATATTACATTGTTACATAACTATAACTAATTTCTTGAATGTGTCCTTTGTCTACCACTATTAATCGGCTTTGATATACTGCTAGGGTCCTGCGTCTCATAGGTACCTAGCTACGAAAATGTAAATTTATCCTCTCCAGCACTATTCTCATTACCAAAAATGCGGTATTCTACTAGTCAGAGTCACATTACTAGCTTACAAAAAGTAAGCCAGAGGTTCGGTAGTTGCATAGAACATAATTATTGTATAATCGATCTCCTGCACTGCATCTCCTTAAACGATGTAGCTAGTTCTAAAAATGCGAAATGAAACAGAAAAAATAATTTAAAAATCCTCGATTTAAACTCTGATACACCCCAATCTTAATTACAGGTCTTCCTAAGGAGCAGCATTATCCTATTGACACTTATCGTTCTCATCAGCATCAATATCGTCCGAATCAGCGGACAGTTTGTGGAATTCTTTAACAACTACAAGAAAAACCACATCGAAGATGAGGTTAGTTACCCTTTTCTGCACAAACTAATTAACTACATTTGTTGGACAGTTTAATTGCTCGCGGATGCTGTAAGCAGTATTTAGCTTTAAATTAATGCCTTTGGGTTTTTTCTTATACGTATTCACGGGTACCTATATGCAATGACCTCTGGCTTTTGTGGTGCAATGGAATTCCGGATAGAGAACGCAATATGACCTTGATTGTGGTTCAAGATATGTTCAGCATCTGGATTGCAAGCTTTTACTTTTTCTTCTGAACTTGGTTTTCCAGATTAATTACTCCTTTCGCTACTTCATCGATCATCCTGACAGTGGTGTTACTCTGGATCATTGGGAGGACAGACAGGGTAATCGGGTCAATGGCAGATATGGTCTACTAGAACCAGGTGGATATGTGAGAGATGTTCACTATGAAGTGGATGGCGACAATGGATTTAAAAGTGTTGTCCGGACAAGAATGCCAGGTATGTTTAAAAAGAAATACTAATACGTGTATGACATTATGCGGTGTATTTTCTTTTTCTTTTTTTCAGGAAGTAGAAGTCACCATGTTTTGTATGTCCTTAAATCGCAGCCAAAAGAAGCACTGAAACGGGCCGAGGCAGTTGCATTTGTTCAATAATATAAAAATCATTTCAGAGCACACTCGGTATAGTTTATTAATTAAAAAACTGTATCATTTGTATAAAACTATGTACGCGCAGATGTTTAAATTTAAACTTAAAGTACCAACGTATTATGAGATAGCGCTTCAACAATCAATGAACAGTACATCACGTATAGGTTATAACCGTCTACTTACAACGGATGGAGAAAGCAACAAAGCTTCTATATGAAATAAAAAAAAAAACAACAGTAATTTGAGTTTTATGACATTTGATAACAGATTCATTATTTTTGGATATTGTTCTTATGTCTAGTTTCGAGTATATGTAACCAATATAACTTTTGAAATCCAAGCATTGATAACTTCTTATAAAGCCTAGTATCCCGCTCGCGCTAAATTTTAGCGAACCTAGTCTCCACTTTGTTTCTCCACACCGAAGATAAATAATGGTCGCTAACAAATTACACATGATATAGTTGGGACAGAAACTAGGTATATGTTCAGGGCAGATATCAGTAAACGTAATTTTAATTGCACATGTAACATAATTAGAATTTTCAAATTTTAGACTTCAAAGACATCGAAGTAATTGACTATCTCCAAAACAAAGATTTTTCCTGAAACTTCCATATTTTTGGTCCGTTCCTCCACAGGCCCGCAATTCTATTTTTTTTTTTTTCATATCATGGAAAGGGTTTTTTTGTTCTGTTTTATCTGCAGTTCCCTCCAAAAATCCAAGCTAAACACAACCTTTTTTGCTCCGTTTTTTATGTGAAATGTATAGTCGATTAACCAGACATTAACTTCACTAACCAAATAAGTGGAGAATTTTCATCGGCCCATCTATCTTTTAAGTACGCCGGAAATATTTAGGTCTAGCCTTCTTAAGTCAATTAGTTTTCTCCTCAAGCTTAGTATGCTGCTCAAGCTAAATTTTCGCTACCATACAAAATTCTCTTCAAAATTTTAGCGAATCCATCTAGCTGCGTGGTACGCTGCTCGAGCTAAATAATCAAACTTTTATATCAAAATGTACTTCAGGTATCTGTCAAAACTAAGCGTGCCCATTTAATGGGAAGGTACGTTTTCTTAAGCTAAATTTTGACAGATCGCTTTGGCAATTTTGTATTGCGGAGAATGGGAAGTAGGCGAGGATGAGTTTTTTTTTAATAAATACCTCGACGAAGAACGCCTAGAATCGGAAATAGTTGAAATCAGAGGGTTTTGAAGTTTTGAAGTAAATTATTTTGAAAGAACAGCTGTTTTCAGACAATTATCCGCGGTGTGCTTTATGTCAAAATTTAGGTAGGACTTTAGCTGATTTTTGGAGAGAAAAGTTGGAGACCAGATAAAATTTAGTTTCACTTAATTTCTTTAATTTCAACACCAAAATTAGATTGTTAAACATACTTTCTAATTATTGAAATTGTTGAATTCGTTAAAATTTTAACTGAATCTGACTGTCTGTCAAAACGTTTATGTAAGCAACCGGAAATAACAAAAATGAATATACATCCCATCAGCGATCTGTCAAACTAAATACCTAAAGCAGAGACAATAGGCGTTTTTCTTTTTTCGTTCAGAGCACAACCTGAACTGTTATACAAAAAGTTTGTGTTTCTTTTTTAGCTCAGATACATCAGAGCTCGAATTTGTGTTTCTTTTTTCGTTCAGAGCATGATCAGAGCGCGCTCTACGAGCTCAGAATTAATTGACCGAGCAGGCTGAGTGAAATGCTGATTACACATATACATTCACACTTCCAGTCATATTTGAGAGAAAAGAAAAACAGGAAAAACAGAAAATCATCAGGACGATCTGAGCACGCTCTGTTCAGAGCGCGCTCATATAGCTCGAGCTCAGTTCAGTGCTCAGCTCTGAACTAAAAAAGAAAATCGCCTAATACTTGTATTGTATAGGCGTTTTTCGTTTTTAGTTCAGAGCTGAGCACTGAACTGAGCTCGAGCTATATGAGCGCGCTCTGAACCGAGCGTGCTCAGATCGTTCCGATGATTTTCTATTTTTCCTGTTTTTTTTTTTTTCTCAAATATGACTGGAAGTGTGAATGTATATGTGCAATCAGCATTTTACTCAACCTGCTCAGTCAATTAATTCTGAGCTCATAGAGCGCGCTCTGATCATGCTCTGAACGAAAAAAGAAACACAAATTCGAGCTCTAATGTATCTGATCTAAAAAAGAAACACAAACTTTTTGTATAACAGTTCAGGTTGTGCTCTGAACTAAAAAAGAAAAACGCCTTATATAGTATTGTCTCTGATCTAAGTTATAGGGTTCTAACGACCCCTATGTCACGTAGTAAGAAGTCGAAAAGCAAGTTATCTTATTTTGATTTTAAACTACTCATACTAACGAAAGATTAACGTAGGTAAGTACAAGGCTGAAACCAAAAGGAATTAAAGATTTTATTCGTTTTTCTCATGTTTTATGGAAAATACATAGCGCACGTCCGCCGCTCCTAAATCATTCTGCATTCTCCCTTCCATCTCTGAGATAAATGGTTTTTAATTTGTCTGTTCTAAACGTACCTACACGAATAAAAGAAAAATACGGTCGCAAATACGTCATAGTCTTTCTTTATAACACCTTGTTGCGAGCTCTCCACAAAATGAACTATACTCAACTGTCAAATCAAGTTCATCCCGATTCATTTCTCCAACTGCCTCATGTTTGCCAACATTTCAGCAAAACGTGCAAAAAAACGAAATTGGTAGCGCTGATTTCACATTTTGTTATTTACCAAATTCTAGAGTAGAAAATAGAAATTCTTGTGCGTTCCTTCTTTATCGTTTGATGTGTTTTCTTATTGCTATTTGCTAATTTAAAGCAGTGTTTATAGACATCACAAAAGTAAATATTTTGTTATCGTAATTTGCTTTGTTAAACTAGTCCTATGTGTTTCTAATTTTCAAACAGATAAACAATTCATCCCAAGATTACTGCAACACTTTTCCAGTTCTTTGCTGAAAAAAAGGCTGCTGCTTGAAACAACGACGTAATCATATCATTATACGAAAACAAAATATTCTTGTAATATACGGAAAAATTCAGGTAAAACATCACATTCCAATAAACATAATTTTATCGCTGAATCCCCTATCAAACCGTGTTTGGGCATTTCTTCCATAAATGGAAGACGACGTCATCTACCAATTAGAACTAAAAAAAAAAAATGTCGAAAGACCTTCGGCTGTGATTTTAATTTTTACATGATGAACATTCCAGTTGCTAGTGGAAGTTTTACGAAACGAAACTTTCGTCAACGGAATTGAAATTATTTTAATTACCCAGCGAGTAACTGCACTGCAGTGTTTTATGTCCGATGGGGTGGCCCTACGGGTGAATGCAACGCCCTCCCATTTTTTTTTTTTTTTTTTTGCAGTAACGTCTATCGTCGCCGTCATTGCTGTTGTATTGTTGATTAATTTATTATTTAGGCTAATATAATATTCATCGCGACGCTTGTTTGTCATCGTTGGTGATGTTCTGCTGGTGTGGCTGGCTAGCGTGTTGTGTATGTGTGATAATGTACTTTTATTAATAGCAAACCATACGACCAGCGCTCTTGGCCACATCCAAACTTCAACGTAAATAAAAGCCAGCCGTAGCGGAATGGCTAGCTACTTAGGTGAACTAGTCTCGGTGGGTAATTAGATTGTTGGCATATTCGCTAGCGAAAGTACATTTCGATTCAAGGGGATAAGGTGCTCGATTGGCGCACCGCTTTATTATTGATTTTGTTTAGCAATTTTACTGTAACTTTGATGCGCGAAGTGGTGGTGCCGGACTACTCATTGGTGTTAGTTACCTACTTGAGCTTGAGCTCCAGGAAATATTCTATAATTAACAATTGTGATTAAGTTTAAAGGAAACTACACACAAAAATCGTAAAAGGCCACCAGATCTGTTTTGTGATAATTTGTTTAGTCTTATCAATAATTTGAGCATGTAAACCTCAGATCAACATTTCGTTATTCTTGAACCAAATTTTTAAATCTTGTCTATCAATAAATCGCCTTTTAAAACCGATTTTTACATTTGCAGACAAGGGAAAATGAGTAAAGCTCCAGGACCAACACCACCCCAGTACACGTATGTGCCACCACCGTCGGCTCCTCCGAGCTATCAGGAGGCGATTGGCGGTGTAAAGCCCTCCAGTCCGTTCACACCGATTGTTCAACCGGCCTCCGACACCACTATCCTGACAACGGTTGTGCCGATCGGACGTGCTGCCACTCACATGATTTGCCCCACTTGCAATGCCGAAATAGAAACAACCACCCGCACTGAACCGGGCTTGATTGCATATCTATCAGGCTTTTTTATCGCCTTACTAGGGTATTTTCTACAAAAGCAATCGTAAACACAACTAACTTCTGTACTTTCCTTTCAGTTGCTGGCTAGGATGCTGCCTCATTCCATGCTGCATTGACGAATGCATGGACGTACATCACACTTGTCCCAATTGCAAATCATATCTCGGTCGTTATCGACGATAATCCATTCAAAATACCTGTTATTCCACCGAGAACAAGTACCGCTGCCCATGCCGCAACGATCTAAGGAATGAAACATTTCCATTTCGGGCGACAAACAAAAAAGAATAGAAACAGTTTTCTTTTGTTTTTAATTTCGTTTTATATCTTAACTTCTTATTTTGTTGACGAATAATTTATTTTTAACTGTTAGTAATATTAATCAACGACAGTCATTACTGATCTTGATCCTTTTTAGCAAGGACATCTCATTGTGTAGCTCAAATACAAGTATCCACATTATACAAATCGAATGGCACAATATCGTAGAAGTTTTCTTCCCGAATTTTATAAATTTTTTTTACTGCTTCGCCCAACGCCCATTTATTCACGAGCTGCTTTTTAGGCTTCTTTTTTTTTTACAACCAATGCATGCATTATTACTGCCTTTTTTTGATTTCATGTGTTGTGGCCTTTAACCAGAAAGGCGAAACAAAAAAAAGTAAGAATCTAATTTTTGAAGATGAAACGCAAAGACACTTGTTTTTCTAAGATACAGTGCCTTGTAACATCAAAATTAGCAACACAACATTGTTTTTTATAACATTCGAGTGATTACTGTTCATACAATTATATTTTTTATTTTATTTTTTCTAAGAAACAGGCACAGATCGTCGATTTTTATACACAAAATTAACCCGTACTTGATGTGAGAGTATAAGATAACACAGTTTAGTATGATGGTGTGCTTATTTGTAACTTTTTAATATGTATCGATTTATTTATTCCTTTTTTGTAATAATGGACTTTTATTAAATAATAAAACTGATTATGATAACAATGATTTTAGTATTTCATTTTCTCTTTTCTTGGGTAGCTTCTAGAATGTGGGTTCGTGAATTAACTTCGAATCGATCCATCGCGTAACTTGTTATCCATATCCAACCTTGTTAAATATGATTAGCGATATATCACATATTGGTCAAATTTAGAAGACTACATGTGCGTCGCTGGTCAGGGAATAAGCCGATGCGGAATACAGGCGGCGTTAATAATTAAGTACAACACTTTAAGATAGGGTGCTGCGGGTAAGTGACGTACGATTATCGCAATTGGTTAGTATTGAGCTGAGTGTAGCACGAACTAATTATCGCCTTGCCACAAACCTACACTAACGAGCTACCCGTTCACGGAATGAAGTTGGTTTTACATGTGACATCTTCACAGATGGTTCGAAAACTGTGGCCGGTGTTGGTGGCGGTGTCTTCTCTGATAGGCTAAGTCTTAGTCTCTGCTTCCGTCTTCCTGATCACTGTAGCGTTTTTCAGGCGAAAATAATGGCGATAAAAGAAGTCTTATCTTGGCTAAGGGAAAACGTGAAATCTGCTAAAGATATCCGTATCTTCTCTGATAGTCAAGCTGCTATCAAGTGCTTGGAATCAATCTCCTCGAATTCTATAACAGCTCAAGTCAGCCGTTCGTCTCTCAGAGAGATGGCGGAGCAGTTCAACATTCACCTTTATTGGGTGCCGGGGCATAGGGGAATCCCAGGTAACTGCAAGGCTGATGAACTCGCCAAACACGGAACCACACTACCTATGCTTCCAGTAAAGGATTCTCTAGGTATTCCAATCGCTACTTGCAAGCTCAAAATAAGACGCTATCGAAAAAACAAATCTTATGTGGACAACCGACTCGACTTGTCTAGCGACAAAACAGATCTGGCCAAAGCTGGATCTAAAACATTCTAGACATCTAATCTGCCTCGATAGGAAGCATATCAGTGCTACAATAGGTGTCATTACGGGACACTGTCTCATAGGCAGGCATGCAAAAGGGCTTGGCGTATTTTCTAACGATTTCTGCAGAAGCTGTCTTGACAAGGAAGAAGAAGAAACAATTCCCCATCTTCTCTGTGTCTGTCCGGCTCTCTCACATAGACGAAAACTCTACTTAGGAGATTTCTACCATAGTGATCTGAACAATCTAAAAAACATAGACATTCGAAATCTACTACGCTTCATCAGAAGCTACAACTGGTTCAACGAGTAGGAGGAATAAATACAGATTCATGTGGTATCACAAGGAACCTTATAATGGTCTAAGTGTGTCGCCTAACCTAACCAGTTAGCCGACAGCAATTTCAACCTAACCTAACTTACATGTGAAACAAAATCAGTCTTTTTCCGATTTCAGACTTTTGCGAATCAGGATTTTTACTCAGAGTTGCTTCAGAACTAGTTTGTCTACGTGTTCTTGAAATTTTTCAACAACTGCAAGGAAACGCGTTGCATCGGGTGGACTTATTTTCCTTAATTATTTATGTAAAAATGCTTAGAAATCAATCTGGGCGCAAATTTCGAATGTTTGAATATAAAATTTAACCAGTGAATGGAAAACGCTAAGAAAAGAGTCGAAGGCTACGAATACCACATCGCAGTATTGCCACTACTCTGGGTTTGCCAATAATTGTGCTACAAACATTAGGCGTTTATTATTATGCCCGCATGATCATATGGATCATTGATTTACATGGCTTCCAACAATAGTTGGATCTCTTATTATTGTTGTAAACCATGGAAATCAATGATCTATAAAGATCAAGTGGGCATAAAAAACGCCTATTAGGTACCTGTCTAAACGTACAGCATTATTTGTTCTCTTTGCCTGTGGAAAGTAGTCCTCATTTCATTCACAGGTACTTACGCTGCTATAGACCCAATCACCCCTATCGAGGTATCCGTTCGGAACGGAATTTCCTCCGGATTTGATTTTCGTATCGGAATTTTTTCCGAACGAATACCTTAACAAGAGTGATTGTCATAATTCACGATGTTTATCTGAAAATCACAGTGACAACAACAAATACATAATTAAAAACGCAAAAATTCCATTTGAATTGACTTTTATACAAATATTATAACTTTTACTTTATACTTTCGCTTTGTATTGTTTTCATTTGTTTATACATACTAATATTTCTTAAATAAACACTTATGTACTAGCATCAAAAAAATATAAAATCTAATAACACATTGTTTTTTTTTTTTATTTCATTTTAACTTGTTCTTTTGTTTCTTTATACGATTTAAATTTAATTTAAAAAAAAAATAGTTTTATTTTGTTAAAATCATCGAGTTTTGTTCTTTAATGTTTATTTCTTTTGTTCTATTCATATTATTATAATGTATAGTTAAGCTTTGCTCAGTTGTTTTGTTTAGTATTATTTTTAAAAAAGAAACATTCTCTTTGTTAATATGTATTATACTTTATATGTAGTTATCGCTTTTCATTAACAATCAATTTTAATCGTTAAACAATATTCACAGATTCACAGGGGACAAATTAATCCTTAATAAATATAAAGGTTATTCTTTTCCTATTCTTTTTTAATGATATAAATTTCAATTTAAGAATAGCATGTTAATCTTTAGCTTGAAATTGGTTGACCAAACGAGGAAAGAAAATAGATTCGTTGTATTTATTCCTTATATGGAAATGGTGCGTGTTTTTATTATACATAATTTGCATACCTACACGACAAAATAATGTTCGATTGGCTGTTGAAATTATTACACGAAAAGCAAACAGAAAAAAAAAACGATATGTTGTCTTTAACGTGTTTTTGTTCGAAATATTTAAACATTTAACATAATTGTTCTGTGGAATGATATATGATATAGAAAATATTTAAATAATTTGTATGATCTGTTGGGCTGAGTGCTTTATCGGATTGTAGTGGCTTCTGCAGTGAAACACGTGTAGTAAATCTATGAGATGTTGAATTTATTATAGCAACAAAGAGGAATGCACACGAGTGTTCAATTTTTGTACATAAGCAAGATCATTTTGTATCAGGAACTAGATATTCCCAACTTTGTTCGTTCGCTTAAAATTTTAATTTTAATTTTGTCCATTTTTTTAATTCTCCGGCTTTCTACAATTCTACATGATACCGATTATTTTACGCTACTTTAAGTTCACGATAGAAAATAACATTTTCGCATTGTGAAGGTGGAAAATATTATTGTGTTGGGGATGCACGTTTTGGTTTTATTTTTCTCGCAAGCAACTTACTGTTTTCTATCGTTTTCTAACATGAAAAAACACAAAAATAAAAGAAGTGGTTTTGCCCTATGTAAAAAGGACATATTGAAAAAAAAAAAAAAGTATGAAATAACCAATCTGTAAAAAAGAAAGTAAACTCGCAACCATTGTATAAGTTAACGCCAATCAAGTTACGAGTTCAAGCGACACGCGCAACGACATTCAACCAGCGGTACGCGCAACTAACAGCAGACATGTCGTCAGCAAATATTAAAACTATTCAAGTGAAGCTAATGCAACTCTGGAACCAAGTGGCCGTAAAGGCAAGCAATTGGAAATGAAATTCCCCTATTTTAAAAACTAAATATTAATTAGTTTAATTGGCGCCCAACATGGGGCCCAACGGCCACTTAAGAACTGAACTACAATATGAGATCTGTGAGGTCTGTTCTCTTTTGACTTCGATCAACGCCAAAAAAATCTTTAGTTTGCGATAGAACCTCCAGCCATATTTTAAAATACTCTTTGACAACGCCATAAATTTCTTAGTCGAACTAAAAAAATATTCCGATAGCCGAAAAAGTCCATATTAAACAGTCAAACTGACAGCAGCTGTATTGCAATTCTATAAAATATAATCAAATATGTTTTTAACACATTTAAACAAATCCTTAAACATATTGCCATTCTACACCTTTTTAATGTTTACCCCTATATAATGAAGTAATGTAAAATAAAAACACATTGAGACCACTACGTTAGCGAAATATTGGCTTAAGCTAATTGTCTAGCTGTGCAAAAGTGTCAAAATTAGCAACGCATTTGTGTTTAATGTAAAACAGATTTCATAAGTTTTTTAAAGCATCCAAATACACCTTTTTGAAGAATTTGCAAGCATTTAACAGCTTTTCTCGAAACGAACATTTGTATTAAAAAAACTTATGACAGTGCTTAAGAAAAATAAAATCCCAATAAAACGTTCGTAGCAATTAAAAAAATATATATAAAACCCGTTCATAAACAAATTGCTTATGAGATATTCTTCGAGAACAAAGAAATACTGCAAATAAATTAAAACAGTTCAGCTGCGTACCAAATTTACATACAGATCCGAATCTGATGTGGTATTCGATTGGGCTTCTTCAGATTCGCTCTCAGATTTCAGATTTCGTATGTCTAATCGAACATAAAAACGTATTACCCTTTTCACACCGCAGCGAAAACCGCAACTCGAAATTTGACGTTTTTCGTTTGACGATTCAATCACCTGTGAGACACTAGTTGTCAAATTTCTGTGTAAACTTTTTTTACAAATTTCGATCGCATTAGGTAGGTAGTCAAATAAAAAAATAAAATTAATTCAGAGCATTTAAAAACTATGTTAACCCATCAATTATTAGTGTGAAAAATGATTTTGAGTTGTGAGTTGTGACATTTGTTCGGTCAGCTGCTCTGCTGAATGTTGCAAAAGGTGTGTTTGTTTCAACAACGCAACGATTGCAAGTCGTTTTCGTGGGAAAACTTCTGTTTTCGATAAAGTTTTCGAGTGTTTTCGCGAAAACCAGGTTTTTGGCTCGTTGTGAATAGCGTATAACTTTTCTCTCTTTTTTATGTTGTATTCGTGCCTGTTAATGCCTGTCTTTGCAGCAGAAATAATTCACGAAAACGTAAACACACTTCACCAATTGTCAAACTCAAACGCACTTGTATTGGTAAATCTGAAACAAATCTGAGAAAAAATCCAGATTCGTAAAAGTGCTCTGAAATCGGAAAAAATGCGGTTGTTGTACGAAATGAACACAAAAAGTGCTCTGAGAGCGTCTAATCCAATGCCACGTGAGTTTATTACAACATATCCCAGACAACAACCCTACATAATCCAGCATATCAGTCCATCTCACGATTATTTTACAAAGAATATCACGCCGCGAATTTACCCCTGATCTAGCCTTATACAAAATCTTGCATTAATAAAAAAAAAAACGTTGCTCGTTTTTATTTTCGGATTTACTTTATTGTACACTAAAATAAAAGTCTCCCTTGCCTGTCAGCGTTGACAAGTAATTAAAAATAATAACTATAATCGTTTTAAATGAAATAACTACTTTGTTTCGCAAGCACTAGCACTATACAATGGAAAGCTCAGTTCCAACTTTCTAAAAAATAAAAATAAAATAACCTGAAGACGTTTGAAGTTCTTACAATTAAAACAAATAAAAAATATTTATAAATTATGCAACACATGGTTATTTGTTTTCTTTTCTTCTCTAGTTACCGTTACAACTAAATATTTAACTAAATATACAATAAATCAAAAATTATAACAATAACCTTTTTTTACAAATAAACATGAATTCTATAAATGCGTTGTTAGTTCACAAAACAAAAAAGCGCGCACAAAATCTAGTACAATAGTCATTCATGTGAAATACGAGTGATTTATGGCTTTGTTGTAAGCATAAGGCCTAAATGCAGTCACACTGAATAGAAAATAAAAACCATTCAGCTTTCGAAGTATGTAGGTTGTACGATTAAAGTGGAAAACTAAATTATTTTATACAAAATTACACAACACAGAGCGGGAGAATATTTAAACGATCGCGGTTTTCACGAGACAAGCTTGTGAATTGTTCCCAATACTGGAACCATCTAAGCTGTCTAAGTCTAGTGCGGTATCAATCATAGTGGTATCATGCAGCAGCCTCAAACGACTTGGTGTTATCACATCTGATTGGTTCATGGCAGCATTGGACATTTTGGCAGCATCAGAACCACCACTACCAGATGTCACTATAACATTGGGTAGCTCTTTGTCACTGTCGGAGTTTCGTTTAATCCTAGCCTTACTCGTTGACGCGTACTTTTTGCGACTGTTGACGACAAAAGCACTTACCGGATCATCCAGATCCAGATCGTCACTTAGCAAAGTCGATGACATTACCGATGAATTGTCAACGCCTGTCACCTGCTCGTCATTACCAATTGGCTTGCTATTGCTTGTCGTCGGCAGGGTATTCACAGCCGCCGTCGATGACGCTGCCGTTTCAGTCAATTCACGTTCCTCCAATAAATTTGAATATACGTGCAAACTAGGATCAGACTTATTGCTGCCGTTGCTGCTTACCGCTGCCGACGACATATTTGAATTTGGTATATTGCTATAGACGTTCTCAGACTCCGAAGCTGACTTGATAAGTCGCACTGGATCTGTCGTTGTCACTTCATTAGCACTGCTGACGCCAGCAGCTGCTGCGGCCATAAGACCTGACTTGGGACCTTTATAATAACGTGCGGTGCGAGTGCTGGACAAAAGCTTACTATCATTTGGATCAATGTAATAGTGAGCAGTGTGATAATTGGATAGTAAATTACTGTCTGTCGGATCGAATTCTTCGCTGAAAAGATTGTTATAGCTGCCACTAAGGTTATTTGGACGACCTCCAGGCGGATTTGTGGCAAGATTGGCATCGAAGTTGGCATCATCGTCTGGGGTGATTGGAGATATGGCAGCACTGCTATTATTGTCAGCAGCAGTTGTCATCAGACCGGAAGACGGTGGACTTTCCATGTTCGATAATGGAATTTCATTGTCGACCAAGTGTGCTAAACTATTGGAGTTACCTGGATGAAAGAAAGCCAATGGCCAAAGGAAGAGGGGAAGAGAAAAACAAAAAAGAATGGAATTATGAGTGAATTCGTGACTTATGGAGGGATATGTTCAAAAATGTGTGATACTTTTTTTTTGTTATTTATAAATGTGCTCAATGATTGTTTATTAAAAGCAACTACAAGTCGATTTAAAAATGTACTACAACGAGATTTTGTTTATATGAACATACGCGTTATTACAATCTTTTCGCTACATTTCCGTAAGTGACAACCAACTGTCAAATACAACCATATTCGATGGAAATATCATCTGTCATTCTAGAACAACAAAATACACAAGTTCGACAAAACTCAATAAATTTATTCATATAAACAAAGCTCACTGTAGGTAGGTATATGAAAAAATAGTAAATAAAAATAATATCACGAAAAATGCAACATAAAACCATTATCGAAATTTCGGAGCATCATAGCGTTAAAAAGCAAAAGGGGTTAAGCATTTCAATAAAAAGTGCAATAATAAACAGCTAAAACTTGTTAACAATTCCAATTGGTTGCATACGAGGAATATTTTTAAAGTTTTATACATTGTTCGGATATTATTTGCAGATGACCAGTTCATATTTATACAAAAAAAAAAAACAACAAAATCCGTAATAAAATCGTAATTTTAATCCCGCAATTACACTTGCATCAAAAGTATATTCCTTATTACTGATTCAGATGTTTCAGATGAGATCGAAGAAATTAAAACAACCTTTACATAATTACGATTCAATTTCAATGTGCTAAACGGCTTTTTAGGTTTGACAGGTAAGATGTCATTAAATCGTACCCATGTCAAAGATTTCAGTTTAGTGATATATTAGGGTGATGGGAAAATAGTGCCACACTGTTCACATTTGTTTGGAGATGGAACGACTCTTTTATATGTAGATAGAATATTGTACTAGATGAAATGTCAATGAAATAATGGGTTAACATTTTTCACAGAAAAGTAAAACTAACATTGAGCCACATTTCCTCAAAAATTATGCCGGTCAGAAAATAACAGTCAATTCAGAGCGTTATCCATAATTTCAGGTCATGAATGGCATCAATGAAGAGCTACAATTTTAGCATGCATATGCACAGATAGCGCTACAATCAGCTTATTGAAGGAAACATTTGGATTAATACATTAAGACTAGTAGATAATCTGTCGGGGAATTGCCTCTGAGAAGGAAGTCAAATATAGGGGGGCCTTGAATGAATTGAAGCGACCCCGTTTTTTTTTTATTTTATTTTTTGACAACGCAAAAGCCTTATGTAAGTGAATTTGTTAATGCAAATTGTACATATATAATTTTTATATTCAAATTGGAATGAAGTTTATCACACCGGTGATTTAAATCCTATTCTAAAATGCGTAAGTTTCAAGCTTTTAGACAGTCTATGTACACATTAAGTAAACAGGTTATTAAAACTGTGGTATTTAAACTATTTAAGAAATGCAATGTTAGTCAATAGCTAATGTTTACGTCAATCATTATCTAAACTTCGCTTACATCGGTTGGACATATTTATTAAAATAGTCAACGTAATGTCCGCATGCCTTCCAGCGAAACGCAATTTAATTTACATTTAACGGTTTTTGTTTATTCGAATTTTAAAATTTTACTTTCTAAAAATGTTATTATAAAAATAGCTGACAAATAAAAAATGATTACATGAAATTAAATTCAATTTTGTAAATCAACTCCTATTTAAATTTATATAATTTGTCTGTATATTAATCTTAAGTCTAAACCGCTTTACAGTCGTATGGTATTTATTATTATTTTTTTTCGTATCGGATATTCCTTCTAAATGCTGTGACGATTGCCCTCATTCAGCAGCGGCGACGAGACCGAGAGTACTAAATCTAGTCGGAACGAATAAGCAAAAGGGAAAAAGAAGTAAAAGATAAATGAAAACATAAAAAAACTGCGTTGACACAATTTAAATTTATTTTGTATTTTTGTTGCGTGGTTCTTGTCCAATTATGTTAAAAGTAGAATGAAAAGTAGGTAATGTAATAGAAGAGAAAAATGAGTAAAAAAAAATATCGAATTCAAGTCAAATGTCAACTCGATTTTAACCGCGTTTCACAAAACACGCACATACGAAGTTTTTCCGTTTTAAAATATAAGGTAAAGGGTTTTGCAAACATTCCGTCAAAGTGATTAGGTTTAATCCATGACATTTGTTTTTCTGTTTTACTCGAATGAAGTCCTACGCACTGTCAAATTTTATTACTATCGTTTCATGATCGCTCAACGTTCTCGCACTCGCGCAGGCTGATCTAGTAAAACTAGACGCCAGCGCACGTCGTGAAGGACAAAACACGGTTTAGTGTTTAAATTTTGACATCGAGGTAGGAGTACGATACAGCGAAGCTGACTCTATCCGTTTGTGCGTCTTAATTCTTGTCATTTAATATAATATGTGTCTACATTTTGCAGTTCAGAACAGAGCATGAACTGTCAAAAAAAGTTTGTGTTTATTTTTTCGTTCAGATTGACTGAGCACGAGCAGATATAATAATGTCCAACTGCTGATGAATGTGATCATTCAGATAATAAATACATAATTAAGTTCGCCGACATTTTGAACGATGCCGTGGTGATGGTGAAAATTACTGTCATACTTGTTTTTTCCACATGATGATTAAATCATTTTAAGTCTTCAGAGGCTAACCAAAATGTTGGTAGTTTAAAATTTTTTCTGATTTCACAAGTAGTTTAACTAAAAGGGCGTTTAGTACATTAAAAATGCCTGTGAATAAGAGGTATGAATACAATAATTTAAAACCTATGACGGTTCGCACTTATGTAACAGTTTGTTGATTCTTGTTGCAGACATTACTTTCCATTCAGTTCTTTTGAAAAGTTAGAAGAATAATACTTATATACAAAGGAGCTTAAAACAAAAGGGAAATCGATATTACGTCATTAAGAGCTACAAGTATACTACCGATTTTGAGTTAATAAATGGTTTGTCCTCTGCGATTGTGGTGGCGGCGACGCGGTGACAAGAATAATTTAAATTTACAAGTTTCATATATACATGTTGCGTTTGTTTCAGAATTGAAATAGCCAACTTAGTAAGACTGTATTCATAAATGCTGACACTGTGCCAGACTGCATACAAAGATACAAATAAAACAAAAATATGCTGGAGTTTTCGAGAGGGTTTTGAAAATTGTCTCATACTATTTACATGTCAAATCTGATTTTATTTTGTTGATGAGTCAATTTTTCAGAATCTAATACTGGCAGTTGAACCTATGCAAACAAAGACGCGTACAATCGTTGCATTTGCACAGCCTGCATTCCATTCGCAAAACGAGTAGCGAAACGTCAACTTAATGTCAAACTCTAAATTCATAAAATGTTGATTTCCCCATTTGCACCAGAGGGCACTTTGACGTGAGTTTGACGTTCCGCTAGTCATCTACCTACCAATGGAACGCGGGTATTTTGTTTCAATTAGTAGTGTGTGCCTGACAATTTTATTAAAAGTGTAGTGTCAGTCAGATAGCTATAAAAACGTTTGCCCCTCGAAAAACTACTCGCATGAACAAAAATGACAGAAAAAAACACGAGCAACAAGCTTTAAAAAAAAAACATTCTCATCAATTAGAGAATTGTTGTTAAATAGGGAAACTTCTCTTCAACTAAGCCGCAGTCTATTAATAAATAAAATAATATCTTCTATAAAGCAAACAAAAAACAAAGAAAAAACATAATGAGATGAAATATAAGTGTTGGGTTATTCCGTATTTTGTAACAAAAATGAATTCATATTTACAAAAACATTTTTTCTGTGTTCTTTTTGTTTAATGTCAACTCACCCAATGCGTAAGTAACTTTTTAAAAATTTGTTTCACCACGCGAATTAAAAATTTGACTCGCAAATGAAGCATGGTTCAAAAAATACAAAGAGAAAGAGAGAGAGAGAGAGAAAGAACAAAAAGAGAGATATAGACATACAGAGAGAGATAAAATTATGAAAGATCGTAAAAAGAATTATTTTTTGTTTCGTTTATCGTTTGCTTATACTCTAACGCACACACACACACCATATGCCAATTTCTTTTGGAAATTTGTTTGTATTTTCATTGGAATAAAAATAAATAAAAAATTGTAGCGTGTTCTCTTTGTTTATAAACGTAATGAACAATCAAAAGCAATTGAAAAAATAAATTGGGAAAGTAATTTAAACAATTCATATATTTGTTAGTATTTCAATATTTTGCTAACTAAAATTTGATGGAAAATAAGTTCTTCTTCTCTGTTACATTTATATAAATATAATTTTCTGTTTTTGTTTGCTTTACATAATAAGTGTACTCGAAGGATGCCCCACAGGGGCACTATCGATATTGCTACTACTGCACCGTTGCATTATTTATGCTCTTATGGTATTATTTACAAAATACTTTTGTTTTTTAAATATATATAAATGTTTAATTTTAGTTTTATACGTTAGATATTTATGTTTTTTCTTGTTTGTTAATTATGATTTTTATATTTGTTCAACCATTTGTAAATGTTTTATATGTTACTATCGTTTGTTTTTGTTAATTGTGTTTAGTATTTCGAGGAACTTACAGTTTCCTGTGGTTTCATGATGTGAGTTAGAAGAAAGGAACCAAAAATTATTTTTAAATTATTAGAGAACTTAAAATCACTTGAGCTGCTTTTACTTTTTTTTTTTTTCTTAGCTTAAGTTGATGTGAACATTGGTTTGGTTTTTAAATGCCTGAATATTGCTTTTTGAGGCAAACACGCTGACATTGAAAACAAAATGGCTGACGAAAACACAAGCTGGGTATTTAAAACTTATTGTAGGCACATCAAAAGAAAAACATGCAAAAAGTGCCTTGGTTTTTATTCATTCTTAAGTTAAGTTGTAAAATATGATACGGGAAGGCATGGGAAAAAGCCATTTAGTAAGGCCAAAATTCCTGGTAAATAAAAGGAGACACTCAGTAGAACGCTACCTAAATTGGGAGTTTTTAAGTAGTTTAATATAACATAGCAAAAATAAAATCCAAGTTTGGCGTTCTGTAAGGTAAAAATGTTCAAAGTTTTCATGTGCACGAATGGTTTGCTCGATGCAACAGAAGCACACCGTTAGGGGGCTTCAACACCGGATGGAACAAAACGCCTTAGACAAACAAAATAGTTTTTCTGTGTGTTTCTGAAATTTAAATACACACATTTAAATACGCGTGCCCACATTGGATAAGGCAAAACAAAGCAAGAAAACAAAATAAAGCGTTTTGTTCCATCTATTGTGGAAGCTCCCTAACTCTTTGCGGAAACGTATGAACGGTCAGATCAGATTTTCAAGAGCGGTGAAACTGTTATAAAATTAAACTTAACGACATCTCTGATGTTAGGATGAAGTTCACAAATTAGCTGATATTTAAAAAAAAATGAGAAGTAGATGTAGCTGTGGTCGCCTTTGCAGTTCGGATTCCATTTGGGACATTCAAAACTCTATTTTTATTAGTCTGACAGCAGGCAGAAGTCTAAAATGTCCGAATACTTATGTCGTTTTCCATTGGGACAGAGAAAAACTCTCGAAATCAGCTGGCTGTCAGATTTTATGTTCCATTGGCCGCAAAAAAAAAAAAAACACTTTTTTTAAGAGTCAGAGCAATTTTGCGAACCTCGATTTCTGAGCGATATTTACACCTATTTGCACTAACACCAAAACATTTGTCATCTGTCAAACTTTAAAGTGTGTTTATGTTTTTAGACGAGAAGTCTGTGACCAATAGAGAAAAAATTGCATTCGGCCGCTGCAATGGATATTAGCATAAATTGAATGGATTCTTATGAAGACAAATTGCATTTTAAGAACAGGTGACTTTTAAAACACGCACCACCACAAATGCAAAGGAAGAAAAATCTCGTTTTATGTTCCATTTGGGGCGAAAAATCTGAAATTTGACAGCAAAATCTGAAAATCCAATTGGAAATCGACGTTATTGAATTTTTAAACAGTTTATTCAGTTGACGTTTATGAAGGAGTGTCGCTAATAAATGTAGTCGCAAATTTCTGTGAAAGGTGAAGTTATAGGCAAATATAGTTTGTACGCGCAGAAAAGATCTATTCGACTTAAAACGACTAGAGTTTTGAACGTGTACATTGATATTGGTGTCAATGTTTCAGTAACTGCTGACCGGTCCAATGCTTCCAAATAAATTCAATAACATTAAAAAAATAAACCACCCAATGTATCACACCAACAGAAAACTGTTCGTTTTTCACATGAAAATTTATTTTGTTTTTAACATGAAATTCGAAGATTTGTTTCTTATTTTGAAAATTTAAAATTATGGAACACTATACTCGTTTGGTGGAAAATAGGAGTATCAGTAACAAAACTGATCATATGAGTTATGATCATGGCAGTTCTATTGGCTGTTATAGTTCTATATATAAAAATGTTATCTTTGTGTTCTGTTTGTTAATATTTGATCGGCTCGATTCGACGAGTTTTTGAAACCGCAGTTTATACATTTATATATTTTGTTAAACAAAACTTAAGTCGATGTAAAGAAAAGCTCAAGTGATGTACGAAATTACGAAATGAATGGTCCAACGGCCCAAACAATTCAACCAAGGACAGTTCGCTAACACAGTTTGCAGAAATGATAAGTTACAATATAACTAAAGCTGTTTATTTTTGTTTGTTAAATATGACTAGAGTTTGTTAGCTTATGCACAATGTATTAAGATTTCTAGGTTTTATTGGTTCGATAGAGTGCTTTTTAAGTGAGTTCTCGAATTTTGTTCCGATGTGATTTTTCTTTTTTAATTTATTTTATTTGTTGGTTTTCTTATTTATTTTAAGGCAGAGTCCGGAAGTTCAACATTATCTTTATGTAGAAAAACAGAAAGAAAAAAAAAATACCCTACAATTCTGAAAGATAACTTATAGTAACACAACTACCTTGTACTTGTATCTTATAGATAAAAATGAAAACAAAATGACAAATAAAGGCAATACAACAAATCGACGAGGACACGTTGTAGTAGTTGAATACCAAGAAAACGGTAATTGTTGAGAAACCAAAAGGAAATCAAAATGCGAATGAGACACTACTTGAATGAGGTACTATGAAGAATCACTTGCGGCAGCATCTTCAATAATCGAATTGAGGTCAATGTTGAATGAGTACTCGTAGAGATTTGAATAACGATCACGTTCCTTCCACGGACTCCTATGATTCATATAGAGATTTCGTTTGCTAACACGAAATATTTGACTATCCTTGATCGATTGATCGTCGTCACAGGGTTCGCCGCCACCACCGAAATCGCATTCACGAATCGTTAGACGATTCGTTGGACTTTTCAATTCGAACATGACCTCTTGGTGTTTGTATCGTGGACGCATCGGTAATGGTTGGTATTGTGTTGTGGCCTTTGTTGAGTCCACCGATTGGGTACTCATACGACGGACAGCACGATTTTTATGAAATGGATAGCGCGCTAAATTCGTATCGGAACTACGTTGTGGCGAATAATATTTGAATTCGCTTGGTACTGGCGGTGGAGGGGCATTTGTTGCCGTTGCTATTGTTGTTGTTGTATGATGCGAAGTCATTGAACTACTACTATGCGGATTATTAACGAGAGTTCTGTGCAAAAGCGGTAGTGGTGAATTCCGATCGAAAGACGGCGATAATGGTAGTTGCATATTTTTCTTTAAACGATAAGCAGCTGATGCTGCTGCAGCCGAATGTTGTAGTGACTTACCGTTTTGTAAATTGTCATAGCTGCGCGGTCTGTAGACACTGCCACCGCCTAGACCTAGACCGCCACCGCCAGAACCTAAGGATGGATTTGACTGCTTGTGTGGATTGATAGTGGGTAATGAGGCAAGTGTTTTGTAATCCAAGCAGCGCGCGATAACGTGATGGTGTAGGAGATGGAATAAAGAAAAAAGAAATAACAAAATGTGCATATAAGCAAAGAACTGTGCTGAATATAGAGAGTAGTTAGGATATGGGATATTTACCTCATCGTAGAGCCGGGGTTTCATATCGCCAATACCACTGGCGCTGAGCATCGGTTGGCTGGTGATCATTCCCGTTTGTGATGAGCTAATGACCTCTGTTAGCGGATTTCGTGCATTCGTCATGGAAGATTGGTGCATTTGGAAAATGAAGTCATCGGTTGCGATTCCCCGTCTAGAAGAAAAAGCAATGTATCAGGAAAGTAACCATTGGAGGTGAAATATTTAGTAAAAACAATCAAATTGAACTTGAACTTATGTGGATGACTGATCTTGTTGGAAATATTATGAATAACAATGAGTTTCTTCGATTATGATAGCGGTAGGTGCTTTCTTCGTTAGCTAGAAGTTCCAAGAATCAACGTTTTCCGTGTCATTGTTTTGGCTTAGAAACCACCTTATGTTAGGTTAGGACAATAAACATAGGTTACAAAATATTGAGATGACTCTGATTTAATTTATGAGTAGTCAGGGAACAGCAAATCATCTGCCACGAAAATAAAACTCTCGCTGCCGACTGTGGTCCAGTTAACATGGTATCGTGATTTTATTTAAATTCCATGACTAGGTCAGCAGGTTGAATTATACAGTCAGTCAGTATTCGTGAAGATTAGCTCAATTGAGTCGTATACACAAATTGACAGCACACACCACCTGACTTAGAACAAAGCAAATAAAATATTCCCAAAAATAGTACGTATACGCCACCGATGAATTCAAATTCAATTTGCAAACAAAATAGAAAAACAATATGTCTTACCTATCGATCAACGATGGAGTCATTGGACCACACAGTATGTGAAAACAATTAAGGCAAATATTTCCCCGTGAGTATGGATTTACTGCACGTTGTCCACCCTTCGATGAAAATGATCCTTTCAGCTAAAGAAATCAAGAAAAAAAAAAAAAGAATAAAATCATTTAATTCAGTTTGGAACTACAAAACTTACATCTTCGTTTGTTGTCTGATCACTGGTTGTGAGATACGTATGGAATCCTGCCAGTCCGATCACGGACCATATCGAAAAGAAACATATGAATGTTACAATCACAGTGAATGGAGCTTTCTTGATCACTTCGAAAACTTCGGTGTGTTCGGTTTTCATTACTACAACGATTAAATTATTTCCATTATTATTTTTATATATCAGTGAAATAGTTGCTTATACTTACATAAAACTAAATGCGTTACTGAACATGAAAATATAAATACAGCTAGAAATGCCAATGACACTAGAAACATGTAAAAGAAACGATAATTACGCTTCCCCACACAGTTTCCCACCTGAAAGTTGAATAAAAATTGTAATAGATTAATTTCTGTTCCTACATATAGGATGTAAATTTAAAAAGGTTAAAATAACAAAGATAAATTGTAGTTTTTGAGCGATGGAGACCTTAACTGTAGTGCATTTATGAATTTTAAAAAAGGGCCTAATTCTGTATTTCATACATTTTGTGGTGGAAACTTTTGTCGCACAATTAATTGGACCGTTGAAGTTGTACAAGTGTACTAGGTTAGTGAGCGTTATCTACTTTTGGATCCACGAGTTGCTGGCGTTAGTGAGCCGCAATAAACTAAAAAAAAAGTGCGTATACGCCACCGCAACATACAACTTCCTATAATTGCTTTTTGAAACTGTAGAGTGCCATGAGCAAAAGTCAAAGTCGAAGAACTAGCTATTCAATCGGCAAAAAATAATTGCCGGTGTCCAGCTCGTAATAATTCCCTGACTTATGAGTGCGGGATTCTCCCACTAGATAGAAAAAAAGGACCCAAAACCGCGAGTCCCATAGTGCGTTTTGTGTTGATTTGTCATCTCTATGGAGCAATACCTCTTTTGAATGCGAGTAAGGCAGTCAACTCCATAATGCTTTCTTCTTTAAGGAACAATACTCGGACGGTACACAAAGGTAGAAAGCCAAGCCAGGCGAGAGAAGTTAAAAAATAAAACGAATAAAAGCCTTCAAAGAGAAAACTCGTTTTGTCAACACCAGCTTCACGAAGACGAACAACCTTCATTGAGCATAATGAGACAGATCCCCAGGCGGTCATCTTTTACTTTTCCCCCCGCCTCAGCCCACCACCAACACCAACGACGGCGTTTATTCATGCGATAGTCACATCAAATTAAATTGAATAAAAATAATATGACGGCAGAAAAAACAAAACCCCAATCCCATTTCCATCCGTTTTAACCACATTCAAAGACAATGATGTGGGACATAAAAAAGAACAAAGAATTTTTAAAACAGAGGGGATAAAATAAAATATATAAAAAAAAAAAAAACCTACTCACCCAAGGACAATGATGATCGAAACGGTCTACACAATTATCACATAGACTGCAATGTGATGCCCGAGGTGGCCTAAAAATCTTACATGTGAAACAATACTTTAATTTGACCGTTTGTCCTTTAACGAGGACCTCTTTTGTTCTCGGCGGAGGTCGATATGTGGGACTGTTGAGTGAGTTTGGCACTTCTAGAAGAAAGAAAAGAGAAAACTGTTTTATTTTTTGTATTTTTTCCCTACTTTCGCATCTCAAAAGTAGGCATCCTTCTCCAAGGATGTGTATACATTCTAGCATCAGTAGCAGCAGCACTTACCAATTTGTTTCTCAATGTATGCAGCTTCGTCTTGCGAAGCCCGAGGGATTACACCAGGATCCGTAAACGTTGTCCGTAGTAAGGAACTCATTGTGAAGAAATATAGCACAGCGCCAACAACTGGAATAGCTGGGGTTATTCTCATCGCTAAAAAAGGACAACTGCAACGAGTAGGAGGACGTACAGAACAAAGACATACAAATGAACAAAAAAAAAAAAAAAAAAACACGACTGAAAGAAATTGAAATGTAAATAGATGCACAACACAATCGTGCGGCATATCCAGCGCATCTTCGCCACATTTCACTGTCAAAGGATCTGGGATATGTGTGTGCGCTCTATATATCTACAAGTATTTTATGTTCATTTGAAGGACAACTTACTCGAATCCAAAGAAGAGTGCACTCGTTCCCGTAATCAGCACACACGTCAAATAGAATACTCCAGTGTGCGGTGCTGACATTAGCATACCATCACAATAGAATTTATTCCTGCCGGCAAAGAGTTCCCATTTCCTGGTAACTCTGGTGTTGGGCGCCATCGTACAGCAACACAATAAATTCATTGAAGGGACGAGAGTAAAAGGAAAAAAACCAACAAACAAACACAGCCGCTGGGGGTATAATTTAATTCGTCTACGCTCTCAACGCCGTTGTAATGTCCTTTGTTGTGTCGTTTTCCTTTGCGCGCGTGTGTGTGTGTGCCTGTGTATACGGAATGGAGTGGTGGAGGCCAGCAGTCAGTCGTGTAGCCGAGGTTATGGTGGTGCCACAGATAAATCGAATTCGAAATTGAAAACGAATTCAGTTCGATTCGCGCTTAAATGTCCTCTCATCAAATGGCAGAGATTGTTGCTGCGGTTCGTGTTACTACAATGGCGACGACAACGGTGGCTATTGCAAGGATATACGACATTATCACAACTCACAGACATTTGGAATCATCACGGATGGATTTTGACGGGGCGGGATGTATTGTGTTCGTGTGTGGACTTATTGAAATTAAAAAATATAAATAAAAATTTTAAAGAACACCGGGAGACTAGGGATTTCGCGCGGCAATTTGCTGTTGAGATCCTTTTTTGTTTTGTTTTCTTTGTTTCTTTTTTGCGTCGTTTCCTTTCTTGTCGCTATCGTTCCGCTGTTTAAATAAATTTTGTGTGTGCTGGGTGTGTTATGATGGAATAATGTTATTTGAACCGCATGCCAATAGCTAATCCTGCTGCCACCAAACGGGGGTTTTTCTTCTGCAAATGAGATAAGCAAACCAAGTTGATTGATTAGATTTAAACAATGATTCGGTATTGGGTTTCAGTCGCATTAAATTAAGGAGCCGGGAGGGGGCAGAAAAGGATGACAGACTCTTCAGATTATGTCGACATCGTAAGTGGTCGGTAAAAGACAGAAGGACCAAAGACGCCTGTTTGGGGATAAAAAAAATGGGGGACAGAGAAATTCAATTTAACATACGCACGAGTATTATGTTTGCGGATGTTGATTTAATACCAGCAAACAAATGGTTCTAATTGAAAACGTGCAAATGGGCCTGTAGAGTTCTATGTAGAGTTCATAATAGGAAGATTTTCACAGTCAAGTAAGTTTATTGTCGTTTACTCTAGTAATTTGCAAACATATTATTCATATTCGACATATTGATCATACCCATTTTTATAATAATACACTACACATGATGTCGATTCTACAGGGCCTATTGGTTTATTGTAAAGAAGGAAAAATGTAAGGGCGTCCTGAACTCATATAGCTCCTCATTTCGTCTCATCTCGAAAGGAGTAGGTACCTATTTAACTTAGATTTATCTACTTAATTTTGGAAGAAAACTGGACAGTTGAATATAAACTGTTTAATTCGCGCTGCTATTAAGTGGTAACTTTAAATGGCGACTTCACAGTTTTGGTGTGTTTTGATATGTTACAGCAAGGGACATTTGTATCTTTGAGACGCGTAACACGTTCTCTTGAAAACCAAAATTATTCAGTCTAAAGAACAGCCATGGCTTACCGGACATATTCGTCGACTTTTTTATTTACGCGATCAGACCTATAACCCATGGAAGCGTTTCCGCCTTGATGAGTTGCGACAAATGTACCGATCACTTCGCAACCAGGTTGTAATAGCAATTAGGAACTTAAAGTTCGAAGTATATTCGAAACAACTCAATCCATTACTCGGTTGTCGTAAACTGTGGAGTATTCTTCGTAGCAATGGCATCGCCAAGCCGAAGTTGAATCGCTTTTAAAATGTCGATTGCAATGTACTAAATCGGCAATTCGCATCTTCTACTTCTAATGTGCTGAGCTCAGTAAGTGATTCACACAGGGTTTTAACAATTCAATCTGAACCCATTGTACCTTTACTCGGTTTTCGAAATGTCGATTGTGCTGAAGTCGTTAAAAGTCTGCTCTCTATTAAGCCCTCTGCAGCCGGGCTCGACGATATAAATCCTCAATTTTTGAAGCTCATATTGCAAACTCTCATCCCGTTCATTACCCATATTTTCAATTCAATTTTAACTTCAGGCGTATACCCCTCACAGTGGAAAATGGCTAAAGTTGTACCTATACCAAAAAATGCAAAGCGTAATGAATTTATGGCCATATCATCAATATTACCCTTTTTATCGAAAGCGTTTGACAGAGTATTACAAAAGCAAATGAGCCTTTTCCTCGACACCAGCAATTTGATGATAACACAACAATCTGGTTTTAGTTGTATAACCTCCCTAGTAGTCAAACTACTTGCTTCTTACTTTTCAGGTAGAAAGCAGATTGTTCAAGTTGGTGATGTTCAATCGGATGTCATTTCGACCCTAAATGGTGTCCCACAGGGTTCCATTTTGGGTCCACTTTTATTATCGTTGTATGCCAACGATCTACCATCTATCACCAACCATAGTAAGGTTGAAATGTTTGTCTGAAACGAATGGTCTCCTGTTAAACCCTGCGAAATCAAAGTGCCTGGTCATCTCATGAGATTCATTGGACTTATCGTACTTTACCTCCATAATTTTGAATAACTGTCCTATTGGATATGTTGAAACGGCCAAACATCTTTGTATGGTCTTTAATCGTAAACTGATTTGGGATCCCTTACCACTGAGCGTCAAAATTTCATTAACTCCATTCGTCTATGGAACTCCCTACCGCGTCCTATTAGAAGAATCAATAACACAAGAAGGTTTCAAAATGAATGAAGAAAACATCTCTCAATTTCAAATTAATCTCATTTTATTGTTCTTTCTAGTAGTTTTAATTTTGATAATATATATTGTAGTATTATTGAATTACTCGTCTACCTTTGTAGCTTTTTTTTTTAGCAGAATATAGCTTATCACTAATTTATAAGATAAATGAAATAAATGAAATAAAATGAGAACGAAATGAAATAATGGTTACAAAAATGTCAAAAAGTTACCATCTTATTGGAATGCTTTTACCGATACAAAATTGAGTCGAATAAACCACGTGGGGATTATAATATAAAGTGAATTTGGATAATAGTCACAAATTTCTACTTGGGAAATAGAGCGCTGTCTGGAAGACTAATTTTTGACACAGAAAACTGGATGTATTGTAAGTCTCTATGCTCTTGATAATATGGCAAACCAAACTGAGCACAAATCAGCTGTCAAAATATTTGTCACTGTGCGTTGAAAGGTCTGTTCCTTTACTTTTGTAGTAAGAATGGAAAAGACTGTCAAAATAGCAGTGGTGGGGATAAATTCTCTCACAGAGAGAGGCGCTTACGAAAAAGTTAGGGAACGCTTTTGTAGTAATTTATGAAAAATGACAGATAAATAATTCAAATATTCAAAAAATTGTACAAAAAGTCGTTAAAATGTCTGATAAAATCGAGAATCTAGCTAACTTTATTTTGATGAATCCGAGTATGTAGAAAAGTTTGTACTGATTGAACTACAAGCATTCGAAAAGAGGAAAAAGCGACACTACATGAAGAATAACATGGAGGAGATTGTTCCTTGTTCCAGCGAGGAGGAATTTCGTCGACACTTTCGAAAGAATCTTGAGGAGAACACTCAATTTTATTTTGCCGCCTGTTGATACGATTTTAATACGCAAAAAATCAAAAAATAATCCACGCATATGCCAAATGGGGTAATATATTGCTCTCTCGAGGACGCTCTCTTTTACGAATTTTTCGAGTTAAGTTAAAAATTCGTAAGAATTCGTAAGAATTAGTAAAAATTCGTAAGATTTAAAAGTAAAGGAACAGACCTTATTCATACCACAAACTCACAAACTGTAGAAAAAAAACACCCTTTATCCTTACACTAGCCAAAGATAACATCGCAAACAACAAGTAACCTGAGGTACAAATACACAGAGCATTTGCATTTGCATTTGCTTGTGCAAGGAACATACATTTATGTCTCCTGCTTCTGAGATCGCCTTACAGTCGCCTGAAATTTGAACTCCATTCGAAAGGCAATTTTGACATCAATTTACCTGTTACATGCTTCTTCTTGGCCTTGTAGCACTTGCTGTTTCTATACACAAACTGATTACATTCAAACATATGGAACACATCACGGCTGCACATGACCAAGCCAACTAATATATGCATTATGCATCCTCAAAGCCTAGACAGTGCTTTCATCATATCATCAACAAAATTATATCGCTTTCAGTTGGCTCATTTTCCACTTGAAAAGCTATGTACCTACTCCAACCATGCCGATGAATATTTAGTGCGGCAAAAACACACACATATGAAAACTACACTCAAAACAGGCAAGGCAGGGTGGCAAGCGAATAATACACAGACTCATTTATCCCCGCCGGGAATGGGTTAATTCCGTTTTGCTGTTGTCACTTCCCTCACTTTTGCGGCAATACGGATGGTTGGACGTATCCTTTTGGCACATATTCCCCCACAGCCAAATGTTCACCATTTGCATTTCTTAGGACTGCCAAAAGAAAAACGCTTAAATCATTTTTTTTTTGTTAGACACTCTGACATGTGTTACAGGATACATTCTACATATATTCTAAACACTACTTGCTTATCTCTTCGAATGCCATTCTTCTCAACTGTCAGTCTGCCGAATGAATGAAATACTTTACTGGCTGGCCAAAATTGGGTCATAAAGAACTACACACCCTAGTTTCTGTCGAAAAGGATATCAGCATTATGCTCCCAATTGAATGCGACACAGATAAAATGAAGCAAACAGAAAAAAGGATTGGGAATTATTTTCCATGTGCGAGTAATCGCAAAAATTGCCTCTTGTTTGAACACATGTCCTGTTTGCCACCGGATATGTATATCACATCTATTTTATGACACCAAAAATGGGGTAGAAAATCTATGGGAACAAAAGGATTTTATACCAGAAATGCACTGATGGATTCTCTCATCATGTCCCATTGTGTCTCTGTCTATTGAAAGAGGGACTATTCTTCTTCGTAAATATTGCTGAAAAACATATTCAGCACAGTCACATATTATCGACCTAATCGCTTTCGATGAATACATTATGCAAATGTCGGGGGAAACATAAAATATACATATCTCTCGCTCATCATTATTACTCAAACCGCCGTGTACACACAGGATACGCCAGCAGAAGCATTAAATAAAAGCCACACCGCAAATTGGTTGTAGTTCATAAAAGAACAGAAAAAAAAAAAAAAAAAATACCCAAACTGTGCACTGCAATGACAAATCTTTTTTGTGGTAAGCAAAATGAACCTCATTCCAACAACAACAATGAAAAAGGGCACAGGTCACCTTATAGTTTCACCTGCAGTGAAGAGTGGGCTGTATGATGCAAACACGCACACACTCTGTTCTAGTTCTTGGTAGTTTTATTTCACGTGCAGTCACAATGACTCAGTGTAATTGGCTGGACTGTCAAACACCCCTGATGGATGTTATAAACTTTTCAAATTTATTGAATTATATTCTGGCGGCAGAGGTGAATTGGCTTTGTGTTGATGGGAATTTCCTATGAGTTGGCAGCATTTTCTTCCGCAAACATATCGAAGTGGGCGATATGTGGAAACACATTATAGTTGGATCCTTGTCTGGTTTATTGCCTTTATAGCTGCGGCTTGACTACTTCTCTATCGATTGGCTGGATGATTTGAAGAGATTTTGTGGCAATTCCTGCTAAGGTCGTACAGGGTGATATTTTTCCAGCCCACATTATTAGTGCTGTCGCATATCAATTGACCAGCTGTAAAGTTTCAGATGAATTTATTTCTGACGCAAGTTGTCAAAAAAAAAAAAAAAAATAGTAAAAATGATCTGTCATTTGTCAAATCTAGTCACTGGAAGAAGTGTTGTCAATTTAAAAATCAAGAATCTAAAAAAGTACTACACCGAATTAATAGTCAGCTGTCAAATTGACTGAAACTGGAAACAGTGCTGCCAAATAAACAGTTAACCGCTAAAAAAAATCATCAAGTACAAGGACTCCAATTTCGAGTCACTGCTGTACTTCGAAGTATTAAGGGCGTAAGTAGGTAAGATGTCCAAATATGCTGAGTAGAAATCATCTGTCAACTGTCACTAAAAAAAAAGTGCTACCAATTTAAAACTGAAACTTTAAAAAAAAACTCTTTATAAGAAAAGATATCAAATCATTCGCCATCTGTCAAATTGACGCCAGTATATTAAAAGTGTTGCCAAAACAAACCTCTAAAATACACTACATACGAATTAAAGTGCACGACTGGCTCGTTCGAAACTTTCTCGTTCATGAAAAGTTTGGTTGAATGTTTTCTTATTTTATTAGGTATGTAGGTAAAAATCTGAAAAGCAATACTATTTAAAAGAAAATAGATTTCATTTATCCGTTATTGCGTTTGTAATGGCTATTGCAATTTGAATATTAAAGTGCTGTATCGAGTTTTAAAAATATATATGAATAGTGATCTGCTTTTGGGTAGTAATTTTTGAGAAATACTTAAAAAAACATATTTATTCGAATTTTTTGAGAAAAACTAAGTACGGGATCTTATTTAGAATACTGATATTACCTTTAATATGCATTTTGATCAAAATGGTTAGAGCGGTTTTTGTAAAGTTTGGCAGACAAAACTGTACCAAATACTGCAATGTTTAGTTTGAAAAATATTATTTGTTAACTGAAAACCGATTATGAGTTATTGTTCGGGATATAAGCATTAGATACTTGGTTTTTAAATTTTTTTCGAAGTCAAAAATGGGGTTTTCAAGACATGAGCAGTTTTTAAAATTAGCGTTTTCGGTGATTCGAAATGAAAATTAAGGACGCAATAATTTTGAAAACATCAATTTTACTCTAAGTTTGCATTTTGATCAAAATCGTTGCTGCCGTTTTCAGGTAAACCAATTTTTACAAAATTACTTTTTAAAAAAAAAAAAAAAAAATTTTTGTTACAGATTCACATGTCCATATTTCAAAAGCACCGTTAATCGATTTTTTAGCGAAAAACTGTCATGTCAGTCATGTTAACCTCACCTACTTAAGCTTAAATATCAAATCTGGTTGAAATCGTTAGAGCTGTTTTCGAACAAAACAAAGGTACATGCAAAAAAAAAAAAAACGGTCCCGAACTGAAAGCCCCCAAACTCCGAATCCGAAATTTGAACGAAATCCGGTCAGGCCTCAGGACATACGGACAGACAGACAGACAGTACTTCGAGAGCCTTATTTTTCTTCTTCTTGATTTCCTCTGCCATCGTAATGTCAGAATTGACTAAAATATCGATTTTAAATTTTGTAACATTACAATATCTTTCTCTTACTAGGTAATCAAGAAAGTTAAAAATCTACTTTCTATACACATTGTTTTTGAAACTATCCTACACGCACTTAAAGCAAAAGCCCATTCGACCTTCTGTGAATAAAATTACACAAAACAAAGATCATCCCAGTCACAGAACGTGGCTTTTCACTTTTCAGTTCGACAAGTGCAGAGCATTGTGCAATGAAAGAGCTTATATACATATTGAACATAAATAACGCCTAATAAAAACCCACTTGGAAAGGACTCACAACTTCAAGAGATATACGCTCAGCAACACCAAATAGATTGCAATCATTAAGTAGGCCAATGCTAGAGATTGAATGCAAGTACATAATAAGAGTAAGATACTAGTACAGCACTCTCACTCCAATGCCATGTCATTTGCATTGTTTTTCGGGATTTACACCCATATCGACGTATTAATGCCGCAAACCGATTAAATATACTGCTGCACGTACACTCGAATACCGATGCAAATACGCCGCACAAGGATTCTATAAATTCACCCGTGTGCAATACACAAAGCGATATGAATGCGAATCGAAGTCGAACCCCTGCATAACCGCGTCGTTCAAAACAATCCAATAAATTCCTTCGTGTCCCTGGACGACATTTATTGCTCTACTCTTAATTTTACACGATTTTCGTGTCCCTAGCTCACAGTGTGTCGTCTGCAGAGTGGATACAGTCACGAAGAAATGCATTCGATCCACAGAAACAGATATGACCACGTGTAGCGTTTCTGTCTAAACAAGTTCGTCCTCCCCAAGAACAGGGTAAACACGAGTGCAAATAACCACCCCGTATAAGACCCTTCCCTGCGGAATGCTGTTTACCCCATCAAATTAGCCCCAAAGAGATTGCGTCCCCTCCTCTTCTGCTCGTGTATATAGGTTAAACAGCAGCATATGCTAAAATGAGGAAAAGGACACTGAATTTGCTGCCGTTGGCGCTGACCTAGTTTTCTATCTTAACCCCTATAACAGAAATCTGTCGCTTCGCTCTACCCTTTTGCGCACTCTGTGTCAATGGCAACACAATGAGGAGCTCTTTCAAAGTCAAATTCTTTTAGGACAACGATTAAAAATATGAAAAGAAGCAAAACAGAAACAGTCCCGAAAACAGTAAGACTTTTGCTGTGTTTGCATTAAGAATGGACCGCACATTCACAAACACAATTCGCGCACAAAATTGGTTCGCGTCTCAGACGATGAGCATGAGCACCGCCCAACAGTGCGGGATGTAAAATTCCATTTTACTCTGCAAACTATTACCCGAGGCTGTAGGACTCCAAAGACTATAATGAGGAGCGACATAAACCAGAATGCCTACATAGCTGATGCAGTTCTACAGTAGGGGTGTGCAGAGTTCGCCTTTGGTAGTAATTAAAAATATTAATTGCGTTCCTTTAAGGATGAGCCTTTTAATGCGGTGTGATGTCGCCGTTCTGGATTGGAATGGGTGCGAATGTTAAATGAAAATTTATAAACGTTGTACACCAAATGCAGAAATATAAACCTCGAGGGAAGGCAAAAATGGTCTTTGAGGGACACGCACTGGAAAGTATCAGCACTTTTGTGAGCGGGTCGACAGACTTGTTTTTACAGGTAGGAATATGAACTAAGACGCCGAAAGGGAAAAACTCGTTTAGCTGAATTTACTAAGTGGTTCAGGCCGTTCGTAGATTAATGTTTTTCACAAGGTCAACTGGGATGTGTAGCCCTTACAGTCCATTGTTGAATCCTCTCCTCCAAATTTCAGGGATGACTATGCAGTCCTCACCATCAACTCTTCAAGCGTTTGCCACAGGCTACCAACCTTTTGAATAAAACATAAGCATGTCACAGCCGCATTAGATTTTGTGGCGACGAAGCAAACTTTGTGGTGCTGTCACACCTGTTGGTTGTTTATGCCAAATTCACAATGTCGAGTCGACGCCCGAGGGCGTGCATTGACCGATTATGTAGAAACAAAGCGTTCATATGCTACCACACAAAATACAGCTTTAGGCGTTGAATCGACTTTAGATCGTAAATATCGTAAAGTTCAACGCGCCGCCTGAGTAGAACTACTCCCTACTATCACGCGCGTTTGACAACTTTATGGAGTGTGCTGTTATAGTTGGAGTGGCACAGATCCACTAATGTTAATCACACACAAATTTTAAAGAGTTATTTGATGTTTTTTCAATGCAAATTAATTAATTCAGTGCGTGTTTAAAAGAGGAGAGGAGGTTTTCTACCCGTGCTACTCGTGCAAACAAATAACAGCTACAAGAAAAAAGTGATTAGACTTGAAATTTTAATTCTGCTCTAAGTTTCAGTCAAAAAACAAACCGAATTTTTAGTCTGTCATACTCTACCCTCTCAACGCGTATTTGCTTTAAAGCAGCATTTCGTTTTACAAAATTATTACTCGCGCATTAAAATCGTATAATTTCGATAAAGCGTGTCAAAGCGCGCCGACGCACGCACGCGTTCAACGCCGAATTGTGAATTGGGCATTAGGGTGGCTTATCGTTCCAACGACGATCGGTTGAAAAGTGACATGAATAGGGCCAAGGCGTTGTCAAAATTATGACCTGATGCTGAATAACCGCGTACATAAACAAGCTACAGTTAAACGAAACTACATATATGGATTTTCCAAAAGAAACAAGAAACATCTCTTTAATGTATTGCTCGTCAACAGATGGCGTGATTTGGATCAGTTGAATCGTCTGTCCCAAATCGAAATGCACTTAACTTATTTATACTAACTAATTTAAAACAAACGTGCGGCCTGTTGGGATCAGCTGTAGCCACGAATAATCATTTTTAAACTCCACACTAAATATTTTTTAGGTCACAATAGGTAGTTTTGTATGAAAATGTTCGCCATTTAGAGTTCGTTAAATCTAGCCTGCATTTTTGGTACCGCTAAAGGAATTTATCAGAAGCCTTACACGAAAGAGTGAAATGCCGGATGAGCTACTTAAAGCGATTCGTACGAAACCGGAACATACGAACCAGCATAAGACGTAAAATCTTGCAAAATAATAGCCTTGTGGTGCCATTGAAGTCCCACAAGGTTCGCTGCTTGGTCTACTACTTTTTCGCATGAAAATTATGTACAGCGGCGTTCGAAATCTAAAGTTAAAAATCAACTAGATCTAGAAAGAGCATTCAAGCAATTTAGATACCGAGTCTTTTGAACTTTTGAGCGCGTTGACTCAGTGGTTTATGTGACGGACTACTGAGCAAGGAGCCTCAAGAAAAACTAAACAACCATCTGCCAAAGATCTGCTTTTTCAGCTGTCCAGAGAAAAATTGGCTGCATAAAATTGTAGGTCATTTCCTTTCGTCTAGGCAAATGAAATCTTATGAAAATAAATGGCCCCGCTAAGCTTTGCCTGGGGTCCTATAAATCCCTGTTTGCGCCAACTATTAATTTATTCATATCTGTCGGACTGTCAAAGCTGTTTACTATCAATGGGGACCAACATCTTTCCAGCACCACTGTGCGTTTGTGCATTCGCGTCCTCTTCAAACAAAGTAAAAACGTGCTTGGGTCGACTTTATTTGTCTATTGTCACCAGCATCACCTTTGTCGCTGTAGCGCCTAAGCCATCCGGTTCGCCCTCAACAGCCACACAAGCAACTCTAAGCCAACGTAATCAGTCTTTGTATTGTTGTCGTCCTCGTAGTAGCTTGGGGGCATGCTCTGGCATATATGAGCCTTTAATTTATTCCAACGGGTTAGTTTATTAAAATACATTTTGCTCTTTATACTTCGCATTCTCGTTTTGCTTTTTTCTTTAGGACGAAAAAACAGTCGTTCTCCCTTATTTACTTCAGAGTTGGCATAGAAATAGAAAGGACTCCCCGCTCGAAGGATGTGCTCATTCGTGTTTCTTGGTTTCATTCGCGAAATTGGGTCATTCTGGGTAGGTACACATATCCACTTATTTACGTACGTATATGCACCATCCTACCACCTATCAGCGGTAATGTGTGTGTTCCGGGGCAACACATGTGGGACATGATTGTATATGGCCTTCTTTTGCGAGGTGTTCTTTCGGGATGAAACATCTGTTTTTCTGTCTTTCGTTTTACTCGACTCGTAGTCTCCAATTCCCATTCCGTATTGTCTTTCTGTTATTTATTATAGTGCGCACAAAGTGTCGCCCTTACTGATTAGTTCATTATTAGATTCGAGAACAACAGTGGATCAGCTGGAGGGGCGTAGGACCCCTCTCCCAGGGGAGAATTAATTTCTGTCTTAAAGTATTCATTATTGCTATTATTTATTTGGTTACCTTTGTTGTTGTTTCATTTGTCCCAGGGCAGCGTGGAAAGGAACGACTGTGTGTATTGTTTCATGTGATGGCTTTGATCCTGATGCGAATTCCCTTGACCGTTTATGTTGGCTATTACAATTCTAGCATGTCTGCAACGCTCCCCTGTTTGTAACACTGATGATGTTGTCGGAGTGGAATTGAAAATGCTCCTTCTTTACTTCTGTTATCCTCTACAGTTTATGGTTGAGAGATTTCATAGCCTTTCTTTTTTTTTAAGAGAAGCCATTTGTTATTGTTGAACAGAACAGAATGGGAATAACGATTTCTTTTTGGCGTATGTCCAAGGGAATGAGTTGAGTTTCGTTGAATAGAAAAACGCAAGAGTGACTGACGGAGACAAAACGGTACGTTACTACTAGCTGGAAGGATATTTGTTGGCAAAAATATAATTTAACGGTGAAGGCAACTAGACAAGGCGAGAGGGATTGAATTGTTTCAGTGGTGGAGTGGTAATGAGTAGTGGGATCTGGTTGCACTTAGTGGTGATTTAAGTTGTTTTTTTTTATTTTCGATTAAATAAGCGTGCAATTATCTTTAATGATGTTGACAGATGACAACTTTGACAACTTTTAGATGTTATTTATTTTACGAAATAGGATTCTCATAGCGAATTTTACTGTAAGGATTTTATTTGTTTAATTATTTGTTTATTAAATTGAAATAAAGTATTTTGTGAAATTAAGAACTGAGATATTTTACTAGTGCATAAGACGCAGATCAGATTTGATGCAAAATGTTCAAATTTGTTTCTATTAACATTGGAAAAAGGAAGTTCTTAACTAAAAGCGTACAAAAATAATGCAAAACACAATTCTATAGCCAATAACCTCACTTTATCTTGAAGTTTGCCAATTTTTTTGAAATTATTTAAATATAAGTGGGTATAGCGTAATAATAGCCAGGGTACGGACATCAATATTTCTGTCCTTCAAAATAAATGTCTTATGTCTGCAAAAAAATCCTTTGTGGCCGAAGGACTTTAAGTAGTTGGGTATGATTTAGGCTCATACTGTTTATCCTTTTTTGTTTCTCTGGATCTACAAGAACAAGATTCTTTTAGCTACGACAAATATAAGGGAAAAGTATCATACATCGCTACACTAGTCGACTTAAAATATAAGTATAGTCAGCCTTAAGCCTTTGGGACTTTCGTATATTATCTTGAGAAATATTTTACCTACCGCTACTGTTTTTATAAATAAGGGAGTTCATGTCCGTTTGCTGATACGACTCATAACGATCTTAGTTGTACATAAACACCTTTTGGACTACTTTTTGTATGGCATAAACTGTCACACACGATTTTATGGGGAACTTAAATGACTATGACGTATCAGGAAATGCTCCGTAAACAATGAAATATGATCGCGCACGATCTTACAGAACACCAGAATACAAACCATCAGTTCTCATTCTTATTGTCTGTTCGTTTTGTCAATCCGGCTGAAACGATAAAGTTTCACTAAAATAAGATCAGGAATTTAATGATCTTGCTTACTATTCCAAACAGAAAATTGCGGAAAGCAATCTTTCGGCGGCTAATGACCTAAACCACATGCCTAGAGTTTCTCAGTGGAAACCTCTCTACAAAATCACACACTTTAAGAACTCATTTACAAGCCAGACTTTTCCAAGACAAACTTTTTCCTGTGCACGATCGTTGATCCTTTTTTTTAAGCTTGGTCAATGCAGGGTTGTTAAAATGTCCACCACGGCTTTCCTTGCAGTGATCACTCCAATGTTCGATCACCCATTTATTTTCAATCATCAATCTCTACTCTACTGAGGATCTTTCCTATAGTCGAGAGTGACATGATCGGTTGGACTTTGAAAAGTTCTTCCAACAAGATCATTGCCAGAACTTGATAAGAACGATCTGTGTACTACAATAAACAGAAATAAGCAGGCGATCTTGAGTTCTTTTGTAATTCACCTTGGTTGCAACTTGAACAACAATAACAGAAGTTTATTACGATTTGGTTAATGTTTATCCAAGACAAAGTATATATTACCAGCCGACAGATGAACATCAACGGTGGCACGATCGGTTGTTAATTTAATAGCCGTTAATTTGTTTAACATCCTCCTAAAAGGTCGTCAAGTTTAAGATTGTATTCTTTATTGAACTAAAAAGACTGCAAACATGTGAAAAGAAGTGTTTTGTAATGAAAAAAAAAATTGTTTGTTTTTTTTTTTTTTGTTAAAAATAAATATCTTTGTTGCTCTGCTCTCTTTTTCTTTTTCTTTTTTTTTTTCTGATATTAGCATTTTATTTAGGGCCCCTTTTTTCGATTCGAGTCCCTTTTCAGTCCCCTTATTGAAATTTTTCAGCGGCATCGCTGATATAAGCTACCTACCTCCGTTGGCAGTTATAGGTGGAGTGGAACGTTTAATTCTTCTCCTAATACCATCCACATAGTGGACGGACAAGTTTTTTTATGTGGACTTCGTTGAATCCACAAATTTCTTGAAAATTCAGTGTCATCAATCAGACAGATGGATGTTAAATGGAGTGATTTTAGAGCGAAACTTATCAATAAAATTCGTTCTTTTTCATAAGTCAAACTAAGCTCAATGGAAGTTAATGTCCACAATTCAAATAGAATTGTTGCGATGTAAGTCTATTTATGACGACAATGAAGATATGTGTTATCTTGAAGCATACGAGTAACACTGGCTCACATTTGAGCTGTTTATCTTCAGAAATTAGGGCAGCCTAGAAAAAAAAACCTTTACATCTTAAGGCTGTTTCGATCGTTTTCAGTAGAAGAATTCTAGATCGATTTTCAAGCTTTTTCTTCTAAATCCATCCTCCAAACTAAGGTGCGTCATTTATAGAGCTTTACTTTCAGGTGAACAACTTTAAATATATTTCTTCCACTTGAAATGGCATCCTCTATTAAATAATCGTGCTTTGAGAACCTTCTCCACGGCCTAAAACTCCCTTCTTAGAATTTAATTAATTATTTCGTCAACAATACATTGTGCTACCTTCAAAGACATCGAGCAATTTACCCTGAAACCCATTAGTTCCAGGCGCTGTCTAAAAATGAAACATGTTTCAAACTGCCCTAACCCATCTCCTCCATGATGACATCAGTAGTTATTTCATTAATGGTAGCATAATCACAAAAAGCACCGAACAAAGTAAGCTTTTACAAAAAAAAAAGGATACCTACATTCAAAGGGGACACAAAGGGAAAAAATATCTAAACGGGATATAGGTAGGTACTACAACATTTTAATTCAATTACCGAGCACCATTTTACTTACTAGGTCATCCGCATTTCATTCAGTTGCCATTCACCCATATCGCCCACATTGCATTCAAATTAGGACTAAAGAATGGGCGAAGCCAAAGGACGAAAAATTGAAAATATAATAAAAAAGAATGAAACGAAGAAAGGAGTAGAGTGGACGGGGTAATGTCGCTTCGCCTCATTTCCGTATTCCGTGTGTTTGCAGTGTTATTAATGCGCTGTTCAGCATCAATGCAGCAAACTATCTGATAAAATAAACGTTATGCTCGATGGGGTTCGAGGGTTTATTATTATTATTTTTACATTGAAACTCTATTAGGGGCGCGTATTGCTTTCGTCAGAGAAAAAGATATATTCAATAAATTCCCCGCGTCAAAAATTATACTAATTTTTAGGTCAGACGAAAATTCATGATATCCTCCCAATTAGCATCTGATTTAACAACAAGGATACGTTTCTCTTGTGAGTGAAAATTTGAAAGCTGTAGCTGTACATGGCGCGACTATTTTTCGACTAAATCCCAAGTTTTTATACGACTCGTCTATGAGCAACTAATTGCGACCCACTCATTGACTTTATTTTTGTTTCCTCAAGCTCCGACAACATTTCTTTTCTGTTTTAGTACCAGACAAGACAGAGATTCTATTGTTTTCCAGTATTTTTTTCTTCCTGGCAATGTTTCAATTTAACAAGAGAGATTTATTACAGAAAGGAGAGCGAAAGGAGTAGAACAATAAATGTTGCTCGAAAGTTTTGTACAACAATTTGGAAACATTCCGATGCGGTGGTTCCACAACCGAGTAAAGTGGACACACACTGTTGTCAGGAATGAGTTATGCGTAGGAAGGACTACAGGACATTTCTTGAATTCGAAATCGAAGGTTCGATTTTGGAAACACGTAAGTGGGTAGTAGTATTTTCAGGTGAATTATGGTGCAAGTTGCGCAAGAGAAAGTCGACCTTTGGAAAATTCCTTGAAGGTCAACAAGGATTTGGAGCTTAAGATTGCTCAGTTCAGTTGTACAATCGGCTAGGTGGTTACAGTATTGGAGATTTTGTTTCTGCGTATAGTGGAACCAAGGACATATGCAGTATGTATGGATGTACAGTTTAAGACGGATAATGCCACGTCGCTTAAGAGCTCAATCTATTTATTTTGTGTCTTTTGTCACAATCCGTAGTTAAAACATATTCTTCACAAATTTGCGACAAATTCCACTGAAGACAAGTTTTGAGCATGTCCCACCTAATTTCTTGTGGCGAATCAACACTCAGCATTCTTTGCGAACCACAAAAGTCACAATAACAACAAGTTCTCCACTGCGTCGTCTTCTCTTCAAGCTACCACATTGACCTTTTCCGGTCTGTTCCTCTTCTGACAGCGACGGCGAGTAGAGACTTTTCAAACGCACACGTGCTATAAAATTGTAATTCTTAAGGTCAACAAATAGAATAATTTTCGGTTTTAATATTTCTTCTTCTTTTGATTACATTCTAATAGATCCCAACATGAAATTTTAATAATTCACACATTACAATAAAAAAAATAATTTTAAAGTCATTTCTTAAAAAAGTACAAAAACAACCAATAACCATCAATTTCTTAGAAAGTTTTTATAGGTAGCTCCAATTTTCGATTAAAGTAAGCTTGAAAGAATAGAACTGCTTTTTCTACTCACTTGATTCAGTTTAAATAGACACTCACCTGTAAAGAAATAAAAAAAAAAAATCATTATCAATTGGAATAACATACAAAATAGATTTTGGAAACAATAACATCCCTGAACTTCCCAACAGACGTTGAGACGAAGTGCAGACTTGATGAACTTGAAATATTTTAAAATATACGTATATGAAAACCGATTGGGTAGTCATTTTTTAGAAAAAAATATAAAACTGATTTATTCAAATTTTTTCGAGAAAAACTAGCCAGGGGATCTTATTTGAATACTTCTGTTATCTCTTATATGTATTTTGACCAAAATCGTTAGAGTGCTTTTTGTAAAATTGGGCAGACAAAACAGTAACAAATATTGCAATGTTTAGTTTGAAAAAAAAAAAACTATTGCTCAACTAGTTTGCCGAAAACCAAGTATAAGTTATGCAATCATTTTAAGAACATTCATGTTAGTCTAAGTTTGCATTTTGGTTTAAATCGTTAAGAAAATTAAAATTTTTAAAAAATGAGTCTTTTTCAAAAATCCATTTTACGATAATACAAAGAAAAACTAACTTTGCCATTAAATTAGAAATGACCATATTACCTTAGAAATACATTTTTGTTACAATTGCATTGACCGTTTTCGAGATATGTCCAAATTTCAAAAGAACCGTTATTCGAATTTTTAGCCAAAAACTGGTTATGCAGTCATGCTTACCTCACCTACTTAAGCTAAAATATCAATTTTCGTTGAAATCGTTAGAGCCGTTTTCGAACAAATCAAACTGATACGAACATTTTATATGGGAAGTACCATTAATATTGAGGTTACCTTGCAGAATCAATAAAAACTACTCCGTACTGTAAGCCCACAAACTCGAAATCTGAACTTTGAATGAATTTCGGGCAGCCGTTTAGGCTGTAGGACCGAAGGACGGACAGACAGACAGACAGACAAACCGGACAGAATTTTGCGAACCACTTTTTTGAACTCGTCTATCATCGCAATGTCAAAACTGATTAACATCTCGAGTTCGAAATTATGTACGAATACAATATCTTTCTCGTACTACGTAATCGAGAAAGTTAAAAATATGGCCTCCACGTATTTTCTTATGTCGTTTTCCATTGGTTTCACTCGGGGATCGACTCAATCTGAAATCCAATGGAACAAGAAAACTGCTTTTGGTTGAATCCACAAAAGTATTGGTGAAATTCCAAAAAATAATCTATGGCAGCTGTCATCTGACTTGTATAAAATACATAAATTGCACTTGTATGAGTGCTTCTTGAGTGGATTCTAACTTCAAATCGAGAAGCGAAATTCTCTTCTCAGAATCAGCAGAAGAGTATTTTTTGTGCCAATGGAACGGTTTCAGAAGCGAATTTTTCGATTCCGGACTCTCCCGGACGGTTCTTTTTGCCCAATGGAAAACGACATTAAAGGCGATTATCTGTACGGTGAGGGTTCCTTATAATGAATAGTTCTGTATTTGAAGACGATGTTCCTTATGAACTATTTTTTATAGGTACGAAAACATTTAAATGTTCTGTATTTTAGAAGTCGTTCATTATTTCTGTATTTCATTGTAATTCCTAAATAACGTAGGTAAACATTAGGAAACCAAAAATCAACGAACAAAATGATAATGCTAACGTGCTGAATGAGAAAGCAAGTAATCTAGTACTAAAAATTCCTTCTATTTTTTTTTTTTATAAAGTGCTATTTGAATAATTGAAAATTGTATTGAAATTTTTTTCTTATTCTATATTTGTAATTCTAAAATAAAATTCAAAAAACTGGTCACCGTAATTATCCGACAACTTACGTTGTCCTCAATTTCGCGAATGACAATGTTCTCCTTAAGGTCGTCAACTGTTCATGGCTTATTGGCATAGATTAGAAATTTGAAGTTCAACAAGTTTAAGCGTACAAGAGGTCAAGTTCTTCTGATCGATCAACCATTGAAACAATTTCCTTGAATTTATTTGTAATTCGCTAAATGGTGATCGCGGAAGGACGCTCATTGCGACCTTAATTCGTACCTTCATAGCTAGAGGAACGTTTTCTAAAAAGAACTTCAATTTTGATATAATTTGTACGATTTCCATGCGTTGTTAAACTGTCCAACGCTCCATTGTAAAATGGTGAGTAAGATAGAATACAATGAGATAGTAAATATATTTTCAAACATGACCCCAATCTGCAAATTTCAAAATTCAGTCAAGATCAAGTCAAAATTCTATTTTCGTCTCGCTCGAGAATAGTCAATTATAATTTGGGAACAGACAAAAAAAATCGCACAGTTAAATTAATTTATCACTCGAGATAGGCGGCTATTTTGTGCTTAGATGCGTGGAATGATGACTAAGCTATTCAAAGCAAACACAATTGAAATGGTTTTAGCAAACAAGTCTAGATAAAATTGTCTCTCTGTGGAAAACAAGATAACAACGTTTGTCTTGAGTCAGAAAAAGCCTCTAATTGGAGAACTTGTGTTCAAATCTATAGACAAATGAACCTACAATATAAAAACCGACACTCAAGAAATAAAATGCGATGCGAATACCTCACGCGTGCGAATATCGAAAAGGCCCTTTGAGATAGTGAGATATTAGTCACAAAGCGTGTTTATTGTAAGTGCTATAAAAAAATTAGAACTCATTACCCATTCATCAATAGAACAGTCAACTCCGATAGTTGTCCGCCGTCATGAATTATGTGGCGCAATTCCTTACCCTCCAACCATTTTAAAATGTGTATACTCACTGACAAACGCAACACTGTGTTCCTAACTCAATAATCAGCTTACTTCCCCACTAACAACATTATAGAGGCAACTTGCATTGTAATCCGACACCACGTCTCATGTATGCAATCGCATTTTCAATTTGAATATTCTCATATTCAAGTCGTTTAATTATCCATGCACAATGCAGGGTGTAATACCATGTTATGAGTATTTGTATTTCCCCCTGAGTGTGTGTGTGCATGTTAGCGTCACAAGTCATTTGTAGAACATAAGATCCTTCCGCTGTGTTAGCTGCCACCCCGACCCAGAAGGTTTATTTAAAAATTCCTTCACGTGCACAAGGATACTGAAATTCCATTGCAGTTCGATGCGCACATTTTCCGCTTTTTTTTTTTGTAAAGCAGTTTCCTATTTTTTCTGTTCGTCCTTTTGTCTTCCAAGCTATACAAAACAAAAGTTCTTCGAACTAGAACTGCGAAACAATGAACTCTTTCCCAGTGAGAGTTCCGTACACTCATCCTTCTGTATCTGCACCGACCGTATCACTCGAACAGCAGATTCATGGCGAATCCATCATCGGCATGTGTGTGCGTGCGTGTGTGTTTCTGTGTGAACCAGCCTTAGTTAACTTGGAAAAGTTCATCTAATAAATTGCGAGAAATTGCAAAACTTTGTTCGCCATGAGTAGAAGCTGTATGAAACTTGTGTGACATATGAGCAGGAGGGTGGCTATGGGCTATGACTATGGCCAACAACTATATTATGCTGAAGCACTTAATGTGTCCATTACCGCTGAACGCAAATTGAGCAGGCGAACAAGCAAATAACTAAACCGAAACATTGTACCTACTATTGTTGATTAATTTTCACTTGAGGCAGCTGGCTTAAGTGAGTTTCATGTAATCAAAGTCAATTTAAATTGAATTCAGTTGAGGCACCGTCGCGCAAAGACATCTAGGAACATGGGGAAGTTAATTAAGTCGCCTTAGAAGACACTAGCACCAACACTTGTAGAGGATTTACGGTTAATTGATAGTATGAAATGGACGATGCGTTAATCGGTCTTTATCGCACTTGTGAATAGGCTTATGCGATAGCCAATCTCGCGTAAAAATTATTTATAACAAACGTGTCAATCAACGCGAACAGTCATTCATTTGAGTAAACGCGCATTGCGCAATCGACTAATGTGATAGTGATTACGATAACGAGTCCAGACCCAAAGTCTCTTCATAGCTGAGAAGCAATTGATTAATTAAGAGGTTTTCGACTCGGAAGCAATATCTCGCAGCGGGAAGGTGTCGTTAACGTGGCCACGTTGCATGCACATTTTGGGCGAAAATGTGCAAAGTGATTTTCAGTGATTCTTTCTGAGATGATACCGATCTTCCAGCACAACATCTACCAAGACTTTACTTTTTTACTTTTGGTGGCACTTACACTCCGGAGTGGACCACGGCCTTTAACCAACAAGCACCTCCAGCCATCTCGGTCCCTCGCTAGCTGTTACGCACACCAAGTTGGTTGAGGTCGTTCTCCAATTGTGCGCGCCACCTAAGGTGGGGTCTTCCTCTGCTGCGTTGTTCCTCAGGGTTGGATTCGAAGACTCGTCGGGCTGGTGCGTTATTGTCCATAGGCTCCACGTGTCCTAGTCATCTCAACCGTTGTATTTTAAGCTTTTTGACCAGTTCAGCGTCGCTGTATAGCCCGTATAGTTCGTCGTTGAACCTTCTTCTCCATACTCCATCGTCACAAACTGGACCGAATATCACTCAATATCAATCTTTCTCTCAAAGCATTCCAGAAGATTTTCATCCGCTTGTGACAGGGTTCATGCTTCTGATTAAGATCTTATATAATATCTCCTTGGTCCTATGAGAGAGGGCTTTACTTCTTAGATGCCTTCTTAGCCCGAAGAAACAGCGATTGGGAAGAGTGATTCTTCGCTTGATCTCTGCGCCGATGTAATTTTGCGAAGTGATAGTGGATCCCAGGTACACAAAGTCTTTAACTATTTCGAAGTTGTATGTGTCCATCGTGACGTTTTGTCCGAATCGTCGATGTTGAGAGTCCTTTCTCGTTGACAGCATATACTTCGTTTTGTCCTCATTAACAGCCAGACCCATTTTCGCCGCCTCCGTTTCGATGCTTGCAAATGCGCCACTGACAGCTCGCTGCGTTCTCCCAATAATGTCAATATCATCAGCGTAGGCAAGTAGTTGAACGGACTTTTGAAAAGTTGTACCTCTGGCGTTGGCTTATGAGTTTCGTACAATTGCTTCAAGAACGATGTTAAAGAACGTACATGATAGCGCGTCGCCTTGTCTCAAACTTTTTCAACATTAAATGGCTCATGGAGCAGCGAGATTTTTCCATCGTCGTCCTGCACATCTACTGAAACCCCAAAGAATAAAATTGTAATAAAATTTAGCGAATGAAAAAAGTGATCAGCTCAAAACAGTCAGTCAGTTAAGTGCATTCCATGAGCCGCCTCCCTCTTTGCAGGCGTGGAGTGACTTGTACCATAAATGTTATTATTCAACTCAATAGCGTCGGTCAATAATGTGGGCGTTGGGAAAATCAAACAGACAACACCTCATTATCATCATTAGTGGGAAGTACAAATGTGAAGTCGGACTCGTAATTGAATCTGTTTGCGAATATCTCCATTAACTTAACTTTAACCTTCATCACATCCGGAAAGTGCTGGCTCACATTTATTCAACTGTAGGTAATTTTTCGCCAACAACAACCAAGTGCACCGCTGTTTGGTAATTATCAAAATTCAATATCGTCTGTAAAAAAAAAACAACGCACATCGGGGTATATATATAACACTTCCCACAACGAACACTAATTAGTTCCATAAAATATTTGTATTCTTTTTGCGTTTTATCTAATGTACCTGTCTCTGGAGCAATGCGACCGATAACGCGTACAAATTAAAAACAATACGCCATATAAATGCTACACACAGACACACACTCAAGCGATTACAGAATTGAAAAGTGTTCAGCTTAGCACTGTCATTATCAGACAATAATCGCCTATGGCTGTCGTACCAACTACGCACAGACGGTAGCTTCCACGATATACGAGTCAACTTAATCGCTTATCTTAAGTGTTGATCATATTAGTTAAAAGATTAAGTTGTTATTTTGATTTTTACGATCGGTGACTTGTAAAAAATAGGCAAAAATAGCAACAAAAAAAAAAAGTAAAAACCATGATAAGAAAGATGTTACGTATACGTCAGAGTGAACGACAAGGGTGTCGTATGTCGTAGCTTTATGGAATTGGAACTTATTGCAAAGAGTCAAGTAGGAGTTGATATTTTGTAGGTACTCATTGTGCGCTGTAACCACCCACTGTGGCAGTTCCTATGCCCGATAATTGTGTATTGCTCGGTATCATTTTTGTATAACATAACGCACCCATCATTTTCTGCACTTGCGTTCATTCGGCCTTACCGATAATCAACTTTAGTCTGGCAGCTTACGCAAAGACTCCACACTTTCCAAAATTCCCCTTATCAATAAACAAATATGGTTGCCAGAATATCGCTAACTGCAGCCTGTAGGATCAAAATGTTAATGTTGAGAAACCCATGTTTATCTCGGGCATTAGCTAAATAAATCCTCCCTTAATGTTATTTTGGAAACGAGTGTTGCCCAACCGTCCAAAATCAATGTATTTAATTTCGTAATAGGAGCGAATTTAAATACGCTGTGGAAAATATGAGCTACCGTCGGAAATAATCGTTTTTAAGCAAAGAATATATCTAATCTATAATGAAAAACAACTTATAAACCGATCTAACGGACAAACAAACAGCGAGACATTGGCCCTTAGCAACACAACATTTTAGATACGACTTTTGGCAAAAAAAGAACTCTTAGTCCAAATTAGAAGTAAAATTAAATTTGACTTTAAGTTAAGAAATAAAAAAGAAGACTCGAGAGAACGACAATTGACAAAAAACACCTCGTAGCAACAACGCACAGAGGTTGGTCTTCTCCTCAGTTTCAATCGCCAGTTGGCTGGCTTGTACTGGTCGCTCAGTTGGCGCAAGTGGTAGTCACTTGGTCCACTGAAGAAAATTCGAAATGCAAGTTCATTATCTGACAAGGGAAAACAGAAATGTCTTCCCAAGTGGAATTATATACGGAGAATTGGCTGTCAGAATTCAAAAACTATTCAAACAAACAATCACTTCAAGGAATCTGATGATGAATTAGTGGTGTAGTTCGAAAGAGCTATCATTCCTACCAAAGTGACTGTGTCTACGAGTTGTTCTCTGAAAACAACAAATTACAAAAGAAAATACATAGTTAGATTAGCGCCACCCTCACTACTGACTAAGTCAAATCTAAAGTGGCATTTGTCAAAAAATACAAATCACGAGTTTTTACTTATTCGAATTTCCCCCTGTCTGTCAAATCATAACAATCAAACAATTTCCCAACAGAAGTTGTCAGGGCTAACCCCAAAACCTACCGAAGAATCGTTGTTACTCCTCGCTTTTCCATTCACAGGACAATGTTTGTTTATTTAATTCACATCAACGACAACAACTTGAAGCTCGCCTCTGGTGAAGTGAAACAACAAAATTGAGTCACAGTAGATTTAGAAGTTGACTTTTGTTGAATTTGTTCCATTTCTATGAAATGCTAGGTGGAATTTAGAGGTCACTAGCAAAAGTGGACTTAACCAACCTAGCGTGCGAAACTGGATACAACTGGCTTAAGATCGTGCTGGCTGCAGACGCTTGTTGGTTGAGGACCAGGTCCACCGTGGACTGTAGCCCCACCTTAAGTAAGTAAGCAAAAGTGGATCGATAAAACTATCGGTGGAGAAAATTGAAACTACTTTTAGTAACTCAGATGATTTAACTTAGCAGATTGTCTAGGATGATCCAGAACGGATTACCTTGAGTTAAGTTAGCATTGGCTATTACTTTTCTAGATTTGTAGATGGAAACTAGAAATTTCCAATTGAAACAGTAGGGGTGATAGTATGCAGTGCTGTGTGATAAAATGATGGGCTCGATGACACCCAGTTTTGGTTTTAAATAACAGCAAAACGGAACCACAAATCGATGAAAAAGTCATTCGAATCAGTATGCTAAGTTAGGTGAGATACCAATCCCAAGCAAATTTATTCCTCACCACAATAAGGTGATCTCGAAATTAGAAAGATCCCTGCCAAACTGAAGTAAAAAGTGAGGCTACCTCAAGAGCAGTAACACTGGCGTTTTTTGCTTTTAGCGAATTGGGGTGACAATCGGCCATGTTGTCATAATTTTAAATGTCAACTTTATTGTTAACTAGCTGTGCCCGCAACTTCGTACGCGTCGTGAGACTGTGTAGCTTCCAATAAAACAGATTTGACCGTTTTCTCAACGGCATATTTGTTTAAAATCAACAATCTGGCTAAAAAAAGCGGTGAACATTGTCGACATTGAAACAATAAATCAAACAAATCTATTTACCTAAAACACCAATTTAAGAAAATTAAATTCAACAGTGTAAGTACTGAAAATTCACTTCCTTACTGTAGGTACCACGTAGATAATATCAAAACAACCACTTAAACAAAAGCCTTAACGGAAATTTGTATCTACACCAACAATAAATAAATCAAACAACATAAGTCACCTATATCGTCTTTACTTCTTGAATTTTTCAATTCTTTACTGTAAGTATCAACGTAGGTACTATAACAACCATTAAAACAAAAACCTTGAACTCAATTTCTATATACACCACCTTCACCATACGTCCCCCACCACACCACACGTCATCAGCCATCTGCGCATTTCCTCAGAAACACGTTTTGGCTGTTTTTTTTTTCATATGAACTTGCTTGTGCGATGTGCGCCACCAAAAACCACCCCAAAGCAGAAAAACGATCAAGAACCGCGGCGGCTGATAATATTCGATTTCAGAAAATAAATTTATTTTTTTAATGTTAGATTTTAGGTTGTAGCTCAGCTTCTAGAGGACATAGAAAGCTGATTGATGGCTTGAAATATCTATAAAAGTGTTGGCTCTCCTAAGTATTTTGTTTTGTTTGCATTGATAAAGAATTATTTGAGTAATGGCGAGTTAAAGGCAGTAAAGTCGGAAAAAAAAACACATTTTGGTCAAAAACGCTCCAAAAAATAGGCATGGCAATGAAAGGAATAGCCTATATGTTGCACAGAATCTTGAGAAACATTTCAAAAAAAGTTTCATCGAAATCTGTGCAGTAGTTTTCACGCCATTAGGTAACAGAAAAATTGCGTACAGTTTTATTATAAGTATAGATGTCATTGCAAGTGGACCGTCCATAGCTATTGATCTTCTGCCACCGACTCTTACGCGACAGGGCGGTGAATTCCAATACGCGTTGGACTTACAGGACGCCCTCCTTATGTCATGGATTCCTAAGCACACGTCTTCTAATCCCAGTTGTGAATGATTTTTCAACATTTATAGTCAGCATCAGCCAGCTTTGGCGCAGTGGCTTAGTGGTTAGTGTGTTGGACTACTAAGCGAGGGGTCACAGGTTCGATTCCTGGAAAAAATTCAAAATTCCAACTTACGGTATTTTTTTTTTCCACTGCGCCACCTCTCGCGAACGTCTGACAAATATCCGAGCGTATAACTGTCATGAAAGAGCTTCTCAATGAGCCGTTTGGACTCGACAAAAGAAATGTAGATCCCTTCCATTCGTCCGAAAAATAAAAAACACACACAGAACGAATGGTTGTGAGAAGAGTCAACTGGTGCGTCAACTATTTATTTATTTATCAGCCAGCTTGGAGGCTGGATAGGTCGGTTAAAGTAATCGACGCGTAGTTTTCCGAGGGGTACTTACTTACTTCGGTGGCTCTAGAGTCTGGGGTGAACCTGAGTCTCAACAAAAACGCCTTGGAATTCTTATTTTCCGACAGTTGAACACGGATAGTGGGACAACATTGGACTTGACTGATGTTTGGGAAGAGGTTCGTTTTATTTTTAGGACGGTCAGTCAAAGTCCAGATTTGTTGCTCTTGCATAGACGATTGCTCAATCCTGGGACTCTCTGTTTCATTTTGAGCTATTAAGGCAAGCAGCCGCCTATGACAATGGAAGTCCACAAACCTTTGGCCACCGTCGCTAAGCTTCACATATGCGTTGTTTTTTCTTGGCTGCAAGCTGAACTCGTCGATTATTTCCCGTCCGAAATCCCTGTTAAGCTTAGTCTTTTTAATGAACGCATTCATCTCAAGAATAGATAAGAGTTCTGTTGTTTAGATATCAAAAGTAGTCACCTCTCCTAGGCATAGTGGTCCACTGCGGAGACGATGCCCAACCGGTTGTGGGTTATCTGAAACCATTCCGCCCTGTTTCAAGAGGGAAGCTGTTCACGATAGCTACAATATGACCGACTTCATTGGATAGCTAGCCAACCAGAGTCCAACCCGTTCTCATCTCTTAATTACTATCTCCCCGAATCGCATGTAAATAGTCAAAACCAAAACAATAAATGCAAATAAATTCAACGTGAAAACGATTTATGATTCGAGTAGGACCACCCAAAACTCATATATATCTATGGTTTCCTAGCGAATAATAATTTTCTTTGTCCGTGTCGCCACATTACACCAACCACACAGCAAATCTTGCGCCCACACCACACAATTGCGGGCAAGACGACCCTTAGCTTCCTTTGCTCAAAGGCAATCCATTCCAATGACTAATGGTTGGAAAATGCTAAACGGATACTTCCACACTAAATTTGAAAAGTCACCACCCCAACGGGTGGCTCGCCAGCGATAAGCTATTATAACACATTCCATATTCCGTATGCAAAAAGGGAGCATTTTGATTTGCATAAACTGCTGGCACGCCAAGCATGGCGAAATTCTGTTTAAGCCGAGTTATCTTGTACTTAAAAATGAAAGAAAGAGAAACAAATCAGACCCCAATTTAAAAGTCGCAAACCTTGAAAGCGGCTTTAAAGTTATTGGCTGCCTCGTTTGAACCCTCGGGCGTATGCGTGCGTAATCGTTTACGGGTATTTTTTAGTAAGTTTTTTTTTAATTCCCTTATCGTTGAACACTCGAGCCAGAAATCGATGGGAGGTTGTCGATTGCTTTGACTGCGCTTACCACGCCGTCTGTACTTTAAGGGTGCGTTAGTGCTTGGGGATTATCGCCTTTGAAATCGGTTAGTGAACCTATTTCCATAGCGATACATACTGAACAAACGAGGAAACTAGCAGATTCAATCTACAAACTTTTAAGTCGATGCAGCTATTAAAGCTAAAAGGTTAATTGCTGCTGCCTACCCTCGTTCAAATATTTAAGCATTCACACTCAATCCACAGCCATCAGACAGAAATATTTAAAAGAAAATAAATAAAAATCGACTGGCAGTCGCAGATATATATGTATATAAATGGTGCACAGCGGCAAGGATACAGCGTCCTCCTCAGCCAGTTAGCCATTAAAAATTAAATCGACAGTTGATGCAAAATGCAGAAGGGCAGCCATTACCAACCATCGTCCTGTTGCTCTCTCCCGATCCCCATAGTGGTGGGGTTTTGTTTCATTTTGGTACATGTACCATCTCGTGAGGGAAAATTCATTTTGACATCCTTTATGTCGTTGCCAAGAATTCAGAAAGTAATGTCGAAAGAAATAAAGATATACCGAGTGAGAGGCCGCTGCTTAACTACAAATGAGATTATGCAGTATTTCCTTTGTCTTTTTCTTGGGGAGGTGGGGAGGCCACGGAGCAATGCAATTCAACGAATGTGAAATGAATATTTTAAGAGAAATAATTAAAATTTCCCTCTCACATTAAATGGAATTGCCCAATAAGGAGCACAATTTGCTGTTATGCGGATTTCCCTTGAAGTTGTGTGCATCGCATTTTGGCACGAGCAAACCCAACGAAACTTGACGAAACTGAAAATTCAGTCTTGCGTAGGCAGGGTTGTAAATTCAATGGTAAGCCTAAAAAAGGAAGAAGTAAGTGGATTTTCAAGCCGCTTTCAAGGTTTCTAACTTTAAAATTGGAGTCTGTTCTTCGGACAAGAGAGAAAGGAGATTGCAAAGTCACCTGAATCTTGGACTCAAATTTAATGAATTACCCTGCAAAACCCTTCGAACATTGATAGTTTTAACAGTTTGAAAGCTGTCATTGACTGTAGCCTGTAAAGATATGACAAGGGTCCAACACAGTAGATGGAATTTGCTATACCGTTCAATTCTGCAACCCAAAGGACGACTTACGCCGGAAACAACAATTTAAAAATCCAAGGAGGTTCTCTACGTTCGACAATGTTACGTGTACTTGATGTTTCAAAAAAACCGACTTGTGGCGAAAATTGTATGGACCCCTCCAAATTAAGGTCTTAACTGAGAGCGAACTATTGCAACCAAATTGATCACATTTCGATCGACTGTTCTGCTGGAGGCCAAGTGCGGTATCCACGTCATTATAGCGTAAATGTCGTGTGAGTGAAATTGAAGGTATAACGGCTGCAATTGAAATATATCGCCAGGTCCTTCGCACGGGGGTACTATAGACCAAAAAATCCTAAGCAACCAGTATCAAGTGACGAGACAACAATGCTAACAAACGTTCCGAAAAGTCACCGACTTTCACCCGAATATCAGCAAGAGTGTCGGCAAGCACATGCAGTGTTAGTAGGTCGTGGGAAATTTGCACTTTCGAGGGAAATTGTGATGTTGAGAACCGTTTCGTGGGGAAAAGTCCAAATTGATGGCTTAAATGTCGCAACGCTTTTGTTATTACTGAAGAAAAGTATACAATAGGGGTATTCACGATCCGATACAACTGGTCTTGTATCATTGCGAAAGTGTAACTTTTTTTCGCACTTAACTTAACTTAAGGTGGCGCTACAGTCCGGGGTGGACCTGGGCCTCAACCAACAAGCGTCTCCAGCCAGCACGATCTTTGGCCAGCCGTCTCCAGTTTCGCACGCTAAGTTGGTTAAGGTCCCCTTCCACTTGCGTGCGCCACCTGAGTCGCGGTCTTCCTCTACTGCGCCGTCCCTCGGGTGTGGATTCGAAGATCTTCCGGGCCGGAGCATTGACGTCCATTCGCTCTACATGACCCAGCCACCTCAGTCGTTGGACCTTCACTCTTCTGGCTAGGTCGATGTCGCTGTACAGCCCGTACAGTTCGTCGTTGTATCTCCTCCTCCATTCACCGTCTATGCAGACGGGACCGAAAATTACTCGAAGAATTTTCCTCTCGAAGTAACCAAGAGTAGCCTCATCCGCTTTTGATAGAGTCCATGCCTCTGCACCATAAAGTAGGACTGGGATGATCAAGGTCTTATAAAGGGTCACTTTAGTTGTTCGAGAGAGGGCTTTGCTACTCAATTGCTTTCTTAGCCCAAAGAAACAGCGATTGGCAAGAGTTATTCTTCGTTTAATCTCAGCGCTGGTGTCATTGTCTGAAGTCATAGCGGAGCCTAGGTAGACAAAGTCCTTTACCACCTCAAAGTTATATCTGTCTATGGTGACATTTTGTCCAAGACGTCGGTGTTGGTTGTCCTTTCTTGATGACAGCATATACTTTGTCTTGCCCTCATTGACCGCCAAACCCATCTTTGCCGCTTCTGTCTCAATGCTCACGAACGCGTCAGTGACATCACGCTTCGATCTGCCGATTATGTCGATGTCGTCGGCGTAAGCGAGTAGTTGGACGGACTTATAGAAGATAGTGCCTCTGGTGTTAGCGTTTGAGTTTTGCACTATTCTTTCAAGAACGATGTTAAAGAAGTCACATGACAGCGCATCGCCTTGTCTAAATCCTTTTTTGACATCGAAGGTCTCGGTGAGTTCTTTACCGACCTTAATGGAGCAGCGTGCATTCTCCATTGTCATCCTGCACAAACGGACGAGTTTGGCAGGGATGCCAAAACTAGACATTGCTCTATATAGCTCGTCCCTATAAATGCTGTCATAGGCGGCCTTAAAATCGATAAAAAGGTGGTGGGTATCGATTTGGACTTCCTGGGTTTTCTCCAAGATCTGCCGCAGTGTGAATATTTGGTCAATGGTAGACTTTCCTGGCCTGAAGCCACACTGATAGGGACCAATCAGGTTGTTGACGAAAGGCTTCAGGCGTTCACACAACACGGCAGATAGGATCTTGTAGGCGATGTTAAGAATACTTATACCTCTGTAGTTGGCGCAGTTCAGAGGATCTCCTTTCTTGAGGATCGGGCAAACAATGCTGAGGTTCCATTCATCGGGCATACTTTCCTCCGACCATATTTTACAGATGAGTTGGTGCATGCTCCTACCCAAGTCATCGCCTGCCGCTTTGAATAGCTCGGCGGCTAGGCCATCTGCTCCAGCGGCTTTGTTGGACTTCAGCTTAGATATGGCTATCTTCACCTCGTCCAGGTCGGGTGGACGGAATTGTTGGTCTTCATCGTCCAGGTTGAATGGTTCATTCTGCCTGACAGCGGGATTTTGTTCGTCATCGCCGTTAAACAGTCTGCAGAAGTAGTTCTTCCATACCCTCAGCATCGACTGCGATTCTACTACGATGTTCCCTTGTTCGTCCTTGCAGGCTTCGGTTCGGGCTCTGTATCCTTGAGAAGTTCTTTTAACCCTTTGGTAAAACTTCCGAATCTCATTCCTGCAGTAGCATCTCTCAATTTCCTCGATCGCGCGCTTCTCATGCTCTTTCTTTTTCCTCCTCAGAAGCCGGTGTTCGTCTCTTCTCTTCTGCGCGTAGAGCTCACGGGCAGCTCTTGTCCTCCTTTGCAGCGCCGCTTTGTATGCCTCTTGTTTCGCTGCATGTGCTTGCCGGCATTCGTCGTCGAACCAGGGGTTTCTTTGCGGTGGTCGGGTGAAACCCAGCACATCAGAGGCGGCGTCTCTAATGGCTATTTGGCAATGGTGCCACTGGTCTTCAATACTTGATGCTGGCTGCATAGGACATCTTGAGAGATTGAGAGAGACTCGATCGGAAAAGGCTCTGGAGATATCTTGCGATTGCAGCCGTCCGACGTCAAACTTCCTCACAGTATTTACTTGTCTTGGCGATGTTCGGGATATCCGCAGTCGTACCTTGGCTACAACAAGGTAGTGATCCGAGTCAATGTTGGCCCCTCGGAACGTTCGGACATCCATAATACTGGAGGAGTGCCTTGTGTCGATCGCAATGTGGTCAATCTGGTTGACAGTTGATTGGTCCGGGGATCTCCATGTGCCTTTGTGAATATCGAGATGCGGGAACCGCGTACTTGCTACGACAACATTTCGCCCCGCCGCGAAGTCGATCAGCCTAAACCCGTTATCGGAGGTGGTGTCGTGTAGGCTGTACCTTCCGACAGTACTACCAAAGATCGCCTCTCTTCCTATCTTTGCATTAAAATCACCTAGGACAATTTTAATGTCATAGTTAGGGCATTGCTCATACGTCTTGTCCAAGAGCTCGTAGAACCTCTCTTTGGTGTCGTCGTCTTTCTCCTCCGTGGGGGCATGGGCGCATATTAGGCTAATGTTGGCGAATTTAGCCTTGATGCGGATTGTCGTAAGGCGCTCGTTCACACAGCTGAAACTTAAGACTTCTTGCCTGAGTCTACCGCCAACGACGAATCCACAACCAAATAGGCGCTGTTTTTGTTGTCGATAGCAGTCGCCATAGTAGATATCGCAGTTGTTCATCCTCTTCTTGCCCGGTCCATCCCATCGCACTTCTTGGATGGCGGTTATATCTGCTTTATAGTGGTTCAGGGTCTCCGCTAGTTGTTCGGCTGCACGCGGTCTGTTAAGGGACCTAACATTCCATGTACAGATCCGAAATTCGTTGTCCTTGTATCGTTTGCCAGGTTCGTCAACAGTAAAATCATCCGTATCCGAGGCTTGTTGTTGCTTCGTAACTAGAAACATTTTTCCGCAGTCGGGCAGTTACCCCGGCGTACAACCCCCAACCTGGAGGGCCAGGCCCTTTGTTGGACCCCTTGGACGAAAGGGGCCGGATTCCTCCGGTGTCAGTAACCCACTTCGGGGATGTGAGAGCTGCCGTTGACCCATTAAGGGCTCTTCCGCCACCATCTCTATTTCAACACCCTGACTAGTGCTGAAAAATCCTCAATGACCTCAGCTCCAAATACGTCGAAGTAGCTCATTGAGGTATCTGCCATGTTGACTGTTGACGCCACCGTTGATTCAACCATGTGAATTCATCCGCCGTACGTCCTCTTTCTGAGGGGCTCATGTAAGACCTCTGAGACTCGATCAGGCAGTCATTCCGACAGAGCATTATAGTGTTGCTATTTTCTTCGTGTTCAACACTCGCGCTTATAAGTTTAGCAAGTCATGCCCGGAAGGACAAGACCAGTACCCGGTGGCTACCACGCGGAGGTAAAATAAGCACAATTGATGTGTATGAACAGTTACAACGCCTGGGCATCGCCAAGTTGACGCCAATCAGTGTCTACCCTATTCATACAACACCCAACCACCATTTTTTCGCACTACAACAACAAAATATTCTGACTAAAATTTTCTATACTTTTGCACTTTATTTCAACCCTGATCCTATTGTAACCGACCGAAAAATACAAAAGAGTAAAGTGCTGCATTAACAAGTTGGCAAGGAATTGTGAATTTTTCCTATTTCCTATTGGAAAAATAAAAAAAAAATAAGAATAGAAAATCCTCGCCAAGATCAAAAAGGATTTCCTCGATATATTCGTCTTTCCGATTCGTTTTTTTATCTTTTTCATAGTTTTTTTCGTCTTCCACGTAATTTCGTCTGCATCATCTTTCAATAAATATTGAATTTTTGTTTGGCATTAAGCGTGATACGCAGTTCTTCTGAAACGAAATATCCCATACAAAAGTGACACAACGAAATCATGAACGAAAAATTTCGCTCGCCTTTTCGTTTTGCAGTACGCAGCTGCTGCGAAATGATGGCGGAAAAGTGGGTAGTTGTAGTAGATTTATTGGTACAATTCTCCACTCTCTTTTCGCACACGTTTATTGTCCGGAACATTGCCCGCGTTCCACTAGATGAATAGCGGCATGTCAAACTCCATATAAAAAAAAACTGACATTTCACTGACATTTTTCAGTAGTCAATATCGATTGTCAAACCGGATCTGTCTTTTGTTTCAGTTTTGCTAGAGATGAGAAAAAGTGTGTCAGGAACACGATAAAAACACATAAAATAAAATTCCGCAATTTTACTAGGTCTGTTACACCGAATCGTGAACACCCATAATAGGCGTGTTTTTTTTTGAGCAAAAAATTGTTTACTAAATATGTAGCTGCCGCTGGCTCTGCGCTTAACCAGGATGACTGCGTATTGCGTAAAAACATCGAATATGGGTATTTTTGAAACTGATTATCATGGCTGCCAATGTTGAGCCCATAAAGTGTAGCAAATTGCCCAAAAAATCGAAGTACCTAGATTAAAAAAAAAGTGTAGCAGATAATGAAAAAAAAAAAATCCATAAAAAAACAAATTTATATAAAAAAAAAAGAAAATATTCATATTCAGAACATTGACTAGTTTTTCGTACAACAATTACAGCTTTTGAAGGACAAGTTTCGCAAATTAATAGGTACCTACCTACATTAGTACCTACATTGGTTTTTTTTTTTTTTAAATAAATAGGCACTTTTTGTTTGAATCAACTCAATTCAATTCAAGTGAATGAGGGCGTTCAAGTATCTAGTTTAGTAAGTCTGACAGCTGTCTGACTAGATCTATCTCGGTTGTGATTGGTTTAAATCGGTCACGTGGCACCTGTGACATTTGACGTTTATGGAGGGGTAGCCGACGAATCTAGTCAAGAAATTCGTGACTGAGTACTAAGTTGACAGTTCGGGTATGTGGCTGACGTAGAAAAAGTGACGTTCCCGACTAATCTAGTTTTTGCGTTCAGGTTACATCTTATCCAGACCAATCTAGTCGACTTAAGATAACTAAATTCTTGAATGCGGCCAATTCTCCTCCATGACAAGAAGTTTGACAGTTTGGAAAACTGAAGGCAAATTGTAGTAGATTTTTGCGATGAGTGCATTCAGATAAAGCAAATGACTTTGCAAAAATGAATCAATACAACACATAAATTAAATTTTGATCGCTAAAGACTATTCATATGAGAGCGAATTACGAACTGCGAACACGCAAATCGTCGCTTTAAAAGCAAAGTGACATAAGTCCAAAATGTATGATTTTCAGGAGCGATGTTTTAAGTTTTGCGTCACACAAAAAAATTGTTTTCTAGTTAATTAAAAACAATATACAAAGTACGTTTACATACAATTGAAGTATTTTTCTCCCTCTTTCAGATAGTATATAAATTTGTACAAAAAAGCAAATATTTAAAAAAAGATATGACGTTTTGCCAAAAATCTGATAGTTTTTTAAGTTTTTATTTTCAAATGAGTTGCAAAAGTGTCGTTTTGTCGCTTGAAATTTTTCGCAATACGCCGTTTTGCCACAAAAAAAAAAAAAAAAAAACACAGCCAATCGCGACGCACAACTAAAAAAATGTCATTTTGCAACAAAAAATTGTGGGATTTTTAGTGGAAATCGAAACGACACTTTTTTAAAACGTGGAAAGTAGAAGGAATAGAACTAAGCCGTTTTGGCAGAAAAAAAAAGAAAAAAATTGTGATCACTTTTGTATACTTAACTCAAAAATGACAAATTTCGACTTATGTCACTTTGCTTTTAAAGCGACGAAATATTCGTAGTTCCTGACACTTCATTCACATGAAAACTTTTTTTGGTCGCAGTTCAGTTTCATTTTTAGAGGTTAAGTTCGAACGAATTTTTCATTTGCGGGTGGATCGCGACTGTGTGGATTGTGAATAAAGTGTGACAGTTCGCGGCAAGAATTTTCAATTCGCGGGAAAATTGCTTGGATTGTTAATGTAGCTGTTTAAATCAATTGAGATACATGTTTTTTTTAGATTAGACGTTAGATTAATTAAATATAATAATTTTGTGATAGAACAAATATCAATTTTCAATTCATAAATACAGTTAATTTGATTTGTTCGTAATTCGCCCATTCGCAGTTCGCTCTCATGCGAATAGTCCTTAACGTTTAACGATTCAATCTGTACACAGTTTCACAGTTCGCTGGCGACCGCTGTTAGTGTTTCACTGTAGTTTATCAAACCAACAAAAGAATGAAATGCACGGTGATTTTCCGAGAAATATTGACATAAAACGTCGATATCTGAACAGGAACGTCATTTCAACAAAAAAATAGAAATTGCAGGTACATGAATAAATGACAAACCCCAACGCAACTGTAAGGATGACGCTCAAAGACCTTGCATTCTGATGCCACAAAAGAACACTCACCCTTGATGCAAGCTAGTACCATTTTTTTTCTTCTTTTTTTTCCCCCTTTTTGTCATTCTAAAGATCCAATCGAGATGCGATTGTTCCCTTCACTGGTAAGATTCATCAAGATATTCTCCTACCCACTATAAATTTATATTCATAGACATTGTCTATCTATGCGTCTAGAGCACTTTTCCCTTTAACAGTATTCGATAGCAAGTGCAACTGGCAATTGTCCAAATATGCTCAAGTGTTGCCAACTAACGATGTCGCATCCATTTCGACTGCGATTTTTTTATGAAAATCACCACAATGTCGTTACCGCCATCATTACGACCGCCGTCAGTATGAAGCACAAATTCCCATGTAACCGCATCTCTAATTGGATTTGTTGACATACACAGAGCGCTACCTAATCAATTTGATTTCCAATTGCGACCGCTGAAGACATAAATCTAATCGCTCTATCGATTTGGGGAAAATTCCAAGGACACCATAATCTCGTATTCTGGTTTTTAATTACAAATTCTTGTCGCGTTTTGTTCCTGTTTACTTGGTGGATGGCATACCAACCAAACAACAAAGGAAGTCCCCTTTCGCTTCTAGAGTCCTGCGAATTGGCGCCAGCAAAATGAAAGCCGTTTCTGTGTTGACCTGTAATCCTATGACATGTAATAACATGAATTGTGTCGTGTGCGGGGAGGCGGAAATTTCCACCCTGACTTTTTACAATTTTGATCACGCAAAGTTGCCGCCAACGCAAATGCTGCTGCCGCCATCGCAACCGCCTCTAGATGGTTTTTCATTTCGTAACGCGCTTAACCAACCTCAAGTGGATGTACATAGTTGGGTCGTTACTTGTGCTGCAAATGGAGGAAGAGAAAAAAATGAAAGAAAATTCTACTGCAGCACGTAGTTACTGACTTAAAGCTGGCGTGTCGAGTCAAGTGCTGGGATTTGCCCCTAAATTCGAAAACGGGGGTAAGTTGTGTTGCATTGAACGCTTGCATTGATATTAGTGTGATTATGTTTATGCGTGGTTTTGTCAATAGTTGTAGTTTTAGGTGTGAAAGTCGGCAACTATATTTACGGGCTATACAAAATCAACAAATGCATACACCGAAAACTCTCGATTGATGTAGGTACCTACCTAAATCTGCTGCTTAACCGGAGAACCGCAACTAAACAACTAAATGAGCGATCACCACCTCGTCGTGCTATGACCATTAAAATAACTCTGTCTTTATTGACTCCCATCACGAATTGACTAATTGAGGTGGAACAAAAATAAAGAAATAAACTTTAAAACAAACAAAACCAGATCAAAGCGCAATTAAGTAGCGATTTTGAGAACAATTAAATAAAAATATCTCACGAAATCGTCAGCACTCAAGTATGTAAGAAGGTTCAGAGACGACTAAGTAATTCTCTACTCAAGCTGGACTCTGCGAAATGAAGCCACATACCTCATATCGGTTTGTTCCTACGGAAGTCAGCTGGGCACAAAACTTTCAACTTTCTAAGGTTCAGCCATCTCCGCCGAAACGGCTAAATTGCTTTTTCAGGACAAATATACCCTGGGATGTCTGTCAGGTGGGGCAGTGGAACAAGCCTTCACATGAACAACGGTTACCAGTCTGTGGAATTCCAGCTCTTATCTGGACCGATCGATTAGAATGAGCTTCATACTTAATTTGGGTATCTACGCTCACTGAACCCCTGATAGCGATGAAGTAGGTTTGAACCGAATCGAACCGTATAAGAAGATTATGTTTTCTTTACTTTGTTGTGCATGCAACATTGTAATCTAAATTCATATCAATTTCAAACAACAAAGCCCGCGAGGAATAGCAACAATGTGAGCTATACCATACATAGATGCCTCGAAGCAAAGAATTTAAATAGATTTTTGTCCGAGTCGGGATAATCATGATGACCTTTAACATTTCAATATCCTACCACATTTTGACAACTTCAATTGAATGGACTCCCTAAGTACCACTCAGCAGTCTGTAATTGATGTTTATGATTTCAATTCCATCCCCATCGGCATTTACTTACAAAACTAATCACAACCTTCGGATGCAATTGAACGGTAATTACAGACGAAAGTCAATTTGAACTTGGATGGCAAATAAACCAGCACTATGCAGTTGCAATCAATTTTAAAAGAGCCCCAATGCGACCAATCAAGAAATGCTGCTGCCGCTGATGAACAAACAAATGTGCACCGCAATGCTAAGGAGATGCCACCAAGGTGCAATTGCCGACACAATCGAAGGTGACACAACACCATCGAGCAGCAGCAGCAGTTTTGACCCCCGATACAAAAGCAAAACAAACCCAATTGACCAACATCTAATTCCAAAGCATATTTTAACGATATTTTGTGGCCCACCACAGAGAATACATTAATAAATGCTTTTTTGGCAACCTCAGCAGGGCCACAACAGTAGTCACTTTGACCTCAATTGAGCGGGGGCCATCAGGTGAACAGAAAAAAATAGCTCGCAAGCTTACATCACGTCAGAGGTTGATTGAGATCAGCCGTCGTCACTGGTTGCACACATGAGACAGAAATTCCCAATTTGGAGCATGAATCATGTACTTTTTATTGATAACATGAATTCCGTTGTTCCTGTGCGATAAGATAAATCATTTTCCAGTAGTGAATACTGATTGGGCCAGCCGAGAGCCTTCCAGCGCCAAATGCAAGTGCATAAACATCAATCTCGACAGCAACTGCAGTATGGTAGGTACATACTCTCCATGAATGTATGTGCAATCAATTTCAAGTTGAGTGGTCAGAAATACGGGTCGCAATTACAAGCAGCAAATCAATACACAATTAATCACACAACGATGGACGACGGAGGCGTCGAGTGCCGTGCCGATTTACTGAGCTAAAGAGTTACTCACCCGCTTTGACATTCCAGGGTTCTGGTCAGAAACATGTAAAATCTCTCGTTCTTTTATCCAAACAAATGAAATAAAATAAAAAGGGGCAACAAAAAAAAAAGAAACAGGAAATTTACTCCGTGTCCTCGTTTTCACACGACTCCGTGTTAATCCTTTCGGGTGAATTGTACTCTTGTAATGCACACTTTTATTCACATTATTCCACACTCCCCGTCATCACTTTTCACACAGTAATTTAGTTGGCTTGGATGCAGATTTTTGTATTTTTTTTTTAACTCTCTTAAGGGAAAAATTCGATTATTCTCGCTGCGACACGACGATGGACTGCGATTGAAAAACTACAACAACCTTGGGTTACATTCGTTTTCACTAGCGCTTCTGCTGTTGGTGTAACTTTGCGATTATTGCGTTAAAATGAGATTTTTCATGTGCGTACTGCGAGTTCCCTAACTTGATTGATTGGTATTTCGTGGTGGAAAATAAAAAGTTTACCGTTCTACTATTAGCAAATTATGGATTTGCAATTAATAGTAATAAAGGAAAGCACTTGGCAAGGCGTTTTTTTTTTCTACCGAATAGAAGACACAAACCGACCAAGATTAGAAGACAACGAAGACAACACACACCGAGCGATGACAAAATTCTACGAATGGAAATGTCAAAAAATGTGGACTGACAATTTTGATGGATTCCTCCAGTTGAGCACACAAATCCAAAAACCCCTATTTCAAGTAAAGAGCATTCAAATTGGAATGTGGAACTTGTGCTCAAAGTGAGAAGGGTCCATAATTGCGTGCTCAGTTTGTCTTAGGGGGAAGTTATATTAGGCGTTTTTCTTTTTTATGTGGCATTCGATTGGGATTGGATAATTTTAGCCGTATTTTATTATCAGCCATGATCTATATAGATCATCGATTTACATGCAATTACAACAACAGCACATGATCCTGCTTCTCATCGAGATCATGAATGATGATCTGAAAATTATTTCTACTATTTCTCGCTGCGTTGTTTGGCGCTGTTTGTTTCGTTTTTATATGGTGGTGTGCCTGTAAACGATAGCCAAGCCACACGTTGCCAGACTAAAATATTCAACACCATTCAGAACAAGCAATCAACAAGCATATTTTTCACATGCGAATTAATTTCCCGTCCGTATTTCGAGCAAAATATTTCATAAACATTAAGGTAAATGTTTCATAACCATTTATTAACAAAAAATGTTTATGAAATATTTCGCATTTTTCCAATCGTAAATAATTATTGTTTCACAAGTTTTCCTGTAGAAAGGTGAGAGTTGTTTTTTGTTGTCTTCTTTTATCATAAAATACTGATGAAAAATGGAAACTAGCAGGCTGTATAAATTTAAATTACTTTCAAAGCTAATTATTGGGAAACACATTTCATTTTTATCACAAAATAGTACAAAGAAATAATGTAATTGCAACAATTTTCGTCGATTTTTTTGTAACTAACTTCAGTTTGTTCATTTGGGTTTTCGTGTTTAAACCGCTGTCATTTACTTCATCTTAGAATTCCAATTACGAGTCGAGAAGTGCAAACTACGGTAAGATTTTCATTACCTACATTTCGAACTGATTGTAAACCATTTCCTTTTAAAAACAAAACGCACCGTATAAGGTATAACGGAAGCGGTGTTTTTGTTTTCGAGCCCCTGGCCATGATAATAATTAAAAACATTTTCATAAATATTTAATAAATACTTCATCGGCATTTTCAACGGCAAAAACATTTCCGAAATGTTTGACAAAAAAATGTTTCTGAACAAATCTTTCGCTGGTCTAGATACACATTAATAAGCCAAGAAAAACCCAAATATGAACTAGCTGCGAAATATTGTTTATTTGTTGCATATTTCAACATAAAATTTTAAATTAGTTTTTAAAAAACAATATCGAAAATCAAAACTAATCAAATTTGACTCAAATGGTAACACCTTCGACAAGCAAGTGAAATGTCATGTCCATTGAAATCATGTTGTGATGTCACGCTGCACCCAATGTTTGCAATATGGCTGGTGGCAGTATGAAGTTTGTCTTCATGTTTCACCGAATGCTTGCAATATGGCCCGGTGGCAAAATGAGGTTTGCCATACTCATAGCAACTGTAGCCACAACTTAAAAATAAAATTCTTCAATGATCCGTATTGTTTTATTATCGTGACCTGATCCGGATCAGATCACGCTGATAATAAAATACGGCTTTTATATGTTCGTTTGGTACGAAACAAAACATTTTTTCAGATTTCAGAGCACTTTTGCGAATTTAGATATTTTCTCAGATTTACAAATATAAGTGCATTTAAGTCTGACAACCGGTGGAGTTTAAGGTTTTCGTGAATTAGTTTCTACAGCAAGGAAAGGCATTGGATTGGGTGAATCTATATTTGTAAATTATTTACGTATAAATAATATTTAGAAATCAATCGGGACGCAAATTTTGAATGTTTTAATATAAAATTTAACCAGTGAATATGCGAAGGCTTTGAAGACTGTTGAAGGCTGCACATATTTGAATCGGAGAAATGAAGAAGCTCAATGGAATACCACATTAGTTCAGAGCAGAACCTGAACTGTTATACAGAGTTGATCTCTCTTGATTGATGTTTCTTTTTTCGTTCACAGCATGATTAGAGCGTGGGTTTGCGGATCGCGTTTTGTACTTATTTTGATTGTGAATGCGGCAAGAATTTTCATTCGGGGGACAATTACTGTAAATGATGGCTATTTTAATCAATTGAGATGCAGGTTTTATTTAGATTAGATGTTAGAACATTGACACCACTTTTTTTCTACTCGGATATTAGGTTCGTTCGTGTACCTACGTTTTTTACCGCAAAATTATTTAAAATTTGCTTAGAAACTGTGCGAATCCGACCACGTACTGAGAAAATTGAAAAAAAAAAAAAAAAAAAAATATGAGAGAAAACATTTTTTCGTAATTTTCTACTAGCTAAATGAAAACTGACAACTAACTGACAGCTCAAGAGTTTGACAAGCAAAACTCAAAAGACGAAAAGTCTTCAACGATAATGTCAAAATGACATTTCTTAAATTTTGTAAGAAAACCGGTCAGCTACTTCTCTTAAAATTGAGAGATTTCTCTCTCGATTTTTGAGATTCGATATTTTTCATTTTTCTATGCTGAAATTACACGAACAAACCTATCAATGAATGTTGAATAAAAACATTGTTCCTCAGATTTAAGTAAATCAAATATAGCTAATTGCAAAAAAAAAATCGGCTTAAACGTGTTGAAAAAAAAAGTAGTAAAAACCCAAAATCGCTCTCTCTATGTCCTAGTTTGTTTCAAAAAAGGTATTCCATAATAATCCATGTAATCGACCCCTTACATTGGTATCCGAAATGAATTTTGGCCCATCCCTACAAATTCATTTGATGCTGTCAAAAGTTCTTACGAAAAAATGGCAACCACGAAAAACCCAGGTGATCTGTCAAAACAAAACAAGGGTTGAAACTTGAATTGAATCATGGCGAAGTTTGGAAAAGTTGACTTGGAAAAGGTAGATTTTCAGAAGAAATTATTTCACATTCACAATACTGTTTTGCTTATTAAATGTATTCCACAGCTTCGACTAGATGTTCAAGTTAAATTTGATAAAATCCGTGAAGCTCTAAACGTTAGAGAAAAACTTTTATTGCGACAAATCGATGTGATTTTGACGAGTCGACAACACAAGAATGCATCTGTATCTACCACAAATGGAAAAATACCACCAGTCGGATCCGAGCCAAATGAAATTAAATTTATCACCGAAAACGAGGAGAACGTCCTGAATTCCATTCGGTCATTTGGAAAATTCAATCTGGATAACATCAATCTTGCACTACAGGATTTGTACATAAATGAAGACTACATTTCGCCAGCCATCGACCATGAGACGATGTACAAGTGCCTCAGTAATTCCAGTGACGGCAGCAATGGTAACGATGAGGAGTCCATTGTTGTGGACTTCTCCACAAACAAGAAACTCATTCGTGACAATGTAAATAACATGAACGAGTCGATCATCAATATAACGCTGAATGAAGCCAAAGAATTGATTCGAAAGTCGCACAAATCAATTCTGGGTAGTGCAACTGCCGCAGAAATACCAGTAATGCCTTTGAATTTAGATGGTGAGTCGTGTTTTTTGTTTTTTTACTGCTTGTTAAATATATATACGTATTACTTAAAAGGTTCAGTACATTTTATTATGTTTTTGTTTTTTTATTAATATATACGCCTTTAAAGTGTTTCTTTTTTTCTTGTCTTGCAAACTTCTTTCGGGCTGATATACTGATGTATATTTCTGCAACTGTTGCCATTGATAGAGTACCCCTATAGTCGGAAGCTACAATAAACTCCCAATAATAGGGTCCCTCCCCCTTATTTCTTTAACACTTGAGTCTATTTTATTTCTGCAATTTGTTTGAGACTTCTTCGGCAGTGATACTGCTGGTGTTTTATCCAACAGCATAGTACCTTCCCCGTTGATTTCTTCATTCGTTACTAGGTATTCTTACTAACACAACGTTTTCTTCCATTTACAGGCATCCTCGACGACGACGATGATGACGATGGTATGCCAGCAGCACCAACGCACTCCAAGTCTTCCCAAACAGTAGAAAACAAACGAAAGTCACGATTTAAACCAAAAATCACGATCAACAATTGCAACGGCACAATTAACTTGAAGAACATCTCGAACTTAACCATCAATTGCGCCACAGAAGATTCATTCAAGGCCGTCGACACCGACACCGACGTCAATAGCCCAAATAACAATGTCGAGCCACCAAAAAGTACAACAGTTACAACTACAACTTCGACCAGCAGTGGCGGCAGCAACAGTAGTGGCAACAGTCCATCGAGCAGCAATGCAATCTCACCAAAGCGAGACGATAATCAGCGCATGGATATTGAGTACAATGACGATGACCGATCGGCCACTTGTGAGTTCTACAATCGTCTGCTGAACGAAATTAAAAACAGTCTCAAACAGAAAACGCCAAAAGTTGTCACCGACAATCGTCGTTTTGTCGTAGGCACCGACGCAGATGAGGACGATGAAGAACCTCAGCCGGAGACGACGGTGACATCCACTACCACCGACGATGCTAATGGCAATGAAACGCAAACATCGCAAACTGATACTGCGCCCAATAAAAAATTGATTCTTCGAAATTTCGAAAATCTCAAGATCATCCTAGAGGCTAGCGATAACAGTGATGTTATGCGTCCGGTTCAGATTGAACAGTGGTTGGCGGAGATTATTTCCGAGACAGAAATCGAACCGATGCAGAATACCGACATACTGGAGCACAGTAAGATTCATAGTGAGTCGTGTTAGATCGCGTACTCTTGAGTTGGGGGCAAGTGTTTGGGTTTGGGTAGAACTTAGCCACATCTCGGTACAGTATTAGAAATTGAAGGGCTCAAAGGTAGTTGAATGAAATTGTGATTCCACTATGGGTATTTGCGAGCATATGAAAGGGGGGACGTCCATTTGAGGCGAAATGAATCCTTACGTTGTGCGATTGTGGGGCGGCTTTTTTCTAATGATTCGTCTGAAAAGTTACGAGACTGGTTCCTGGATTTTTTTTATCGCTACTAAATATAAGACCCTCGACCTGGTTTCGCACAGTCTTTGGTTTGTTAAGGATTTTTTTCTTTTATTTATTCAAGGTCAATTTTTTGGCTGGGAAACTCTTGTACATCGTACTTATTTTATTACCGGTAGTCAACATCATAAACCCTCTTCATTTGATTAAATATCAAGCAACCCGTTCACGGAATTAAGTTGCCTTTACATGTGAAACAAAAACAAATTCCGTCACGAAATACTTTAGTGAAGACTACTAACGAGTATTTTGTTGAACAGAACACGTAGAACCAAGCAAATTCATACCTTGAAACAGTTTTGTTCAAATTATTCGAGTTTTCTGAAGCGATGGACTATTGCGCATTAAAGAAACTGATGAAATACAAATTTAACACTCCCGACGTTTCCGTAAAAAATCACTCGCATGACAGTAGTATAGCAATTCCAATGAAAAATGGAAGATGCTTCCTAAAACGACATCTATCTCATCGGATAACGCTGCTCTCAATGTTACTCTGTTTGATTTTCGGTCATTATTTTATGTGCTATGAAGCCTACGCCTAATGAATTAAGGTTGAAGTCCCCTTTGCATAGAAACTCAACTCTCCACGACTACCAGCCAACCTCCACAATCGCACTTCAGTCACAAAAGTCTTCCATCACGACAAAACTTCCATAAACTTTCCCACAAAAAGTTCTTCCCTCCAATTGACTTGATGATCGACTGCTCATACCATCACTTTGCTGAATTGGATCACAGACCAGTCTTTAGCTCATTGTATTATCACACAATTTTTTCATTAGAAACTACTTGTTATGCACCCTTCTCCGCAACAAGTCTCTTTTCAACGCATACCACATACCAATCACTTTACAAATATTCATCACAAACACCTAAACTAATTAACACGTAAATTATTTGTATACATTTATGCGACAAAATTTTACATTGTTTACTATAAGGCTAGAGTTTAATTTTAATTTGTATGTTTGCTTCACGAGGAACCATTTTCTATGTAGGATTTTCTGTTGTTTCTGTCTTAGAGAACGCATTTTTAACAATTTCCTAAAAAGAACAAATAAAATATTCCAGATTAACATTTTAAGAAAAAGAAAAAAACACAAATGTACTTAACAAATGAAATATAAATATACATACATTTATGTAGTATTTACACAGCACGTACGAACTGTGTTTTTTTATTCATTTAATTTTGATGTCCAATGTCGGTCCTTTTTCGCTGTCTCAACTCGCTTGGGTGTGTGACCCTGACCACAGTAATTAAAACAAGAGACAATACAATACAAAGTATTTCATTCATAATACAACACAAGGTATTCTATCCGACTAAAACGACAGTAAATTCTTTCGATGGTGCGCTGGAATAACGTCCGATCCGGGGACAAACGATCCAGCATTAACAGCTATGATAGCTCTCCCTACCTTATACTTATTGTGCAACTCGTTGGTCGTAGCCGCAAATATAGTTTAGGTGGATCAATAATTGATCAAGGCATAGGCCATTGCTTGTGTAAACCTTGAACCAGTTGGAGAATTGATTATACATCCGTATCGGTGAATGGCTGTTGGAAAAATTCTTCAGAACGCTGACTGTGGAGCATTCATATTTGTTTGTTGTTGCTTCTTCGACGGTTGAGATCCACACTGTCGCCCACATCATGCGAAAGTAAACATCAGAGACAATACATAGTTGGGGGCCTCAGTATTGTCTCTCGTAAACATTTCATATCAAATAATGTGTTTACCACCCAACCAGCTTGATGGTTGGATTCGACGATGGCTACATTGCACTATTAAACGGAACGACATACTGAGAGAAGATAACCCACTGCGCTGCCGATACAGTCAATAGATTCTGTTAAAATATCTTCACTATACTGGTAGCGGTTGTTATTACAAATGGTCGGTGGGCATCAACATTATAGAACAACATCTCAAAAGGGTAGGCAAATTTTCAATCGAACGAAAAACATCGGTAGGTACGTGCAACAATCGCCCCTATCGAGGTATCCGTTCGGAGAAAAACCCGATACGAAACTCAAATCCGATCGGAACTCAAATTGCGTTCGAACTTCGAAGTATCCGTTTCGGAACAAAATAAATGAAGCATAAAACGCGTTTATTTCACATTAAAATATTCCGCGGCAAGTATCTAGCTGTCGGAGAGAAAAAATGTGCCGTGTCCGTGTGGCTGTCAAAAGTAAGTGGTATAACCCGGTTCCACGCAATGCGAAAAGGTGCGCTATATGTCATCAGAGAATTTTTCCGAAAGTTATATCGGAACGGATACCTCAAGTGGAATTCCTCCGATTTCGTACAGAGCGGAGAAAATTCCGTTCCGAACGGATACCTCGATAGGGGTGTATGTCTTGAATTTCTTCTAGCTCAGCCTCTGGAAGGCGCAGAAAGATAAATGATGGCTTAGAATACTCGGCGAAGTATTGGCTAAAGAGCATTCAAATATTTTTTGAATTGACCACGATTTATGAATGTAATGGCAGGTTCAGTGAATTAAGGTTGAAATAAAAAACTTTGCATCGACCTTTTCAATTTTTATAAGACGAATTTCGAAAAAAAAAGTCGAAATAGGTATTCGGTGATTTTTAGATTTCAGATTTCGTTTGTGGACCCATGTGATGCTCTTTTTGGGGGTTTATCGTTGGTGCTATAGATGGTTAGCTTATGTCTCTCCTTCTTGTATTTACCCGACGTCGGCCCAGCCATCCTGATGTCCTCAAGAACCTGTAAATATTAGAAAGTGTAACATCAAAAAGTTCTCCCAAGTCATGGAAGTAACAGCTTCCAAGTGTTCTATTCCTCAAGTGACAGGGGCTCGGGCAATGACAGTGGAAGTGAGGTATGTCCTCATGAACTTCTTCGTCTTCGTCATCCTTGAGATTTAGTTTCATCGTGTGGTTTCTTAGGAAGTTATAACCCGACAAAGCCCCTAACAGCTTAGACAGCGATGACCTGTCAAACTGTAGACGTTTGATGGTTCGGCCTCTGTCATATACTGGCCATAGCTTCCGATATACTTCACAGGTAGTTAGTTCTTTCCACCTGTTATTGGTTTGCATACGAATCTTTTTCTCCACTCGTTCTCTGAGATTACAGAGTGGAGGCTTGATCGACTGTAGTGCTCAATCATGATCCGTTGCAGACCCTTTTCTCGCCGGTTCGTCAGCTATCTCATATCCGGCTTTGTCACTGTGTCCAGGGACTCATTTTTATTTTTGTTTTATTATTTTGGAGTTTGGTCCCCACCTCCTGCCGAAGATGCGGTTACATGCGTAGAAAGCATTAGCCGCTTTCTTCACTCTTTCATTGACGTTCGGCTTCCAATTAAGTCTCCTATCGAGGATCATACCTAGATATTTTGCCCTATCTGTCACCCTAATTCACCTCGAATTGTGGCTCCCATTGTAGACAATTAAACCGTAGCTGCTAGGAATTATTCGCCTTGAAAAGCGACTTGCATTTCTATCAAAATACTTTTGCCGATTTGTGTACCTACATAAAATGCTGCAATTACACGGTCACACATTCCAAACACCGAAAATTAAAGGAATGCCCAATACTAATTAGCCGTTTGACTGAAAGGGACAGCTTTACCTAATATGCAAAAAAACGTGACAAGAATTTTGGTCGGCCATCTTGTTTACGTGTTAGGAATTATAGGAAAGCTCTGCATGTTGATATTTTTATAGCGATGGTTAACGAAACTCCGCGTTCCTATAGAACAAAATGGCTTCCGAAAGTGATGTTCGTACATACATTTATTTATTTCGTTTAAATGATTGATGAATTGTTGGTTTAATTCACTGATTTCACATGTTTAAAATAGGAAATAGAAATATTTTCATGTGGTTGAAGAAATGTTGGTCGCCGGAACTTGTGTTTGTTTCCGCTTTATTATGGATAGAACATCCATGAAACCTTAGGCGTCTGATTTGTGATCTCATTCTTACGCCTTTATTAGCATTGACTGCCGACAAACGGATTTTGTGCAAAAATGCGCGTACGTGATAGTATAAATGCAGTTTAAGACCAGTATTTGGCAAGTTTCTCCTCTTGATAAAAGATGGCGATTCTTTGAGGTACGTTGTTTGAAGTGCGTAGGATAAATATTGCGTAGTTTGAAATGAGTATTTAGAAAATGTATTTGTGTTTCTGAGAACAGTATTTTATTTACTGACGAACATATACCACAGCAAATTAGCTATAACTCAAACTTCCATCTTACTAACTTACTTACTTAAGGTGGCGCTACAGTCCGGGGTGGACCTGGGCCTCAACCAATACGCCTCTCCAGTTAGCGCGATCTTTGGCTAACTGCCTCCAGTTGCGCACTCCAAGTTGGTTGGGGTCCCCTTCCACTTGCGCGCGCCACCTAAGGCGAGGTCTTCCTCTACTGCGTTGTCCCTCCGGGTTGGAATTGAAGACTCTCCGGGCCGGAGCGTTGGTGTCCATTCGCTCTACATGTCCTAACTATCTTACAGTAGAGTTCGCTGTTAAATCTTCTCCTCCAAATCCCGTCAACGCAAATGGGACCAAAAATCACTCGAAGAATTTTGCGTTCGAAGCGACCAAGAAGATCCTCATCCGTTTTTGCTAGGGTCCATGCTTCTGCGCCATAGAGCAGGACAGGGATGATGAGAGTTTCATATAGAATCTCCTTAGTGCTTCTTGACAAGGTCTTACTAATCAATTGCCGTCTTAGGCCAAAGAAACAGCGGTTGGCAAGAGTGATTCTTCGCTTGATTTCTGAGGTGATGTCATTTTTATAGTTAATAGCGGATCCGAGGTACACTGAACCAAATCGCGTATTCATATTGACGGAAATATTTTGTTAATCATTGAAGAATTTATTATTCGGATTGACAATTTTTCATAAATTTGTTCGTGTTATTGAAGATTTAATATTCAAAATAAATAACATTTCTTCAACTGCTGTCCGATTTCATATTGTATTCAAACCAACAAAATTTTGTCCTTTCGACAAACTGAAGTTGTTAAAAAAACGGTATCCTGTATGTGATATCGACAAAAATTTGTTGATCATTTTTAGAAGAATCAGTTATTCAAATTAACAATTTTCCATCAAATGTTTCTTCATATTGAAGATTAAATATTCAAAATCAGTAAAGTTTCTTCAAATGCTGTATTATTTATTATATTACTCAAGCGAATGAATTTATTTTCATATCGACAAAATTGACAACTATTCAAATTAAAAATTGTTCATAAAATATTTCGTCTTATTGAAGATTTAATACAGATTCAAAATAAATGATTAGAAGCGATTTATCAGATTGACGAAAATTCATCGATTTTACGTTATTTAAATAAAACACAATACCTATATTTTTTGATACAAAGAAGGGGAGAGTGGGAAAGGTTTTTTTTCAAAATTAGTGCTTGAAAAGCAAGTTATTTTTTCTCTGTTTTTTTTTTTTTTAATTCGATTTCAATTTTTTACAGTTGTACCAGTTTACATTTAAATATCTGCATCGAATTTATTTAATTTAAGGAAAATAAAACCCAATAGTAGGCATATCAAATTTTAGACACTTAAATGGATTATTAAATATTTCATCTGTTAGGTATACTTAGTATAACAGTATATTATACATTTTCTCTTTTTCTGTCCCGGGTTTGGCTCTTAAAAATATGGTCACCGTCTTATACAACCTATACAAATGTATTTAGAAGTATCAACAAATTTGATTTTCGTGTAAACATAACACTGGAACGATCAACGATTTGTCCGTAATTTACGTAATACATAAACTATACAATATATAAAATAATTGTATTTGTCATAATCTATTTACGATTTGCAAACAAAAATCTTACTCGAGGTCAGAATTAAGTATTTATTTTATTAGGTATTGGATTTTTTTTAAGAATTGAGTAAGGTTTAAACCAAGTTTAAAAGAAATCAGCCAAACAATTTTTTTTTTTTTTAATTTAAAAGAAATAGTTTAAGACAGTTATCAGAAAGTCGATATTTAAAAAAAAAAATGCATTCGGAAACCATTATACAGCACTTCCTGCAGAACATATAGAGGGTATTTATAAGAACGAATAACTTATCAAATTATTCATCACTTATTCTAATGTCAGTTGAAATCACTGAAGCCATTTTCAAAAATATAAGCTTTTTATAAAAGAACCTGAAGAAGGCAAGTACCATATTAAAAGCTTATTAAGACCGGACCCACGTTTTCCTCTTCTTGAAAATTGTTATAAACAGTTTCAATTTTAATTAAAAAAAAAAAAAAAAAAAAAATGTTGACTGCATTTAATGCGCAGAAGAGTACCAGAGTAAAGTCAATTATTTAGAGCAAAGAGCAACTTCAGCTTGGAGCGACATTACATTTGTATGTAGAGCTTGGCCCATAAACATTCTCTCTACCTTCTCCACAGCAAACAGTTCTAAAAACATTAAGTCATATGATAAATCTAAAACTGTTCGAAACAGAAGACTAACCGCTAACTTATATCTATTCCATAAGTATAGATCCACATCACCTATCAGTATAGGTACAAAGAACCGTAAGGCATCACCTTTTCGAAACTCCAACGTTCTAGTAATTACATTGAATCTAGCACCACATTCCCCTAAATTGCCAACAAAATTTATATTATTCCCACATCTTAAATTTTTTTCAAGTTGAATAAATTTGTTGAAATGCTCTAAAGTGTTCTTCACATTGACAAAATTAGTCAACTTGAATAAGTTTCTTCAATATGTTATTATCAAAACATTAAACCATTGCAATCTTACAATTTTTCTTCGTAATATCTTTAACTTGAATAAATTTCATTATATGATGGAAAGTTTTTCTTCAACTTCACGAAATTTTCTTCATACTGAAATTTTTTTATAATCATTCAATTATATTTTTTTCAATTTTAATAAATTTCTTTAAATGGAAGAAAACGGTGTCTTCAAATTGGAAAAAAATAATCAATGTGAAGAAGTTTCATTAAAATGTAAATATTTATTGTTTACCTAGAAGTAGTAGGTTTTATTCTTATAAGTGAACGTGAAGTGGTGCAGTGCGAATTAATAAAATCGTGTTCCTGAGAAGCTATTAACAAATTAATAAATTAAAAACGTTTTATGAGTTATTGTCCAGAAACACATTTGTGTGATAAAAATGTAAGTATTAAATATTCAGATATTCTAACAATTATATAATTCATTCTCCGATTTTAGTTTGGACGTTTATCCAGTCTTGTTTTTACGAAATCAAAACGAATTTTTACAAGAACCACCCTGAGGTAAATTCATTAATAAATCAATTACATAAATTATAAACTACTTACTTATTTATTGTTGTACTAAATATTTTGTTACTGTCAATTATTACAAACCTTAAATTCTTAATTATCTAATCACTTTATTATAATTAATTATTTTAAATCGATTGTAAACTTTAAATTTCATAATTGCTTATTATTATTCCAAATTTCTTACTATTATTATAATTCCATTAAATACTTTATTTATAATATTAATTTATAATACTTATCCTAAAATATAAATAAAAAAAAATATTTTTACTTAAAAATATTTGTTTGTGTTTTATTTACTTGAATGGGGCTTGAATATTCTGTTTGAAGAAAATATTTGTCAGATTGACAAGAAATTAAGCGTGAAACCGAAGAAAAATCGTCAATTTAAAGAAAACAATGCATCACATTGAAGAAAACGATGCGTAGAATTGGTGAAAATTATTCAGCTTGAATAAAGAAAGGTGTTAAAACGAAGATTTTTTTTTAATTTGAAGAAAATAATACTTTTAAATGAAGAAAAGTATGTTAATTTAAGAGTATTAAGCGTCGATTTGATAAATGATTTTCAATTTGAAGAAACGAGTACGTTAATATGAATATTATTTTTTAATTTGAAGATAAAAAATCGTAAAATTAAAGATTTTCTTTCAATTTAAATAAAATATTTAGGTAAAAATGAAGATTTGTTTTTTCAATTTGAAAAATATTTTTTCAAAATGAGGAACATTTTAAGTTAAATTGAAGAATGAGTATTCAATAAATTTTACGAAATAATAATTAGACTTATTCAATGTGACAATTTTTTGTGGATTTAACACCACAACGAAAATTGTTATGCATTTCATGAAAATGACAATATTTCTTATATAGGACAAATTTTTCATCAAAACAACGGATAGGAGTGGTTGACCTTATATTGATCACCGTTTCTTCAATTCTACATGCTTTTTTATCAATATGACTACCAAATTTGGTTCAGTGTAGACAAAGTGCCAAACTACCTCAAAGTTATAGCTGTCTATCGTGACGTTCTGTCCGATTCGTCGATGTTGTGTCCCTTCTTGTTGACAGCATATATTTTGTTTTACACTCATTCACCACTAAACCCATTTTTGCCGCTTCTGTACTAATACTTGCAAACGCACCAAAGACAGCTCGCTGTGTTCTGCCAACAATGTCAATGTCGTCAGCGTATGCAAGCAGTTGCACAGACTTATGGAAAATTGTGCCTCTGGTGTTTGCTTGTGAGTTTCGCACAATTTTCTCAAGAATAATGTTGAAGAAGTCACATAACAGCGCGCCTCCTTGTCTAAATCCTTTTTTGACATCAAAGGTCTCAGTGAGATTGTTTCCGACCTTTACGGAGCACCGAGCATTCTCCATCGTCATTCTGCACAATCTGACAAGTTTGGCAGGGATGCCAAAACTAGACATGGCTCTGTATAGCTCGTCTCTATAAATGCTGTTATATGCGGCCTTAAAATCGATAAAAAGATGGTGAGTATCGATCTGGACTTCTTGGGTTTTCTCCAGGATCTGCCGTAGTGTAAATATTTGATCGGTCGTGGACTTACCGGGCCTAAAACCGCACTGATAGGGACCTAACAGATCGTTGACGAAAGGTTTCAGGAGTTCACACAGTACAGCAGACATGATCTTATACGCAGTGTTAAGGAGACTGATGCCTCTATAGTTGGCGCAGTTTAGAGAGTCTCCTTTCTTGTGGATCGGGCAAACGATGCTGAGGTTCCATTCATCAGGCATACTTTCCTCTAACCAAATTTTGGAGACGAGTTGGTGTATGCACTCTACCAAGTCATCTCCGACTGCCTTGAAGAACTCGGCAGGTAAGCCGTCTGGTCCAGCAGCCTTGTTGAACTTCAGCTTGGATATTGCTATCCTCACTTCATTTTGGTCAGGTGGACGGAAGTCTTGGCTTTCATCGTCCATGAACTTCCATCTCTCAATTACAAATGCATTGCAAACAAGTTGTCGCCCTCTTCAATACACCTCTCTTTTAAATCCTTGGCACCCACTTCCACGTCCTATAGTCACAGGAAGCCAAGCCCTTAACTGATTGACTACCAGCACCAGTAGGGATTAAGGATCCCTAGTTCGACAATATATACGCACTACGAAGGCCGTGCCTTCCAAAAAAATGCTGAATCCTAAAACAAGAAAGACCCGTCTTTATATTATTCTTTCTATTAAAATAGGCCCGTTTCCCGTCACAAACACCCAAATGGATATGCATAATTATATTATCATCTGAACAAAATAGGGACCACGGTGTACCACCCGACATTATTATATCATTCTTATCAGCTTGATGATGTTCGAAAACATTCGTCTGTAGCGTGACGTAACATTTTCCAACAACAAGTACACCAGCGAACATATCCCCTAAACCGAAGCGATATCGATGGGTGATAAGTAGCACCGGGTATCCGCCCCCATTTGTATAAATGTCGCCCACCATCTCCGAATTCGTTTAATTAACTTTTGTACTTGAATTCGGTTGGTGTTTAAAGTGAACTGTGTGTAAAAATTAGTGGGCGTTATCGCGCAATAGTGCTCGAGGACACTATGTCGAATAAAATAATTCTACCGACTGTTATCCTTGTGTTGCTTCAATATTTCGTTTACTGTGATAATGACAATCAGTGAGTGAATAGAATATAACCTCCCCTTGACTGATCGGACTATACCTATTTCCATCATTCCATTTAAGGCCAAGGATCCTTGTACACGACGGCGGTCTAGTTTTGCAATCGGCACAGGATAAAAATATAACACTACGTCTCGACGGAGAGTCTAGATTCATGATCAACGATGTGAATGTGTTGGACTCCTTGCAAAGGGTTTTGATTAAGAGGCCACCAAGTGATGATATTGACATTGCACGCCTGCCGAATCAGGTGCAGCTTCTTAAAACGGACGTTCGTCGACTGACTAATCGCTTGGAGCGCGTAGAAAATAGGTTGACTTATATGAGATTTCGAACCAATTTGTGGGTGTTCTGAATTTGGTTTTCGTTCTAGAACTGCATCGCTACCAACTGCACGTATTAGAACGCTTCAATCACGCGTTCGTGCGTTATCGAGACGCATCGTCGACATAGAGATAAAACTAAGGGACGATAATTGTGTTTCGAACCCTTGTAAAAATGGCGGCACATGCTTTGATCTGTACGAGAACTTTCATTGTGAATGTCCTGACGCATGGACCGTATGTTGAAATGACTTCTGTGGCAAGTATTCAAGTGGAAAATATATTTAAAATCTGTTCTTAGGGGAAGACGTGTGAGGAGGATGTCGACGAATGTTACGCTTTAACGGGAACCGATTTGGGCTGCCAAAATAACGCCGCATGTGTGAATTTGCCGGGAAGTTATCGGTAAGCTTAATAAAGGTTTCACTCCCCTAAATTGTATGTCAGTCTAGACACTAGCTTAAGCCCGCACAATCAAATTGTGAGAACAGTTTACATCTTAGGGGTTGTCACTCGACTTTTGTCTAGATATATGTCTTGCGATATCCTCTGACATTATTTTATGGGGTTTTAAAAGGGTTCTTTTAGCGTTCTGTTTGTGTACCCTGATGTGGACTAAGGACCTCGCGAAAAGTCCTAATCTCTTGCATATAATTATTTTTCCGATAGCTGTGTCTGCACGAATGGTTTCACCGGCACTCACTGTCGTGAGCGTGGAACTGACTGCTCTAAGTCCAGGCCCGGGGAGCTCTGTGGAAACGGGGCATGTATTCCTGCCAACAACGATCTGGGATACGAGTGTCTGTGTGACGCTGGATGGAAGAAGGATCCGAATACAAAGTCATGTACTATTGATGTGAACGAGTGCTTGGAATTGTTAGTTCCCTGCCACACAACATGTATCAACCTGCCGGGAAGCTTCATGTGCGGTCCCTGCCCAAGTGGTTACACAGGAAATGGGGTTACGTGCCGCGATATTGACGAATGCGCAACAAATAATGGCGGGTGTAGTGCCCTACCAAAGGTGCAATGTATTAACACAGAGGTGAGCGTTTAAGGTAAGCACATTGCGTCTAGTCTAAGTTTTCGATGTTTTAGGGCTCCCATCGATGTGGCAACTGCCCACCCGGTTGGACAGGTGACGGGCGTTATTGCAGCCAAGCAGAAACGAACGCCTGCGCCGATAACAACATATGCCATCCACTGGCAAGGTGTGAATATATCTCGAACACAATGGTTTGTGTGTGTCCTCATGGAATGGCTGGCCATGGATATGGGCCAGCCGGATGCAGTGCAAGCTCTTCGGATCCCTGCAGCAATCATCAGTGTCAGGTACGATTTAATTCACTGTCGATTTTTGTTTTTCTTATTTTGTTTTTGCCAATAGAACGGCGGTTCTTGCATAAGCCATGGCAGCGCCTATTCCTGCATTTGCCCTGTGGACTTCGATCCGCCCTTCTGTCAAAGTGTAAATCCTTGCGCGGACCATCCGTGTTTGAATGGCGGCACCTGTACAAAGCAGAGCAACTCCAATCAGTTCAGTTGCGCGTGCCCACGCGGCACTAGCGGCCGCTTTTGTGAAAACAAACGCAACACCTGCGGCAGTGTTATTCGCGACCGTAACGGTGTCCTAACTTATCCTTCTGACGGCGGCGAGTACAAACAAAACGAAGCCTGCGCCTGGGTGATCCGCACCGACGATAGCCTTATCTTGAATGTAACATTTAGCCGCTTCAATGTACAACTCGACCCAGAATGCAGTAAAGACTGGCTACAGATCAACGATGGTAGAACATTGGCCACGCCTCTGATTGGGCGGTTTTGTGGCAACCAACTGCCCAACGATGGCAACATTTTATCGTCACAAAACACCCTCTTCCTGTGGTTCCGCACGGACAACAGCACCAACTCTGGGGGCTTTAGCTTAAGTTGGAGCAGTGTCGAACCGATTTGTGGCGGTCTCCTGAAGGAAGGTGCTAATGGACACGGTGTCATCAAATCTCCGGGGTATCCGGGCAAAAGTCCACCAAAACGCGACTGTGAATGGGTAATAGAAGCTCCATTCGGAAAGCGTGTGTTACTCCGCTTCTACGAAGTGGTTATGGATCGTTCGGCGAACTGTACAAAGGACTCGCTAATCATTTATGATACGAATGAGCTGTTGGAACAAGTATGCGAGACGGGGATACCGCCTCCAAAGTACACTTCATCGAACGTGGCCAAGCTACACTTTCACACCGACCCTTATCGTGAGGACAGCCTCTTCCAGGTGCACTATGAAATCGTTGAGGGTAAACCAGGTTGCGGTGGACATTTTACAGAGCCGCAGGGCAAATTTATCGTCAACTTGGATATGCAGCATTGCGTATTTCTTATTCAGCAACCACCCGGAATTAGGATTTCACTAGCTTTCGAAAAGTCAAAAATGCCGGACATTGTTACTTCATCATTTATGGACATAAAGGTAAGGGAAAACTGTCAGTTACCATACTAAATTTTAGCGAACCCATTTAGCTGAGTGGTACGCTGCTCGAGCTAAATAATCAAACTTTTGTTTCAGAATGTGCTTCATGTATCTGTCAAAATTTAGCGTTCCCATTTAATGGGGCGGTACATTTTCTCAAGCTAAATTTTGACAGATTGTTATTTTCTGTTGTTTTGTTGCAATTTTGTATTGCGGAGAATGGGAGAAGTAAGCACGGATGTGTTTTTTTTTTTTTGTAATAAATACCTAAACGAAGAGGACCTAGAATCGGATTTTCCAAGTAAATTATTTTTAAAGAACAGCTGTTTTCAGTGACACTTATCCGCGGCGTACTTTATGTCAAAATTTAGCTAGGACTTTAGCTGATGTTTGGAGAGAAAAGTTGGAGACCAGACCAGTAAAATTAAGCTTAGCTCGAGCAGCGTACTAAGCTAGCAGTGAATAAAATGAACTGTCACCTCATTCCAAAACTATATTCCCATAGTCGTTTTAAATGTGACATCTTGACTGAATTGAAACACCAGTGATACTTAATACACGACACACTGATATTAACCAAAAATTAATGCCAGTACATTTTTGTTTGCAGGTATTCGATGGAAAATCAACCGAGGACCCAGTTCTAGACGAAGTAAACGATGGCATTGACATTTCGCTATCTAGTCTGACGTCTTCGGGTAATTTCATGTTGATTGTCGTAAATGCAGGGAGCCTCTTTTTGTACCCCCGTACGGGCTTTATATACGAGGCGAATTATAAGATGCTTTGCGGCAAAGAGCTAAGGGAACCGCAGGGTGGAACTTTTACCACGCCCCATTACCCGCAGCCATACTACACGGGTTTGAATTGTATATATACGATTGTCGGACCGCTAGATTCGGTTGTGCATCTCAACATAAGCGACTACAGTATTTCCGAATACAATGAAGGATGTTCGGATGATGCCGACTATATTGAAGTAAGTCAGTTCGACCCATAGAGCACAGAATATAAACAATCCCATCCACAGATCTATTATACAATAAGCGGGACAGCAGAACGACGCTGTAAGGATGGCCCAATGCATCTTGTGGCGCCAAGAAACTACCTACGCATCGTGTTTCGGTCGAATACAAATCCACAGAAACGAAGAGGTTTCAAGGCCGAATATCACTTTGAACGATTGGGCTGTGGCGGTGTCCTAAGCAACCCGATCGGCTCATTCCAACTTTTGGATCCGGTGAGCGCGAAAAATGCATACTGCGAGTGGATTCTTGAGGCACCGGAAGATCATGAGATCTCATTAGATCTTACGTATAGACGGACTGGTACAAAATGTTCGACGGGTGAGCCGGATCTTAGAATTTTCCTCAATGGCACTGACTCCGCAGACCGCTTGGTGGAAAGGTGAGACTTTATGTTGAAAGTTCAACGTATTTCCTTTGTCGAAGTGAAGTCGTTAGCTTGACAGTGAAGTGCAATAAATAGAACTTGCGTTAGATTTAATCCGGAAACTCGGGAGTTGCAAAAGGACCGAATTTATGTCAAAATGACCATTGGCATACAACTGTCAGTCATAGCTAAAGCTCGTCAGTTGGGCAGAATTAGGACACTTCTGTCGTGCTAAGAATTGACCTCAAGTGACCTTTTTTCTCCAATGAAACATAGAAAACATAGAAAGGGCACTTCTGGATTTGCTCTTTCGACAGAAAGGACACTTCTAACGTCTTAAGAATTGACCTGCAATTGACCTCTTTTCTTCAATGAAACATAGAAAACATAGAAAGGGGACCTTCTGGATTTGCTCTTTCGAGAGAAAGGACACTTCTAACGTCTTAAGAATTGAACTGCAATTGACCTCTTTTCTTTAATGAAACATAGAAAACATAGAAAGGGTACTTCTGGATTTGCTCTTTCGAGAGAAAGGACAATTCTTTGCTTCAATCGAAAACGCCATTAAATATCGTCAATAAAAATAGATGATCTTTATTTTTAAGAAAATTATACCCACCTCTCACATCGACCGATGGAGTACGGGTGTAACTTTCGATTCTGGGAATAGGATTAACTTTAATTTGTTCCAGTTACTGTGGTGCAGAAAAACGTATATTGACGATGTTGCCATCAAATCTGGCAACCATATTCTTGAAGTTGATATCGCCATCTCTTGGCAGTGCAGTTTCATACAGTATTCAAGGAAATTACACATTCACTCCTCGAACATCAAGTGAGTTGAGCCATTCAGTTCTTAATTGATAGGTTGGTTAATTTTGTTCGCCTCTCAGATTGCGGAGGAAATTTGTCACTTCAATCGGGTTTCATACAATCACCGGGATGGCCAAATGATTATTACCAATTGCAGGATTGCATTTGGGTAATTCACGCTCCATTGGGGCACAAAATTGAACTTGTGCCGACAAATTTTTCACTCGAATGGGGCGCTGATTGTGACAAGGACTATTTGGAGATCAGGTGAGATTCTAAGCACCATACACGTTCACTTTAAATTGATGATATTTTGAAATTCTTTTCTACAGAAATGGCATGTCTGACAAGTCTCCTCTTATCGGAACCTACTGCGGTACCGATATTCCTCCGCACATACCATCATTTACCAACCACCTGTACCTACATTTTCACTCCGATTTGTCACTACAGTTTCCAGGTTTTTATATTCCATTCCGGCAGACGACGACTGGGTGTGGCGGTTCGTTAAGTTCATACAGTGGCTCTATTGCATCGCCTCATTATCCAGAAATTAGCCGCGGTCCGGTGCAATGTGACTGGAAGATCACTGTCAGCCAGGGATCAACGATTAATGTGGACATAACAAGATTGGGTCCATCCACAGACAGCTGTTACAATGGGGTGCTGAATTTGTATGACGGTGATGACAGTATGGCAAATGATATTCCACTAAAGTGTTCCAAAGACGATAGTATTAGCGCAATCAATTGCCGTAGCAATGTGCTCTTCGTTCGGTATACACTACCAGAGGTGGGTGCTGCAGACAATCAACAGTTCTACCTGAGTTACAGCACGAACTGCCAGCAGACCTTAACTGATTTGACAGGCGTTATAGAATCGCCCAACTTTCCTGACGAATATCCCGATCATTTGCACTGCGAGTGGACTATTCTGGGCCGCAGGTCGGATACAATATCATTGACATTCTCGCATTTTGAATTAGAGGCACACGATACACAGTGTACGTATGACGTTTTCAAAGTCACTGACATGAAGGAAGACGAGACACTGAAGACGCAAGCCATCTGTCGGAATCCGGCGGAAGTAATTACATCGGACGGTAATAAGTTGGTGATTAAATTCACAAGCGACTTCAGTAACGGGGGCAAAGGTTTTCGCTTGGAATACAAACGAAACGGTTGTGGAGGATATATGACGCGTCCTTGGGGCAATATAGAGTCACTAAATGCACCTTATAGTGTGGATGTTGACTGTGAGTGGCTGATTGAGACTGCACCAGGCAAGCAAATCGTTTTGGTAATCTCCGATGTACAGATCGAAAGTGTGAAAGATGACTGTTCCGCAAATGGATTGATTGTAAGTATAAAGTTGATTGTGTATTTGTATTTTCGCTTGGAAATCATTGCGAGAATGCATCGTAATGTATATTGTTCCGCGCACATCAGATGTGCGCTAATTAGCAGCGTATACATGAGCAATTGATTTATGGCTGGAGCTAGACTTCTGTATCTCAGAAAAGTAAAGTAATACCCTATTCACATCGAGCCATAAATCGGGTTTTTGCGAAAACATTCGAAAGCTTCATCGAAAACATAAGTTTTCCCATGCATATTTCAGTTTTCAAAACGAGTCGTTCATAGTCGTTTTCCATGAAAACACCACGAAACAGACTTCTAATCGATACATTGTTGAAACAAACACACCTTTTGCAACATTCAGCAGAGCAGCTGACCTGCCAAATGTCACGACTCGCAACTTAAAACCATTGGCCGCATTCAAGAATCTAGTTATTTTAAGTCGACTAGATTGGTCTGGATAAGATGTAACCTGAACGCAAAAACTAGATTGGTCGGGAACGTCACTTTTTCTACGTCAGCCACATACCCGAACTGTCAACTTAGTACTCAGTCACGAATTTCTTGACTAGATTCGTCGGCTACCCCTCCATAAACGTCAAATGTCACAGGTGCCCACGCGACCGATTTAAACCAATAACAACCGAGATAGATCTAGTCAGACAGCTGTCAGACTTACTAAACTAGATACTTGAACGCCCCCATTAATAGGCGTTTTTCTTTTTTAGTTCAGAGCAGAACCTGAACTGTTATACAAAAAGATCGTGTTATGTTTTAGCTCAGACACATTAGAGCTCGAATTTGTGTTTCTTTTCTCTATCAGAGCATGATCCGAGCGCGCTCTGAGCTCAGAATAAATTTAATGACTTGAGTAAAAGGCAATAGACTAATCTGAGCACGCTCGTTTTAGAGCACGCTCATAATGCTCGAGCTCAGTTCAGAAAAACGCCTTATAAACCTATATACAGGTTACATCCAATGGAAGTCGCATATTGGCTTGAGCTAGATTAGCGATCCTAATATAGTTCGTTCTTCCTTTAGATAAAAGACAACAAAGATTCGCTGAATGATCTGTTAAGAGAATGCAAAGTACAAAAAACGCTCATGACAGTGACGTCACAGTGGAACACTATGCTTATAAGATTTTATACAAATTCTGTGAGATCGAGAAAATACCTAAAGGCATCCTATCGAATTAAGGAAGCGCGTAAGTTTAACGCATATTTATTTTTTACCCCTAATTGTGTTACCATATGCATTTTTAGAATGTGGTGGCATATTCCACGGCAATAAGGGCGAAATCACATCTCCAAATTATCCAAAAAACTACTCCACAAATTTATACTGCGATTGGGTGATTAGCGTTGATAGCAGTTCGATGATGAAGTTTGAATTTAAAGCCCTGGACCTACCGCTTGCGGATAGAAACTGCACAAAGGCATTTGTTGAAGTGTACGATGGCAATAAATTGGATGGGAAAGGTAAGCTCATTGGTAGATATTGTGAATGGGAACGCGTTTCTGGCCTAGAAATTCTATCAAAGACGGATAGAATTATTGTGAAATTTAGTTCAGGAGACGGACCACCTGGTAGGGGATTCGCTCTGAAATTTTACAAGGTTAGCATTTTTTTTTTTTTTTTTTTTTCCAATGGGATAGTATAAAATATTCGTTTAACTGTATTGCAGGCGTGTGGTGGAATTCTGACCGCAGATTCAGGAATATTAAAGGCGTATCCCCAAGATAGACTTTGTTTATGGACAATAGAACAAAAAGAAGGTAAATTCGATTTAATGTTCATCATGGTTCAATTAAGGAATTAGAGCAAAATTTCCCTCAAATATTTACAAAAATATTAAAAACTTAAAATATCCTGACTAAATTCCTGCTGTGAAATTAAAGAGGCTGTCGACTTCGAAATGTGCGGGATGTATATACAAATCTGTCAAACTCAAAAAAAATGGCGAAACTCTCTCAAAATATCTTTGAAATACAATTGCCACTCACTGAGAAAGTCTTGCTACTTTTTGTCTCGACTTCGAGGTTTGAGATTCTTTGAGCCACTTACATCTTACATCTACCTACTAGTGTCAAAAATGTGACAACGGAATATAAGAAAGTGTACCTTCAAAGAAAAGTGAAAGCAAACAAATTCGTCCCCCACCGAGTTCTCTTTATTTTCACACATTTTGAGAATTTTTGTCTTTTCAACTTTGTGCATTTCACATCAGTAATTGTCGGTTAAAACTCCCAGAGATGTTTCGAGCCAAAAGAGGAGCTGCTCGTTGCTCGTTATTTTGACAATGTTCTCTTTTTCTATAATTCCTAACACGTAAACAAGATGGCCGCCCAAAATACGGGTCACGTTTATTTGCGTGTTAGCTTATGCTGTCCCTTTCAATCAGACGGCGATTTAGGAGTGTGTGACCGTGTAAATGCAACATAAAGGCTTTCGTGCTTATTGTCCGATTACAGTATTATGCTATTTGGGCATTTTTATCTGTCAAAGCCAGCCTGCGGTCATATGTAGCATTTAGGTCATAAGAGCATAATATGAGATTACATTGTATGACCATATTTTGACAGGAGAACTGTCAGAAATTGGCATTTTATGACCACTTGGACATAAAAAACAAGGAATATTACAGATTATTGCAAATCGTTTGTTTATTTTCAGGGTCAAAAATTATCGTGAACTTTATGCATATTGAATGTCACTGCGAAGGCCTTAATGAGACCGAGTGTTATAAAACCCGTGGCGTGACGGTAAGCGGACATTTTTTTTAGTTCATCTTATTAATTTGAAATCGATTATTTGCTATAGGTTTCCCCAGGTATATCGGGTGAGCGACCGATAAGCTTCTGTGAAAATCACCCACCGGACATTATGTGGGACAATCGAAATCTTTTAATAACAGCAGGAAATGTCTCACTGATTGCAACATACTCGACTATTGGGACTGCTTGTGGAGGTTTTCTAACCTCTTTACGCGGATCGTTAGCGTCGCCTTATTACCCACAAACATATCCTTCAAATATTGAATGTATTTGGAGAATTCAAGCTCAGCCTGGAAATTATTTGGAATTGTACTTTGATGAAATGGATATCTCAAAGTCGGACGATTGCAATCAGGACTATCTGGAAGTGCGTGAGAAGACAGCAAACGGAAAGCTGTTGGGACTTTATTGTTCGAATACTAAGCCGGAGGAAGGTTTGCAAGTTTTCGAACAATTTTGGATCAAATTCCGCAGTTCAGATGGTGGTACTGGAAAAGGGTTCAAACTTTCCTGGAGATATGGTAAGTTGGAACTTTCGACTATATACGATTTTTTACGAGTTCTTTTGAATTTTTACCGTATGTCATTAACGATACAAATTCGTAAAAAAGGCAGCATCGAGAGAGCAAGATACGCTGAGAATCTAGTACTTTCTGCCTCGCGTTTTAAGCCTACTACACAGCTGTTCCGGAACGACATTTTCCGGTGGTCTCCAAATGGACAGCGAAACGTCTGCGAAAAGGCAGCGGAAATTAATTTGTGGAGAGTTCCAACAGCTGCTTCACAAGTGTTACACTGGCTATGTATTTCCAATTTGACTCCTTACAATTTTCATTTCGGATTTACCATAATTTACGTTATTCACTTTAAAGTTTGGCTATTTTTAGGATCGTTAGGAATTTATAATTCCATTGCGAACGTATTCTTTCGTATAACTGAAACTTTCTAAACAGTTACCTCCTTTTCTATTATTGCGCATTTCAATTGATCTGATTTGATCTGAGATTTCAGATTTTTGGTTCCAAATCGAACATTAAATCCGAACTTTACTGATTCTTTTGTGTATTGAGTTGGCCGCAACAACTACGCATTCGCTCTTCTCGACACTTCGAAGATTCACAGTAGTTGGTTTGAGATCGAAGCTCAAAAAAAAAAAACACAAACAAAATGTACGTTTTTAATCTTCGTATTTAAGTTTTACTTTGAAGATATTTTCAAAGTTTCTCAATTTGGCTCCACACCTCTTAGAAAATCTGGCAACACTGCAGTACAAATGCCAAATTTTCGCAAGAAATTGAAATGTCCCAGACAATAAACGTGTACAAAAAGAGAGTGAAGAATTGTACCAAGCAATCTTCTACAATTACCTACACACTTTTCCGCCATCATTTCGCAGCAGCTGCGTACTGCAACAAAACGATAAGGAGAGCGAAATTTGTTCGTTCACGATTTCGCTGTGTCAGTTTTGTATGGGATTTTTCGTTCCAGAATAGCTGCGGAGTCAAAAAAAAATAGTTGTAGAAAGAATTTAAAGAGCTGTCAAAAATTACTGACAGTTGACAGAAATTTTGAATTGCTTTTTCTGGTCTATTCCCGTACTTCCTGTGCCAAAATTAGCATAATTATACTCACAGTACGGGAACAGACCCCCTTCTCCTAATTAAACATTTTGGAAACTTTTATTTTTTGACAGCTCAAGTGAATGCAATCACTGGCTTTAACGGAAACATTAAACCACCGCCAGTTCTATCAATACACTCAGAAGAGGAACCATTCCAATGGAGAATTACAGTTCCACGAGATAACCTCATTTCTTTGACATTCGCTGAATACAATGGCGGACTAAAGGTTAAATTTAATTGACGTTTTCCCGAAACACCTTTATATATTCGATACTTTTCTAGCTCTACGATGGTTTCGATAGCGACGCCCTGCCAATCGAAATTCAGCTGTCACCTTGGGAGGTAACGTCAAGCACTAACGTCGTTTTACTCATCAGTGATAATCAAATGCTTGATGATTTCCACATATCATGGAAGGCTTTATCTAAAGACGCGATTACTAAAAGTGAATTAATACAAACTTGCAATGAGTCACTTAATATTGCGCATGGAGCACTGGTTAATGTAATATCTCCAGGCTATCCCACGGGCTATGAAACCAATTTAGATTGCCAATGGTTGGTTAAATCAGATCATCCAGCGAGGCACGCAGTCGTTAGGCTCATGGATGTTCGTCTGGAAGAAATTGACAGCTGCTATGCGGACTATTTGAAAATTTTTAGTTCGAAAAATTTGATTGATTGGCACGAAGAACTGAAGATATGCGATATTCCTACTCCGGTGCCTGTGATCGAAATCCATGGCACGCCAAATCTGAAGCTAAATCTTATCACAGACGCATCGGTCAATCGAACAGGTTTTAAAGCTGAGCTGTATACAGAATGTGGCGGTAATCTAACCGGTTCCATTGGGAGAATTCTTGGTATCGATGCGTACGATTATGCCAAGGAAGAGCTCACCAAAAACTGCACTTGGCACATCGAAGTCGGCGTTGGAAGGAAGATCGAATTCACTTTCGAATTTCCGCGCAACGCTGCCAAGAACTCGTCAAATGAATGCACAAACTACGCTCTGGTTCGTGACGGAGTTGATGATGGCGCACCAATTTTACCCCCTGGACGGATTTGCTCGCACAAAGAATTCAACGGGACTGTCTTTACTAACACAAATTATGCAACTGTTCGATATATCATTCAGCCGCATAATCCTTTCCTTCCCTATGAAAATAAAATGTGGAATCTGACATATCGCGAGTATAGCGAATGTGGCGGTGATGTCCGCCTTACACATTACTCTCGTTCAGTGGTCTTAACTTCACCAAATTATCCGAATGTTCCGAATTCACATACGGAATGCTTGTGGACAGTAATCGCTCCGCCTGGCGAGACAGTGCAAGCTGAATTCTTCGGTCAGTTTGACATGAATGTTCGATATTGCGACCGGGAATATATTGAATTTCGAGATGGTTCAACTGCGCTGGCGAGACTTTTGGGCAAATACTGTGTTCGACCGGGAACGATCCATACCTCGGGGAATGTCCTTTACATGCGCTACCTAACCGACATAGCCGAACCACGATCTGGCTTTAAAGTGAATGTTTCGTTATCAAGTTGTGGCGGTACCTTTACGCAGTTCAATAATATAATATCCTCATCGAACTATCCAGCGCCGGGTGGTTATTCGGCCAATTCTGTATGTGACTACATCGTAAAAGTGTCATTGTTCGCCCGTATAAATCTGTCATTCCTTGATTTGCATCTGCCGTTCTATAAGGACAACTTGAACGAATCTGATCATGTGAAAATTTATCAGTTAGTACATGGCGATGGCGTGACAATTGAGGATGAATTGACAACATTCTATGGCAATACAACTTCAATGCCAACAATGCAAGTCGAAAGTAACGAAATACTGATTCGATTTTTTAGCTACAAGGCGAACAAACTTTATCGAGGATTCAAGGTGAAATACCAGAGAACATTCGGTGCCTGCAATAAGGATGTTTCGGGAGAGAGTGGATTCCTGACGTTTAATATGACACCTTTGCGATCTGCAATGTTTATGTCTTGCCGATGGCAAATCACTGTGCCGAAGGGAAGACGGGTTAAAATACAGGCGATCGACGGTTTCGATACACTTACCACCCTGGAATCAAATAATGTGAAGTGAGTTTTGCTTTAAAATCATAATGACATATTTTTCGCTAGTATAAATTAGATTTGACCAGTCATAACCTGGGAGTCCCAGGTTCGAATCCTGCAAAAACCCAATTCCGACTTAGGGTTTTTTTCCGCTGCGCTACCTCTCGCGAACGTCTGACAAACATCCGAGAGTATAAATGTCTTGTAAGGAGCTTCTCAATTAGCCGTTTGGAGTCGGCATAAAACTGTAGATCCCTTCCATTCGTTCCAAAAATGAAAAACTCGCACAAAACGAATGGTTGTGAGAAGCTAGGCCTAGGGTCTCTCCAGAGTCCAGACCTGTTGCGCCAACTATTTTTTTTTTTTTTTTTAGTCATAACAAATGCGTATGAATGGGACAACATTTTAGACAGTTTTGTTTGCTTTTTTTCACACAGAAAAAAAAAACGTGACACGTATTTTGATCGGCCATCTTGTTTACGTGGTAGGAATTATTGGAAAGCTATGCATGTTGATATTTTTATAGCGATGATTAACAAAACTCCGCGTTCCTATAGAACAAAATGGCTCCCGGAAGTGATGAATGGACAACTATTTAGTTATTTTTTATTGATGAATTGTTGGCTTAATTTACTGAAACTAATTAACACTCTCATTTCACATGTCTTGAATCGGAAATGTGATTGCAGAAATGTTGGTCGCCGGAGCTTGTGTTTATTTCCGCTTTACGTATCTATAATTATGGGTAGAACATCCATGACAACTTAGGCGTCTGATTTGTATCTCATTCATACATCATACGCCTTTATTAGCATTGATTGCGGAAAAACGGATCTCTCTTTCCCGTCTCGTGCAAAAATGCGCTTGCGTGATAGTGTAAATGCAGTTTAAAAAAACACAAAAAACATTCCAATCTGACAGTTTATACAAGTGTGTGTTGTGAGTTCAGGGAAATGCTTTAAATATATTCCACTCCTTTCTGTCGTTTTATATTCAATGGAACATAGAAAGAGCAATTCTAGATTCGTTTTTTTTTTATAATAAACAGGTCAATTCTTTTCATCACTAAAAAAAAAAATAACATTAGATGAGATCGCTTAAACAAATTTCTTTTTAGTAGCAGGATCATGTTCTACAATGACTTCCAATCTCTGTCGCGCATCACGGTACTTAATTTAAGAAACATGACATCAACCACTTCAGTAAGTTCCACAGACAACAAAATGTTTGTTCGCATTTTTGGATCGTACGCAGCACACATTGTTCGCATAAGATTCGCTTACACATCATTGGAAACGTCAAATTGCCCCGACGACATTGCCAGCGACTCTGGCTCGCTGTCAATTGCAAGCCTCGACCCCACATCCGGATTCTTTTGCAACTCAGACTTTGTTCTGAATGGTATACAAACCCTTTCGTTCAACGTATCGCGCTTTGTTGCCGAAATCACCGATCAACATCGCTCACCTGGCTTCGGGGTTCGATTTAGAGTTAAGCCGTTTTTGGAAAATCTAGCCATTTTATCGAGAAATTTGACAGATGGCTTTATAGCGATTGCTAGTAAGCAGGGTTCAGTTCAGATTCTTAAAAATGACGCTTTCCAGGTAAAGCAGTTTGAGGCGACATTTATGAAACACCCTTGCGGTGGTGAATACCGCATTGGGAATAAGTTTGAGATATCTCTGCCAAATTTGACAGCCGGGTATGGCAGCTTAGAATGTGCCTGGCATTTGTCAGGAACCACAAATCGAAACGGCTATGATATTTCTTCTCTTACTGCCAAGTTTACGCTGCCATGTGAGAATGAATATTTTGCTGTTCATGCTGGAGGGTCGCTTGATAAACTGGAGGTGGCAAGGTTGTGTGGCAGTGACACAACTTTGAACGTAACTCGCATTCGATCAGAGAACGTATATGTTTATTATCATACAACAGACTACCGCCCGAGCAGTGAGATGAAAGTAACCTTACAGCGGGCTGGAACTTGCGGAGAAAAACTGAGGATTGAGAAGAACGAACTTGTGGAGTTCACTGCGGCGGACTACAAGAATAACCTGGAGTGTGTTTGGGAATTTCAAACGGGTGAGAGTTACTTTTTGCGTTTAGAATTCTCGGGACGTTTCTTTATTGAAGATAGCAAGGACTGCGTCAAGGATTATCTGGAAGTACGAGTATTTGAGCAGGGCGCTTTTGTACCGCAACAGCGTTATTGTGGCCGTAATATGCCCGCTGCTCTTAATACGACATTAAATCGACTGCAGTTGGTCTTTCGAAGTGATAATGCGACCACTGGCGATGGATTCACATTACAAGTTCAGCAAACTTGCTACGGCGTCTTTAATGTAACTAGCCGGCCGCAGTTTATAGGTTATTCCTCCAGAAGGACTTCGATGAATATGCGAACGCGTTGCGACTATATCCTCCAAACGGACTCGAACAAACTCATCCAGGTGAAGTTTACAAAATTCGCTCTCGGCCATAGAAATCGATGCGCTCTTGCGAGCTTCAGTGCTAAGAAACAAACTGAAAGTGGTCAAGTAGTTGAACTGGGTCCATATTGCAAGGACAATGCGGTCTCTGAGCTGAGAGCCAAGAAATCCATTACACTCTCCTACAGAACGTTTGTAGAAACTGGAAGCTATAAGATCGAGTTTTATTTGGACGACTGTGGCGGCGAAGTCAACCATACGCAGTGGATAGGCAGTCTCAGAAATGAGAACGGCGATGGCTATGTAAATAACATGAACTGCGTGTGGAACATCAACGCTCCCGAGGGTCATAATATCGCAATTCAGTTCAAGTACCTGATCATGGAGGAAATTGACGGATGTGGCATTGACTATGTGGCGGTATATCGCGGTTCATCTATCAACGAAGAGCAGAGGGAAGCGAAATTGTGCGGTAATATGACCACGAATGCCCCCAAAATCCATATCGATGGCAGATCAGCGGTAGTAGTGGCCGCATCTGACTCCAGCGTTACAAAAGATGGATTTTCAGCTAGGATCATCATCAGCAAAGCATGTGACGAGCGACTAACTTTGACTTTGGCAAATTCACCGGTGGAAATTGCTCGCGAAATCACGGTTAGCCGCAATGAGGTCATGGTTTGTAATTATCGCATTATGGGGGAGCCCGGCTATAGGATTGAAATCGAATTTACGAAAATCGAACTTAATTCTTCGAATCGTAGCTGCATTGATGACTGTGGAAACTGTGAGCACTTGGAGATCCTAGATAGTGTGCAGGGTGGTGGTTTATCGTTGGGAAAATATTGTAAATTGGGTGAGACTAAACCAAAACTGACGTCATCCTATAAGGACACAGTGATTTCAACGAACTTTCAGCGAGAGGGAAGTCATCAGTTTGTAGCAAAAGTAAGACTAGTTCGATCGGATTGCGGCGCTCAGAGTGAATACGTCCTCGAAGGAGAGAGTGTAGGTATATACAAACTTTGAGGTAACTCTTGTAGCTATACATCTTAGTCTTCCCCAGGGAGTTCAAATTTTGCCGTCGACGGAGCCAAACGGACTGTATCCCGCTAACGTGCATTGCACTTGGAAGATATCCTCGAAAAGGGATTTCGAAATCAGATTTGAACGATTCAACCTTCAAAACCAGTCTGATGCAACGGGTCGGTGTTTGGACTACGTACTTGTAACCTACAGTATGGTAAGTATTTTAGTTTTTTTTTTTTTTCACATCAGTTCTACAACAAAATCTCCGGCACTTGCAATTTTACACAGTAAAATAAACTCAGACTCAATTTAAAACGAACTTTTAACGACCGATCATTTTTAAGTTCGTGCATTCTTTCCGAAATAGTTTAGTTTGATTGTATGATTTCATAATCGTCGACTGAAACCAAGCGATTCGCATTTCGTTCGCTTCGAGTTCGCGGAAGAATATTTCTTTTAGCTCAGAATCGCAGGCAATGCTGTCGCGGTTATTTTGCCTAGATATATTGGTTGGAAACAACTTTTATAACTTCGTAAACACTTCTGACAGTATAATTGTCACAAGCATATAAATAGGCTGCTTCAAAATGTTTAACCGGCTACACCACACTTTTGTCAAGTTAGTGAACGCTCTCGTGGGGTTTTGCAAATTTGTTTGTAAAAACGGGTGTATGCATGATTTTGTGTCAATGTCATACATTTGCTTTTACTTTCGCTCTACTTTAATGAATTTACTAACAAATTGCGTCCATTTCAGAGTTATACAAAATTAAACTATGAGGAGCACTGTGGTTCCATGTCTTTGTTCATAGTTAATGTCGACAGATACGATTCGGAAGCTTCGGCGGATATAACCTTCCATACGGATGAGGCAATTGAGTCAACGGGCTTTACTTTGACAGCTACCAATAGAAATCGTGAGTTCTCTATCCCAAACAAGTACCGTCACTTGCATTGCAGTGAATCATCACTTCTCTTGCAGCTTGTAATCGGATCTATAATGATACCAGCGGTACTATTAAAGGGATAATTAATAAAATTGATAGCTGCCTATACGACATCTACATGCCTGACAATTACACGGTGAACATAATTATGCCGACATTTTACTTAACCGATTCCAACTGTTCCACAAACTATATTAGAGTAAGTGTTTTGGAGTGCGCAATGATTTTAATTGCAAAGATTCCTTCATCAAGGTTTACGACAAGAAGACCAATAATAAAATATACGAGAGTTGTACTGAAGACTACGCACCGAGAAAAGTCTTCACATTAACTAATCGAGTTCGCTTGGACTTTAAGGTTAAACAGGCGACCGACACGGAGATATTCTACTATGCCAGTTACAACGCATCGGTAAAGGGCTGTGGAGGAAATTTGGCCACGCTTCGAGGCTTTGTGGCTAGTCCGGATTATGAAGGATATGGACGTGCAAGCGTTTGCCGATGGAATTTTACAACCACACCAACGAATCGCTTCGAAATAGTATTTCTGGGTAATTTAGAAAACAAATTTTGCAGATATAACTTGCACATTCATATAGTTAAATCTAGTTACCGTATGTCGACTAGATCTGGACTAGATGTACCCTGAACGCAAGATCTAGATTGGTCGATAACGGTGCTATGCCTATTTAACTCTTATTTGACAGTTAGTATATCAAATTAGTACTCAATCACGAAATTCACGACTGTATTCTTTGGCTTCCCCTCCATGGACGTCAACTGAAAAATCTGTTCATGTGGCCGATCTAGTCCAATCAAAATAAAGACACATTAAGTCAGCCAGCTGTCAGACTCACTAAAATAGATTTTTGAACGTCCCCATAATGCCTATAAAAAGCAAAACGCTATCCTGCATTGACTTTTATGTGGTATTCGATTGGGCTTTTTTTTTTCTTCGCTCTCAGATTTCAGATTTCGTGTGGCTAATCGAACATAAAAACGTCACATGCTCTTCTTTGATACTAGTACGATTCAATGCCTTTCTTTGGAGTAGAAAAACTTCACGAAAACGTAAACAAACTCCACCAGTTATCAAACGCAAAAGTGCTCTGAAATCTGGAAAAAATATTGTTTTTTTTTTTGTACCAAAAAAACATAAAAAGTGTTTTACAACTATTAATTTGCAGTTGAAAGAAACAGATGCAAACTGGCAGATAAGTCAATGACAATTGACACTCGCAATGCCGATTTTTGTATTCACAAATCGCAATCAAGAATTGATAGAAATTGCCACTGGATCAACAATTCACTGACAATTGACAAACACAAATTCACAATACCGATTAAAGCTTTTGCTATAAATTATCATCGCGTTCGAATTTCAAGCTAACTTGATTTATCACACATCTTATTGGCCCAGATTTGCTATCAGTTATTTCGTCACGAAACTCGATTAATTAGTCCGAATGCCAAATAGTCAGGTCTTATATGGAATTTAACGGCTTATTTACGTGTTTATCAATTTAAACAACCTTTTTCTATATAGAATTCAACATGGGATCGGTTTGCAGGGCAGACTATTTAAATATTATTGAAATTTCTGCAAATGGAGATGAAAAAATTGGTCGACATTATTGCGAAAGCGTAAGATAGTAGTAAATTATAATTCATGTTCAAAAATATGTAATACCGTTGTTTTTTCTAGAACATGCCGCAAACATATGTCTCGGAGGGTAATCAAATGGCAATAGTATCAGTAGCTGCTGCGGATTTCGATGGAACTGGTTGGAGACTACAGTTTCGATCGCATGCACCGTGGCGAAGCAATTAGGATATGTCTTTCGATACTCTCTAGTCAGAAATTATATTGGCAAGATTTTCTGAATTTGATTAGAAATGTATAAGTAAACAAAGTGCTATTAAAGTACACCTAACTAAAGTCTACTTTTTGATCTTTAACCAAGCGGCCGTTACGTGGCGAATCTATTGACGTAAATCGCTTAATTTTTGACTTGAATTGGTAATATCACGAGTTTTTTTAAGTCGAAAAAGATGGCCACCCGCGCTCTGAGCTTATTGGTATCTATATATAACCCACTAACTGCAAAAAAGAGACAGCTACTCCAACATTTAATGGTGTAGGTTCTGTGAGGCTCAACTGAATAGTACACAATTATAGTAAAACTACAAAATGCTGACGCTTTACGACATTGTTCAAGTGTTGACTTCTTTATTCATCAATAAACTTATTATGACATAATGACTTAAGTTCACAATTGCATTCGAGGAACCTCACATAAATAACGAACGAACATAAACACAAAACAAACGAAAACAAAATACATAGTATGCTATTATAACTACGATTATTACTTAATTAATAAGTACGACAAATAGCCTCATTAATGGGCATGAAAAACTAACTAAACTACAATAATAATTATAACAGAATACGTTGTTTTATTTGGTCTTTAGCTGCATAAAAAAAAAAAAAAAAAAAAAAAAAAAGGAACACTATGTGGATAGATGGTGTAGGCTGTAGGAATCAAATAACAAAGTTGGCGGAAGTGTTAGGAAAAATGATTTGACTCAAACAACATGTCAATACTAGAGCTACGAATAAAACGGACTTGGTCCGCACTGTGCACGGCTTTTCGCGAAGTGTGCTGATCAAAGTTTTGTTGTTGTTGTTGGTATCGTCGTGGTCGTCGTCGTCGGCGTCGTCATCTTGAATGGTGTGTATCTTGCTTTGGACTGCTGCTGCTGCTACTACTACTAATACTATTACTACAACTTCCACGTTTAGGTGGTCAAGCGAAGCTGACTTGATAGAAGAGCCATTCTTCCATAAACGATGGCACAAATGCTTTGGTCGTGGTGTACTTAACAGCTGGCTTGAGTAACTTCAGTTGGTCCTCAAACAGTTTCAGCGATTCCAGGCAACTAGTTCCATTGCCATGGGTAAGGTACTTCCCACCTGGCTTAAGAATCTTAAACGAATGCTCCAGAATAGTACGGATAAAATCCCAAATCTCGCCGATGGGCGCATCCGAAATTGGAATGTCTGTGAGGTCACCGAAAACGTAGTCGAATTTTCTACCCTCGTCAATGAAACGCTTCATGTACTCAACACAATCGCCGACAACGATCTCGTAATTGTCGCTTTTCCGTTTCTCCAAGACGTCACCGCAAATCGAATTTAGGTACTTGTTGCATGCCTGCATGACAAGTTCGTCAATTTCCAACATGACAACGTGCTTGGGCTTCTCTTTGAGCAGCTCGTAGAGGAGCGCACCATCGCCGCCGCCCAAAATGCAGATTTCCTTCCCCTCGTAGTTTTCAATGCCACGGCCCATGAGGGTTTCCGTATAAATGAGATCCGACTCGGCAATATCTGTAAGAAAAACCATCAAATTTTAGTTGATAAAAGAATATGCAGAAGAAGAACGATTAAGAGTGAAAGAGCGTTGCCGACTTCGTACAAATTTTCAAATATTTATTCATTCACCTACAAGGCCTTATTAAAAAAGTGCAACATAACATTTAAGGAGGTACCTATCCGCCGGCTCTACATTTTCCCTGCACTAAGTGTTACAAAGCTTCTAAAGAAAAGTCTTAACTGTGAAAAAAAAATGCTGCCAACTCAACTGTAATAGCCTTTGTATTGCAGTTCCAAGGACTGGGACTACCCACGGTACTATTTCCGCTTTATGAAACATTTCTTTCTCATGCAGAATGCAAACAAAAAAAACTTCTGCACTGCAGGCAACCTGTTGGGTTGGGCTGCTCCAGATATTCATTTGCTACCCCCCTTGTCGTTCATGTTCACAATTTGTTGTATACAATTCATAGGCACGTGTCCTTGCCATTGTGGGTTAATGGATGCATCATGTGCATTTGTGCACACAAAATAAAGTTTCACACAGGACAACAGTGTAAGAAGGCGGTGGGGCGCCCATGAACTTTCAAGGTTTTAAAATGAATGAATGTTTCTAATGGCAACCACAGCCAATGCATACAGTTCTCGTAGGACTTGCATAAGTTGTGATGTATTCGAATAGAGTAGAAACTCGTTCAGGTGTTATGTAAACGTTATACGATAAAGACGTTTACCACTGCCACTGGAATATGTAAATAGACGTCGTAAGGATACGGACGTTAACAAAACTTTGCGATCCGATAAAGATATCGAAAATACTTTAAAAAGTCATATTTTCTCACATAAAAATATCAAAAACAGTGATGCTCGTCATATTGGCAGTTGGCTGACGTATCGACATCCCCCTGATTTTGGTGCTCCTCGAGTTCATCACAAATATAGACGCAATTCGCCGGATATCGCTATTGACCTTCAGTGCCATGCATCAGGGGAAAAAAACTTGGACGTACCTACATATAGGATTTATTAGCTCTTGAGCTTAATACCTTTTTTTTCTTTCGGCTATGGGATGATGGGATGCTCAATCATAAATAGCCGACAGCAATACCTAACCTAACATTAAAAAATGTGAGGAACGAGACACAATAATATTGTATTGTATGTATTATGGTTTGTCTCTCTGATGGAAACAATCAGCGATGATCTACGGAATATTTCTGTCATACAAAACAAAATGGCGTATGAAGTCCGGAAGTGTGGAACGGAGAATAAATTGTTGATTTTTTTTTGAGTAGGTATTGCATTTTTGGTACAATTTACTGAAACATAATACCTACCTGTTGACATGTTTTTAACCGATAATAGAAAAGTTTTCAGTTAACTACAGTTAGCACTTAGTTAGAACTTGCCTTTGGTTTCATTTTCTTGTCATCATGAAACGTATGATTTGTACGTGCATGACACTTTAAAGCGATCATTTTCATTTGCGAATTGCGATTTCGAATCTCTCTCTCTCTCTATTTTTATGCATGAAATTGCATGTGAGATTATGTATGTCTCACTTAGGCTGGAAACAATACTTCTGTCTTCTGTCAGTGTCGTTTGCTGACACAACTCACTAGGCCTGTTCCTTTACTTTTTTAGTAAGAATGTAAAAGACTGTCAAAATGGCAGTGGTGGCGATATATTCTCTCATAGAGAGACACCGACGAAAAAGTTAGGGAACGCTTTTGTAGTAATCTCTTAAAAATGTCAGATACATGAATCAAATATTCAAAAAAGTGCTACGAAAAGTCGTTAAAATGTCTGTCGCCTGTTGATACAATATTAACACGCAAGAAATCAAAAAATAATCCACCCATATGCCAAATGGGACAACAAATTTCAAATAAAGTTGTTAATTGTTAGGTGACAGCTTTTCCACTTCTTACACCAAGAAATTTGCTGAGTAAAAATTCGTAAGATTCTCTCTCAGTGGAGGGGTAATATCTTGCTCTCTCGATGAAGCTCTCTTTTACGAATTTTTCGAGTTAAGGAACGGCACCGAGTAAAAATTCGCAAGATTTAAAAGTAAAGAAACAGACCTAGTATATCTAAATTTCACATAAGTGGTAATGTGACAGTTTATACATTAAAAAGAAGTACGGCATAAGTATGTCTGCATTTATATAGTTAAGATAAGACGACTAAGGACTACGCTTTTAAATGCGAGCACTCGAGCGTCGAGCAGTATACTTATGTCAGTGCAAACGAGCTGTCAGTTTAAATGTAACCCGTGCATTGTACATCTGATTTTAAGGGAAGACCCAACACACAATTGAAATGTGTATATTTAGTAAGGAAAAATAATAAAAATTATTGGATCAAACATTATTATGTTTAGGTACTTACTTTGCAATTCGTCCAAAATCAGCATATTGCCCAGCGTCTTTGAGTGGAGAATCTGAATTTTCTGGAATGGGGAGCGTGTCTCGTATACCAGAGAATCAATATCATATTCGATGATACGTTCATCTGTAATGAAATGTTATTCAATCCGCGGTCTTGATTTATAACTAAAAAATTACATACTAACACTATATCGTATAATAAGTTGCAGTCACACACAGACAATATAAACAAAAAATTATATATCTTAAAATTGCTTCTTTGTTTTACACTTAGTTTTAAATTGGGAAAAGAATTTAAAAATATATTTAAAAAAATAACCAAGCGTTGATCACTTTGTTTTAAATTCTCCACATAAACTCAATAAACACAACAAATAGATAAAGAGGGAAGTTATTTCAAACAGTGCTGGAATGGCGGCATTTTACAAACAAAAAATTATTTAACAAAACAAACAACAAAATCAAATGGAACCTAAGTGAAATGTAAACTGTAGACATCATTTAATAAATTTAAACAAATTGTACAAAAATAATAATAGACATTTAGAGTAAATTACAGATAGCAGTATTTTTTAGATTTAGATGATAGAAGTTGATTTGATTAATTTACCTGATGATGGAAAATACCTAGATACATCGCCACGTTTCAATGGGGGTAATACTTGTCCGGAGTGAACTTTTAATTTCTTGGCTAATGTATTTTCGAGTCGTTTGGATGACTAATAATTAAAAAAATATAAATAGATACGAAACATGAAACAAAATAATAATTTTTCAAATTAAATTCAATTCAAATTATATGGGCAATGATTATATTGGATATAGTAATATTATACAAATGTTTTATGTTTAATTTAATTTAAGTGTTAATAATTTTATAATGGTTAATGGAGGCGCAGTGATGACGATGGGAGGTGTTAATAATGCCTATTGGAAGTCCAACAATAGATCTCTGCAGTTACCGGGAATATTTAAGCGCTGTTGCTCTTTCGATATAATAAAATTGTAAACAAAATCAAAACTGTTGTCGCTTTGAAAAAATTGTTCAGCATGTACACAAACCATCAGTTGTAAGAGTTGCCATTTTTAACAACAAACAGTTTGTAAGGGCAGCGGAAAATGTGAAAAACTATTGTATACTGACTTTCTGTATAAATGGCGCCCGCTAGCATTAGAGTGAGTTTATTCTGTGCTGTTAAAGTGCGCCCTGAAAATGCCTTGAAGAAAAAAGAAACAAAAATTCAGAGCTATGATGTGCCCGCTCAGAACTGAAAAAGAAAAACATTCTGTTGAGAAAAACATTCATCTTATTACAGAACTCAATACAAAAAAGACACCAATGCTTGTCAAAAAAAAAATCGACATCGGAATCCTATCAATCAATTTAAATTTGGCGTAAGATAAATCATACGATTTTAACCACGCAAACCATCAGACATAAATTTTTAGCAACGATGGTTGTGTACACCAGCAACTTTGTGTTTAGTGTTAACCAGGGGTCAGATTCTGTAAGACGAAACGATCAAACGTTTTCTTGTTCACGAATGATTTGCGATAACGTTTGAACGTTTCGCCTTACAGAATGCCGACGCAGCTTTAAATTGGTGGTGTTCAGTTCCCTACAGATCTTTCAATCACGAAAGCTTGTTATTTTATTGTTTGTCCATTATGATTCGGTTCATTGTGGATGCAGCTGTTGCAATATAGATTAAACTGATATGAATCAGCGTGACCGTTGTGCGAGCACTGGCACAATTTTTTTTTTTTTTTATATTTTGGATCTTTTTTAGTTGGAAAAGGCGCTTCGAACTTTTTCCAAATGCTCTTATTTTCAAATAAAAACCTTTAAAATGTACCGCAGTTGGCTCCCACAACACTTTTATAGTATTTAGCGAGCCAATGCTTGTTAAATAAATATGTCTCAAAAGTTCTAAAATTGAAGAATAGCTTAAGAAATGACACTTTTTTTCTCATTGGCCCTTTTTCTTGAAACTTTTCAGACTGGATATGATATTGAGAGTAATTTCCTAGTCCGAATTTGAGATAAAACGAATATCTTTAGAGTAAATGTCACCACATTGTGCAATGAATCCATCTGAAAATGAAAATGAATAGGTAATGAATAAACGATTCATTTCTGTGAATAGAAATGTACAAATGTCAATGAAAACTCTATTCAGAGCAATGTTATTGCATACCCAATTATTCCTGTAATACATGAAATGCAAATGAATCAAATTCCATTGAATAGGAAAGTAAAAATGTCAAAACTAAATGGGAAAACAGAAAACCAAAAATTTTCTCAAAAACATGCAGGGGGCGGGCGGAAATAATTTTAATTCACTCAACAACTCCGGTAAAAAGAAAAGAGCATTTACAAAATTTATCTAACTAAGGAGATACAATATTTCCTGTTTTTTTATTTTCATACAAAATTGTAATTGTTTTTATTTAGCGATTTTATTACACAAGTACAATTGTATTACAAACTAGCAACTTAATTCATAAAAATAAATATAAGTAAACATTGAAAAGTAGTACGAGATGTGAAATGGCAGCCAATTGAATATTTTTAGATTTCTGGGTTTTAGCTTAAAATAAAAATAATGTTCACATACTCGAGCGAATGAAGTCTAGGTTAAAATTAAGTTATTTAAGAAAAAAAGAAAAGAAAGGGATTTGCATTTCGGAGTTAATTAGATTGATTTGTTTATTATTATAGATTAGGCTGCATATTTTTAGTCCAGATTTTATTAATAATATTTAAAGGGATGTTTAGGAGCTTAAAACTGGAAATGTTTGACGTTTCCCAAGCTACTACAAAAGACTTTCAACTGTCTCAGTGAATGGGGACATTTAAAACTAGTTGATCCACTAGATTTTCGACCAAACCTAAACACTAGATTCAGTCACAAAATTTTTGATTTCATTCCTCGGCTACCCGATCATAAACGCCAACTGAAAAATGTTTTCACGTCACCAATCGAGGCGAATAAAAACAGAAACACAGCAAGTCAGCCATCTGTCAGACTTACTTAACCAGATTCTTGAACGCCCTCAATTCTTCGAGGGACCATTTATGATCTCGTTAATATTCGAACGAATTTGTTAAACCTTGTTAAATTTATGAAATTTTGTACCTGTATTGACAGTTCGATTTTTTAATTTTTTTCAAAAACAGGTAATTTTTTAGTTAGATTTTTAACTAGCAGCCTTATTTATAAACCCAGCGTAGAGTCTACTTATCTTTACGCACCCTCTTAAATACCATTACGCAGGAAAATATCATTTACAAAGATTTTTCGAACTTAAGCAACGTTAGGTACTGAGGATGCGTAAGCTAAACGCGAATATCTACGTTCAGAGCCTGCGCATTATTAAATTAGGTATATTTAATGAATAACAAAATAGCAAATAATTGTGCGTTTGTGATACTATTTCAGTTTTTATTGTGTAAAATGATTTTACTTACGCAGCTAATCACAGCTGATGTCTGTTTCAGAACAAAAAGTAATAGATTTCAGTGTTTTCTGTAATAGTTTATTAAAATTCGTATCTTTTTGACACAAACCTCGTTCAGTAAAGTTACCGCGGAAAAATGCTTATAAATAACAATTTCAGGAAAGTCAGATGCTTTAGTAGATGCTGCGTAAATATTTACGCGATATTTAACTTAACAACATCGTAGAGGCGTCGTAAGGGAATCTAATAAATACGACTGTAGTAGTCGAAACGTCAAACAATTTCTATCAAACTTCTATTTCCTTTATCAACAAGAATATGTCGTTGAAAAAGTAACCGCCCATCTTATTCCGAAAGAATACAATAATTGGCAACAGTTCTGTTTACAGATATGTATTTTTATTATTAGTCGGGACCACTCGTAGAACTTATAAGCGCTCCTTAATGTGCACTAATAACCATTGAATTGATGAATAGGCTTACGAAGCTTCTTATTTAATGTTGGTCGGTGAATACCGCCCTTAGTCTATCCACGGACTTTGGCGTATGATTTCAGCTCTCTGAGAGACTTTCGCTTAATTCTTTTGAGTTTGACAGATTTTTAGTATTTTGCTCGGGAAATTACGCAAATAGACGTTTAAAAAAAAATGTAGACAGTCCGTCTTCACTGGATTATGTTGGCGTAAGTTTTTGTGAAATATGAAAAAAAAAAGCGCTTACATTTTTTCAAACACTAACCCAATTCAGGGAACTTAAGCTAGATTATTTCTTTGAAATCCTATTATGGTTGCACCTTTAAACTTTTGATGAGCAACAGCTACCTGTACAGCGGCTCTATTCTGTTGAATTACAATTTTTTATTTTAAGCTAAGTACGCTGCTTAACTTAATTTTATCTACTCTCAAACTGTTCTCTCCAAACATTAGCTAAAATCCCAGATAAATTTTGACATAGAGCACGCCGCGGATAACTGTCACACAAAACAGCTGTTCTTTCAAAATATTTTTTTTCGAAAATTCAACACTCTCTGATTTCAAAAATGTCCGATTCTGGGTACTCCCTTTCGAGATATTTGTTAAAAAAACTCACCCTTGCTTACTTCTCCCATTTTCCGCAAAACAAAAACGCAACAAAACAACAGAATACAACATTCTGTCAAAATGTACCACCCCATTAAATGGGCACGCTAAATTTTGACAGATACATGAAGTACGTTCTGAAACAAAAGTTTGATTATTTAGCTCGAGAACGAGTACCACACAGCTAAATGGGTTCGCTTAAATTTAGCTCAGATAAATTTTGGAGAGAATTTTGTATGGGAGCGAAAATTTAGATCGAGCAGCTTTCTAAGCTTTACATACAGGTAAACAGAATTTGATTGCGACTCAGTCGTAATTTAGGGCGGTCCACTGTCCTTATTTGGACCCCGACCCCGACCATAAGAGACAGGGCACAGTCAAGCGAAATTTCATGTGAAAAAGGTAGAAAATAAAAGAAATAAAACAAAACAAAGAGGGTGAACTATAAATTTATACAAACAATACTTTATAGGTACTTTTATTATTTTTTTATTTATTATTTCTATATGAATTACTTTTACTTTTGTTTTATTATTTAAAAAATGTTGAATTTTACTTATATATTTGGATTTTTGGTTAATTTGCTGACCTGAACTAGTCATGTAAATATCAATATATCCACCACGCTTAATCGGAGGTAAATGCTTAGAACGCATTGAATCTAATTTTTTACGTAAAATAAGTTCCATAGCTCTGATGCTCTGTAATATTTGAAAAATTTAATTTTTGTTTTTATAAAAAGTTTATAAATAGTCTATGCCTTTGTAAATAGTTAATGAAGAGTAAAAATGAATAAATTGAACGAGCGTGTTTGGTAAGCCTACGATTTGAGCTGTTTTAGGCGTAAAATATGTCATTGAATTTAGTTACTGTTGTTCTTAATGAGTTGTGAGTGCTATGAGAAGCGAGAAGGTATATTTAATCAACAAACAAAAACATAATATGAGAAGTGCAGAGGCTGTGAAAGCGAAATTGCCAGTGCCAATTACGCTAGCTCACACAATCATAAACAAAAACAGAAAGGGACATTTATTTAAAAGACAACCGGGCTCCGATGTCGATGTGGTGAATATCACTTAGAGAGAAATATGAAATATGCCATAATGAACTACCCCTGGCGACCATCCAATAATATTGAAATAGAAAATTATATTAATCGTTATTTGTTGGCTATTTACTTGGATGAATTGCTGTTTGCTGTTTCTCCGTTCATTGATCTTGTACAGAGACATAAACTATTGGAGCCACATTGGTGTTGTGTAAAAATAGAATGCACAATTCTATAAATACAGCTCGTTAGTTTTTCAAACATAATAAGCGGGGCGGGTTTCCATTATGCGCACTAAGCAAACATTTTTTTTTATTTTTTTTCTGGCTTAAAATGGCCTAAAAAACATAAATATAATATTTTTTTCCTGAGGAAATGAAATTTTTTTTTTTAATTTTTTTATTATTATAATTTTTTTTTTATTATTAAATTTTAATCATTTTTTTTTTTTTTTTAATGAAACCATGTTTACGTGATTTATACACCGAGATTTAAGACCTTTTTTGCAAAATCTCCTGGTTTAATTAAAAAAAAAAATTATTAAAATTTAATAAAAAAAAAAAAAAATAAAAAAAAAAATTTCATTTCCTAAAGAAAAAAATATTATATTTATGTTTTTAGCCCAGTTAAATAGTTGAATAAGTGTATACCAAAAACTGTCAGGCAGGTGCCTGTAAGAAAGTATGGTGTATTTAAAGTAGGGGTGGAGGGCTCGCTTCGCTCGCTAACAGGATTTTAAGCCTTTTTTTCGCAGGGTTTAGACGCTCACGCGACTTCGTCGCTCCGCTAAGGGTATGTCAACAACTGTCAGGCAGGCGCCTTTAAGAAAGTCTGGTGTATTTAAAGTAACGCGTCCATTTGTGCAGTTTGTATACAGGCACTTTTCAGTGAAAACTGAAAACTTTAAAAATAAAAAAAAAAAATAGAAAAAAAAGTTTCCTCAAAAAAATTCTTCTACAGTACATCTTAGAATAAGCCAATTTATATAAAAAAAATAAAAAAAATGAATTTGCTTAGTGCGCATAATGGAAACCTCAGCCAAAAGGTGTTAGGTACCTACTTAGAAAAAATGTACAGTAACCCATTTTTGTGCGGTGTGTAACGTTAGTTAGCTAGTGCATGATTGTCACAGTGGTATTCGAATTCAATGCGGTTAATTCGAGCTTGTCGAACATCCACAAGTCGGTATCACCATACATCCTGTGTTATTCAATGGTTATTCCCATTTTACACAACCAACTTGCTCATTCTGAACAATGTGGTTTCAGGGTCCCAGTTAAACATTGCACGTTGCTTGTTCCCAAAGACAATCAGAAAATGTCTCCAGTTTTTTTAATTATTTATTTGGAAAAGCCATAAAGCCATAGAGTAATAAAGTTATCTGGAAAATACAAACTCATAGTCTCAAATCCTTCGATGTATTTCGGTTTAGGTCTGTTACCTACATTCACTTTGAAAAAAATCACTGTAGGGGAATTTGACTGCTAGATCAGAAAAGAGATGATGAAATCACGTGCTCGGGTTCATCAGATGAAGCGTACAATTCGAGATAACTTAATCAGCAAATAAATATTAGAAACAGGGCGGTTTCAGCGCGAAATGCATGTCTGCTTTAGTCTGTCTGTACACCGTTTATTCGAGAACTTCGGCTCTTCGGCTTGACAACTCGCATTGGATGCTACCTACATTACATTAAATATTTTACTCGCAGTGATTTAATTTTAATGGCAAACTACATATTTGAAACAATTATACTTTGATTAAACAAATTGCGCTCCTATTTTGTTTGAATATTTACTTGTATCGTTTGCGAACGATCGTAACACGAGGAATGCCAAAGAGGTGACGTAGAAATATAAATTTAAAATAATGCATAGCCCTAGCACACAGTACCCACCTAAGCCAAGCCATGTGACATTTTATCAGCCACAAGAACAACAAACATTATTTCACTAACCCATGTTATGTAAACAAAGTTCTATGGAGTTACCGTACCGCACCGCAGCACCGGCTGTCTTCTGTGCACTTGCTGTTTCTCATTTGTGTTGCGTAATCGCACCGGCATGCGGCTAAGAAAATGCTACCATCGAAATCAAAACAAAAATGATGAATAACTGGAATATGTCCAAAAATGAGCGATAACAAGCAAATAAAACAAAAACATAACGAAAATGTGGGGAAAAAAGGAACGACTGGTGGTGATCGTTTCCAGCAACGACAATGAACATTTAAATCTGCGCCTTCATCTCTCTTTCCTTCTCTGCTTGCTTTTTGGCCATGTGCACTGAGCTCTGCTCGTGTTGCAATGGAGCAAAAATGCGTGTGAAAAAAAAAACCCAACTGGATCTTCCTTGGTACGGTGCGGAAAAATCAATAACCCACGGTCATTGAAAATGTGAAGGACTGTATACAAATTCGCACTTCGCTTGACACAAGGCTGCATAGTTCAGCACGCCTGTGTCTGTCTTGTTTTTGACCTTGGTGGCATTGATTTTGCAACACCTTACCAGTTTTCAATAAGATAAAAAGAAACTGATTGAAAATTAAGAAGCTAAACGATTTACATCAAAAGAGAGGAGCTGCTCCTTTCCCTCCTCCAAATAGTATTCCACATTGATGGTTATCAATCCCTGGCTGAAGATACGGAACGTGATTATAGTCTCCTTGTTCTCGGAGAGGACACAAAAGTATCCATCGTCGCCTGGCATATGATAGATAAACTCTAACTGGGGGAAGATGTGCTCCAGTTCGGAACGGATTATTTTCGATATCTCCTGTCGTTGGTTGGCATCTTTGGTTTTGTCAGGTTCAACAGAGAAGTCGAAAAGAATTGTGTTAGCTGCCATTTAAGGAATTTCACTTGATTTTCTTTAAACAGAATTATGATTTTTCACTTCAAATGGTTGTTTTTAGTCCTTTTTTGCCGATAGAACCACAACTGAATACACACACGCACAAAACACGAATCGCGGAAAGCTAGGAACAACCTTTCCGTTCGGATTTCTCAAACGTACTGTCAGTCAATTGTCAAAATCTCAAAATGGGAAGAAAGAAAATTCATATCAACATCAGTGCTGCCACTGAGTAAATTTGAGTAGCAAAATCTAATTTGCGTAGCAAAACTCAAAAGTCCAAAATATAATTTTTTTTTTCGAAAACAAACAAAAAAAAACTTAATTCTTTATTTCAGATTTCAGTCAAATTTAAACACTAACAGCCTTATTTATAAACTCACCGTAGAGTCTGCTTATCTTTACGCACCCTCTAAAATGCCCTTACGCAGGAAAATGTGATTTATAAACATTTTTCGAACTTAAGCAACGTTGCTTTAGGGTTGCGTAAGTTAAACGCGAAAATTTGCGTTTAGAGCCTGCTTAGAGCTTACGTAAATATGTTTTTGCATCAAATGTCATTTGGTTGTGGTCGAATTGTAAACAAAACCAAAAAGTGGAACTAATTTTTGTGTGTGCATTCATTCCGCATATTTGTAAATTTGCGCCAAACGAATTATACTCGATAAATAAAAAAATATCAAATCAAATTATTCGTTTGTGTTATTATTTCTTCTTCTTCAGTGTTGTTGCTTGTAGGGAATGTTTCAGAATGTGTGTGAACAATGTCTACCTATGGCCAGGCATTAGATTTGGTGGTGGTTGGTGGAATTGGACGAGGTAGGCATATGGATAAACGAAGACACATAGATACATGAAAGCAGGTTCATATTTCAGCAGTCCTTTCGAAGACATTTCGGAATTGTGCCAGATAATAATTTCTCTTTTTTTGTGTCAAATGATTTTACGTACCTACGAAGCTAATCACAGCATGTTGTTTTCAGAGCAAAAAGTAATAGATTTCAGTGTTTTCTGTAATAGTTTATCGAAATTCTTACCTTTTTAGACACAAACCTCGTTTAGTAAAGTTAGCAAGGAAAAATGTTTATAAATAACAATTTTAGGAGAGCCACGTAGAGGCTGCGTAAATCCTTACGCGATGTTTAATTAAACAACATCGTAAAGGCGTCGTAAGGGAATCTAATAAATACGGCTGTAACACATCCGCAGAAATGGGTACTTGTTGGGTATGGTAGAAAATAATATTAGTTGGTGTGGGGAAGTGAGTAATGCCCAAAACACATGTTGTGCAGAATTTCTGGACGCAGTGAAGCATGCAGTACTGCAAGCAAAACACATGTGCAGAAAATTGATTGATGTGCATGCATCAGCTACTGTCATTCGCCGACTAAGCAGCTGATTTGTGTTGTAAATTCGCAAAATTGTATTGATTTTATCGGTTTACCATTCATACAGGAATTTTTTATAACTGTGCCAATTAGCAAAAATAATGTTTTCATTGAAAATTCTATTAATTTTTCTTCCATTTTTGTGTCAGCCGCAAAATATTGAAATAAACGTCAAACGCAATGATGCCAAATCCGTTCAAATTTAGATTTATATTGACATTTCGTGCTTTAAAAAAAGTAGCAAAATAGACGTTTTTAGGGAGAGTGCGTAGCAGCATAGCAAATCGGAAATCGAGTAACGAAAATTTTCCAAATGCTGTTATTTCCAAATAAAAACCTTTCAAATGTACCGCAGTTGCCTCTCACTCACAACACAATTATAGTGTTTGGAGAACCACTGCTTGTTAAATATGGTTCAAAAATTCTAAATTTGGAAAAAGCTTCAGAAATTGCACTTTTTCACTCATTGGCCCTTTTTCTTGTGACATTTCATAATTCTGCAGCGGTCACACTGCGGGCCAAACGAAAAATATTTGGATTTCGGATCGATAGGGAAATTTGAAAGGGAACTACAATTTCCCTTTAAGTTCATCGCCGACAGTAGAGTTGCGCAAAATGTGCTCGATAAAGACATTTTTTTTTAAGCACCGTCGGATTTCTTTTTCATGTTGTTATTAAATGTTGGCATGTATGTTAAGATTTTATCAATTGTTTTTGATAGAGAGTCGGATTTTAAGTTCCATCGACAATGAAAACTCAAATTATTCAGGGGGCAGATTTCAAATACAATAACTCGTTTGAACGATATCGTTTTTGAAGTTTTGATGACCGTAATAAGTTGTATTCTGCTCAAATTCTGTTGACTAGGTACCTATCGTTAGCTCTCATTACATTTGTGGAAAATGCACTGGATTGAGGTCGCAAACTTGCAATTGTTGCACTTAGCTATTCACATGAGAGCGAATTGCGAACAAATCAATTTAACTGTATTTATGAATTGAAAATTGCGATTTGTTCTATCACAAGACCATTATATTTAATTATTCTAACATCTAGTCTAAAAAAAAAAACATGACTCTCAATTGATTTAAACAGCTAAATTAACGCTTAAAGCAATTTTCCCGCGAATTGAAAATTCTTGCCGCGAACTGTCACACTTTATTCACAATTCAAACAAAACAGTCGCGATCCACGCACCCAGGCATGAAAAATTCGTTCGAACTTAACCTTTACTTAACCTGGCTACTTAACTTTATTTTACTAATACTGTCCTGGGTCTGTGGGAACATAATACAGCACCGTCAAATTAGGAAGCAGTCTTAACAAAATCTACTCCAGTTTAATTCCATGCAAGGTTTTTTTAATTGTAGTTCTCACAAAATACGAACTTTTTAACTTTATACCTAGCTAATAACCCAAATTTTCTGCACTTTTTTAGTTATTTATCTTTTTACTCTTTTTTTTTTCAAAGAACCTACTAGACCTTTCGGATATACAAAACAAACAAACTTTTCGCGCAGAATTTCAATCTGACGTCATCGCAATTTTTGACACTGCACATGACATTCTGTGCCGATTACAACAGAGAGCAATTTGCGAGCAACAGAAACAGAAATTTCCATTTACTTTGCTCTACTCCTCGACCTCGTGCGTCCATTGTTGTTGTGTTGTGTGTGTTTTCTGCGAAAGTTGTGTTTATCATCAGTCGATAGATGGCTAATTATAAATAAAATTCTATTAAAACAAAAGCCCGTTTCTCACGATCATACGACAACAGACTCCCGATAATTTCGTCTCAAATTAAGTCACCACATCACATCATATCATTACATAAACAATTGACAGTGAAAGGAAAAGAATAAGAAGAAATCTCAAGACGATGACGATGTAAAAAAAATGTGACCAAGCTGATTTAGTATTATTAATAGACATACACAATCACAAGAGCCACGGAAGACCAAAGATCCAGAAAAGTGAAGGGACCTCCCATAAATCAGCCAAGCAGCCATCATCATATCCGACAAGGAATTGCTTTCTTCGGTGAGTCTCGTACAAGTGGGGAGTTATTGATTTTTTCAGTCACAAACGGAAACCTTTATAAAATGCCTAAAAAACACGGTCAAGATGAAAATCAATAGCAGGAGGAGGCACCTGCAATACCTTGCGCTGAGAACAGGATAATAGCAATGCAAGGTGTCTTCGATTTGGGGTAACACTCTGGATAGAGGCGAGTCTGTTGTCCCCACCCCCCAACCGTGAGTCGCTTAATAAGGACGCATCTCTGCCTCACTTCGATAAAAGTCAACTCTTTCTAGTCAACGTTCTCGTGATATATAATCTCATTTTAGTGTTTAATAGTCGAGTGTCAGCTACAGTAGTTATTTAGTGATAGATCCCAATGGATCACACAGACAGTGATGAGCGCATCACCGCCAGTCCAAAGTCTGGCAAGGGGGCGAGCACACTCTTCAGTGGATTTTGGCCAAAGCGTTCCACTAAAGTGGAGCCGCATCCTGTTGCGGAAAATAGAGAAAATAACCACCTGAGTGCAGGAAACAGTGTGCCACATGACATGTCCTTTGCCAAGTGCTCACCGGAGAAATCAGCGCAGAGTAACAACAACATTCACAACAATAGGATGCAAAACCATAACAACAATGACAACTTGAATACAAATGCAATAAATAGTGTTAAACGTAGAATTAAGAACCGTCCACTTAGGAGTAAGTCAAATCGAGGCAGTACCGGGAGTGATCACAACCGTTTCAGCCACCAGTTCAGTCTATGCTGTAAAGTAGACCGCAAGCCGTTGACTCCGCCTGTTAGTGTGCGCTATAAGTCTCTACCAGACGCTGGCTGTCTGAGGAGGGATAATCTTGTGCTGAATCTCGACGCCAATGCGAGAGAGGATACGATTTCAGAGTGCAACAGTGCACCCGAGACTCCAGTGAATGGAAAATTCCTGCAGTCATTCAACAATTCACATAGTTCGCCTTCCAACTCGTCCGTGAAGAGCACGCAGAGTGAATGCAATGTGCCGCGATCGATTGCGATCACAGCTTGTAGATCACGTTTGCGCTTAAAGCTTCTGCCGCCCGGAAAAGAGCTGGTGAACGATGTGACGGGAGCCGTCCAGCATATGTCGTCACCAAATATATCAACGCAACCAGAAATTGTCGTAGACGAAGGGTGTGTGGACGGTGTGCGCTCGTTGTCGCATGAAAATATTCCAATTCAGAGGGTGGAGCGGCAGCAGCAACAGCAGCAGCAGGGTTCGGGATCGGGGCTAGCAAGGCAGGCCTTGATGGCAGCACAGGTGTTGAGTTTGATTCCCACAGAGAGGGCAAGAGACAGGTGAGTTCGACGAGTGGCGGGAGAAAGACTTGTAAAATTTTGTATTTCCTTAGGAGTTACCTTGATGGCCGACTGGGATCGTCGTCGCTTTTGGGCCCTAGTGAGCTGGCTCGGGTGCTACCTCATAAGGAAGTCACCATCTTTGTTGGAACATGGAATATGAATGGACAGAGTCCTCCCAAGTAAGTCCTTTTCCACTCTATTCTTTGTTGCTGTCGAATATCGAACATTTGAGTAGATGTACGGTCGCTTTGAGTTCCAGTTTCTCTTTTGTTGGATGTACATCTGTGCAAAACAGAAATAGCAGACGGTTAAAGTTTAATAAACATAGAATACGTATTTTGATCTGTGGACTATGGTCCCTGTTTGTTTAACGACGGCAGTGCAAGTTACGCGACTCTCTCGTATACTCTGAAATTTTTAAGGACACCCAGCTCGGACGCGGTGACACACTCCACTGAGACATTTTCTATTTATTTCAGACAAATGAACGATTTTGTCCTACCCGCGACAATGGAGCATGTGCCCGATCTCGTTGCTGTCGGTACCCAGGAAAGCTGTCCGGAACGTTTCGAATGGGAAGTCACGCTGCAGGAGACACTCGGACCATCACATGTGCTCTTTCATTCGACCACACTGGGAACACTTCATCTAGCAATATACATGCGTCGTGATCTAATTTGGTTCTGTTCGGCTCCCGAAGACGCTAGCATGTCGGTGCGACCGGGTACGGCATTTCGCACAAAAGGCGCCATCGCTATATCATTTTGCCTGTTTGGTACCTCCATGCTCTTTGTCACATCCCATCTAACAGCCCATCAGCAGAAGGTGAAGGAACGGGTTTCGGATGTAAAACGAATTATTCACGCTCTGGATTTGCCCAAGAATCTACATTTGCGACACAAAAACAAAGACGTGACGCAAAATTTCGACAATGTCTTCTGGTGTGGCGATTTGAACTTTCGGCTGGGCGAACCAAGAGAGAAATTACTCGAATGGATTCAAAATACAAAGTTTCCGCTGCCGTCACATTTGCCGCACGGCTACATGCACACCGATCAATTGTCGTCGGTTCTGGCCGATGGAGCAGCATTCCGTGGGTTTATGGAGGCGAATATTACGTTTCCACCGACATATAAAGTGGGTAATCAAAGTCCATTGCCAATGAACATAGTTAAAGGGTTTTTTCCTTTTTTGTTCAATTTTAGTATGATCCAGGCACTCAGCAATTTGATACGTCCAGCAAGCAGCGCGCTCCAGCGTACACTGATCGAATTCTGTTCAAATATAGACAAACTCAGGGCTTGACAATGCGAAGAGCGAGCAACTTTGCGGGGGGTAATTCGCAACAGCCAGCTATGGTGCAGTGTTTGTCATATGACTCGGTGCCATCGATAACATCGTCCGATCACAAACCAGTGTGGGCATTGTTTAAAACATCGATTCGTGCAGGAACAGATGCGTAAGTTAAATGTTAAATTTTGTATTCGGTTTCACCATCTGAGATGTTGTCAAATGACCGATTTTGTTGTCGAGCTATTTACCAGTTGTATTCTTATTCCTTTACAGCATTCCACTAGCTGCTGGACTCTTCAATCGTGATATCTACATTAAAGGAATGGAGCGACGTCTCAACAACCAGTACTCTGGCTCATCGGCTGTCTGTTCAATACAGTAATATGCAATCTAACCAAATCAGTATGTGAATCTCCTTGCGCCATCTGGTATTCAAAGCCCGATGATTTTCGTGACAAATCGCATCATTTTTCGTTTTCGTTTTATTCTTCTGTTTACTGTTTCATATTCTAGTCATTATGCGTGACTTTCAGTTTCGTACGGTTGTGTGTGCTTTATTAAATAGGCCTTAAGTCACATAGCGATGACTGTATACTATTACTATCTCTCTTTTGATTGTTAGTTTCCATTGAAAATGTATAGCCGGAGCGGTTTGACTCTGGCACTCTTTATGTATACAAAATACACATGACTACTTGTACATGGGTTAGAATAATTAAATAGAAAATGTTTAATATCGTAGATAGTAAAAATATTCTTAGAAAAACAAAAACGAAAAGACAAAACAAAACCAAATATTTTTCTGTTCCATGTTTAAGGTTTCTTTGTGACGCTATTTTTGTTATTTATCTTAATTTTTTTTTACAATTCTGTGGTATATATGAGTTAAGAGCATGTACACATATTCGCACGAATTTAAAAAAAAAGTCTTATCTTTGTTTGGGAATTTAATTCCTACGAACTTAATTTAGTGATTTTCAAATTTATTTATTAATTAGCGTTAAAATAAAAATGACAATTTACTTTTTTGATTTGTTGGTGTTTTACTTCGAATTGGAATAGTAGATTGAATGTTATTGGCAGGGGCGGACTAAATAGCAGTGGCACTCGGGGGCGGTAAAGCAAACTGACACCCCTTAAACATTTTAAGAAAAAAGAACAACTTTGTTTAAAGGTGCTTTCGAGCTTTTATTGCACTGAATGTTTCGATTACCTAAATCATTAAAATTTATATATTTCGTGTGCTCCTTTTCGATTGAAAGTTCAACCTATTTTGGCTCATTGTTGTTCTTAGATAAGACTTAATTTAATTAAGCTTCGAAGTTAAATAAATTCTGATCGCCAATGACAGACTCGGAAAGGAGTCTGAAAAGTCCCACTTAACATTGAGCTTAAAAATTTAAAGGCTGTGCATTGTCCAAATGTTTGCACATTTTAACTTTATTTTTGCAGCTACCATTGGACGCCGAATGTACCCTACGACGGATTCTGTGATAGTTCTTTCGGGGTTCGTAGCAAAATTCCGAATACGACGGATTCTGTGATAGACCCTAACATGTGTTTTTATTTCGTGTAATGTGCAAAATAGTTATTTTGCTTTCCCAGTCCTCTTATGAAATAAGACAAAATTCGAATAAGAAACTGGGAGGACTGAATTCCTTCTCCATTCTTGCTTCCAGCAATTCCTCGTAGGTGTTCAGCTGTCCAAACCAGAAGCTGTTGACGTTTTAGGTTAGATAACTGATTTAGCAAAAGAAACGCGTAACCACTTGCAAGTAACATCTAGATTAGAATAACGGAGTGGGCATGGCATCATCGTTCATCAGCTGCTTCTGTTTGATATTAAAAGAGTGGCACTTGTAGCAAAAACGAGTCCCAAGTTCCAAAGTAACTACGTATATGAAGAATACTGAAGCAGTACAATTCAGGTTGCATACTTTCAGGAAACCAACCTCACAAACAAATAGTTTTTCTTTTTTTAGGTTACCGAACTTTTCGATTGATTTGAACTTAAAATTTTGAAAAAATATTGGCTCCCTCAGCTCTCGCTAGCTCCAGACTTGCATCTAGAAAAAGTAGAATTTAATATAACATGATAATATGATATTTAAGGGTAGGGGTCAACTCGCGAATTTTTTTTGGCAATTCCTCATTTCGCCATAATCATTTCCCAATTTGTTGTCTTGCATTTTACTTATTTCGCACTTCATCAAATCGCAATTTTTGTTAAGCAATCTCGCATCGCAAGAACATCATTTCGCATTCGCCATCTCGCAAATTTTTTTCTTGCGTTGTGATTTGTTCGCATTTTGCTATTTCGCATTGTATTATTTCGCGAAATGTTTTGTTTTACAATCCATTCTTCGCGCGAAATTTCTTATCATGTAATGGATTGTAAAACAAAACATTTCGCGAAATAATACAATGCGAAATAGCAAAATGTGAACAAATCACAACGCAAGATAGAAATAATGAAAAGGTGAACTACAGTTATAATTCTATTCTCAAAAAAAATCAAATTCCTCTTTTTTCCAGAATTCTATTCAGTTTTATTTAAAAAAATCTATTAAAAATATACATTTATGAGCATTGAATAGATAATACAAAATAAATACAAATTAATATAATTTTTTATTAGAGGCAAGTGTTTTAATAAGCCAAGATCGGAATAGTCATCTTTTTTTCTAAAATAAGACACAAACGTTTTCCGGACTATCCATTTCCCTAAAGAGTGAAACCTCATTTTGAACCACGGCCGGCGGAGTTTGCAAAACAACTGTGCGCCAAGTGTCATTTTGTCAAATACATAAAAACTAACGACAAAGAATAACGGGAATTAACAGTAAGCGAAACAAATTCTTTCAAAACAACAACATGCTGTCTAATCATAAGCGAAATGGAAAAGCGCGAGAAAAACATTGCGAAGTAAATACGTTCCAACAGAATTCAAAGACGGAACGGAAATTTGCGAAACAACTAGGTATGGCGAGATGAACTAAATTTATTTCGATAAATGCGAAATAAACTTTGCGAAATGAATTTTGTCGAATAGACCGGCATCCGATATTTAATCAATGCCAGCCTATCCATTTAATATTGCATAATGTGCGGCGCTTCATTGACTTTGAAGACCTACAACGTCATTGGTAGATTTGAATGACAGTCGTTTTTGATGCACTTTGGGAAAGCTTTTGAAGAAGCCATTTAAACAGCAAATATTACGAGCTGCCCTACAACATGTAAGTCTGAAAAGTATTTGAATCTAACCCGAAACGATAAAGTACATATTAGAGGCGACGCGCACAGAAAAGAAGAGAAAAGCTTGCTTAACGTGAAAACCTACCTTGACGGCTATATTTCACGGTGGAGATACCCACATTAGAGTCCTTGAGATAGACGTTGACCAAACGCCCCAGAGCCAATACAAGTACCTACTGATCCCGGTGCAATTACCGAGGCTGTAATCGGTTATCATGACGCCTCTTTTTTCTAAAAGAACGCTGCTATAGTCACCGCACTTGGTATAAACCACCGCCCCCACGAATCCAGGCACAGAGGTTGTCCGTTGTCCCCATTCCCGTGGTACCATTATATAGCTAATGGTCGAGCTTTCATAACCCAAGAGCTACTACCAATTTGGATTACCGAAACCAATCCGAGGAAAGGTGTACCTCTGAAAATTGTCAGGTGAACAGAGCATCTTGAATCCCATATTACTTCTCTTGCACTGTTTAATTTGGTGATGCCTACAATAAAGGCACCACTAAAATTTGGGCAGTGCCCCAGGCGACGTGCACAAGTGGATCGGTACCTCCAACCAAGGAACGTTCCAATTCAAGAGACCTATTATTGGCTCAGGCCAAAGTTGTAGGTATTTTGTGCGTGGAAAGCCTTCTTTTAATCGCCTTTTTCCTTACTAACACCTCCTTGCAATTAAAGTCTTCAAATGACCAAATTACACAGCGACGTATCTTCACCAAGAAACTCTCTTAATTTCTGCTCACCCTTTTGAAATTAAGACGTCACCAAACTAAGACGTCACCAAATTAAGACAGTTCCATTTGCATAAATATGACGCTCATGGGAAAGGCTTCTTCACTAAACCCAATATCACAGAAATGGCAATTTCAGGCCAAAAGCGATATCCACATCACCTACCGTCGCACTAACCAGCAGCTGGCCCACTTAACCTCACAAAAATTGTGCTGCAGTTGGATGATTGCGTGCTTATTCGCTTCATTTTGTGGCATTCTTCCATCCGTTCAAGGACTAGCAAGGCAAAAACTCAAAAAAAAAAAAAAAAAAACACAGTGAAACTGGGAAACCCTTCTTCTCGATTGAAAAATGAAAATCAAAGGAACTACAGACTCTCATTCCACCCGCAGACCACACATTTACTAAGCTCACTATTACCCGACCTAAAAATCACCTATGTCAGCAGCTGTGCTGGCTCGTATATTAACCGGGATAATCGCCCATAGGCTTGCATATACATACGTACACACAAATGCAGACACAAATTGGTGCTGGGTATCCTTTGAAGGAGGATACCTACACGCTTTCAGAAGTACTTCACATCAGCCGCATATGCGGAGGAACTGCAAACGGGCTATAGATACTCCTGTTCGCACATGCTATTCAAATTTCGAAATTGTATTCATATTCATGCACATGTAGGTAGTGGGCTGCCCAACCCTCCCGAAATCCTTCAGCTGCTGTTTTAGCTTTAGGTTCCCCAGCGATTGGCATTTGGCATTTATAATTCGCAGCTGGAGTGGGTACCTCAAACGTTTTATTAAACACTCGACAGAGACGGAGATAGAGATAGGGAGAGAGAGCGGGAAAGAGCGCATTTCCATTTCAAAAGGAAAACTGTAACATCCTGCTTCTCGGGCCGGGCTACATGTTTTGATGTGTGTGTATAGCGTATTAGCCCCCATCAAGTAATGAATTCCAAACGGGAGAGCATCCCATTCAACTCTTGAATAACATGAAACACCTTTAAGGAATGTACATACGGATCCTGCCAACGTCGCATCATAATCAGTGTTGCACCGCACAGGATGGAAGATTTCCTTCTAAAGACGTAACCGCACTTCCAACCCTTTTTGGGGTCGTCCACGACGACGACGACGACGACAACGTTGACAGTTAAAGAGGAGGTGACAGCTGGCAAAATCTTACAATTGCCATGAATCGGTAATGGCTGGAAAATTATGTAAATACTCCGTTTCACCTTTGACTGCGAGGTGGGTCAGAGTCCTGAAACGATACGTTCCTCCTCTAAGCAAACTCCATCTTTGCTCGTTCGTCTGGCAATCGTCATTAGGCACACTCTGTTGGCAGCAAGCAGTGGATGGCGCATGCAAAGGACCTTTTCGGCTCCATTATTAATCCTGAGTTTCGTTGTTGAGTAATTTATGCCTGGCATTGTAAAGGAGAACGTCTGGTTGGGTGGATTATTCATCTGTACGAGTGTAGCGTATATGCAAACACTTAAATGCTCGAATGATTAATTCGCGGAAATTTATTTCCAGCACTGACGACCGACGTCGACAAGGACAATAACTTCACTTCAGTAGCAGTATTAGCACGGAAGTGGGTCTGTTTCTTTTGCTTGAGTTTGCGGGACTTGTTCGCGCGTGTTTCCATATTGTACACAGGAAGTGGAAGAATTTGTTTCCTTCTTTTAAAAATAGATTTCCCACCAAAAAGGGTGGGTGTTTAACTTGGAAGGAACATGCAATGAATACTTAAAAGCGCAAAGCTAACCCCTCCCTTTTCACATAGGTATAAATATCGGTTGCTTCTATGTAATTGCTTTTTGACGGCGAAGAGATGGCACAGAACTATAGGATACCTATTGTGAATGATATATGATTGAATGTATAGGATCAAGTCGATATAGGCACGTGACTCTAATTTTAAAACGGACGCGGTTATAAGTCAATGGCCGCTTTCATCATTGACGACTAGATGATTAGTGACATCTGACCTGTCAAATTAATTAGCTCTTACCATTTGTATTGTCATCTAGCTACATTTTCTTTTTTTTAAGAGTACAGCGATTGTAGCGCCATCTAGGTGACTAAGTGTAAGTGGGTACCTACATTCAAAAAACTAGTCACCATAAGTCGATTAGTTTGGTCTGCATTAGATGTACCCTGAACGGAAATGCTAGATTTGTCGGTAACGTCATTTTCTACATCAGTCTTAGGTATATGCGAACAGGGAACTGTCAAATAAGTATACTCAGTCATGAAATTCTTGACTAAATTCATTGGAAACTCCTCCAAAAACTGTTCATGTGATCAATCGAAGTCAACTAAAACTGAAACAGATCAGGTCAACCAACTGTCAGGCCCCAATAAAAACTGAAACACATCAAAATTCACCAACTGTCAGTCATGCTTAACTAGACTAGTTTCGCTTGTGGTCGAAAATCGACCCTATACCTTTTATAAGGATGTAATACTAAAAAAACGTAGGTAAGTACCACAATTTAAAAAAAAAAAAAACTATGGTGTTCTTTTATGAGCGAAAAAGCGACATCTAGCTTATCGAAAAAATACGTCACTACGAAAATTTAGAGCATAACAATTTATGCCGAAAATTGTTCGTTTCCATAGTAACATCATACTGAAACCAACCGTCGTCAACACCTCGCAGATATTGGCCGCGTTAAACTGCCCGCTAGATGCCTAGCGGCATGTCAAACTCCATATAAACAAAATTGACATTTCACCATTTGCGCTAGACGTCTAGCACTTTTTGTGAAATATCCCTTTCAGGGAAATTTCTCAATTTAGCGCAAAACTACCCGCTGCATTGATAAAAAAAAAACAACGACCTGTCAAAGGAAATCGTTCAAACGTTTACAAAATGAAAATAAATACGAAGCCGAGCAAATGTAATTGTGATAGAATTGGTAATAATGTAAATAAAATAGCAATTCAGATATTATGTATTATTTTTATGATTTTGTATCATTTCTTTAATTGTAGTGGGGACTTTGCCGCTGCCGCTAGTTTTCTAGCGCGAGCGTTCCTTCATCTGGGATATTTTGTGACAGACGTCTAGCGGGCAGTGGAACCCGGCCATTCATTAATATGCTCTGAATTAAAGTTAGGTAGGTGGATATTTGCTTAGTTTTAGGGGTAGGCTAATTACATTCCTTCGACAATAGGCTCTGATCTAAGATGATATATTTGAATATGTACGTTACTATGGCGATATGACCGCGACAAATTGAATGCCACTAAAATGGACTCAATTAACGGATAAGCTTTTTGTATGGGGAGCTCTTAACTTAACTTTACCAGTCTTAGGACCGTTTGTTGATACCTACTACTCATAGTGATTTAAATTTCACTTAAAATCTTATGTGACAGTGTATGGCATAGAAAAAATAGCTCATAAGATATATTTAAGTAGAACTTAAATCTAAAAAAAAAAAAAAATCTCGCCCCTAAACGCGTAAAATAAATAATTCAGCTAAAAAAGCAATCCTTTCAAAGGTAAACAATTCCTAACTGCCAGCTGTGTGTGTCATAAATATTGGCTGAATTATTCATTTAAGATACGTGTATGGCAGCGAGTTTTATATTAAATTATACGTTTTTATAGTTTTATAACTATTATGATGATGATTTTTCGACGACAGGGGAAGTCGACATATGAATTGACTCCAAGGTGCTGGTTGGCATCTGTCAAATGCGTTCAATGATCTTTGTACCAATTACCAGCAAGCTTGTTGGGCGAAATGCAGCTTATTGCCGACCTGAGGATAATAGAGATAAAGCCTTGTATTAAAAGCATCCTTTACTTTAGTTCGCCCAACACGGAATATAAATGGGATTGCTTGATGTACCAATTCGTATCACCTAACTCACTCTTTCGGTTTTTTTAACCTTTCGTAACTTATTTACAATTCAAACCAAAGCGGGGACAAACCTCTATCCGATGGTCCATATTTTCAATGAATTTGAGACATAATTGAGGTTCAATGTCGTTAATGTGCCGAATTATCTCATCCTTTAGCTCATGAATTGTACTTGGCTCATTGACGTAAGATTTTTCTTTTAAATATCCCCAAAGAAAGAAGTCCAACGGTGTCAAATCACATGACCGTGGTGGCCATTGAATTCCTCACGCAAAAGAGCCATTGCTTCGTTGGCTGTGTGGCAAGTGGCACCATCCTGTTGGAAGCACATATCGTCGGTCCATATATCCTCAATTTCTGGTCCCAAGAAGTTCGTTATTATCTCGCGATAGCGAATATCATTCACGGTAACTGCTTGGCCGACCTCATTTTCGAAGAAGTACCTATGGCCTGATGACGCCGCCAGCCCATAAACCGCATCAAACAGTCACTCTTTGTGAATGCATCGAACTGGGCGAGCATGCACAAGTGAAAAGCTTAAAGAATTAAGTTCAACGAATTGAAAAAATATTTATGTCTCAGCAACAGCGCCACTTATCGGGTCCAAAAGTATCCTATTTGTCAACCGTACACACCCACAATATGTCATTGAAATCGATTGAGTGTGAGTGGTTTAGGAGTCGAGAGCGGCGGCGTAGTAATGGCGACATGACAATTTCCGCCGTGCGTCGCCCCGGAATTTCCGTCTCATTCGAGTCGATTTTACTCCCAAGTTGCGCCAATAGATGTTTTACATCAAAAACGGGAATAGTATATATTTCGTGCACATATTTCATTCGGGAGTATGGAAAACTCCTCATTTTTGGTAACAAAAAATATTTCAAAATATTGCAATGATTACAATCGCCACGTTCACTCACACCACAACGAAACTACATCAGCCTTGTTCGGCTTGTATTATACGGAACATTTGTAAACTCTCCCTACTCCTTCGACAGCCAGTTAAGTGATAACTACTGGATGTTACTCGGCGCGTCTTCATACACAGTGCACTGAAAACTTTTAGGGTTTTGGGGCCACTCAGGTCCTTGAACTTGAACAAGTGCAGATATTAAAAAAACTCGCCAACTGCGGAGATATTCATTTCGATGCTTTGGTTAAGAGGTAGATTGCATTGGGGGTTGTAGCCGCAACCATTAAATACTCGAACGTAGTTGCATCTGAATTCGTTAAATTTGTAATGCATCCATGCACCATGCATCTATGGATGTATGCACTTTCATTTTGGTGAAAATGCAAAATTGATTTACTGTACAAAATGACGCACTAAAAGCGACTTCTTTCAGCTACTTGCTTTGAATATTTAGAGCAAGGCAGACATTTTTATGGGCAATCAGTAATAATTAGTAAAAGCCGCATTATAATTTCGCATAATCATTTTCTTGTTGGATCTTATAACCCAACTCCGTAAATTGTTCGCAAATCGTTCCATAATCTTTCGGCATGAATTCGCAAAAGTCTTCGCATTTTGCTCGTCCGCAAATCGCAGTTGATTCTTCTACTACCATTCGTTGCGACGTAAATCATTTCACAAGAACCATGAATATTTCAAAATGGGTGGGTATAAGCAATGACTATCTTGAAATGTAAGCTCTTGAAAGCCTGTCCAATATTCGTAGATTCATGACTTACTGTCAAGTGTCTTACAGAAAGGTAGACCTTTCATATTTCAGTCGAAATATGGACTCTTGGTGCTATATTTTTTGTGGTAAGTTTTGCTTCAACTTAATTTGACGTTTATGCTAAATCTGCCTTAACCTTCAAATCAAAAAAAGTATTTAAAATGAGCTGTCAAGAGTATGTAAGACTTGGGATAGTCAATGGATTTATCATGTCAGGTTAGCTTATGACTCTGCCCATAAAAAGACTATTGCATTTTTGTAATTGCAATTTACTTCCCGCAACTTAAAGTTGGTACCTACTACTACTATAATTCATTTAAGATCCCTAAACGACATTTGTGTCGTTCCTTTCCAGAACACGTTCGCTCTTCGGAAACAACACACTTTATTTCATTTCAACTAACTCGCAGTTAGACAATTCTTGTCATGCAAAACGCAACGGTAACAGTCGGTTGCTCTGTATATGCGAAAAGGATGTGTATTGTTCTTCTTCAGTACAGCACCGCCCCATTGCCGAGCACATAAATGAAAGAAGCACGCGTTATTAAATGGGCCATCATGCATAAATTGCACTTTGTATTCCATTTCGTTTGCTTTTATTCTTTACTGCAAGGACAGTCCCAATCCCAGGCGCGCGAAAGTGTTATACATTTGAAGGCAAAAGCAGCAGCAAAAAGGACCTTCTACCATTTTGTATACACTGATGCGGGTGTTTGTAACGAGCACGTCTTCGCTTTATGCCATACCGTATGCAAATATATAAATTTTTATTTCTCATTCTCCTGGCATCGCTCTCGGGAAAGATAGCGAAATAGTTTCCATTGTACGGCAGGATGGGATGGTAGGTACTAAAAAAAAAAAATAATTGAGTTGTTGGAATGCGCCTCCTCGTCTTAGCACAAAAAAAAAAGTCATAAAGTCACATTAACACGTATGAGTTACCAGGATATTAATATGACTCTCCGTTTGCAGCCGCACATATGCATGCGTTGATGTGATCAAAACAGGCGCATAAAGTACGCTTCCTTGACTGTCTCACTGAATGGCTGTGGATGTATCTCAGGCGTTTGAGCGAGTTACTTTTTTTTACTTTCTTCTATTATGGTCGAGTATGTGTTCTGTAAAAGCTTTGATGAAACTGATATTTTTGGTCCCTATTTCGACGCTATGCCATACAAGGTCTATTCGCGTAATTTGCTATTTTTCTGTCATTTTTGATGAGAAACCTTGGTGCGAATGCGATCGATTTGTATCGATGTTGTCATCGCAATTTAAAAGTTTAAATGAGGATAACCTTAAAAAGTAGGTATACGCCTCAGCTAAAAAACGCAAGCTCTCTGAAATGAATAGTTATGTAAAAGACTACACCCTAGGGCAGTGTAACCAATTCAATATTTGAAAATATGCTAAGTTTAGCAATGAAGTATGTTTTTTGTTGTATAAAAAGTGATAAAAATCATAACTATTTTTTGAAATCAAAATCTGCTAAAACCCCAAAAAGTCAGCTGTGAAAAACTAGGTATGAAACTGCTGTGTAAACTATTTTGGTTACAAATTTCGATCGCATTAATTAACAAATAAAATTAGTTCAGAACATTTAAGAATAATATTAGCCCATCAATTAACCGTGAAAAGTGATTTTGAGTTGTGCGTTGTGACATTTGTTCTGTCAGCTGTTCTGCTGAATTTACTGAATATCACAAAAGGTGTGTTTGTTTCAAGAACCCAACGTTTGGAAGACGTTTCCGTGGTGTTTTCGGGGAAAACGACTTTAAACGACTCGTTTTGAAAACTGATGTATATGGGAAAACTTCTGTTTTCGGCTCGGTTTGAATAGGGTATAAGGTTCGTCTGCTTTTATTTTATTTATTATTTTAATTCATAATTTGGCTAAGCCAAAATCCTGCTAATTTTTTCTGATATATGTATCATGTAATTATGCTAAAAAATATTCTGTTATGAATAAAAAAAGAGGCTAAAAATAAAATAAATAAATTAATAAATAGTTGGCGCAACAGGTCCGTAGGGACCCTAGGCCTATAACAACAATTCGTTTTGTTTGAGTTTTTTTTTTTTTTTTTGGAATGAATGGAAGGGATCTACAATTTTATGACGATTCCAAACGGCTAATTCAGAAGCTCTTTCAAGGCAGTTATACACTCAGACGTTAAGTTGGAATTTTGGTTTTTGCGGTATTCGAACCTGGGAACCCTCGCTTAGTATCCAATACACTAACCACTTAGCCACTTCGCCGACAAAACCAAAATAATCCTGCTAAATTTAGCAGGATATATGATAAATTGATCACAATTACCTAGGGCCGTATAAGGAACCAGCGCCACCTATTGATTGTTCGGTAAAAATATATTTCTTGACAAGAAATTTACTGGTGGTCTACTAATGACAATTACACATGGGCTTGATATTCATTTAGGGAGCCAAATTCCTCTCAAATATTAACTTATTGAACGACGGTTTTATATATTTTTTTGTTTACTTTTTTTCTGTAGTAAAATATTTTTAAATTTACGCAAACAAATCACTGAGAAAATGAGAAAATAGAATATTGCGGTATTTAAAATTTAGATTTCAGTTAAACCTATGAACAAAATTACACGGAACACAGACTTGCACTTTTCTACTCTCCTCACTCGCTTGCTGTGCAACATAGAAAGGATTCAATGATAGTAAGTTGTAGGTAAATTTCTATTGCATTGCAGCAACTGTTATAGTGATGGCATACTTTTTTTTTTCTTTGCTAAAAATTGTTCTTTTGCCATCCTTCGTTGCACATAATTTATGAAGCCTTTGTGTGATTCAGGTGGCTGAATATGCTGCTCTGGAGATGTCCTTAATTGGAACTTATGAAAAAAGCTGAGTGAAAAATACTATACCTATTTTTTTTTGTTGGCTTTTATTCAGTTGCTTCATTTGATTTAGGTACTATTGTACTTAGTTCGGTTAATGGGAACTAAAAGGATGTTTTTAGCTGCAAGTTAACACATTTGCACATAATGAAGTTGATGATGAATTAAGAGGGGTACTATTAAAGCTTGGAAAATATAGGAAAGTGGCTCTTCTTTTTTAGGATTGAAGTGAATGCAGGTGCATTATAGTACCTACTAAACGTCGCGTCGAGAGAAAAATGAAATACTAAACACAAGCAAATGCGACTAAAAAAAAAAAGGGAGTTGGCCCAACAGGTCCGGAGGGCCTAGCTTCTCAAAACCATTTGTTTTGTGTGAGTTTTTCTTTTTTTTTTGGGAACGATTGGAAGGGATCTACATTTTTATGCCGACTTCAAACGGCCCATTGAGAAGCTCTTTCAAGACAGTTATACTCTCTGAGGTTTGTCAGACGTGGCGCAGTTGAAAAAAAAAACCTAAGTTGGAATTTTGGGTTTTTGTGGGATTCGAACCTGGGAGCTCTCGCTTATTAGTCCAACACACTAACCACTAAGCCACTGCGCCTACAAATGCGATTTACATGCTTGAAAATGTATAGCCCTTTAAAAAAAATGCAACCTCTTAAAAAATGCGCTAGTTCGTTACAGTCTTTCCATTGTGAATATTTTAAAATGTGGCGACTCATATGTGTAAAAGTTGTTAACACTCCATAAGTGTTTCTGTTTCCATACTTTCTACCACATTTTTGAAAAAAAAAAAAAACGATTCGAAATAAGTTAAATATAGGTAATTGAAAAGTTGTGAATTATAATGTTGCATTCAAAAAGTCCTATCACCTGACTGTAGACTATAATGAAGGTCCGACAAAAAGTAAACTTGACAACTCGCAGTAATGTAAAAGAACCTACCTCGTTCCTCGTACCTCATTTCCAATGTCACTTAAAAAAGCAACAGTAAAGTCATAACCGCAATATGTCGCCTATCAACCACTCAATTTCAGGGCAAAAAAGAAGAAAAAAATCAGCTTGACTTTTATTGTAAACGGTTTTGGAAAAATGTCAACGGTTTCCGGCTACAAAATTGAACTTTAATCGAGATGAATGGCTGCAGTGCTAGAATTTTATTGTAATGTTGGCGATAAGAATGTCAAACGTCGCGGTCGTAGGCAGCACTTCTGGTGGTTAAACAATAAAACTCGCATTTTTGACTAGCACGCCATTTGAAGTTCCTCCTAAAAAAATACCGCCCCAGTCTGAAGTTCCTCCTAACGAGGTTATTATTACGCGATATCGCAGACGATTTGTGATGTGACTCAAATGTGAAAAGGAAGTGTGTGGTTAATGTGGTCGACAGGCATTGCGAGGGGTTTTCTTTTTTATTTAATGATTGTTGGGTACCTTTTTAAAGTGTTCCATTTATTAAGAAACTGCTTTATAATTGACGAACAAAATCCAATCGTTCAGTGGCAGTGGTCCCCGTGGGTTAACTGACATCGAACTAAAGCCTTATAAGTCTCATATACCTACTCCACCATAATATATATGTCTTTTACAAAACAATTCGCATAATCTGTTCAGTCTCCATTACGTTTATGCGCCACTAACAGATTAAAGTTTAATGGTCCAAATTTGCCGCATCATCGCAACTGTTACCGGGGGTAAAAAAAAAAACAAAAACAAAAAAATGATTGAATGCAATCCGACTCCGGTTACGTATTTCCGAAAAGTTAAAACCACGTGTTCATTGCCAATTGCAACCCCAGTACACATCGTGATGTGCATTTTAACATGCCGATAAAATGGTAATTAATTACACCATCCACATCCACCCTTATCCTTGGCGCAAACACAAGGTCAGCCCAGCAGCCCACACAAATTCACGGCAATCCCCTTACAAAGGATAACAAGTTCATTGTTTTTCTTTTTGTGTTGCCAATGAACCTGATTAATGCTAAGAAAATCTGGAAATCATATTCGCGACCCTTCACCATCGCCCCTCAGTGCGACTTACAAATTCACCCCTCTAAGCAGGACACATCCCTTGTTACACAATTGCAGCCTAATGTGACACATATTGTGACAAATTGCATAAATTTTAAGGTAAACTATATGAGAGCAATGCCTATTCCTATCCAGTAGGGTGACATATTGAGTCCTTGCCACGGCATAGTTGATACATTCCTGTTTGATGTGCATAACAACAATCTATGACGAAAGAAGATTTTCTGTGACAAATCTCGTTGGAATTTCTGTGCTCAGCCTCTTGGTCTGTTTTGCCAAATGGATGGAACGAATTTGGCTCCGCAGCAGGGTGACACTGATGTGACAGGTTCAGTAGAGGAAAAAATGCACCTGCATGTTGGTTACATTTTATTTTTATTTTTTATTTTAAGCTATATAAATACAGTAAGACTGAATAAAGTTATTGCCTAAGGCTAGTTATCGCTGGGGTCCTTGCAGTCGTTAAAATTTATATCTTCGGGACGAAAATACGAATTCTGCATACTGTAGAGGCGATCTATTGGATTTATCATCGGTGGTTGGTTAAATGGACCCATTAGCTGCTGGAATGTTGCATAACTCAGGCCGAGAATTGTATTGAGGATCGGTTCGTTTGTTTTGTTGCAGTTTTCTGAAATAAAAAAAAAACACAAAGCACAATTAGATCTGAATGCGTTGTTCGATTTCTTAAAATTGTCCCTTTGCTGTATCTGAAAGCTTGATGCCTTGATGCTTGAAAGTGACACCGCACTTTTCTGTTTCATAACAGGTTTTTTATTTCATTGCTGTAAAAGTTCGTAAACGGTCTCAAGAAAGGTTCGCAAACATCTTGGTCTTTCAAAATTATATATCTCAAAAACGAAACATCAACTCCAAAAGTCTTAGAAATAAATTATAAACTTAAGTGACAGCCAACATTTTTGTTAGTGATGGGTTTGTTCCCTTACTTTCTGGTTCAATATTGGCGTTTGACAAATGGCAATATGTCACATTTCTCTCATTGCGAGAGAATTAGCTCACCGAGACGAAATATAACCAGAAAGGAAAGAACAAGCTCAAAATATAAATGAAATCAAATAAAAAGTCAGTTACAAATTAGCATTTGAACGATTTGACAACCATCTGTCAGCAATAAGCAACTAGCCCAAAGAAATATCTTGTTTTGTTCTCTCTTTTTTGCTCTCTTCTGCCCAATTTTATTTATTATGGTTAGGGAGCAGAGCAGGCCGGTTAATGTATAACAGATATTTCATTTTGTTTTGAGAGCAACGTCAAACCAAATGACAACTATAATGCTTAAAGCAATTTTACTAATAAAATGTTTTGTTACTGAGAGCTTGCATGTGATACTTTTCCTGTTTTATTTTGAAATTTTGTTTATTTATAATTTTTCGGGACTTTGCAGGATAAAATCTGTAAATGAGGGACGTTTTGAGTGCAGTTTATGATGCGGGAAAACTGTGTGAAATACGGGACCGTCCCGCAAAATGCGGAACGTTCATTGGAATTCCCTCCAAATATTTACTGTCAATATCCGCAGTTCGTCCAATGATTATTTAACAAGCAGTCACAATTTTATGTCAAACGTCCTCAGTTCGGCAATTTTGGTTTCAGTCAGTTACACATTTTGACAGTTTAAAAGGAGCAAATTTGTTTGTTTCTTATACCTATGTTATTGTTATTTAGTGAGTATGTTCACTTTTGGTTCAATGGGTTTCTAAACAATAAATAAATGGAATCAAAAAAAAAAAAAAAAAAAAAACTCATGAGTCGCAATTACTCGCGCAAAAGTGAAATATTTGACAAAGATAATCTTCACGCTTCACCAGAGACAATACTGAGACACCTCAACTCGCAATCCTCTTGCCACTGGCCCCCTCAATATTTTTTTTTCAAATTCGCCATTTTGTTTTCCTATCAGTGTTATGTCAATTTATGTGGTATTCGATTGGGATTGCTCTCAGAGCACTTCTTATGTTCGTTTGATACAAAAAAAAAAAAACATTCTTTTTCAGATTTCAGACCACTTTTGCGAATCTGGATTTTTTCTCAGATTTACCAATACAAGTGCGTTTGAGTTTGACAACTGGTGGAGTTTGTTTAGGTTTTCGTGAATTTGTTTCTACAGCAAAGAAAGGCATTGCATCGGGCTAATCTATTTGTGTAAATTATTTATGTATAAATATTTAGAAATCAATCGGGACGCAATAAATTTTGAATGTTTTAAAATAAAATTTAACCAGTGAGTGGAAAACGCTTTGGAAATTGTCGAAGGCTACACATATTCGAATCGCACGAATATCACTACAAAAAAGAACAAGTGACGTTTTTATATTCGACCAGCTGACCCGGCAAACTTCGTTTCGCCCAAATTTGTTAATTTGTTAATAAATTCCGAGCATGCACCAAGCACTTGCTAGTTTATGTAATTCGACCAATTAAAATTCTTTATTCAAAAGTTATATTAAATGCAATAGAAATAAATGATGAATAGCAATGTTGATTTTTTTCAATCAAACCGCAATGATTTTGACGTGTCGTCCAACCTTCCACTTTTTCACTAAATTGACAAACATCCATCGATTATCCTTGCAATAAATTATTTGTCATAGCGAAAGCGAGACGCACGGGAAATTGAAGTCGCACGAATGGTAAATCGTTCTTAATAAGCGAAATCTGCGGAATAAGAGTGTTTGCCTTTGAATTTTCCCCTTAAAATCATCACTTGTATGATATTTGATGTGAGATCCTTCACCATAAAACAAATGCGATCCGTTGCAAAGTTTCGGTACATTGATGTTTCGCAACCGAATTTTAACTGAACCAACATCGAAAAATCGAACGATCCGTCCCCGAGTTATGAGTGCACATACGGACGTCAGTCTCTTTTATATGTAACTGTACCCACCCGGCTTTGCCCGTACCTTTCGTATTACATCTTGCTCACATTTCGCAAATTGCTTTATTTGGACAGCATCCATTAATAATTTTCATTATACAACTTTAGAAATAGCGTTTGATTTTATTTTTGAATGGGACGTGCCACAATCCGTTTTCTTATCCCGCTTATGTTTTGCAAAGTACCACATATAGGTCAAAAACTATCCGAAATTTAAAACTGGAAGCAACCATATCCATCTACAAAATTTCAATCAACTTGGTAGCGCTGTTTCGGCGATCGGCAACAGCGCCACCTATCAGGTCCAAAAGTATCCTATCCTTCAAGCGGGAACGAAGAATATAAATCTATAAAATTTTATTGAAATCGGGTGAGTGGTTTCGGAGATCGATTACAATGCCACATAGCGGGTCAAAAATCCTATCTTTTAAGTTTGCGTTAACCTAAAATACAACAATACGAACAAAACAAAAGAAGAATCAAAAAAATTGACCCAGTGGTTATCGAGTTATATCATCATCATCGAGCTTCATCCCGAAAGAATTATAGGCATGAATTAAGAAGATTATTATTAAAGAAAATTTAATTGAACTGAAAAACGACATACGCCTACAACGCCACATGTTGAGGATTTTCCGACGATGTGCACTAAGAAATTCAGTTTTTGTTAAAAATAATAAATTAATTATTTTATATGTATTTTATCAATATAATAACTCCGATCGAAGCATCTGTTTTAAACGATATTTATTTTGTTTACATCCTCGTTGACGATATTTGCATGCAGCACGCATTCTGTCAATTTTATGCCAACGCCATAAGGTTACATCAAAAAAGTTTGAATTGTAAAAGCGCTATGGTTACATTAGATATAATTTAATATGTTGGTTTAGTATTCTTAAATTTTCAAATTTTCCGCGAAATTTTCTTAACTTTTTCTTTCATAAGATTCTTCTCCTGACAATAACAAACACAAAAAAAAATTTAAAATTTAGCGAAATCGGTCCAGCCGTTCACGCGTGATGCCGTGACCAAGGGAAATAGGGATTCATTTATATATATATATATTCAACATTGGCACAATTGTTAGAACAGCTTTTCTCAATGCGATTCGTTCGAAGTCCATTTCTCGCTCCAATTCTCGATTAAATGCGTCAAATCAAAGCTTTGTTGCGCATTTCATCTGACATCTCCAGTTCATTATCCGATGTCACAGTGCGAATTCGATGCAAAATATTGTCGGCCATAATATCATCTTTTTATAATCAAAGTACCTATCTACTTCATTTTAAAAAGTTACTTAATGTAACATAGTAAACATAATTTATTAGAACAAACTTTTTGGGTATACCTACCTATATTTAAAAAAAAAAAAAAAAAAAGCTTCAAAACTGTTGACAACGACAATTTGCTTGGAAAATAATTAAAATAATTGACAACAACAATTGCTTTTAAAATTCAAAATATTTTTTTTTTATTTGAAGTGTCACTACTTGATTTCTATCCAGTTAATTTTTTTTCAAAGTGTATTTCCCCATTCAAACTTTAATTTTCAAATTTTTCGCGCAATTTTCTTAATTTTTTCTTTCATAACATTTTTCTCCTGACAATAACAAACACAACAAAAAAAGAATTAGCGAAATCGGTCCAGCCGTTTGTGCGTGATGCTGTGACCAAGGGAAATAGGGATTCATTTTTATATATATAGATTAGATACACTAAATCTGAAATCTGAGAGCGAATCTGAAGAAGCCCAATCGAACACCACATTACAATCCGTGTGAAAATGCGAAAACATACAAAAAATAAAAATAAATGCTGCCAACCGCAGCCAACCGTGGGGAAATGTGAGAGAGTTCGAAAATACCACATTTTCACATTTGGTACTGAATGTAATTGGTTACTGGTTGGTTAGTTATTATATATTTGCAAAAGACGAATAAATTCATCTGTTTGGTTGATCTAAATGAGATATTTTATACACCAGAAACATATTGGGACAAACACGTCGATGTGGATTTTCCGCTTTTGGATATCATTGACTTAGATTTGTAATGAGTAAATTTTTCTTAAATAATTGAAGAAAATTGGGTTAACCAATCTACATTGTTCCAATATTTTAATGAAAATTATGACATAGGTACCTACGTCATAAATGTTTTAAGAAAAAGTACACTTATTCCTAAAAAATACTATCCACACGTAAGGAATAATTTCAAATTTAACGGATAAAATTCTATGAACGCTGACAGCAACTTTGCCCAAAGCGGAAGTGGTGCATATTCTTTGAGAGTGAGTGAGCCGGAATTTTTGAAGTTTCGTGACATTTGTCAATATTTGTGTATCAATACTAGCGAACCAATTCGTGGCCGAAGTAACCGAAAATCGGATGAAGGTGGGGGTCTCATTATTGTCTCTGGTCCTGGTCTTCATGAAGGATAAGCCCTTTTTTTTGCAATGAAGCCATAGTTCACGTTACAGTCAAATGGGGATGTTCAGGTATCTAGTTTAGTAATTCTGACAGTTGGCTGATTTGTTGTGTCTCAGTTTTGACTGGCATATGAACAGCTTTTTTAGTTGACATTTATGGAGGGTTATCCGACGAATCTAAGGCCCTAGTTACAGCCATACGTAAAATGCAACCGAAAAAGTTGGAACAGTATGAAAATGAGTTGTTTTTTTTTTTTCGTTTGGGCGGACATAGCGAAAAATCTGTCAGAAAAATGTTTCCCTACTAAAACAATTACAACAAACCAATCCCCACTGATAAGATTTCATCAGAAAAAAAAAAAAAAAAATTCCTGACAGATGGAACAGTAAAGAAATGAAGTACTTCAGTGGAATGATTCGGTTTTCTTTTGTGGAATTGACTGAGAAGTTAATCAGAAAAAGTTTTTCGTATGGAAAAATTAATAAATTATTTTTCCAGAAAACTATAAGATCATTTGCATATTTTGTTTTGATAATCTAACTTCATGATTCATAAGCAACATTTTAAGACCAAGATTGAGTTAAACCATCAAGTTTAAGTGGTCAAAAAAAGCAAAAGTAATTTTTTACGGTTTGGTCTTACGTATTGCTATAAGTGGGGCCTAATCAAGAAATTCTTGACTGAGAACTGAGTTGAATGCACGCATTATATGGCTGACGTAGGAAAAGTGACGTTACCGAGCAACATATTTTTCGCGTTCAGGTTAAAACTTATCCAATTTAGTTGACTAGAATTGTTTGAATTGGCCCAATGGTCATCGGAAATGTTATCGGAAAATGATAGAAATGATTTCGGAAAAAAATATGGACCAATGTTGATTGCGTTACGTGCCATACTTCCAATGAAATTGCCTTTTTTTACAGGCCGCAAGTACCTATTTCCTGGATTAGTTCACTTTGATTACTGACAAACAATCGAAAATGATTTTTGAGTGAAAACACACTTAAATAAAACTGCCCCCCTACCTTTGTTAGTCTCCGTGCAGTTAAATGGCGTGTTCTCATTCTGAATTTCATCCTTTATCAATCGCGTCTTGTCGCCCAGCAGAAACGTCGACTCCATCGATTCACTATCACTGTGCGTTTCGTCCTTGATTTTGGCCAAACTACTGTCCGATTCCTGTGAGTCTGTTTCGCTAGCCCCTTTCTGTTCAACTTTGGCTTTCTTCTGAATCTTCTTCACTTTGGCACGTTGATTTTGGAACCATACCTAAACGATCAAAAGAGAATAACCTGCAAGCTGAAGTAAAAACTCTGAACGAAAACTCACCTGGACGATTCTCAGACTAAGTCCAGTCTCCTTGGCAAGATTCTCCCGCACCTTCCGACACGGCTTCGGTGAGACCTCAAACGACGCCTTGAACGCACGTCGCTGCTGCGTATTCAGTATTGTACGCGGCCTCTTCGGTCCCCGTCTGCCGTCTAGCTTCGGTGGAAAAATATCATCTCCATAGAAGTCCTCTAATCGAATAGACAGCCGAGTGTCATTAGCGAGCTTTAAATGAAATAATAAACTCATACCGTATCCTTGGAGCATTTCCACCTCCTTCTCGTAATCGAATCGACAGAAGAGTTGGCCCTGCTTAACCACATACTGTTCGCCCTTTTTCAACAGGACACCGCACACGACGCAGGCGAAGCATTTCAAATGGAAAACATTCTCAAGAGCTCTCATGACGAGCTCATCGGAGCCAATCTTTTGTCCGCAGCCAAGGCAACGATTTCGAATGAAAAGTCTGCAAAGGGTATTAAGAAAAAAATGCGTTCAAAACCAATTTTGCGAAAAAAATGATGCCACAAGCACCTGTTGAGATGGAATTCATATTGCGGAGGGGGACAATTAGTTTTGGGCTGGAACGGAATCAGGATATAGGCAAGTAGGTACTCACCTCTCATAGTCGATGCGACAGTAGAGCTTTCCGTCGCGTATGAAGCAAGAGTGCACCAAGTTGATGGCACATGTGGCGCACTTGAGGCAGCCCTCATGATATGACGTGTCCACCACACGCATTATGTACCGATCACAAATTGTTTGGCAACAGTAGCCGCACTGCGAGGATACGGAGGCGCCCAGCGTCGAAGTGGCGGTGACAGAAGCAGCGGCAGCTACAGCAGCTGCGGCCGCCGCTGCCGCCAGCACTGTGGACAGCGAATGCTGCTGCTGTTGCTGCTGATGCAGTATCGACGTGTGATGATGCAGGTGGTGTGGGTGGTGATGCATTTGTGGACCGCAATTTTGCATGCTGCACAGAGAACTATTGCAGTCGCTGAGAATCGTCCTTGCCGTTGCATGATGCGGGTGATGGGATGCAGGTGCCGAAGGATGCTGCTGATGGTGATGGTGGTGATGTTGGCCACCAACACTATTAGTTTTATGATTGCCATTGATATGGTTATCGGTGGCATTGTTACTGTTGCTGCTGTTGGTGACACTGTTATTGCGGTTTGTTGTCCTGTTTCCGAGGACACCACCAACATCTGACATTGCTTCGCTTATTGTCGGTTGAATGATTGCACTTGTTAACATTCGGTCGTTTCCGCTTGTCATTGATTGCGATGACGATTGTGGTGGTGGTGGTAGTGGTGGTCCGATGGATACTCCCGGACCGGGACCGAGGCCGGATGCAATCGGTTGTTGACAATGATGGGGATGTTGTTGGTGCTGTTGTTGCTGCTGCTGCTGTTGCTGGTGGCATTTAATGTCCAGCGGAACTGTGTTTTAAAGTTTTCAACTATTTTAGCAAATGTTCATATTGTGAAAGTAATGTGCGGGTGAATATAGTTTGAAGTGGGTTGGGATCTTTTGAGTGCTCAACATGCGGTGTGGTAGTTTCTCTGTATACCGATGGGGTTGGTGTATAGATGTCAATGGGAGTTGGTATTTTTGTGCGGCTAAAAGTGGGTGGCAGTGGGTTTGAGCAGAGTTTGTGTAGTTGAAGGATTTCTCGGAACCGATAATAAGTCTGACAGAGTACTTGCGGACTCTGGGAGCAAAGCTAGGCCCGCATTTAAAGTCCTAAATACAAGTAAACATACATTTTGAGAAACAAACGTCGATTCTGACAATCATCCTCTGTTCTGGATACAATCGGAGCGATATTATGGGGGAAATTTGTTCACTTGGAGAAGCTTGTGTATTGCAAGTATTGCTTTGGTAAGAAACTCTGAATTGTGTGCAAAAATTTACAAAAGACAGTCACAACCAGTGGTCCCAACTACCAATATCGCGATATGACCAAAAAGGCAGCAAAACCCACTGTAGGCTACCTTCCAATGCTGCAAGACATAACAAGGGCAGTCGGAGCAAGAATCAGCAGCGTATAGAATGAGAAGAAGAAGAAGATTCTGTGTAAAAAAACAGGGCCTACTCTCAAGGATATTGAATATTTTTTGCAGTCGAATGAACGTCAGGTGGTTAATATAAACGCCAGCAACTGATGGCGGTTGGAACTGAGACCAAGAGGCAATCTCTTCTTAAAATAGAAAATATAACCGAGTCGACGCAACACTGGGAGTGGTAGTCCTAGGCAGTTTCTAAACGGGCATCATGTATCTATAGAGAGCGTGTCAAAAAGGAAACGACATCCAGTCAATAAAAAGAAGAACAAATATAAATGTTGACCAACTACAGACTTTCAACCCCAACTCTCATGAAATATCTTTAGTAGCCATGGTTGCCACTTGCAAAAAAAAAAAAAAATAAAATAAAATTGGAGACCAAAATTTAAAAAAAAAGTTGCCAACAAATTTCGAAAGTTGATAAAACACGAAAAAATCATCATCAAATCGTCTTGATGCAATATAAATATGACTTATCACTATACTTTGGTTTTTCTCTGATTTATAAGAACTTAATATTAGAAAAGTTAAAAAAAAAAAAATGTCACGGAAGTATGGTCTTCACGGCTCTGCGAAATAAGGCCCCAATGAAATAAGTCCCCAAAAAAATGTACAGGAAACAACAACGATTTTAAATAAAATTTAGGGTGTTATTTTCTTTCTTGAGGCCTTGTTTCCTAATGAAAGTTGGGGTTTTTATTCATCATAAGTCCCCAAAACTATTTTTTTATTATTAATTGTTACCCTTCCGACATGAAATACGTATGGGGGGGCATGCTGCCCCCCTGCAACACCCCTGCTTGGGTTTACAGTTAGATTACGGGGTGGGTGCGAGGTTGAGTATATACAAAGTTGCTTTAATCTTAATCAAATTTGGGGACTTTTTTCATTTTCTATTTTGGGACCTTATTTCCTGCAGCCGGTCTTCACACGTGTTGTCCAATTTTCATAAAAAATTTTCAAGCCGAAATGTCAAAATGAAATTTCCATGTGAAACTTTCACTTGACAGTACGCAGTTTTTATTTCGGTGCTCTTGTTCAAAAACTCACGAAAACCAGATAAAAATGACGAAATTACCAAAAAACAAGAATAAAAAAAGGCTACCAAATGTGATAAAATATTACCAAAGTGGCAATCGTTTTGGTAGCTATTTCCTTCACTTGAGAAGCTTGACAGTAAAGAGCTTGAACACCTATCCCCTTGCAAGTTCATTTCCTGACAAGGGAAAACAGAAATGTCTTCCCAAGAGGAATTATATACGCAGAATTGACTGTCAGTATTCAAAAACTATTCAAACAAACAATCACTTCAAGGAGTCTGATGATGAATAAGTGGTGTGGTTCGAAATAGCTTTCATTCCTACCAAAGTGACTGTGTCTACTAGATGTTGTTAAGAGTTGTTCCCTCAAAAAAATAATTCACAAACTGAAATTCGGCATAATTTCCCAACAGAAATTGTCAGGGTAACCCTCAAATAAGCGAGAATCGTTGTTACTCCTCGCTTCCCCACTCACTACAGAAATTATTATTCCAGTTGCTGCAGTTATGTCATAGCCACTCATCTGTCAAAGTAGGTATTTAAGTGACACTTAATGTAAACGACATTTGACACCTAAATTTGCACTCAAATATTGCACTGTCTTGCACAAAGTTTACTTAGTTGAGCTTAGCAGAATATTGACATAAGTACACCAATAGCATTCAGTATAAGGTTAAAATGTGGTATTCCCGAACTCTATCACATTTCTTCACTGTTCGCCGCGATTGGCAGCATTTATTTTATATGTTTTGTATGTTTTTGCATGTCACACGGATTCTAATTGAGGACGTTCATGTATCTAGTTTAGTAAGTCTGACAGCTGTCTGAGTTGACGTTTATGGAGGGGTAGTCGACGAATCTAGTCAAGAAATTCGTGACTGAGTACTAAGTTGACAGTTCGGATAGGTGGCTGACGCATATAAGATAAATTGACATTTAGCCATTTCCGATAGATTTCTAAAACAAATTTCTAGGGAATTTCTAAATCTGTTGCAGAATTACTCTCCGCATTCAAGAAAGGGCAATAATCACCCAGCTGTCAATGCAATTTGATTAAACACATACGTACTTACAAATTCTGCGAGAAAAAAAAAGTTTTGGTGAACTACGTGGATAAAATTCGGAGTAAAGTAAAATTCACTACCTTATGCAAAACTATTTCATTTTTGTAGTGAACAAAAAGTAAACTAGAAAGAAATGTCAGTTACGTTCTGTTCTGTTGCTGTTCGTTCCTCCATTTAAGATATTAAGCGCTAGACATCTAGACGAACGCAGCTTTTTCTGTTGGTTAGCTTTCTAAATGCGTCAAATAAAATAAATAAGCTGACATGTTCTTGTCTTGAAAACTGAATATATTTTAGTTATCGCAGGGAAATGTTGACCCTTAAGACACCGAGTGTACATAAAGTTCGATGTATTTTCTCAGCGCTTGAGTGCGGCTAGATTAGTAAATTAGATATGTCAAAGCGTGGAACTTCGTCTAAGTAAATGCTCTAAGTGGTATTTTATTGCGTTGCCTCTCTGCACCTGCCCGGAATACTATTTGATTTTATTATTTTATCGACGAATGTTTGCAGGACTCTACCAATCCGTTAGACAGTATGATGAATCATCAAAAACAGAGTTATCGATACTACGCGCGTACCGCCAACAAATCGGTGTCTCCGTAGTGGATGACAATCAATTCGAACTACCAACATAAACAGAAATCATCCTCCGACGGCTAATACACTTCGGCATCGCCGCGTGAATTTCAAACGCAAAGTCAGAGAAAACAGAGGCAATTATAACGCCGTACGCGTTTAATGAAATGCAAATCATATTTTAACCCCCATTTGATTATTCTACCACCAAGGCAGCGTGCCTTCGCCCTCGACCATATGTTACATCCTCAAAACGTCGTCTCATCATCATCCGCCAACTTATAGCTCACTAAACACGGACGCACGCACACACAACACACACTCGAAATGCAAACAAATCACTTATTCTCCAATAATAGGATTATCCTTTCACTCCGCCATCAATGCACTGTGTGCACTGTCCACACATCGACGGCAACAATGGAGCAAAGCAATCCAAAGTTTTAATAACAAAATTCTATTCGTAATCACGCTGTCCAATATGTCACACCTTGCGCATAGTTATCCTTCCGTTTCATAGCGATGGCACTAATTCGAATGTAACAGGTGTAGAAGTCAACACTTGAATCCTGTCGCCGGCTTAATAGCGACTGATACACCCCGCGTCACAACAGAAAAACTGACAGACACTGTGGAATTAGAATAGTTAATCCGATTAGTGTCCTTCTATTCTTGTGTCCTTTCTTCCGTTTGATGTTTTGTTATCCACATTTGATATAGGTAGGTATAGGGTGTGACACTGGCAGTATCCCGTCGGCAATGATCAAGTTAAACAAAAATGAAAAAGGATACTTACACATGGAAATCGGAACGTGATGCTGATCGTCAATCATTTCGAATGATTATCCTTTGAAAAGTCTTCGCGAAAACCGTTTAAAAAAGCAGCAATGGCAGCAGAAAAATGCACTCCCGACGGCTATTATATGGCTTAAGGATAATCGTGTCAACCAACCGACTGAAAGGAAACTCTCCAAATATTGAGCTAAAAAAAATTCACTTTCTTTCTTGCATAAATCGCTTGAATGAGTCGGGACCTCAGTTTTTCTTTTTCTTATTTTTTTTTTTATTGAATCTCATACATCCTCGGGAAATAATTTCCCCAATACCAAAGGAGAAGTCAGCCATTGCATCGTAGTGGATGCGCCATATTGTTGTGCTATTTGGGAAATGTCTTTCTGTTGCGAGATTGCGCAGGATACCAGCATCACCAAAAGGGGAGACTCAAATGAACCGCCCACACAAATTTCCCCTGGGACAGAGGGAATTTTAAATTGCACTCGAATTTTCTTGGAATTTCCTTCCTCGTTACATCCATTGATTTTGTGTTGCGCCGATTTTCTAAAAATAAAAATAAACAACAAAAACAAAATCAGAGAGTATTTTGATAGTGTTAATGACTGGATAAATGTTGCAGCTCCTAGTTGTTGTTGGGGTGTTGCGTTTTTGGTTGGCGATACACCGAATACCCTTTCGTTTTCGTTTTTGGACGAACAGTTTTGTGAAAATGAATTATTGTCTAAAGTTTTGAATATACCAACAAGGAAGTGCATGGTGGCGACGAACGGGTTCATTTAATGAGAGGTGATGACAGGGGCGAGGTCGAGTTGGAACAGATGCGTGTGCTCATGAATGGGGACAAAAATTAAGATAAATTGGGTCATTGAGTGGCTAATGAGGGACGTGTGCGCTGGCCTCTGCTGCGTTGACAGGGATATTGATTTTGAAAAAAAAGTTGAGATGATTTATTGATGCGTAATGTTGGAATCTTTGTTCGTTCTTCTAATTGAAGTGAGAGGTGTTGATGCGGTGGACACATTTGTGGGGAGTATCTTACTTAATGACTGGAGTATGGCCCTTTACACAGGGGGAATAGTTTTCTTTGTGTCTAGGCGTCTACTATCAGCTAAGATTTTGAGTTAATTAAATTGAGCACAAACTGGAGATGGAGTGAAACAAAGTATGGAGAGAAGAGGGGTTGAAGGGCTGGTAGACTGTAGAGACCGTCGCAGGTTCTATAGTAGACTACTAGTGTTGAGATTTAAAGAGAGGTCATTCAGCTTTATTGAGGACAACCTTCCGATTTACAGTTCAGACGCGAAAGTGCGTTTAAATTACCCTGATGTGCGGTGGATAAAAAATTAAGCTTAGATAAGAGAATGCTAGAATGCTAAAAGTAACAGGAATAACATTTACGAATTTTATGGTTCGCCTTAAACTTAAAGTCTCGTGTTTTTTGTAGCTATGCGTTTATGTTTTGGTGAATTTTTCGCGGGGAGTAAGAAAATCAGTCATTTTAACCAATACTCCAGAGAGACGAGCATTTCTTGAGGAGGGAAATAAAAGCATAGCCAGAAACGTCGCCAAGACCAAATAAAAAAACAGTTTTTTTTTTATTTTTTATCAGCAAGTGAATTTTGATTTTGTTGTTTTTAAATTTTCTTTCTTAAAAACAGATGATATAAGTGTTTTTAGTCATTGTTACAACTTACCCGTTTTGACATCTTCGGAGCATATTTTATTGGATTCTTTTGGTAAATTTTGTAGCTTAAATATAGCTTTTTGTTTGGCTGACTGAAATCTAAGGAGCAGGTTCAAATTTAGTCGAAAGTGTTACTTTTAGCGCCGATCTCCTCTACTGGCGTTCGAGGAAGCGTGGGTAAGGTACGTAAGTTTTATTAGATGGTTAAAAGAACATGTCAAGGCAAGAAGACTTGAACGCAGATCTTTAGAGGTGAGCAAGGAGATCTTGTAGTAAAATCACAGCTGATTTTGAGGTCTGCAGCCAAAAGCCAAAACCAAAGCTCAGAACTATAAACTCAAGTCTAAGTAAGACTGCTGAATAGGAGCTTAACTTTTTAGGGCAGTGATAGGCGACTTTGTGCCGGCATATTCATTGAAGAACTAAATACACATTGCTCTATCAGACTACCTGATAGTAGTAGTTTCTCCCAGGCGGAAGTTCTGATGGCTATCGCTGAATCGGCCCGTAAGGCGTCAATATTGGCAATACCTCGTAGCGATATTCATTGACAGTCAGGCGGCTATAAAGACAGTTTCTGCTAATGAAATAAAATCCAAACTAGTTCACCTCTGCCGCGAAGAGCTCAAGGTTCCTTGGTCGCGGCACACCACGAATCTCTGCTGAGCCCCTTGATACAGAGACAAAACCGGCAATGAGATGGCGGATAAACTGGCTAGAAAGGGGTCCGTAATGGATCTTGATAGAGCACTTCAATCGATCAAGCCCCCACTTTGCCATCTCAGAGAGCGAGTCTAGAACAAAATTCGAATGAAAACCAACAAGAGGTGAAAATAACTCACTACCTGTGAAATATCACGAAATCGTTGGCCAGAATATAACAGAAGCTGTACCAACAAACTGTTATAGTTTGACAGGTAATCGATATCTGAGTTAGTAGGGGCTCTAACTGGTCATAGCTTCCATAGAAACCACACAATGAAACTAAATCTCAAAAGATGACGACATATGTAGAGGCTGCGTAGACGAGGAGACTGTCATTGCACCAGTCTATGTCATTTGAGGAACAGAACACATTGAAGATTTTATTTCCATGACTTACAAGAACTTTCTGATGCCTCACTGTCTGATCTTAATAGGTTTTTGAGGACATCGGGATGGCTAGACAGCGTCTACTAAGCACAAATGAGAGGGAAAGAAGAAAAACCTATATAACACCATAGGTCGACCCCAACAACGCCATCACAATGGATCCACGAGGACCTAAGTGGGGTAGCGCAGGTTTCTCCCTGCTCTATCTACCCGTTTACCTAACCTAACCTAGATGACTTTGCGGAAAGGTAGAAAGCATGCCAAAACTTATTTTAAACATTTTTGGAAGATAGTAGGTACCCCGGAGGAATGGAACCTAAAAATCATTCGCACGGTCGATAAGAAAGGAGACCGTCAACATTGCACCAACTATGGAGGCGACAGCCTCCTAAACATAGCTTAGAAGATTCAATCTGGGATACTGAGTAGACTCCTGAATTGATTTGTAACAGTAATTGGCCGCTTTAAGTGCAATTCTAGGGCCTGTAAGTCCACAACCGATCAAATATTCACACTACGACGGATCCCAGAGAAGGACCTGCAACTTAACATCCAAACTCACTACCTATTTATCGATTTTGAGGCCGATGCGACAGGTGCTGAGCTTCTATAATATATTCTTTTATAACTCCTAAGACCTTGAGAGAAAACGACTTTGACCAACATCGGACCTAATGGGGCTCTATGACCAGTGTTAAAAGAAGAAAATTCCAGAAGTGTCTCTTGTTTCTACGGAAACGAATTTTCTACTGAAACCGCAACACAAACCTTAGAATAGGTTTTCGAAAGACTCCAACATACGCTGAGCTTGCCAGAATCAACGATTAATATAGTCCCATTTGTAAGTAAACACAAGTACGACAGTACGCCACTGCTTTACCTTTTCTTGTGTGGACCGCAAAATAAATATGTATGTACGCGGATGTCTGGAAAAAATCTGCATGACTCCATCCGTCCCTCAGTAGGAAGAACTGCGCAGGCGACTGACTTAAGCTACCGTCCATTGAGATTTGAGAGTCCAAACTGTTAAAAAATATCCTAAAAATCGGAGTTAAAATCTTCTGTCAGCCTAAGAAGTATATCGCTTCCCTGATGTGGACTTAAAATTCTAGTCACCCAACCAGCCTTGCATTCACACTTACTTCTTCCATTTGAACTCTACCATAAGTGCAGTCCCAGCAAACCGCCTGATGTGGTCCAGGCCACCCACCAACCACCACTTATTTCAACTTTGGAGCCAGAGCGATATCAAAACAAAATTACAACAGCCGAGTGCTCCTAATAAAACTGCCACAGAGGTGATCAAATGAAAGATCTAATGTCCGCCATCAACATCGCGGAGAACAAAACAATCAAAGCGATTTAATCCGCCATCCATAAACCATAACCACTAACACCCATAATCTCTGCGCGTCCACCCGCACCACCATCATCTCTAGCCCAACGAAATTTAAGTGTACAACCCTGATGCGCTTTAATAGTGGAACTGGCCACATCCTCGTTAATTTAATGGGCGCGTGTGAAATCGTTCGTCAAATGGCCTCGAAATGATGACACCGCACAAGAGACACGAATCGTTCAAAAATGCGCTCAAGTCTGCGCATAAACACAGGGCAGCCGGCAGCAGTCGTTTTTATTGCCGCATAGATCCCGCTCTTGTGTCTGGGCGAATGTGCGAAATTAACAGCCTTCCCGCGATTAATTCGGAAATCTTTGTCCCGTGGAATGTCCTACGATGCTCCGTGACACTATGCGGCGACAAACGAAAGGCCATTCGCGTCTTTATTTTTATGTGGCACTTAATGAGATCGTTTAACGTGTGTTTACAAATAAAACTCTGACTCTAATAGTGCAGTTTTATTGGAGCGTTTTTCCTTTTTATTGATCCTAACAAACCTAACCCTGCCCTGGACTGATTGATTATTGTTGCAAGGAACAAAAGAGAAACCAACTTTAAAGACAGCATCCCCACACATATACTGCCAGTACCCAGTGTCGTTTTTCTCGAAAACAACAATATGGCGGAGGTTAAACTTCTATTTGCAAATGAAAGAACAATCAGGTCCTAAAAGAGCATGACAAATTTTATTGGGGTTGCGCAAGGAGGGTGGATGGTTGTGGGTATGACGACTGCCAGTGAGCATATATCGTGAAATGGAGAAAATGTCCATGAAATTCCATCCGCAGTGTTGCTGCTGCTGCTGCTTAGTTATGCACCCTTGTTGCGGGAGTCGTTGCTAATTCGTCACTAAACGAAGGGTCGATCGATGGCTGGGGATGGGTGAATAATGTCAGCGCGTTGCGTCCGGTTCAGTTCGACTAGACAAGTGATTTTTCGTGATGGCAAGAATTATGTATTTGTTCCGGTAACACAATGTAATGGGAGACATATTGCTTTCATGATATGCGGCACTGACTCTCTAATGTACCTATAGGGGTGGCGAGTTTCGGTTTTCATTGAACTCGAGTTGAGACCGATTTTGTACCAGAAACTGGAGGTGGCCTTTGGTTGCATTTTGTGTGTGGGGCGGTTGTTTAATTCTCTAAGTATACCAAGGAGGCAACGCTTTTGATCGTACCTTGACGCTGATTGTGTACTGCACAGTGACTTCTGGATTCTGGTGCAGCTTTTTCCAGTCGCTGTTTCGATCTCAAGAAATGTTCCATCTTTGTCCCACCAAGTAGACCTCAAAAGTCATAGAAATATAGAGTTTATCGCGCCATTTCATAGGTGTGACGTTTTAAAGCGTTGCCAGTAACGCGACAAGAACTACAGGAACACCTTTAGAACTTTGATGCAACTAATTTCACTGCCCAAGTCCATATAGAGATCATTACAATGAAAGTGCAGATGTACAGATAATAAAGATTGAACCATAGTGGGGTTTTTATATATTTTCCCGACTCTAAACCCTACACCCTACACTGCAAAACAGGGGAATGTCGAGGAATGTTGAGAAAGTGTTAACCCAAAAGTAGGGAGGAGAAGGTGATTTTTCGGACAAATTAGAGGCACGACGCGGTCTCCCAGTTCCGGGAGGCATACGAATTCCGCAATCGAAAGAAACGAAAGACTTGTTTGCACAGACATTGACTTCTGTCACTGTCAGTATAGTGAACTTGTGATGGGTGAATTTTTGTTTGGAAAATTTGTCTTAAATGGCTGAGTCAACTCTTAGTTCGGTTAGTGCCTGTAACTTGCTTTATATCTAATCTATTCCATACCCATCAGCAATCACAACCTAGACGTAGGGCGCCACGTAGCCACATTTGTCTTTGGACCTCTTTCTGTCACCTATTGAATAGCGTTTTACTCAGTTGTAGCCATAAAGTCTTGAAGACATCCTTGAAATTACTTAATTACCTATTGGAACCGGGCTCTTCAACGAGACGCTTAGAGTCAGGGACCACGGTTGAGTTAGTAGGTCGTAGCCAATGAGCCTCACGTAACCCTGTTTATAATTGGGGAGTCTTGTCAAAGAACCTTATACGGAATGACGATTATCTGGGACCGCTTTTTTCGCCTACGAACCAAGCTCTGCCCCAAGAGGTTAGCTTAGAAGAAGCTTAAAAGAGCCGAGGTTGTCACTGGGCCGCTTACCACACGTAGATCAATCGTAGCCGTAGAGCCTCACTACTATCAACCATGAAGCATGCATCGCCTTAAGTCGTTATGCAGCTACGGGAAAAATGTGAACCTGGATCTTGTTCGCGTTGTGGCGCAGAAAAGCCATTAGCTAGAATTGAAGACTGAAACATCAAAATGTCTGTTCAAGCAAAAGCCAGTCAAACTTTGGTCTTAAAAATTGGATGTAGGGGCTAGAAGTTAGGCCATGTGTGACTTCTAAACTATAGTAGATATTTACGTATACATATATTCCATTAAAAAATGCTTTGAAATGTGAATTGTTTAGCGTAAATTGTTTAAAATTAGATAAAAATTGCTTAAAATTTGAATATTTTCATGTAAGTCCTTAGAAAAAAGTTGCTTCCTGCTGGAAATACGTCACCATAGTCAATCTGTCGACAATTTGGTATAGAACTTTAAAATAATTCATCTAATCTAACCTAACCTTTCCGTCAGTGACCAAGTTTGAAGGCAGTTTATCTTTTATGTTGATATTTAAGGGGTCATCAGTAAGAAGTAAGCTAGGAACTATCTGGGAGGTGTTTACAACTCCACACTTCGTCATAATTTTAGATTGAAATCTATACTGTCGGTATTGCTACACATCTCGGGAACGGTGCCAACACTGTGACTTATGTTCACCATAACTAACATCAAACGGTTCACCATACCTTATCAATTGAAATCAATTTGCCCCTCCTCTTTCCCATTAAATAAAGCCTCAGAAAATCAAGTCATATCCCCGTCACCGGTTGCAAATATTCGCCGATGAAAATCGATCTATGATAAGATACCTCACGCAAATTATCTCTTATCAAACATAAAGACTATGGCATAGCAGGGCTATCATCATCATCATCATCAAGTCACAGAGGGAGATGCGCCAATCTTTCAATAATCCACACCTACGAGTATTGCCGGCAAATGCCCCAAGTTCGCCTTCGCCTTTGTCGTATACTGCTGTTCCCTTTTCGACGTCGCATTCCCAGTTCTATCACGTTTTTATGTTCTGACCACGTGACGCCTTCTGACAAAAGCACATGTTTCCCCCACGATTTGACTTCTCCCTGCCACCCCACGACTATACTCCGCAGTCCGGCACTGAAAATCGCTGAGCTATACGAACAATATAAAAACCCATGGGGTACATCGTACATGACAACGCACAAAATAAACCAAAGACAACAGAAAGAAAAAAACGTATATAAAAATAAAAGAGAAAGAATAATAAAAATAAAGCAACATGCCTCCAATATGTTTCCATTTAAGTTTCAAGATGTTTCCATGGAATCCATGGATTCATAGGTTGAGAAGATGGCACCGACGACCGACAGGGTAAAATCAAAGGTTGCATATTGTTTTGTTTGCTCGACTGCGGGAGATGTACAAGGCAGGCGACGGCTGCTGACTTTGACGTCAAATAGAAACTGGCGCCCAATGACAGTGCAATTTAAAACCTGCTCTATTAATCCTTATAAAAAGTGTGTGAAAAATAGGGCAGATGAAATGATTTCTACTGTTTTCGGCATATAAATTCGGAAGGTTATGTAAAATTGAGTTGTATTTACTGCCAGACATGTTTCATTATTCGTATGAGCGCTCTATTAACGTTCGAACAGAACTATAGGAACACAATTCGAAAGAGAAGCAAATAAAATACGAGCGTAAAAAACAAAATACGCTCCTACAAACTGAAATACTCTCGTTAAAAACTGAAATACGCGCGTAAAAATCTAAATACGGACGTAAAAACCAAAATACGCCCGTAAAAGTGAAATGCGCGCCTGAAAACTGAAATACTCTCGTAAGAAACAAAATATGCGCGTAAAAATACTCCCGTAAAACTGAAACGAGCGTGTAAACACTAAAATATGCACGTAAAAACTAAAATACGCGCGTTAGAACTATAGCACGCGGGTAAAAATCAAAATACGCCCATAAACTGAAATGCGCGCGTAAAAACTGAAATACGCGCATAAAAACCAAAATACGCGACGCGTGTAAAAACTGAAATTCGCGCGTAAAACTGAAATACGCGCGTAAAAACTAAAATACGAGCGTAGAAACCAAAATACGCCTAAAATAATATTCAATTTATTGACAAAGAGCAGATACTTGTACTTAAAATATAAGTTCACATAAACGAGCGACCACAAGAAGCCCACGGCTTAGGGGTAAGGTAGGGTACTCTGTTACTCTGTCGATCTGTTGCAACAATAAGTTGTTTCTAATTTTAAGAAGTGCGTCTGACATATTGCTTTAGTTATACTTCATAAACATTCTTCATACAGCATTGAAATTATATCGATAGGTGGACATTTTTTAATATTTCTTAGGTTTTCCATTCGCGTGACATTATAGAGCTGGTTGTAAGAAAAAATAGGGACACTCCTATTTTAAGTGTCCTCTTGAACAGACCAAAATCAAAAGTATAGCCTCCATTGGGTATTGCAAGTCTCACAACACTTACAAAAAAACGTCGCTCGGAAGAATTCTAACCTATCAGCAGCTCCCTACCCCCCGCTTCTCCAGCGAAAGGTGTCCTTTTTCCCATTCAACGCTGCTATGCTAATTCCAATTCTCCAATTATACCTTTTGGACTGTTTCATCCGCACGGGCTTTCGTCAAAATTACCATTTTCAGCGTTAGAAAAATATTTGACTGTTATTTTTCTTTTAATTAAAGTTGTTTCACTTTTCCATCCGTCCGTATAAAGTGGTGGGGAGTGTAACCTTATCCATAGCCATAAGCCATAACGAAAAGCAATCTCATTTGTAATTTTGACCAATCCACTGCGAAGCGCACTGGTGCCGCGGTCTGAAATGGAAATTAGAATTCTCGAGTACGTAATTTGAGACTGTCACTCTGTCTTGGCAGATGATGATGATTTTCTAGTCCTATATTTTTTTTAATTTTCCTGGCATATAGGTCGCCGTCGCCGTCGCAGTCGCAGAGTGCGCGGTTTTCTCATTTCCTTGACGTTCGAGTGTTGCTCGGGAATTCATTAAAATTTTCTATGGCCTCCGCTTTTATTATATGGGCGCTGGCATTTCTGATTTTAATTTTGAAATCACTGGCGATGTCCAAAAAATCAAGTGGCCAACAAAATAATACCAACCGAAAAATACCACTGCCCTTTGGGTCTGACTGACTGCATGCAGAAGTGGCGAATAAATTTGAAATTAATTACGTTGGCGACACTTGGTGCGGTGAATATGAACTCATTGCATTTGCATAATGAAAAATGCAAAGGAAGCTTTGTTCCATTCAAATAAGTTTTCAAAGGAACCAACCTCCTAGTATCTAGTTCTAGTTGGTTTCGAACTCGACCGCATCTCTTGTTTTGCAATCCAATATATCCTTGCAGCATGGGTGTTCAATCAAAGTAATGAACTTCAATTAACTTCAATTCTGTGGAACTCCCTAGACAAACTATCACATCCTGCTTTGCCGTCAGTGACATTTTATCCACCCATACATATATAACGAGGAGAAAAACATGTCATTTTGCACATTCCCCAAACCGCATCCATTGTTGTTTCCAACCCGTTGATTCATTCAATTCCATCATCATCCATCTGTGTGCTTTTACGATGTCCTCGCAGTGCAGCGTCCAGCTCCGGCACCATCGATGGGTGTGTTCATCCGCAAGTAACATCAAAGGATTGTCGTCGCTCGTCGGTTCGATTGTGGTGCCGCTTTATCTAGGCATGTCCTGCACCTATTGACTTAAGGAGACAAAAACACACTGGCAGTGCCAACCGACAGAGAGTATACACCGCTGTGGTCCGACAAGTCAAATACAAATTTGCATTTCGCCACCGAAGTTGGCAGACGCACCAAGAGTAGTATAGTGCTCAACAATCACAAGCCCAGCATCAGTATGCACACACGGTGTTTGGTTCTGTGTATGTGGCCATCGCGTGACGGACATCTCGTTGTAGCTTACGATCGAGAGTTGAATGGGGTAAACCCAACAACCCTTAGTCAGGTTGGATGACAGGGCAAAAAATTGTATAACCAGCCCTTGTCGTGAGTCCTTTTTGTTCCTCGTTTAACCGATTATTTCCGCAGCAAGAGGAGGGTTCCTCTTCCTATACACAGATTCAGGACAAAACGAGTTTTCTATCCACAGGAGGAATAATCCGGCACGCAGTACACAATCGACTTTATGGGGCTGAAAATTAAATGATTGATTGAGAGTAGCGAAACTAATTAATGTGTGGTTCCAAGTGAATAGTAACAAGGATATCAACGCGCAGCCGAGGGGTTATCGCGCTGTCAGCGCGTGTTCGCCGGATATGGGCACAAGTGCAAATGAGGGTGTTTTTGGTATTTTATACGATGCTTTTTGGGCCTTTGGCAGGTGCACCGATGGAGAATCTATAGACTAAAGTGGTGGTGGTGTAGAGGAGGCGTTAAGTGTACTGTAGTTGCATATATGCTGTGCAGGATCGCCTGGTTTGTGGATATTTATATTTTCTCTGTAATTTTTTGGCTGTCTAGGAACCTTTATCATATGAAAAGCTCCGACTGTAGAGCGGCGGAAAGTACACTATAGTCGCCAACACAGACAGAGTAGATCCTTGTCGAACGTCATTTCGGATTTAAAAATTATCTGAGAGCCTTTATCTGTATATGCATGGTATTTATTTAAACTGTAGATGTTGCATGTGGTATTTATTTGAAACTTGAAACCTAATTATGCATTTCGGGCAAGCTAGCGTAGCTTTCTCTTATCTGCATTAAGCAAGACGTGGTCTTTCGAAAATACAAAGGACAAAGCTCCACATGCGGATTTTCTTTCGATGGCCTCCCAAACCAAGTTTGGTCAGGCTTTATACAAGTGACCCAACACTAAAGCCATGGAAAATATTTTTCTGCTGACGAAGAACTGCCACCTCTTTTACCCTATCGAACGTGCCAATGGTGAGGCTTCAATATGACCCCTGTATCACGTAAGCCTCAGCGTTTTCTACTTTTTCGTTTCTTTTTTTGCAGGATTTTTTAAGGAGCGCATAGATATTTAATATAAACCGCTCCCGCCCTGGACCTTAAGGAACAATTTTCACCTCCACTACCCTGCGGCCTTAGTACTCTTTAATCAGTACAGCTTCCCTGCTAAGGCCTGGCATATTCACCGAAGTGAGTTCCACTGATTCCAGATCAGACTCATAAAAAAAATTCTTTCGCCCCATCCAGACCATACTCCTATACCATTCCAAGCAACCTCCATTTTGTGTTTGTTTTCTTGGCAAAATTTCGGATAAACCGCACACAACCGCACCGTATTATGCAAACACGTGCGATGTACGACTTTCTTGACTGAATTTACGAGAGCAAAATTTAAATATGACTTTTGTGCTCCTGATGAATTTATGCTTCGTTACGGGCAGAGCCAGTGTAACTGTGTCTTCCCACAAACGCCCTTATCGCACTCCATGCTTGATGAACATAAATTTATTAACATTCAAAGGATCCCTAGAATATTTATATGCGAATGAGCCTCAGAGTGCGCAACCTTCCGACAGAAGCGAACGCCTCCTGTCTGACTTTGAGAAACCTTCCAACTGCCAAGTTAATCCATGCAACACTATGGCTGCGTGAGATCTCTCACGATTTAGCCATTAATGATGATGTCATGAATAAATTACATAACCTTAATGGGTTTGTTTTCCATAGTGGCTATGGCTATGTGCGAAGTCAGACGTCAGAGGCTTACGGAGCGTACGTTAAGGCGGCGCCAATGTTAGCCTAGGTACTGGCGGGGATGAAACTATGTACGAAAGTTGACACAGTTCTGTGGGATACTTTGAGGTTTTAATTAAATTGGAAAAATTAAGCATCGACACCTTGTGCAGGGGCGGTATACTGTCTACCGCACGGTTGTGGAATCCCAGAGTATCGGAGTTGGTTTGATGGGTTACCTATTGAGAAGGTAAAGGGGTGCAACACCCGGGATATTATGTAAATTTCATTGAGATTTATGGTTCTTCGAACAGACTAATGGCTGTGGCAGTACGCATCGGGGATTATGGTAGGAAACTATTTGTTGAGGGAGACTGGAAGGAAATTTAAATAAATGAATAAGCAGAGTCGGGCGTCTTAGAGCCTAACGCACGTGACTGAAAGAATTGAAAAACCACTGAATTGAGGAGGGAATTCAATTTGAAAATATTGTCTTATATTAAAATAGAGCACTTTAGAGGTTGTGACTTAAGTCCTACAGTCGTACAATGCAGAAAACGTGAAAGCCGAACTTTTTCACTTTTTCTTGGTAAGGCTTAGCATATTATGACAACATTTTTCGGCTATTTGAGTTTTTTTTTTTTTTTTTTTTTTTTTTTTTACCGAGGGTAGGTGAAAATCTTCCAAAGACACTATGAGAATAGCAAGCGCGTGCTCATAGTAGTGTCAGATTTTTACTGACTAAAAACACCACCCTTCGAAAGATTGTTAGATATTGCAACTAAGATATAACTTATCAAGCAATTTTTCTATAACGAAATAACAACTTTTGACAGGCTACTTTCCAATGAAAGATCCTGCATGTTCCGCAATTTAGACGCGGTTAATCTTATCTTGCCAAGTCGAACGGTTTCGTTCTTTGTAGCCGGCGCAATAAATTGTTCTCGTCCAAAATTTGTCGGACTGTATTGTTGACATGTCCGATTAGTCGGTTTCTATGTTTTCTCGCGAAGCTTCTAGTTTCAGCTTCAATTGTTGGAATTCCGAGATCCCTGTGGATATCGTCGTTTCTAATATACCATGGTGCTTGTACAATTTCTCTAAGCACTTTATTTTGAAAAGTTTGTAGAATATTGACATTTGTTTTCTTGGTACAACCCCAGAGTTGTATACCGTAAGTCCACACCGGCTTTAGCACTTGCTTGTATAGAAGCAGTTTGTTTTCGGTACTGAGCTGGGAATGTTTTCCAAGTAACCAGTACATTTCTCTATATTTGATATCGAGTTCTTTACGTTTCATTTTCACGTGCGAATTCCATTTCAGCTTTGCGTCGAGTGTCATTCCCAGGTATTTGGCCTCGTTTGCAAAGGGTATTCGGGCCAAGTTTAGGAAAATTGGCAAGTCATTAGTTTTCTTATACGTGAAATTCACGTGAACAGATTTAGTTTCGTTGAGGGCGATCCGCCAGTCCCTCGTCCATTCATTTACCTTGTTCAGCGCGATTTGAAGTTTCGCAGTCGTTTCTTCAATTGTATTACCTACTGCTAGGATAGCGGTGTCGTCGGCGAACGTAGCGAGAGTAGTGCCATCTTCTCTTGGTATATCGCGAGTATATAACAAATAGAGAAGGGGCCCAAGGACACTTCCTTGCGGCACGCCGGCCGAAATTTCCTTAAGTTCAGAGTATTCGTTTCCATGTCTAACACGGAAGAGTCTATTCCCGAGATATGATTCTAAAATATCATATAGGCGTACGGGAAGAACTTGTCGTAATTTAAATTTTAAACCGTCATGCCACACCTTGTCAAAGGCTTGTGAGACGTCAAGGAATACGCTTGAGCATATCTTTTTTTCTTCAAATGCTTTCTCAATTACGTCAGTAATTCTATGCACTTGGTCAATCGTGGAATGCTTGGTTCTGAACCCAAACTGGTGGTCAGGGATAAGATTATTATATTCTATAACCGGTTGTAGGCGCGTTAGTAAAATTCTCTCGAAGACTTTGGATATAACTGGAAGAAGGGAAATCGGTCTATACGACTTTACTTCATTTGGTGGTTTTCCTGGTTTTAAAACCATTATGACCTCCGCAACTTTCCATTGGCTCGGCACGTGTTTTAGTCTGAGCGCGGCATTTATAATATGAAGAAGCTTCATTAATGCTTTTCTTGGTAGAACTTTGAGAACTTCTCCCGTGATCAAATCATAACCAGGAGCTTTCTTAGGTTTTAGGGATTCAATTTCACGTTTTAGTTCCCTTAGCGTTGCACTTGTAAGTACTAAATCGTCGGATAGTAATTCCGCCGCAATAACACTGTCGTGAACCGCCCGACCATCGTACGGTTTAAAGGTTTCTTCTAAATGGGCGGCAAAAACGTCCGCTTTTTCTTTATCTTCCCTTGCCCATTCATTTTGATTTATTTTAATTGGCGGCGCGGGGATTTTGGGCCTTTTGGTGCCTTTTACAGCTTTCCAAAGTGAATAATTGGAATCTTTTTTAGCCGTTAAACTTTCAAGGTAAGAACCTATCGCACGATTTTTAAAGTCCTTGATAGCTGTCTTCAACAAATTGCACAAATAATTCAAATGTGTTTTATGTTGCGGGGCGCGACTCTGTTGCCATTTTTTACGCGCCTTCCTTTTTTCGTTGACCAATTCTTTTATTTCGGGAGGATATCGTAGAACGTATTTGGCCGGCGTTTTCCTTGGATTAGGCGTATTATTCCAGGAAGCGAGCTGTACGATCTCAACGAAGCGATCTACTTCAACCTCAAGTTCATAGGGTGTCGTAAGTGGAACGCTCAGTTCAACATTCTCTTCAATTTCGTTTCTTAAGCCTTCCCAGTTAGTTGTTCTGCCAGTTAATCTCGCTGGCTGAAGGTTATTTACTAGTTTTACGCTCAATGTTAAAATAACCGGTGAATGATCAGACGACAGATCAAAGCTCTCTTCAACTTTAATGTGGTTGGTAGATATTCCTTTCACGACGAAAAAATCGATCAGGTCAGGTATTTTTGAAGTATCAGTTGGCCAGTAGGTCGGTTTGCCCGTCGAGTGGAAATCGCAACTGTACTCCATACCTGCCCCATAGAGCATTCTTCCTTTTCGCGAGATGTATCTAGAACCCCAGAACGTGTGTTTCGCATTAAAATCGCCGCCAATAATGAAGTTTGGTTTGAGCGATTTAAGCAAGTTAGTATAATCAGTTTTTTCAAGCGCGGAACGCGGTGGACAGTAGATAGATGAAATTCTAAGACTACGCTGACTATTTTTTACTCGAATCGTGCACAGTTGCATAGTTTCAAGCTCTATCTTCAGGTCTTCGTATTGTTCAATGCATTCTTTAATAAACAATGACGATCCACCTCTCGCGTTTCCCGAAGGGTGACAAGCGTGGAAGTCATTATATCCTTTTATTTTTAAGCTCGATCCCCTTTTCACGTGAGTTTCAGAAATCAAGCAAATGTCAAGATCTTTCTCGCGTATGAATATTTCCAATTCGTCGAGTTTTTGCAAAAGACCGTTTGCATTCCAAGTGCATATTTTTAACATTGGTTTGTCATTCATATTTTATTTGATGTACGCGTTTTCCGTGAATTATTTTCGAGCTTAACCAAGCGATCGAGAATAATTTTATTTATTTTGCTTTGTTCCTCAAGTTTCTGCAAAATAACTGAGAAAACATGTGAAGCAGGGTCCGGCGAAGTTTCAACGTTTTTTGCTCCTTCGGATGCCGCGGCCTGAGCGTAGGTCTGCACTCTGGCTGACCGAGGGCCACTATTCGCCACTATTGGCTTTCCTGATTTTAACTTTTCAGTAGCGTTTCTTTTGACAACAGAGGTCGAGTGCTTTTCTGTTGTCTCTCTTTCTTTGACATTATTACGCTCTTGAAGCGGAGGTTTTATATTGCCTACTACCTCCTGGGCGGTCTTACGCTTTGTCTTTGTTGGCGGCTTTGTTTTCATATTTTGTGGCTTAAGGAGCGCATCTCTCCGTTTTTGCAACTCCTTAGCTACTTCGCAACCTCTATAATTTGCCGGGTGCTTTCCATTACAGTTGGCACAGGTAGCGGAGGATTGTTTATTTGCTCCACAGTCTTGGGAGAAATGATTTCCGGCGCATTTAACACATCGCGGCTCTTTTTTGCAATACATTTGCGTATGATTAAATTCTTGGCAACGTTTGCACTGTGGAATTATTTTTAAATTTCTGCGCATGGGCTCGATTTTTACCACAATATTTAGTATTGTTTTAATTCGGTAGATATCTTCGATATTATCAGACCTATCGAAAGTAAGCATAAAGAGCGGCAGTTCACGCCTTACCAGGACATCCCTATCTTCGTCCGATTTCTGTTTCTCCTTCTTGATGATATTAACGGCATCAAGAATTTTAAACCCTTTGGCTTTAAGGTCGTTTATTATATCTTCTTTTTTGCATGAGGGGTGGAGTCCCCTTGCTACAACACGATGTGGCCTTTCTGACTTTATTTCGAAAGTATACCACTGGATCTTTTCGGTATTTAGCTTTTGGGACACTGCCCGGTAGTCTTCGTGGTTATCGATGTTAATTTTCCACGCATTATTTCTCGAAAATGTAACCTTAAATTTCGATGTAATCGTTCCTTTAAGGAGGCTGTTCAATTTATTATAATCCGTTACCCCAACGACGTTTATTGGAGGTGGTGCGCGCATATGATTTCGGAGTTGTTTTTCTTGCGGTACTTTACGCGTTAGTTCTTTTAGGGGCTCGACTTCGGGCGAAGAACCGGCTCTCCTTTTCTTACTAGGTCTTTTCTTAGTTACCCAATTCGTTTCGCGGGCTAGCTCTTCTTCGTCGGTGTGGTATTCCCGACTAGCCAACCGTGGTGGAGTACATTCGCGTTCTTTCTGCAAATGGGTGTTCCTTAGAACCTTATTTTGTTCTTTTAACAGTTCTATCTCTTTCTTAAGATCTTGATAGAGTAGATCCATTTCATTAAGCTTGATTCGAAGTGCTTTATTTTCTTCCTCAAGACTTTTATCTTTCACTGAGTCCTGTATTTCACGCGCTAGCGTTCCCGGCGGACTTCTTTTCCCGGCGTTATTCGATCTTGTTGGAGGAGATCGAGATACCCTTGTGCTTTTAATAAAAGGGTTTATGGATTGCAATAAGCGGCTCTCCCCAGAATCCGTAGAGCCGACCTCCGAAGAGGGTGGATTTTCCAGTAAAGCTGGACTGCCACCTGGGGTACTTAATCTTTTTGTTTTGTTCATTGCATTTTTTTGTATACGCCATTTCGCTCGGTATACGGAGATTGGATTTTAGTCGCCTTTTACGACAGGCATGCCTACCTCGGGTATATTCTAACCCCTACCCGAAGGGGGCTATTTGAGTGATCATCAGTATCAGTAGCATTATCATTATCATTATCATTATCATTATCAGTATCAGTATCAGTATCAGTATCAGTATCAGTATCAGTATCAGTATCAGTATCAGTATCAGTATCAGTATCAGTATCAGTATCAGTATCAGTATCAGTATCAGTATCAGTATCAGTATCAGTATCAGTATCAGTATCAGTATCAGTATCAGTATCAGTATCAGTATCAGTATCAGTATCAGTATCAGTATCAGTATCAGTATCAGTATCAGTATCAGTATCAGTATCAGTATCAGTATCAGTATCAGTATCAGTATCAGTATCAGTATCAGTATCAGTATCAGTATCAGTATCAGTATCAGTATCAGTATCAGTATCAGTATCAGTTTCAGTATCAGTATCAGTATCAGTAGCAGTATCAGTATCGGTATCAGTATCAGCATCAACATCAGCATCACCATCAGTATCATTATCAGTATCAGTATCAGTATCAGTATCAGTATCAGTATCAGTATCAGTATCAGTATCAGTATCAGTATCAGTATCAGTATCAGTATCAGTATCAGTATCAGTATCGGTATCAGTATCAGCATCAGCATCAGCATCACCATCAGTATCAGTATCAGTATCAGTATCAGTATCAGCATCAGCATCACCATCAGAATCAGTATCACGATCAGTAACAGATTCACGGTACTCATTCGTTTTAATTCACATTTCGCCAATCTCTCAGAGAAGGGAAACAATTACCGGCTTAGCCAGCACAAGAGGATTGTTGTTCGATTAAAATCAACTTTGATTTCAAAGCGCAATGGAGAATGCGGTTATGCGCTGCCTTCTCTCAATCGAACAACCTTTAATTACACCCACTGATACCTCTGCGCTACCACACAAGCTTTATTCATTTTTTCCCTAATCTCTTGCTATTGCATCGCTTTGCAGCTTAATTTGAAATCTCAACTGTTTTTTTCGCTGTTGTGTTGTCGGCCGCACGAAATCCTTCAAACATTAATGGTAAATAACGGCTAAAACTGCTGACTATTCGACTGCGAAATAATTACCCAAGAGCAGTCATCCATCTCGGTGGATGAATAAACGTTATGGGTCCTGTCATAATGGCTGACATTTTGTTTCTCTTTCGGTTTAGTAGATTCGCCCGCCTTCGCTTCTGGTATATACGGTTTGTTTGCTAACCATCATTCAAATGCAGAAAGGATCTACTAAAACCAAGAACGACGACTATGGCAGCAGCTAATCTTTTTCTTTTTGCTTTTGCTGGAGCTTGCTCGCTTTTGGTCCGCATGTGCTGTCATAAAGCGCAACGGGATGAATGTCGACAACGACAACGACAACGACGATGACGATGAGGACGAGCCAAAGCCGACGTCAACATGATGGCTAAGCTCCCAAGGATATCGCAGCAGAGCACCTCCTCCTCTAGTTGCTCATATTTTTATGGCCGGAATAATCTTTTATCTTTATGTTTGCCGGTAAGGATTTCCACATCCTAACCAAACTGAGCAACCGCCAGCAGAGTCATAGAAATTTACTGCGGATGAAGTATTATGGTCCTGGTCCCACCACGCCACACTCCTCAGGTCTTTCACTTTATATCCTTGGGCTTGTTTGAGCTTTTCTTTTTGCCATGCGGAAAAAAATTCAGTCTTTTTCTCTCGCTCCTTCTGCCGATACGTGGACGGATTAAAGTCCATGCAGCAGCGTATAGAAACTATTCAAAATCGCAGAGGGACTCGTTTCTTTTTTCGTTCGCTTCGTTTGGTATACATGTATGGCGGTGTGAAAGGCAGGATTTCATCATTGCCACCACCCGCTGAGCTTCGGCTCAAGGAATAACAAAACTCCATACAAAGATTATTTTCTTTTGATCCTGGCTGATGCAAACACGACCCTCCACACATTGGCCAAATCCTTTGCCAAAGTCAAATAAAATGAAAACTTATTTGTCTATGGAGAGGATGTACACGACCATGCTTGTAGGCAGATCCTTTTCATGGATGTTACAGATTTTTATTTGCTCTTACATTCTTTTGTTTTATTTTCGACGAGGAGGACAATTGTCCTTCGGGAGGTGAACTGAGATAGGAAGGCAAAAACAGGGAGGAAAAAAAGTCAAAAGCCATTTCGTCAATCTGTGAGGTCAACTAAATTTGTTCTCCTTTGGTCCTGTGAGGGCGGCGATTATGCTTGTGAGTTTAGTTTCAAATGGGCTCACATTTGGGATAACAATATAATGTCACAGGATATGTGCGCTGTGTGCTGAATGCTGATGTTTGATATTATCTTTTTTTTTTATCCAACTATTCCTGGGGTGTTTCCGACCTAAGATGGAAGTTGTCACGCATGTGAAAAAAGTACAAACTTTCTTTCCGGTGGGAGAGAGGTCTCATAGTAATTGGACATGGACTTGTGAAGTTTAAGGAGAGATGATCTTCAATTTTTGCGGCGGTTTTGGGGGCTCTATGGGCTTATATGAGATTTTGTCGCTTTTGTTCTCTTTTCAACCACGTTTTTTGGAGCTTTCTTCGATGAGTGATGAAACGGGTTTTTGGGTCGTTTCAAGGCATTTTTTGGTTCGTTTTGGGGACGTTTTTAAAGCGGCTTTGTTTAGATTTTTTTAGTCCCTAGCGTTTTTTTTTTTTTAGACATCAGTGTTTATTTAGGTTATTTCCGCAAACATTTTTTAACGCTTTTTTGGACCGTTCTTATCTAGCTTTTCGAAACAGTGTTTGAGACGTATTTCAACACGTGTTTTGGCCCCTTTCTTTAGATCGCTTTTCGGAAGATTTTTTGAAGCGGTTTTCAGTGCCGTTTCTTAAAGCGTTTTTTGGGACATTTTTAGATCGTTTTTGGGAACCTTTTCGATGCGTTTTTAAAATAATTTTCAATTTATCTTATCTTCAAGGCTTTTTCTGGAAAGTTTTCAGACCGTTCTTCGGAGAGTTCTTTTAGGGCGTTTTGTAACCGTCTTTGGGGACATGTTTATGTTCTTTCAGTTGGCTTTTTGATGCGTTTTTGATTAGTTTTTCACGATTTTGCTTGTAGCTTTGTTCATCGTATTTGTGAGGGTTCTTTGGGGGGTTTTGGATTTTACATGGAATTTTTCAGTTGTTTTTCGAGGCGCTTTATGGGCTTTTTTTCAAAAGGTTTTGGATCTATTTTTGAAGCCATTTTTTGAGGCATTTTTGGTAGCTTTTATAGGATGGGCCGACTTTGTTTTTGTCTTTTATTGGGTGTTTTCGGAATGGTTTTTGAGAGTTTTTTCAAAGCTATTTGAAAAGGTTTTCCAAGGCAGTTTTGAAGATTTTTTTGAGGCGTCTTTCAGCATTCTTAAACTCATTTTTGAGGCGCCTATTTTTTTTAACGTTTTTGAGATTTTTTTGAGGTCTTAGGACGGGTTTCGGGACGTTTCTTTGGGCGCTTGTGGTGACATTTTTCAGACCATTCACAGATATAGCAAAGTTGCTTGGATTAGTGCGATTTTGAAGTAGCATGTGGGTTGTAGAATGTACATATATGGCCGGTGCATATTTTTGGGGAAACGAAATTCAAAATCCTGTAGCACTCTGCCTCGGGTCCATATCATATAAGAAATGAAGAATCACTGAATAATCATTTTCCTTTGTGACCAGTGGAATGATTAAAACGTCGGAGATTGAAACTATACTACTCGGGTCGCAAGCAAACTTGGTAACATCGCCACACACTCTCATATAATATAGTCAAGCCTTTCAAGTACATCACAAAATTGAAGAGCGATCTACTTTCGCCCTAAAATTCAAATAAATTCGGGTTATTTCGCGTTTACCCAATACTTTATGGCATTATGTTCCCCAAAATTAGCTCGCCATATAAACCACACCCCATATTTAGAAAAATAACAAACATTTCCAACGCTGTAATTCACTAACTGACACTAAAATGTAAATGTAGACGAAAATGAACAAAAATGCGCCCATATTTACCGCACAAACTGCTATAGCTCATCACATAATAAATTCAAAAACAAACCGAAAACAATAAAATAAATAAACTACTTCGGCATAAAACAAAACGGATATTAATTAATTGACCGCAACAGTTTGTTCAAATTAAATTCTGGGTAAATTTATGCAATTCAACTATTTTCAAGCGGCCGCACTTAAATCCATTCATGTCCTGTCTGCGACAGAGCAAAAAAATAAATGTTCTCGTCCCATCACTCCGTGCCACACACAACGACGAAAACCCACAATCGCAAAAATAAAAAATAAGAAACAAAATGGCACTCCATCCGATAATTCGACCAAAGCAATTTGTGAAATGCGCATAACATTAACCAATAAACCACGAAATTTCGAATTGCATTTCCGCCATGAGGCAGGCAAAAAATAAAAGGACCCAGCTGCGGCAGGACCATGTACGGTGCGTCCGATTAACATTTTCCCATTTCGCTGCACTTTTCGGCATCCCACCCGCCCCCAAATGCATCCACAGAACATCCATTTCGAAAGAGATATAAGTTGAAGTGCGGTACAGTTGATACGCTCGGCTATGATGACGCATATTGCATGTGCACTTGAATGTCGGAAGTGCAGTCGTCGACTGTGTGTGCCGGTGGCCCTCAATGGCGGTTGGATTTTGAAAATTGCCCGCGGTATGGGATATTGGGCGTTTGTTGCGTTGCAATTATTGCGAGAATTCGATTTACGGTATTCCGTGTCCGTGCGGGCGTGTCAGGCGAACTATGGCAAAAGGTTCGGGCGGCGCTTTTTGTTTGGGAAATTGTTTAAACCGCTGGCCACAAAACCTCGTAATGGAGTCGAAAATTGCACACAAATTGCCAGTTAAGTGGGTTTAAAAAGCGTTACACTGTTACACAGGGCAAGGTATAGGTATACGGACCTGCGAGGATTCCGTAGGGCAGAAAGCTATACGCAAATAGGTATTTTGTCGATTGGAATTTTGCTAGTCGGAATATTTGGATATTATTGGACAATGTTCAGAGGGCATTATGTTACTCCTTTTAGAAGGGAGAATGTATGTGCGGGAGAAACGGGCCGATATGGGCTTGAAATTAAATTTCCTTTGAATTATAAAGAATCTGTGACATAACTACCATTGTTGACGGTGGTCCGAGAATACACTGAAAAAAAAAGTCGGCGTCGTATTGATGAATGGCGTTCATCAACATCATATTCATTGATATGACGTAATTTTCATAAATATGATGAACAAATTCATGAAAACTTTTTGACAATTGATGAACAGTTTTTCAATATGATGAAAATGTATTCATCAATTTTTTCAACAGGATTCTGAAGAGAATTTAGCGTATGTTTTTATGAACTACGTTCATTATTTCATCAAAACATTTCATCAATATGACGAAAACACTTATTTTGATGAATATAGTCATTTGTTCATCCAGTTGATGATTTATTCGTCTTATTGATGAACGGAATCATCATATTCAAGTACGATTGCCAAGTTTTGAATTTTTATCATATTGATAACGACGTTCATCGTTTTGATGACGGCTTTTATTATATTGATGACAGCGATCGTCAAAAAACAGACATTAAATTTTATTAAGGAGAACGTTGATGTAAACCTTCATAATATAGATGAACTAATTCGTTATGTTGATGAAAAAAATTAAATTCACCGTTATATTCATCATATTGTTGAATGGAATCCTCATATTGATGAACTTTTTTCATCGGTTTCTTCAATGTGATGCACAGATTGTTAATATGATGTATGCTGTAGGTGTACACACGCGATGTTGGTACAGCATTTATACTCACACACGCATGATGAATCTTTTAATGTATATATACGTAGATAATTATATGTCATTGCACATCAAGCGTGAAGTATCTACACAGGGTGGCTAGAAGAAAATTGTGAATGGTTTTACGATGAACGATGAATATCTTAAAAGATTCGATATATGTGATTTAGAAATTTCATCACATAATTATTTGTTTATCTATTAATTAATGTTCCCCCAAAAGTACCCATTTGCATTTTAAACTTTTTTATTTTTTCTTTTACTACGGGCGACTGGTTTTGCTAAATAAGCTGCAGTATATACAATTTAAAACAATTAATGAAGTGTGAAAAATTCAATATTAGTGTAAGAATGGTGGAAATATAAAAAAGCTATAGTCTAACTTCGATTATTCACATTATATAAAGTGTTATAAATTTTGCATAAATAGCTTTAAAATATTAATATATTTTAAGTATTTATTATGTTATCAGTATAATGAAACTTATATAATTAGAACATATATCTTCGATGGAGCGCCTCATTTACCCTAAAAAGAATGCAATTTACCTAGCCTTAATTAAAGGTATGCAATTAATGTATAACTTTAATTCAGTTGCATAAATATATCTGGGAGGTGTTGACCAAGTGATTTCGTTTCAATGATTTTACTATGTAAACGAACGTTTTTCGGCATGAACTGTTTGCTCTAAATGTTCATAGCGACGTTTTAAAAGCTAAATCATGAGTAAGGCTATCTAATTTTCAAAGGGGCTTATTTTTCCGATATCTTGATATAGTTTTTTCATTTGTAAAAAGTAAAACGTAAATATCGAAAAATGTTGTTGTACGTGTTTTAGAATACATACTTCTAAAAGGTAGGTTAAGCTACGTTTCCACCGAACACAAATACCAAGATTAAGTACAAGAGGTTTAGAATTATTCCCGAAGTGTTTCCACCAAATAAAAGAAGATTAACTTGACGTATTCTCTCTGGCTCTGTCCATTTGAGAGAAAATTACATTTCACGAGAGAGAGAGAGAGACATGTTTCCAATTTTGATGTCTTTTCTTCAATTTTTTTTTTTTAACTTTTGACATATCGAGCTGTGAAAAGTGTGTTTGTTTTATTTCTAATCTCCCTTTTTATGAGATTACTTTCGTATGATAAGTTCCGAGATTTATGCGGAATTTACGGAAATTTTTCTAAATCTCGCAGTTATTCTCCGGTGGAAACTTAGCAGTAGGGTCGATTTTTGACGTTAAATAAATACCTATGTCATTAAAATAAAACTACAATTATCATGCATTTTCACAACGATTTTCCTTTGGTAAAAAAAAAGAGCTCGCTATATAATTATAACGTTGTGATTTCATTACACACATAAATGTAAATAAATATTTACTTTTTAAAAATATTTTCAAAATCAATGTAATATTGTTATTTAACCAAACTTTTCTCATACATTGTTCTCTCACGCCTCAACATTATAGAATTCAACAGAATAGATCAATAAAATTATAACTAAATAACAAAAAACGCAAAAACACATTTCAAACAGAAATGTATGTACGTGCACCCTGTGACTCTATGCATATGGCAGGCAAATGGCCGTTCTCTGATTCTCATTGGGATCCATTATGAAAAAAAAAAAAAAAAAAAAAATGGTCCCAGGAGTGATAAAAGTAACTCAGAAATAAATTTTATTTTTATAAATCTTCAATATTTCTTGAGCGCGTGAGTTTTTGCCACTACACTTTATTGACTTTCGTGGTGAAACTGATTTTCGTTTGAATATTTTCCTATCGGATGCGAAGAAATTCAATAGTTAAATTCACATTTTCATTACCATTTTCATGACATTATGCTCGTTTAAGTATTTTAGCATCCCCATGAAAGTGGGAAGGCTATATCTTTACGATTTATATTGGTGTCAGTATTTTTATTTCATGATTTTATTTGTGTGAATAATCTTACAACTACATGAAAACAAATTTGACAGCACAGAAAGTGTGCATCATATTGATGAACAAATTTGTCAATATAATGAATACATTCATCACATTATGAAATTAAAGGGGAATTTGGGTTCATCATATTGATGAATTTTTCATAATATTGATGAACAAAGTTGATGAATGATGAACAACATCATATTGACGAAATCGGTTTCATCAAACTAATGAAAAAGTTCACTGGACTAAAATTGTTGATTTTTTCATCACATTGATGAACTTTTTCACTACTATGGTGTACCTTTTTTTTTCAGTGTAGAATTTCATAGTGGTGGATATTTTAGGATATGCAGCTGCTGTATAGGTTGTAATACGTGGAGTACCTCTTGTCGTTGGCAGTTCCTACAGAATGTTTGCATGTATGATTTGTGGATCTGTCAACTCCCTTCTCAGTGATAATGATCTATAGTGCCGACGCTGCTCGTGAGTCTCGTACGATTGCTTTAAAAATTAAGAAGTTTACAAAAGCTATAAGCCCGATATCGCGTCAGCTCTTCTTAAAGCTTTTCCACTTTCGATTTTCATGAAGCTTCGAGACTTCTCCATCACCATCTTGACAGACAAACTTGTTTGGGAGGCTGAAACTTGACTTGAAAACTCGCCCCTGTATATACGACATAGGCGATTTTAAGGTCCCTAATCCATCCAATTCGTAACACCACCAGGATCACAATAATCTGGTACACCGACGGTTCAAAGATGGAAGATGAAGCTACCGGTGCTGGGGTCTATGGGCCTAGGTTCCAACGAGCCGTAGCACTAGGAAAATCACCAGACATCTTTCAAGCGGAGGTACACGCCATAGAGATATGTGTCCGGGGATGCTTACGGAGGCGCACTAAAGGTGCCCGTATCTATATCCTCTCAGACAGCCAGGCAGCCCTTAAGGCGCTAAGATCGTTTTCGATCAGATCAAAGCTGGTCTGGGAATGTTTCAATCTCCTCGAAGAACTGGCAAAGGACAACACAGTCACTGTTGCTTGGATACCAGGCCATGAGGGATTTGAGGGCAACGAACGAGCAGATTGTCTGGCGAGAAGAGGCGCATCACGCCTGCTCACCGGCCCTGAGCCCTACTTCGGGTAACCTTTGAGTTACATACACTCAAAATTCAGAAAATGGGAAGATGATCACCTTGCCGAATACTGGACGGAATCAAAGGGACAGAGGCAGGCTAAAAGATTCATAAGCCCAGCTCGTAGTAAAGCAAAAAAGTTTGCTTAGCTCAAAGAAGATCTAAGGATCCTAACGGGGTATCTTAGTGGTCACGGGCCACTAAGATATCATCTCAAAAAAATTGGACTTTCCGACGATGACTCCTGTCGACTCTGCGGGAAAGAGGAGGAGACAACGGAACACATACTCTGCGAATGTCCTGCTGTTGCAAGGGGCAGAGCGATCCATATGCAAAGGGCGAGTCATGCGGATATTGGAAACATGGAACCAAGAAGGGTGCTGAGGTTTATAAAGAGCCTCAACAGCTCCCTGGGTTAAATAATAAAGGCCAACACAATAGATCTCTTCTGGTCGCAGTGTACAGGGCCTATCACTTACAAATACAAGGTCCCTAAAGAGGTGGTATGTATCCACATGACTTTTCCCAACTTCGCTTAAGAGCTACACTGATATGGATCGATCATATCATTGGCGATAGGTTAAGGTGTTTCGCACACAGTAGGTTAAAAATCTCTCCAAGCCAATGGGTGAGTATTAAGAGACCCTTTCGCAAAATCACTCGTGTTATTCCACCATACCCGAAAGATTTTTATGCCAGAAAACTGTTCCCGCTCCGGCTGTTCTTGGAGTGGGTGGTAAATGAAGAGTAAGTAGTATCCTCGTCTAGTCCAGTCTAGTCGCCAGTTTACTTTTAAATTAAGCGTGGACCATCACATAGGATCGAAGGCTGCAGTATCTCAGGAAGAGACTCTTCAAGGGTCGGGAGCCCGTTAAGTAAGTGGTAAACGTGGACTAGGCTCAGGACATACTCGGAGATTTAAAAGCAAAACTCCAGTGGGAATCCCTAAAATGGTCTGCCAGGGTCTGGCTAGCTTAGAGCTATAGTCTCTCTGTAGAGTAGGTACACGTTTTTGAAGCCCACAAACATTTGCTGTAGAGTATTTTAAAATTACTGAAACAGTGCAATGTATCAAACGATGTGCAACTACTTCTGATACCCCTAGGTTGATTCGACAAAGAGTTACACATCTCTTTCAGAAGCTTCAAACTGTATTTGCCAGTCTCCCGCATCTATAACAAGTCCTCATAAAATAAAGTGCACGACTGGGTCGAACGAAACTTTCTTGCTGATCGTAAAGAATAGATTAGTGATGCTGGTTCAAGGTGACAATGGTCCCCATTATGTAAGAATTCAGAGATTTGTTTTTGAATTGGCATTAGCAGTTATAAGCTTGAATATCTCGATGGACGACTGAACGTGTGTGGGAGTGCAAATGAAGTGAGATTCTCTGATTGTGTAAACTTCACAAGCGGTTGGAATTATTTTAGGGCGCATATTGAATGTGGTTGAAAAAAAGAAGAACTGGGTAATATTTTCTAAAAAAAAGTTTTGCGTTGCTGTTACTGCATTGTTAATGGCTGTCTCAATTCGAATTTTAAAGTGCGGTATTAAGTTTTAAAAATATATATGAACAGAGATCGGCTTTTGAGTATACTCAGTCATTTTTGAGAAATAATTAAAAAACAGATTTATTCGAATTCTGTGAGAATAACTATGTACGGGATCTCATTTAGAATACTGATATTATCTTTAGTATGCATTTTGTTCAAAATTCTTAGCGCGGTTTTTGTAAAATTACGCAGACAAAACAGTATACCAAATATTTCAATGTTTAGCTTGAAAAATACTATCGATTAATGCGAGAAACAGATTAACACAGCGACATCAATAGAAAATTTGACAGCAATAGCAACAGCGAACTTAGGATTAGCTCTAACGTCGATGTCGCTGTCGATGTTGCTGTGCTAATGTGTTCAAAATAATTAAAATAAAATGGTTCTAAAAAGCGCGCTGTGGTTGTCAAAGTTGCTGGCGATGTCGATATCTGTTTCTCGCATAACTATTTACCTAAAAACCGCTTGTATCTCGAAAACCCCATTTTCGATTTAAACCAAGTAATCGCTATTGGCGATGTACTAAGCATTACTTGGTTTTCTAGGTTTTATCGAAAATGGGGTTTTCGAGATATAAGCGGTCCTTAAAATTAGCGTTTTCGGTGATTCGATTTGAAAATTAAGAACGCAATAATTTTGAAAACATCAATTTTACTCTAAGTCTTCCATTTTGTCAAAATCGTTATTGCCGTTTTCAGGTAAGCTAAAGAAAACTAAGTTTTAAAAAATGACTTTTTCAAAAATCCATTATACAATAATACAAAGAAAAACTGAGTTTGCTATTTTGTTAGAAATGACCATTACCTCGGAAATTATTTTTTGTTACAATCGTATGGAACGTTTTCGAGGTATGTCCAAATTTCAAAAGAGTTTTATATTTAATTTTTGAGCGAAAAAAAAGTCATGTAAACCTCACTTCTCAAGCTTTATTGTCAATTTTGGTTGAAATCGTTGGAGCCGTTTTGGTATGAAAATTTTATATGGCAAGTACCACTAATATTGAGGTTTTGCGAACCACTTTTCTGAGTTCCTCTATCATTGTAATGTTAGAATTGACTTCCATCTCGATTCTCGAGTTCGAAATGTTGTGCGAGTATACAATATCTTTCTCTTTCTAAGTACGTAATCGATAAAGTTAAAATTTGATCCCTTCCCTTATTACGACTTGGGTTGTCAACTTAAAATCTTAGGAAAACATTAGCAGGCACCTACTTCCACACATTTACAGTGGAATGTCGTCAAAGCTAGGACAAGGATACTATGTTGCCTCGTTTTCAACTTCTCAATATATCGTTGCATTCGTTTGCCGAAAGTATAACCATCATTATTTCCAATTTCTTTTTAAACAAGAACACAAACTAAACGAAGGGACGCAAATGATCGAAAAGAAAAAATTCTAACCCAACCCAAGGAGGAAATAGTCGCCTTGTTTGTCAGAATATGTGTGTGCGAGCAATAATAAGAACTTTCCGGAATTCAAGGAATGCGCACCATATCTTTCTTTTACAAACGAGGGGTTCGGGTTAGTCTCTGTATTTAGAAGCCCGTTGCGCTGTCATTGTTGTTGGCGTTTTTATTTCTTGTTAGAAAGGAAGGTATTTCAATGCGTTCCAGGGTGGAAACGCGTCATTTGGATTCAAATTTACAGATTCCCCCCCTCATGGCAACAGTGCCATGCCATCAAAGGACCGATTCCATGTAAGCATAGATACCCTCAGAAGCTGGCATCGAGTTTTGTGTAAGGCAAATGAAATTTCAGAAAAGAACAAGAAGGACATTTGCATTTCTTGTCCTTAATTATTGTCAAACGTGATAATCTCTTGCGTTTATTTCTGAGAAGGTAGGTACCTACGTATCCCCGGACGGGTATCCCCTAAAAAATGTCTTGACAATGAAATGGCACATAAAAGCTAATGGCCAAGTCGTTGATTTCTGCACAATACGGTTTCAGCGAAAATTGTACGTGCTTAAAGATTGTGTCACTTTTTATCCCAGCACAATTTAATAAGGAGTTGCCTCGAGATTTATTCACATCCACTCCTCCATTTATGAGTGCAAGCCACACACTCATCAACTGATGAAATGTCCTGTTTTGCGGCCACATCTTCTGACAGCTATATATGACTTTCTCACGCCTCCTGCCCGATATTATGCGCCTACTCGTCATACCTCACACTTTCGAGATCGCCCTCGGCCTAATGAATAATTGAAAAGGACCTCGATTTAATATCATATTCAATAGCGGCTAATCCCCGACTACCGCTAAATGATTTCCAAGCAACCATCTCTCCGGGTAATCCAGTCTATCCCACTCAGCACGTGGCGGCAATTGTTCGATTCACGCATATGAAATGAAATATAATTTCGTTCGAACGAAGGGTGCGTATTCATGTCATTGGGTTGCCCCCTGAGGGCAGGCAAGGTTCGTGCTGGGTATTAAAATTCTACCTATCGACCGATGATGATTCGGGAAAACAAATAACCCAACACAGCCTACAGTCGTAAGTCTCTATCGAAGAACTACTATAGTGGAGATAACAAATAAAAATCGATCTTCGACGCTGTACAGCAGGTCCTTCCGTTTGGTCTATCTGTCGTTTCCGTTTATTTGTTCCGGCAGCAGAGCATCGTACACCAATGACGGGTGACACATTGTCATCTCTCACGTAGTCCAAAAAGGATATGCTGTATGCTCGGCACTGTTCCATTGATCGGTGTGTGAAAACTGTAAAGCGACAAAGTGAGGGCGAGGGTGCGGTGCGGATGAATTGATATTGGCATGCAGTGTCCTTGGGCCATGCCGCACATATATAGAGAGCGAATCGTTGGTATTTACTTTAACTTGGTATATAAATAACTCAATTGTTTGTTGACAGTTTTATGTCACGTGACTGTGTATAGTCGCTTTGTTGTCCTTCTTTGTGCAGCAAAGGAATATCGAATATGAGAGACTTTCGCCTTGTTGGACTGTCTTTTGCTATATTATGTAGGTTTGGGTGGATGCGATATATTAAAAAGGCAGTAAAGTAGCTCGTTTTTGGGGAGGGTTGTTGTGTGGAAAGCCGCAATTTAATAAAGAGAGATCGCTAAAGATCCTGGTAAGATGTGGGACGTTTAAAGCTGTTCTAAAGGAAATTTGTGGGTATTTCATGGCATCACCTTTCGAAATCATTTAAAAAGTGAGTCATTCGGATCGTAATCTGTAATATGATGTGGAAAAATGCGCCCGATGGAAGAGGGGCTTTGTAAATGGAGTTCTTGAGGACGCGTCCAGGTCTCTAACACATCGGGAAGCAATTCCTTATGAGGTACCTGCCTACCTGGAAAATACGCGGTTCAAACGTGTAATGGGTATGAAAGGTTGACGAACGTGAGCTCAATCAGCATTTCCACACCTTGAAATAGGCCTTCTAAGGCTACAATTCCACATGCTAATTTTCATACCAAATTTTGAAATGCCGAAGTCATTATGAAGCGAACATTTGTCCTCAATTTGTCACTACGTGTGATCGCCTGTTAAAAGCCTCTAGTCATGGGGGCTCCTGCAGCGCACCTTCACGAAAGACACTCGAGTGACCACCGAATGGCCGAATTTTTCTGACGTCATCATGTTAAAATTTGCCACGAAAATGATACGTATTGGAAAGCAGCTACTAAGATGGTGATAAAGCTTTTCACGTCATCCCGATTTCGGTTCCGCACTTCTTTTATGGACGTCTGAGACGCAACTCTCGCTACCTCGGCTGATCGCAAAATGATCGACTTGGTTGAAAGTTGATTCCCTGTCGGTTTGAACTAATTTAATTTAACTTTGGTGGGGCAAAACCCTCATTTAGTTGGCTTCATCTATTACAATGACTTAAGCTTACCTACTACTTATATCTAGGACTACTAGAACTAAAAACGAAGACTTATAGGTTATAACTATTAATTAAAGCTAGAGTTAAGAGTGAAGGAGGCTGAGTTGAGTGGAGGGAGTGCTGCGGTTGAAATCAAAAACGGAAATATTTGAGTTTAACTTAAAATTGGTTCGTCGGTTGACAGTTTCGTCGTTCTCATCTTATGAATGAACTTTACCTCTAACCCTCATTCAAATCAACCTAAAAACAAAACATCTTCATCCAAATAACTGCATGAAAAAATCCGCGTAAATATATTTACATATAAAAACTTCACCCGCTTCAAAGTCAAATCGTATGGCAACCTTTCGCCCTAACCAAAAAAAAAAAAAATACCCACCATCAATGCTCTGGCGCATATTTAATCTGGGAACTGAAACAGGTGCGTTCTCTTCTGTCAGGCACACATTTCGCTACAGAGAGATGGTGATGCGATTTTCCACCACCTTTCCATGCTTTTCCTTTTTTTGTTGCCAGGTCCTTCGCAGGGCCAATATGTTGTGCGCGCCAAACAATTTCAACAATGAGAATTGGAATATTTTATATATTTAAATTTCTCTCTTTCTCTGTTGTTGGTTTGTTTTATTTCGGGGGCGACTTTTGTTAAATTTAATTCATTTAACAAAAATGCGGCAGGATTACAGAGCACAACCATTACACACCCCCAGTCCGGGCGAAAAACAACAATGGATAGCGGCGCGTAATTGCGGGGATAATAGGGCTACGTGAATGGCACTGGCATATACAGCAACTATACAGGAATTGTTAAAATTGTTTACAAATGGACTTATCAGCACCTAAGCGGGGTTAATTCGTCGAGGCCCAATAAAAGGGACTCGCAAATGGGTTGTAATGCGAGTACGAGTGCGAGTACCAGTAATGTGGGCAATTAGCGTGTGAGGATTTGTTGTGTGTCCTTTTCAAAAAATAAAAAATGTCTATTCGAATTTAGCCACAGATATGTGAGATACCGACTCAATAAGGAACAGCATTAATCATTGTCTACTCGCCGGTCGGCCATAGCCTAAGAGAGGACGCATAGAAAAATTGCAACAAACGAACAGGAAAACACGCAATAAGGATGATGGAAGTCTTTCTTGTTTCACGAAGGAAGAAAAAATATTTTTCTCCTAGAGACAGGCTGTTTTGTTTTGTTTTCATTTTTTTTTCTTGTTCATATGGCTAAAGTCCTATCTGTCTCTATAGAGGTTGATAGATGAGCCTCCCTGTTCTCCGTCCTGTCACGGTACAGAGGGATGTTGCTGCTTCCCTTAAATACTCAACATTCACTTAGTATTCATCTTTGTATGGAGAAGCGGCAGCTTGGTATGTTTGGTATTCCTTTGTCATCGACTATAACTATAGTTGTAGGTCTAGAATTCGAAAGGACCTTCTTCTGGTGTTCATTGATTAAGGGGAGAATCTATTACGAAAATCAGAAGCCATCTATTTGCCAGACGGATTTGAAATTGTAAACTGAATCGAAAGACGGGGGAACGATGAATGACTGAATGAATGACGAAACGAAGCTGAAAAAGAATCCTCGGTGTTAATGTGTGTAATATATTGAATATCAAACGAAATGATTACTATGGATGTTCCGATCGAAGAGGGAGTGTTGTTGGACTACCCAAAAGTATATGGAAATGCGTGCAACAATTAAATTTAAATGGAACATTGGAATGGATGAAGAAACTATGAAAACCATTGTCGATATGAAAATCCTTCGTCAAAGCGAATTTATAAGACTATTTTGTCTTAAAGTTTAAAATTCCAAGTTAATAAATAAATCTAAATCAAAGCTTTCCATCAAACAACTTACAAACATCCTGTGGACAAAGGTCTTTGTGGGAGTTATAAGACATTCAAATCCTCTTTAGAAGACTACTAATAGATTGATTTAAATTTCAGCTTATTACTTTCGAAGATTGTGAAGTGTAGAGATTTCTAAAAGCATTCTAGCTGCCCCATAAACCTTCACAATGCTAGCTCGCCAACCATTTCTTTTTCTTCGTCTGCTCGAAGAACTTTGCCAGAGTTCACCGGTTCATCTGTAAACAACTTATTTCAATCTAGACTCCTGGATTTCAGCGCCATAAGAAAGGGTGACTTGTGAAGCCTTCACTTTTTTACCAGAGGCACCTTCCATTTCTGTCGTATGTTGACCCTAGCAGCGATCCAATCCAATCCAATCATTTATGTGGACACCTTTAGTACTTCTTCTGCTATTTTGTCAGCTCCGGAGGTGTTGTTTTTATTCCTAACGTCTGACTACACTAAATTTAAAGGGTGTGTATCTTTTAGGAGTTTGTTCTTCAGAAATGACAACACATTTTTCAGTGACAACTAATTTGGCTACTGACAGTGACAGCTGATTTCTATTTGAGCCATTTCATTATGGGTATAAGCAAGGTCTCTTCCTTTTTTTTATTGACGAATTCTTACTAACTCTTACTAATTTTTACCAATTTGTACTCAATGCCGTTTCTTAAGTGGAATAATTCGTAAAAGAGAGCGCCATTTTTTCTGCTTCAGGACCCTTGGCCCCCACTTCAGTTTAAGTAAGATTTTATTCTTTGTTAAACCAAAAAGACTACAAACATATGAAAAGAAGTGTTTCATAATAAGAAAAATAGTTTTTTGTTCAAAATAAATGTCTTTGTTGCTCAATTTTTAACCGATACAGGGAGGGTTATGTGTTTCGCGCGTATCCTATGTACCTACGTTTCTACGTGATGCTCTGTATCCTGAAGCCCAAACGGTCTGATCAATTTTGAAGAATGAGATTTCATTAAATTGGTATTTTTTTCCGGAGTGTCACAGGGTAAACAAATAAATATAAAAATATAAATTTAAAAACCCAAAAAAAGATTGTGATGAGAAATGTCAAGATATGGAATACACTGAACTGTGCAATAAAATACTTTCGGGTGTATTCACAATAGCGGTCTTCATTTATTTTAATTGAAATTTTATTTTTTTACATAACCATATAATTTTATTTTACACTCCTAAAACACTGACAAATAAATATAATGCACACCATTCACAAAAGAAACATTTTTTTTTATTCTTATAAAATTTATAAGAATAATTAAACGAAAAAGCTAGAAAAAAAATTAATTTAAAAAACCAAAAATAAAATCGACTGACTGTAAAAATAGATTTAAAAAGATTAAAACAACTTTCAAGTACAACTAATTGGCTGTCGGAGGCTTCGCATCTTTTTGTCAAATTGTGTAGGTAGGTAATGAATTTATAATATTTAAAGATTTTTTTTTATTATTAAATTTCTTAGCACAATTCAATTTAATATCCACATTATTTAGCGCGAAAAGTTTCACATCTGGCGTGTGGTCACAAGCACAGTCTCTGTTTTTTTTTTATTATCAAAGTCTAATTTTACGATCACACAATGGCGACTACAAAATAATCTATTGTGACTACAAAATATTTAAGTTAAAGGCTGAAAGTGATTTTAAATTTCTACAGGCGTTTTAGTTGGCTAAAGCTTGGCAGTCCTGGTTTTTCTGCTGGACCCCCAAAAACCACAAGTTAAAATACGATGGTCTGTGACCATCCGTCCTTTATTTAAAAGGACAGTCCTTTATTTTTAACCCCTGTCCTATATTATTTTCTTTTTAATAAAGGACGAATTTTGTCCTTTATTTTTGAAACTGTCCTTTAAAACACCGACTAAAAATTGTTTGCATTTAGTTAATAGTTAAAAATATTACGTATAATGTGCATACATTACTTGAAATTGTGTTTAACCCTCAGTGCTTCAGAGTGTGGATACCTTAAATTTCAATTTGTACCTAACGGGTTCTAGTGCACCAACTGAAGAGTATTTTCAATCAGGAATAACGCTTGGAGGGGAGCAGTGACAAATCACAAATGAATGTATACGCTGTTAAACCTATTCTTATTACTAAATGTAGTTTCGGAAAACCCTACTAAGAATTTAGGGGTTTTCGTAAAATGAAGAAGAAAATGAAGATGTTTTTAAATCTATCCACCCTTCTAAAAATTACGAAAAGTCAGTCTGGCTTTACTTTTACACTCTTTATTCAATGAAGAAAGACAGTTTATTATTTTTTTTTTTTCTGTAGACCGAAATGATAATGTTAATGTTTTGGCAAATCGAACATAAAGAGCAATACCGATAACAAAAGATATTGATTTTTTCTAAAAAAAAAAAAAAGCTGCTGTCAACAAATCAGTCACTTCAAGTTATTAAAATTATAAATATGGAACGAAAAAGTTATTATAACTAGAGATGTAACGGATAGGATATTCGGCGAATACCGGATAGGTAAAATGAAATATAAAAACAAGAAGTCGATTGAAAAAGTTTTTTCTTTTATTAACAGTTCTTAAATAAGTAACAAAATTTGTATTTGTATAATTATTAATTAAAGGCAGATTATGGTGAATAAAAATAAGTTTTTCTGCATTAACCGGTAAAAGACGGTTGCGTTTATTTCCATATATTAAGCCAGCTTCAGAAAACAGTCTCTCGCTGTAAAGCTGCTACTTAGTGATGAAAGATAGACCTTCGCGAATTTTGCATCGCTATGAATGTATTCTGCTCTCGACAGTATATTCGGCCGCCGGATATTCGGCTATCCGGCCAAAGTGTATGCCGAATATCCAGTATCTGGTATTTTGAAAAATCACTATCCGTTACACCTCTAAATAACAAAGAAGAAGGAAGTGGTTGCATACCTCTATATTGAGTCAGCAATATTTTTAATATATCTGAACTAGCACTTAAATTCATAACAATAATACTGCTAAAAAAAATTAATTCTTTAGGTTCAACCATTTCTGATTTTTAAACAGAAAAAAGATCAGTAATTAATTTTGAAACTAGCTTTCATTTGAAATATTTAAGTTTCATTGGTAACGCAAAATCGGATTTCGAAATTTTTTTCCAGAAATGTTAAATTTAGGTGCGGTGTAAATGTACTTTGTTCTTCGATTTGGCAGCAGAAATTTGAAATCTCAGCTCAACATCTGAAAAGCCAAAAATTAAAACGAAATTACCGTTTTTTAACAAATGAATAATAAATACAAAAATATTGGAAGCAAAATAATTATTGTCCTTTATTTTTTTCCGGCGAATATGGTCACCGTATGTATAGGTCCTTATTCTACAACTCAATATTTTACTCCTTAAGCAAGAGTCATTGAACCTCTGATATATAAATTGACTTTTTTTTTCTAGTTTTACCAATAAATATTTCTTTAATTTTACTTTAAATATTTATATTTACAAATTTTTCAATTTTGCTTTCGTAAATTAGGGCCGAGACTAGAATTTGTTAGGCCTTCTTGCTAAATGTCTTTTGTTTTAAATTTTGACTATCTGGACATGACCCTGCCTTTCAAGTTTTTGATGTAAAGGGTTTTCCAATAAGAAGTGTTATTTTGGTATTCAAAGAAAAATGCCATTTTTTGAGATAAATGATCAGATATTTATTTCATAATAAAGAGTAAGGTATGCCGTTAATAATGAAAAACAACGTCAGCCAAATGGCCACCACGAGCACGCATACAGGACCATATCCTTTCACAATAGCACCTCTTATTGAAAAACCCTTTAATTATTAAAACGTTCCAGAGATTTACAAAAAAAAAAAAAAAAAAAACGCATATACGAAAATACGTATTCGACTTTTTAGTTCCGCAGCAAAATAAGAGAAAGAGGGTTCTGATAGTTTCTGCTAATCGATATTCACTCTCCCAATATAATACAAATGATGGAGTTCTCTATGTTCCTATACAAATTTCGCTTATAAATATAAACGAACCGTCTATTGAACTGCTAAAGTTATCAAAAATACTAGAAACGATAACAATTTCCATGTTTGGAGTTCTGAAATGTGCTCAACAAAATATTTTTGGGATCATGTCTTCGAAAATGAACGTCCAAAAAGTTTGACACGAATCCAAATTGCCCGTTCTGATAATTTCTGACTATTGTTTTGGGAAATAAAACCTCTTCAAAAAATGCTTCTAGAACGAAATTCAGGGAAAGTTGCTGCCAACAATTTCAAAATCCGAAAAATGTAAACTATTATTTTTATAAATCATTTATGAGTACAGTTTGGGCTACTGAAAAATATTTGACGAACTCTACAAACAGGTCTATAGAAACAAATTAAATAAACACAAAAGCAAAGAGTTTAGAGGCAAAAAAAAAAGCATTCAATTAAAATAAATGAAATGAAAATATTTTGTTTAGAAAATTTAAGTTTAAATAAATCTTAATTGAAATTCCAACGAATTATTTTGATATTTTTATAATGTCTTAAGGATTCCATATAACTTTTGTTACGACGGATCTGGCAGCGTGGAAGTAGCAGAATGACAAGCAGGTAAGCGTGTGCCACGAGTTTTCGACAGACCTTTGGCAGAATTTTGTATTTGAGAATAAGTATTGGATAAACTTGTTATTATTTCAGGATTCTTTTTAACAATATAAAATTGAATTGTGGTACACGTACATTTCATTCAAATATGACTCTTTTGTAAATGGGGCTGTTCAGCACACAAGGAAAATCCAAGTGCCTTCCCAAATAGGATACGGACAAAATTTAAACCAAACACGACTGAACGGTTTTTAAACATCTTGTACCACAAGTTCTTGAACTTAACATTCAGGTACTCAAATGTACAGCTATTCGAATCAAGCAAAAATACAAACCGCTCAACTTTGCAAAGACAAGTTCACCATAAAGTAAAAATTTATTTCGTACTATTTTTAACCTGATGGGCGATGGGGCTCACCACGGTTTGTTCATAAATTTTCAAACTCGGCATAAATTATGCGTGGCTTTCATTTGTCTCCAAAATATGGTTATTCCTACAAACGAAAGGTTGTGATAAACTATAGGTATATATATGCGGACCGCTCCATGACGGCAAACACATCATTGCTTTCACCAACCCAATTTTGAGAAAAATTCGTAGCAATTTACATTACCGCTCACATCTCCATCTAATGAAGTACTCCCACACAAAGCCTCAGCCCAATCGGTTCCACTGTAGAAAGGACAACTTTTAACATTCCAATTGGAGAACAATTTTCGGATTTTGTTTACAAAAACATTTTATTTCTGTTTGAAATCTCTGCGCAGGATGGCCCGAAACAAAAGACAAACCAAATGAACCAAACATCACAGAGCTATAGCTTAATGTCACCGCATAGAAGGTCCAACCGAGAACACCTCATCCGAAGCCACAAAAAAATTGTGAAATATCCATCGCTAGTGCTAAATTAAACACTCAAATAGAATGTTTTTGTATCCTTTGCGGTTGGCAATGAATGTTTTTCGGCACCCGACCCTCCAGTGTCACCGGAAGAAAGGTTGCCACCACCCGTTTCGGGGTGGTTTATTATTTTTCGAAAAAGTACTCTCAGTCCACTTCTTAGGCAGCCGAGCACTCCTGTGGCAACTAGCAACTGGGGCTCCAAAATGGAACGCATACGGCCGATTCCGACTGGATATATATTTACAAGTATTTGGTTTTGTTAAATATTTTCCCGACGAAATTGTTTTCTCTGCCAGCAGTGGTGGTTGGTTGGGGGCGGATGGTTTGAGGTTCCTTTTGGCCCGGACTGGCTAAACAAATAAACAACTCGGCAGTCATTTCGTTTGGCATTAAGATGTCCGTCGAGGGCGCACTAGCTCTCTTTAAGATACTTGACTGCTTTAAAATTGTTTGCAGTCGCACAGATAGATACAGCGATAACGATATACCACCATGGATTGTTGGCGAATCTCTGCTGAAGGAACTTCAAGTTACACCGGCACACCGCTTAACAATTTGTTAATCCATCGGTCGCGTGGCACAAATATTTAGTTAAACGTCAAAGAAGTTGCGAAGGCTTATTGCCATCCAGGGGTTAACTGTAGCTCACACTTTTATTTGGAGGCCACGTGACCGTTTGTTTGACTAGCACACGCCTACGATCCCTTTAATGTTTAATTTACCAGAAAATAGCCGCGAGACTGTCAACAGTAAACATCGAATATCATATCGATTAGAATCTCAGCGTTTAGGGCGCACATCGACATATTGTCTATCGATTTTTCAATTGTTGCTTGGAAGCCATTCTTCTCAATGTTTCAAATATACAAATGAGTGCAACCGAATCGGAAACTAAAATTGCTCCTTCCTCACCACAAGCACCCAGCTATACGGGATTCCGAAACTTTTCGAAGACTTCAAGTGAGCTTCAGACATTCGTGCGTTGGGATCGGAACTTGTTGGCTTGTTAGTCGAATGGAGATTTCCTTTCCGCATATATGCGTATGCAAAACTTTTTTTTTTCGCTTGTTGCGAGAACTCTGTTTAGTAGTGGTACATGTGTGCGTACATATTGTGCTGGCTGGTTAATAACTGTATTCAGAGGAGCCGCAGAACGAGTGCGCCTTGAGAAAAGTTTTCCTGCCACAAGACAGTACACAAAGGAAACTTCCCCATCCATGTCGTCAAAGGAAAGCCGACTTTCATGTGTGTGCGAACTTAAAGTTTGTATCCTTTCGCTTCCTGCCTTTGGTTTCTTAAGCAGACTTCAAGTTTTATGGCTTTTTGTTTTGTTTACTTAAACAATTCTCCTTTGGTATGCTAAAGGATGCTCTGGTTGGAAACCAGAAGAGCAGTTTCCTAATCGTCAATACTTATCCCAAGCTTCTAGAGGTTGTTTCCTTAAAATAGGCAGAGGCGACAGAGATTACCGAGGATGGCTGGGTGGTGTTCGATGGGAAGGGGACAAAAATTCTAACTCACTTCTTACGTTCTCAAGTGTTCCAAGCTCAGTTTCTCAAGCATCTTACATAAATATTTAATGGCGTGGAATACTTGAAAGGCTTGCGATGCATACGGGCAACGAAACTCCAATTCATTTCTGTCTGTCATCTTGTTTTGTCCTATAAATGAAAGCACGGTAACCTCAATATTAATGGTACCTAGGTACTTGCCATATAAAATGTTCATACCAGTTTCATTTGTTTTCGAAAACGGGTCTAACGATTTCAACCAAAATTGACATTTGAGCTTACGTAGCTGTGGTTAATATAACTACATACGCAGTTTTTCGCTAAAAAATCGAATACCTAACGGTAGTCAAATTTCGACAAATCTCGAAAACGGACCGTACGATTGTAACAAAAATTAATTTCTAAGGTAATATGGTCATTTCTAATTTAATAAAAAAATCCGTTTGTTTTTTATATATAAATGGTGGTTAAGTTTTAAGGGCTGATGTTGATTTTGAATAAAACACAAATTATTTAGGAAATTATTACCATTTCTTTTTATTTTGATACTATTGGTATGGTTCAATTATGCTTGGAACAAAATATCGGTGAAATGGGCGCGGCGACCTCGGGGTAACACACCTCCATCCGATGGTCCAAATTTTCGATGACGCTGAGGCATAATTGAGGTTCTATGTCGTTAATGGGCCGAATTATCTCAGCTTTTAGCTCTTGAAATGTTGTTGGCTTGTCGACGTACACCTTTTCTTTCCAATAATCCCAAAGAAAGAAGTCCAACGGTGTCAAATCACATGGTCTTGGCGGCCAATTGACATCGCCACCACGTGAGATTGAACGCGCATTTTCATAATAAGCCTTAATAACTTTAACGCGTTGCTCGATTGTGTATCTTTCCATGGTTCAAATTGAGTTAGTCTGAAATTGAGAAATGTCAAATGAAATGCAGAAAAAAACTTGACGTGTGGTTCACATTCAACAACGGCCCTTAAAATTTATTTACCCTTTATTATCGTACAATGGATTTTTGGAAAAATTAATTTTTTTTTTAATTTCTTTAATTTACCTGAAAACGTCACTAACGATTTTGACCAAAATGCATACTTAGAGTAAGATTGATTTTTTTTTTTTTTTGATTATTGTGTCATAAATTTTCAATTTGAATCACCGAAAAACGATAATCTTAAAAAACTACTCATATCTCGAAAATCTAGTGGTTTCTTTCTAAATCATAGGTTATTTTGACAGCTTTTTACCGCTCGAAATCTTGACAGAAAGTTCGTATCATACCTCCGCAAAACGAAATGAGTCGCTTTACACTTGAACAACGTTTCAAAATATTGAAAACTTATTTCCAAAGTGAATGCTTGGCCCAAACAGTGCCTTTTTTTGAATTTTGGCCGAAATGAAGCACCCACCGTGCCTGCTGCACGCTACGTTAACAAATAAAAATCGGCTCGGAAAACCTTACGTTATTTTGGAGAACCCAGTGCATCCGTAGAGACTGAGAGTGGTGCGGATTGTGGAGTGGTGGCATCATTGGATAATTTTTTTTTTTTTTTTTTTGGAAATGAGGCTAGGAACAACGTTTCGGTCCACGGTGGGCGTTACAGAGCCATGTTAACCGAATTTTGAAGACATGGATTTGGACGACCTCTGGTTCATGCAGGACAGCCATGCCACACAGCCCATGCCACAATTAATCTTTTGCGCACCAAATTCCCAAATCGTGTTATCAGCTGCCTTGGCGATCTCAATTGGCCGCCTCGGAGCTACGATTTGAACCCTTTAGACTTTTTGTTTTTTTGGGAACCATGAACGACCGATATTAGCCAACAATCCGGAAGCGATTCCAGCTCTCAAGGCCAATATCATCCAAGCAATCCGTGAGCTACAGCCCGAAACCATCAACAAGGTCTTGGAAAATTGGAGCAACATAGAATGCGCTCTGCGGATACAGCCTAGGCAGCCACTTGAAGAACGTTGTGTTCCATAATTAATGGGAAAGTTTGCTCTTACTAATACAGCCATAATGCGTGGGAAACATTTTATTTTGTTCATTAATTTGCATTTTTTTTAAAGAATTTTGAAGAAGGCGTATGTATATTTTTCCGGATGGTTGTCATTACCCAGTATAAATTAGTTGAAACAATCCAATCGGTTATTTTTAACAAAATTCGTTGGCTACTTCTAACCAAGTAGATTTTTATTTAAACAAGTTGGTTCGACAAAAATGTTGTACCTACTTTTAGCTTCGCAGAGGAGTCTTTATAATGTTACTGAGCAGCTTTTAACCAAAAATTAGTTGATTTTAGTTCGAATATGAGCTGAGGTCAATACATATTTCACAGTAGGTACATACTCGTACATTGCTATCCTAAAACAAAAAAGGAATAACCTTGCAACTTGAAATGGTCCTTTGTTTGTTTCCACCCCTCCATTTGCCAATTCCAGTGAACCACCTTTCTCTTTGTTTCTATCGAATACGTTCGCATTTATGACTACCGTCGTTGACGTGGAGTGCAAATATTTGCCTGCATCGTATACAAAACAACCCCCAAGAGAATACGAACATCGGCAATGGAAAACGCATACACAACACATACCGAAAAGTGAAATTCCACATTCCAATCCTTGTTTCGAAATAAAACAAGCTTTCCCTCTTTCCATTTTTTTTAAATAACATTTTTTAATAAAAATCGTCGAATGCGAGAACAAAATCCGCAGCAACAATACGAGCGCACCAGTCCAAAGTGGGAAAGTAAATCAAAAGATACAGCACTGTATATATGCCTTAAGCTCTAAAACACCCTCCATATTGTGCCGGCTAAGGCTATATGCATAAGCCACCTGTGGATTGTGTCTGCAGTGCAGCTCATGGAAAATTAAAAAAAAAAAAAAAGTAATAGACCGACGGTAAGGGGTTGTTGATGGCAAAAATGTAATACCAACTATGAAACGGTGATTTCCCAGACTGATATATGAAAATAGAGTCGTCATAAGTAAAAAAACCTTAACCGCCTGCAAACAAAACGGTCACGTGTCAATCACAGTGCTAAAGAGTGAACGAATTTTCGAAAGCCAGGGTGATGTCCCTTTGATTCTCAGCACTTAGCACGGTGTGAGCTTCTGATCTTAATCTGAGAGCGAATGTTGCAAAACATTCGAAACAATTAAGTACGGACACGCGGCACCGTTTTTTGTTGAAAGTTATCCGCGTTTAACTGAGAACTGTCATCGTTTGGTATAAGTAGGTAATTAAAATAGTTGTAAGTCGATGATGTGAAATTGATAGCATTTATTACTGGAGGGGGAACAGGGAAATAAAAGATTTTCTGGCCTAATAAGAGGTTGCATCTTGTACAGAGGTGGGCTTATGGAGGTAGCGTCCACATCATTTAACAGGTTACATCATAGGGCGCGATCAAATATGTTGAAGTTAAAAGCAGCTAGTGTAGCATTTGACTTATTTTTCTACAAGTCTTTTGGTAGTTACTATCTCAATTTTTTTTTCTGAGCATCATAGCGTCATAGTCATTGGTAATGACTCATTTTTTTCCTTGTATGTAATTAGTTTCAGAAGTTTTACAATTTTCTGACAGATATTAATTGGCAGCGTCTTCAGGCCACTACACAATCCATACTGTCTTATCAATCGGTAAAAGTTTATAATCGTAGCCTGCTCCGTGAACGCTTTTGACTTAGATTCCCTAATGGTTGGTGGAAATACTAAATTTGCAACTCCAAAAGTGAAAACAAATCGCTAAGACACCAGAGACCAGACACTGCTCTACAATTTCCCCCTCTCTGAATCACCCCCCAAAGCTGTCATAAATTTGATTGAAATCCACCACCAAATCGAAACTCATTTCGAAAACATTTCAAACACGGCGTGTGCTGGCCCTCTACAAAGTTCTCTATTGATTTTGTAATCTATGATCTAATCGTATGTACGATTTGTAAGGGAGGGAGGGTGCCAGCAGCGCTGTGTTCGAGCTCTTCCTTATGGAATGACTGACTCTCTGTCTGATATTTATTTAGTTGTAGGGGTAAACAATGGGAGCAATGGCAGGCAAACAAAATTGAAAATCGGATAATTGCACTTTAAGCAAATAGCTAGTGACTTCAGATAAGATAAACAAAGAGAAATCTGTCGACGAGGTGAGATGTTCGATGGCAATATTCGTATTCCCGTGGGATGGCTGTTTTTGTTTATCTCAAATTTAGATGAACAAGAAGTTCACAACTGTGATTGTGTGAAAGTTCATGTGATATCTCACATGAAGGGAAAAGGACATTGAAGTTGAGATGAGGATATGTGTTATATGTGTTATATGTACTGTTATACTAATGATGGTGGGAAACAGTTGGTTGGTTTGGATTGAATATTCTAATCAGACTTTCGAATCAGATTCTAAGTGAGAAGATCCGCTTTAGCAGTTTTGTCCAACGTTTTTTTATTGGAGAAATAGCAACGCAGTCTGGGCAGTAATATCAGAATGTTAATTTCAAAATTCCCAAGTCGAGAACTAGAATTTCCCTCAATTTTGGTGGCTTTTTTGAGGCGTTTGGGAAAGTTTTTAAATAATTTTTTCATGCATTTTTTAACGAGTTCCTACTCTAGTTTTTGGACGCGTTTTTTTACTTGATTTTGCTGTGAAAAATTATTGACGCGATTTTCTGCTCAACATTGGTGCGTTTTTTAACGCGCTTTTCTATTAATTTTTTTTTTCGTTTTTCGACACGTTTTCCTACTTGACTTTGACGTATTTTTCGACGCATTTCTTGGACGCATTTTTACATTCGACTTTGACGTATTTTTGATTCTTTCTTCTACTCAATTTTGACGCAGTTTTGGCAGACGTTTTTCTACCCGATTTGTCGCATTTTTTGACAGGTTTTTCTACTCAATTTTATCGCGTTTTGTGATGCGTTTTTCTACTCTATTTTGACCTTTTTTTATGTATTTCTTCTCGATTTTGATGTATTTTTGACATGTTTTTTTTATGTGTTTTTCTACTCAATTCTTTCTCTACTTCTACTTGTTTTTGACGCGTTTTCGACGCATTTTTCTACTCGATTTCGTTTCGTTTTTTAAACGAGTATTCGCTCAAATTTGAGAAGGTTTTGAGACGAATTTTTCGACGCATTGTTCTACTCGACTTTGACGGTTTTTTGAATCCTTTTTTGTATTTGATTTTTGACCCCTTTTCCCGATCAACTTTGACGTATTTTTTTATTCGATTTTGACGCGACTTTGACGTATTTTAGACGCATTTTTTTATTTGATTTTGTTGCGTTTTTTTACAAGTTTTCGACGCGATTTTCCGCTTAACATTGATATATTTTTCGATGCGTTTTTGGACGCAGTTTTCCACTTGACTTCTGAAGCAGTTTTGGGACCCGTTTTCCTGCTCGACTTTGACGCATTTTTTGACACCTTTATCTACTCAATTTAAACGCGCTTTGTAATGCTTTTTTCTACTGGATGTATATGCGTCTTTCTACTCCTTTTTGACATGTTTTTCTGCAGTTTTTCTACTATTGCGACTTTCACGCATTTCAGGTTTTTTTTTATGTATTTTTACTTGATTTTGACGCGACTATTACTCTGTTTTGTTGCGTTTTTTGAAACATCTTTCTACTTTTCGTTTTTTAGTGTTTTTCCACTCGACTTTGACGTTTTTCTGAGTTCATTTTGTATTTGATTTTTGACTCCTTTTCCCGATCGACTTTGACGTATTTTTTTATTCGATTTGGACGCGATTTCTTACTCAATGTTGATGTGTCTTTCCTCCCTTTTTTGATACGTTATTCTGCCAGTTTTTCTACTCGATTTCGGCTCGTTTTTTAAGTGTTTTCCACTTGACTTTGACGCTTTTTAGAAGCGTTTTTGGCTTAATTTTGGGACGAATTTTCCGACGCGTTTTTATACTCGACTATGACGTCTTTTTGAGTCCATTATGTATTTGATTTTCCGCTGATTTTTGGTGTCCATTTCCAATCGATTTTAATGTATTTTTTGACGCGTCTTACTACTAAATTATACGTATAATACGTTTTTGGACGCATTTTCGACGGTCCCATATACGAATTAATTTTTTTTGTCATTGTCAAGTTACTTTATTTTTGGCTCAAAATAAAATTAGATCTGCCTTTGTCTTAAGTTGTGTGTATAAAGCTAAGAGTATTTTTTCTGATTTATTCCAGACACGTGCATAGCTTTTCGGTTTACGTCTTTAAGCTTGTCGACCTTCATCGCAAATATGCGACAGCGACTCCATCCTACTATTTACAAAGTCTAAGTCCTCTGATCATTTTTGAAGCAGACTTTAAGGCACTATCACTATTTCCAAACCAGCCTTGCCGATTCCCTTCAAAGAGAAACAGCTTTAACGAGGAGCCAACCTACGATTCAAAGGATTCCGCGATTTTTCCAACCCAGTCAACAGGCAACCAATATTACGGATTCATCAAAAAGGATTTGTTTCAGATGCGGGGATTTTATGTTGTCTCCTTGCTTTTCTTTTTTTGTGCTCCTTTTTTCATCCCGGCATAAGTGAAAAGGATATTAGCGGGCTGGTTATTTGTTTTGCTGCCTTTGCCAGAACCAAAGAGAGTGTGCTTTCCCGCAAAAGGAAACATTTTGATGATCAACAACAAACATTAAGTGCGCGTACACCAGCGCTGACGGTTTGGGGCTCCAGATGAAACAAAGATAAATGGAAATAATTCGGGAGTGATTTTTATTAAGGACCTACATTCTCCAGAGAAAAAAAAAATCAACATCACAAAGAACATGACTTGAAATTGAATTTACCATTTTTCTTTGTTTATTTTCGTTTATCGTCTCTCTGCCTCCTCGCAATTTTCCAATTTCAACTTTTAACTAAAAAAAATAAATAAAGAACCAACATCCCAAAGAAATATCCTCGACAAATGTGTTCCCATTTTCGAGCTGTTATTGTTGTTGCTTTTTTTAATTTGTATTCTCTTAATGTTAAATGTACAACATAAAGAAACATCACAAAAAAAAAAGGAGGAAAACAAAATGGCTTTCCTTTATTTTGTTTAATTGAATTCATCACGATTTGGAACGAATCAGGAGCAAAAACAAAAAATCATGGTAAGCACCATACACAAAGGGATCAAGGATATATATTTTTTTCCTGCTGTTCCTTCACAAACCTCCCATACCCCATTGAACCGAATGTTATCCCCTGATAAATATTTCTAAACTTTTTCACTTTTAGGATCGAATGATGGTCCATTTTCCACACATTCAGCGCACAGGATTTTAATTAAAACGAAGAAAGAACGGAGCCTACACGCGTTGGAGAAAAAAATATAAATAAAATCCAGATAGTGGGTGGGTGCGGTATTTCTCCTCGCCTTCTGTTTGGCATAACGAATTTCCAATTGGTGTCCTGGACACTTCTTAGCAAACAAATGAATTTGCTTCCCTTCGTCTTGAAATGCTATCGCCGCCTTGCCGGAGTAGTGAATTTATGCGAATCTGGATAAGTGTCACTGGTGCGAACTATATACCTATACATACCCGTAGACATTTACGAACTTTGACCAAAAGGGAAATTGTCAAAGCAATCGTCTCATTTGGGAATGGAAAGGCGTATAATGAGTTATTTGCTTAGAGGAGGCGGGCTACCCCACTCCATGGCTGCAGGCTAGTGAAATTTAGTATTTTATTAACCCAGGCGAAAGGGACTACAAATTTGGCTCGTGTAAAAGCGGCCATTGCAATTTGTTGTGTTATTGAGGTCGTTTGTCGAAAATGGGCAGTTCATCAAGCAGCCCGAAGGTTATTGATGGGTAAACTCTTGGCGATGTCGGGTGTGCTTAACCTTAAGTGTGGTCCGTTACATCTTATTCGGACGGGTTATTCGGAAAATCTTCAACTATGGAGTGGTGCATATTTTCCTTAAGAACATGACCCAAAAATGCTCGGTTGGGATTAATTAATTTTGCCAAAGGCTCCGGGGGGTGCATATATCCTACGTGAAGGAGACAATTTAATTAAAAGGCTGGAGGGGAATTGCGTGCGTAAACATATTACAGCTTGGCAGGGCAGACGCATTTTTATTTTGTCCGAAAGAAATATGAGCTATGGACTGGGAAACTATGACTTACTAAGAATCGTGTATAACATTAGCTTTCGATTGATTTAAGGTTAGAAAAGCTTGTTTTGCATGAAAACTTTAACCACAAGTTCGTATATAGCCTGGGAAAGCGGGAACACATTTTGGGATCTTTGACTTTTTAAAGACTTTTTCAATACTGTGTCAATGAGAGGGATTCCTTCATTTTCTGGCAGATAGAAATATAAATTATTTTCTGCTATAAATACTGACTTCATAAAAAAATCGACAAAACTTTGTATACCAAAGCAAACGTCAACCTCTCTGTTGTATTAAAAAAATCGTGGCCTGTACTGCTCATCGGTCATCGGACAATTGGCGCACGTGAGATCTATAGTTGCTTGGATATTTGACGGCGTTCATATTCGAAATGAAGGTTCACCTATCGAAAGAGGAAAACAATATATTATGGGTCCAAGACGAATTTATACACCCCAATCGAACCTCGTTAAAAAGGGCACATGATCTTTTTGTGGGCCAGAGGAGGTCATCCCCTCTTTCTGACGAAAATAGCGCTCGTTGCTATCGAAAAGCTAGGACCAAGCTGTCAGGGAAACAGGTCGTTCACGGAAATAATTCTGGGAACCCTGTTAAAAAGCTCTTAACCTTAATCACAGTTTTCACTCTTCAAATGTCTATAATAGTTGCCCAAAAATTGCTCTAAAACCGACCGGCAATTGCTTCACAAAACTGTGAACATCTCATATCTGAATCAAACTAAAAGCGCCATTTTAATCGCTTCAAAACGATAGGTTAATGACCCTGAAATAGGCCAGAAAATCGCACAGCAATCGCCCCAAAATCACTCCGATATTACTCCAATATAATTGCTCTAAAATCGCCCTCTACTCGTGCTTTCTTCTCTCCATTTAAACGACGAGGTTGTGATCAGAATTATAGGGATCATAACCCACTAAAAAAAAATTGTTTGCGCAACAGGTCCGGAAGGACCCTAGGCCGTGCTTCTCACAACCATTCGTTTTGTGTGAGTTTTTCATTTTTGGAACGAATGGAAGGGATCTACAATTTTATGCCGACTCCAAACGGCTAATTGAGAAGCTCTTTCAAGACAGTCATACTCTCGGATGTTTATCAGACGTTCGCGAGAGGTGGCGCAGCGGAAAAAACCCTAAGTTGGAATTTGGGTTTTTGCGGGATTCGATCATAACCCACTACTCGTGCTTTAATATATCGTTTAAAGAAACCTCTCCCTCGACTTAGAATCATACTCAGCTAACTGTCTGGTTGTGCACTTTAGTCAGATGACGGACCATTCCGCGTAGGATATATGAAAATAAAAGTTCACTGGTCGAAGAAAAGAACCCTGAGGTACTCCTCTAGCTCGCAAAATTCCAACATGCTTCGTATTTTGCCAGCAGCTGTCGAGAGTCGATATGGCGAAACAGTAGACATCGCAGGAAATTAATCAACTGATTGAGAATTGTTTAAACAATTTTTGCTTTTAGTTCGCCTTTTAATATGATATACATATCAACTGACTTAACAGATGCCAGAAATCTAAGTGTTACCAATACACGCTCATGTACTGGTATGGCTTTCCTTTAATTTGGTATCCAAAATAGTAGGCCCAACAGATTGAATTGTATATTCTATTTCAGTTGTTGACAAACGTCAAAAATCCCTGAGCATCTTCAATTTGAAGCTCTCTTGTAAGAGTAGACCCTGCACCGAGTTGACAACGACGATCTAGCCATGGTTAAATCCAGCATTTCTTTTTTGCTTTATTTTTTTTTTTTTTGATGTGTAAACATCTAAGCGCGCGTTATTGGAATCTGATGGCGGGGACGGAAATGCGTCACTGTGTTTTATCATTGCATACATTTTTTGGAATCTGGTGGAGTAATTCCACACATTTAACTTGCGGGGACAGGGAATGCGTCACTGTGTTTTATCATTGCATACATTTTATCATTGCATACGTTTTTATCATTGCATACATTTATGAGCTGGGGCATATTAATTTCAGCCTTTTGTTGATGTGAAATAAAATTTCTCCATTTCGTCCTTGCACCGTACTCAGAAGAAATTTCAAGAATTCTGCAGGGAGATTATCACCTTTTACCAATGATCATAAGCGGAGACTTCAATATCAATTTGGCAACTCCAGAAGCTCAACCATTTATTGATTTTATGCAAGATAATCTTCAAATGAACTCCAACCGGAAAATTTCAACAACACGATATGGATCAACCATCGATGCTGTCTTCCAGCGTAATCTAGATAGATTACAGTCTCGAATGTACATATCTTACTTCAGCTACCGCAATCCAATTGTATCTATTCTACCGAAACTAGCACAGAATAAATTATTGTTATTTCATAATATGTCAAGAAACGGTGTTTACACATACACATATTTCGGGACTGTGGGATACAGTTGCACCAATTTTTTTTTTAAGAACAGTTCTAGTATAATTATGATTAATACAGCGGTAACCTTTTGGTTGTAAGAATGCATTTAAACTGGTAACCAGCAGACGAAATCTATCAAGTGGACACTGGACACGGTTATGAGAGTACTCTCAGGGAATCTACTCTCAAAATGTTATCAAAGAACTGGCGAGATTGAAATCTCGAAATTATCACTCTCAAATGGACAGCCACCCAAGAGTTACTCCCGAGAGATTACTAGCGAAAGTACTCTCAAATGGACAGCCGACTTAAGACTGTAATAAAAATTCATATTCGTCCCTCCTCCGTCCACAGAACATTGAACTCTCAGTCCCAATGCCCATATACAACGATACGTCGCAGTTCCCACAGATCGTACAGCGCTGTCCACTGTCCAGACCAATATTCGTGTCATAAACACTGCCAACGGAACACTCTCCCTCCAGATGTCTTGCTAAATGTTTATTTATTCAAAAACTCTTTATTGCCATGACCGAAGGAAGTTTCCTCTGTTCCGTCTTCATCTTCATCATCGTCAACATCGATTTGTCACAAATGTTTACACATTGCAGAAAAAAGAAAGAAACTCAGTCCCTTCGATGATGATCACTTAATGGTCGCAGGATAAACAAAAATAGATATCCCACCGGACTGCGGCAGACAACGAGGCAACCCTTCTGCTCCATATATGATCAGTTGCGCTGCATACTTCAACTTCAACGATGTGACTTACATTTCGAACAACAACAAGAACCCCTTGCCGACGTATCCGTAGTTGCAGCTCGCGCTCAAGTAGGCCAATTTATGACTCTCATCGCCGAGCCAGGAGTTATCAGACATCTGCGAAATTAGTTTGTGATTGTAAATCCTTTATCACGACCAGAAGTGGTTCATTCTGAGCCGCACCGAAGGATGCCATTAAATTAGCTCTCTTTGCGCACCCCGTGGGCCCAATGTTTACCCACTTGAGTGTCAACAAGGATGCCTGCAGCAACTCCTTTCCTTTGCAATCTTCTGAACCAGATGTTCATGCGGTGTGGATGGATGTCTTGCAAGAAGCCCAAGAAACCTCACTTGAGCGCGGGTGTGTCTTTTCTGATTGCAAGGAGATAGCGACACCTCTCGGCTCAGATAGTTTCACTTTCTGTTTCACTCATCGATAGTCCACAGGTACTCAAGGATTTGAGAACTCATTGCATTCGCATGGACGGAAGACGGATCCCGCTGTGATGATGAAATGTTGTGATTCTCTTTTATTAATCCGACTCCGAGGTGGTTGCGCTACCGCACTCAGACAGCCCAGAGAGACCGCATGAGGTGATTCTGTGCGGCCTGCCGATAGTTTGTCATATTCACGCATCGCTGCCAGTGGATAAAAGAGTTGCAGATACTTCGACAAATGCGGTGGATTGTTGATACATATACATAGGGGAGGACAATGAAATGAAATCTAAAGTGGATATTTATTCGAATCACGCTTTGATGAGAACTCAAGTGAATATGGCATTCGAGTTTGGTTCATGTTTTGTATGCGCATCTCTGTAAATTTTTCGGGGTGCATAAGAGTACGATTGCGGTTTGTTGCGTAATTGAGATGTCATTAGAAAGTTATCCAGATGTGAGGGTAAGCAATAATTAAATAGATCTGTAGCGTATCACTGGAATATAACTCATTCGGAGAGGTATAAGCTGCGTCAACTCATTTATGTAATTTTATTTAAATTGGATCTGTTTGGTTTATTCAATTAGAGAGAGTTCAATACCAACATGGAGTCAACCTTAGGTAGGTACTATTTCGCGGCGCACAGAATTTTGAAATTTGACGGCGAAAACACCACAATGAAATGTTGTTCCGAGTTCGCTAAAAAATATTAGGTCCATTCGCGTACTCTCCCAAGCCGAGTACTTAAAATCTGTCAAACTAAAAAAGTTGGGCACAACTCGCTCAAAGAGTTGCAAACATACCTATACTCCAAAGTACGTGAATAGACTTGGTGAAACTTACTTCTTTGAAATCTAAACCATATAATAAACAAATACATATATTATAACTTACCTTTTTGCAACAAATGAAACGTTCTGGAAGACCATCCGTACACAACCGAACTTTCTTTATTTTCACAAATTTTATTGTTTTATACGAATATTGAATTTTTTGTTTCTTGTCAACTTTGTGCATTTGACATATATTTATCAGTACTTTCCGGTTGAAATTCTCTTAGCTGTTTCGAGCCAAGAGAGAAACTTCTTGTTACTCGTTGCAGTGATGCCAGACTTTAGAAGCAGGTTATCCCACGGTTATACCCAAAAAATCCCTTTTATCCCTCGCCAAAATTTCAAAAATCCCAAATTTATCCCACGAAATATAAAATTAAAATAAGGATCTATTTCATTAAATTTACAGCCAGATTCTGCCATTAGGAGCCCTCACAAGTCACAAGACCTCGTGAGGTTGATTTCTTGTGAGGTTTATTGTGATTCGCGAATACGCGAAATATTTATTAACACAGAAATGTTTTAGAACTGAAGAAAAATAATTATTTCCGACATTTGTCACAAATCAATTGCCCCAACAAATATCTATATTTCCCGAAATGATTATAAATATAGCAAGAAATGGAATTTCCGGTGATTAAGTATGTTGAAATAGGGTACCAGTGTCATCCAATACAAATATTGTCACTTATGAGCCGTTATAACTGGTTTTCAAATTTGTGACCTGCTCCATAGGATATCACAGTTTCGATTGTTTTTGTGAGCCTCGCAAGTTGAGAGTGTGCTGACAGAATACGAAAGCCTCATGAATTAATTTCACCTCACCTTGTGAGGGTTTTGTGACTTGTGACGTATCAGTGAGGCTTACCAGAATCGGGCTTTTAGTCTTTTTTCTTATTACCAAATACAAGTTACATTATACATTACCTAACTATGCAAGCTAACAAAATAAAAAACCTCTTAAGATACGTTTTCAATGATTTTTTTTTACATAAACATGATAATATTTAATTTAATCTTAGGTTGACTAATTTTTGTATTCTTAATGAAACTAGCAAATTATTAACAAAAATTGACCAAAAAGTAAAATCCCTTTTTTTGTACTATGAGGTTTGAAAAATCCCTTTAACCCTTTTAGCTTATTTGAAGTGCGAAAATCCCACAAAAAGGGATAAATCCCCCGATCTGGCATCACTGACTCGTTGTCGTTATTTTGTTAATTTTCTCTTTTTCAGTCATTTTTGATGAGAACTTTGTGCGATTGGGTTGGATTTAAACCGCGTACGCGAATGAACAATTGAACATAATATTATGAATATGCCCACAAGTGCATTTCAGTTTCAATTCAGTGAAAAACTGTTACCTTCGTTTACTGAACGCGGTCATTAGCACTTTGAACTGGACTAAATTTGATTTGCCGTCAGATGTTGCAAAGCATCATGCCAATAGTCACATATATGTCAAGAAAAATACTACAATAATTAAGCCAGTTTAGGATTGATAAAAGAGAAATATTTGTAGTTTTATGAAAGTACGTTAACTAGATTTGTTCTGACTATAGGTGTACGACGGCATAAACTTGACTTGTCAACTGGATTTCAACTTGATTGTTAACTAGCGCAGTGTTCCCAGCTTTCAAGTTGTTTAATATAAGCTCAAAGAACAGGAGCACTTTTTTTAGTTCTTGCGTCACGTTACTTTTATTAAGGCCACCTTTTAGGTGCACGTATATAGTACACATTTTTCAATGTCAAAGCGCCTTGGCGTCTATTTTTTAGGGCGGTCATAAGTAATGCCAAAGGATTATGTTACCAATAAAAAGGTACACAACTCATTAAAGATGTTAAGTACTAAAGTGCAATGTGTCCCTGCCTTACCTGTCAAATCCTAACTCGGAACGGCGCCTAGATGAAATTGGAAATATCAATTGAGTATTCAAGCAGAAGTTTCTTGACTAGACTAGTTCTTGTCCCTAGCGATAATGCATTTGAACACATAAGCCAAGTTAAGTCAAACTTCGTTCCCTTATGCAAAAGTTGGGCAAAAGAGAGCCAAAAAGAGAGAACAAAACAAAACATTTCCCCTCGTTAAGAAACCTGCAAATGTTAGTCCCAGGAACTTCTTTGGGCTAGTTGATTATTGCAGACAGATGGTTGTCAAATCGTTCAAATGCGAATTCGTAACTGACTTTTTAATTGATTTCATTTATGTTTTGTGCTTATATAGCATTAAAATAGATATAAGCAGCAAAATAATTGAAATTTTAAATTTCTCCAATAATAGCAATGAAAATGTTGGTCTTAAATATGAATTTGTGCTATGTTTTAATTTTTGGCTGAACGCGTTCCTTTTCTTTTTGGTTACATATACATATTTCATTTCAGAGAAATGTGACATGTTGCCATTATTTACCAATATTGAACCAGAAGGTAAGGGAACCTTTTGATTGGCTTACCCATCCATCAATATAAATTGAAGAATTAGTCATGAGATTAATTTTAACCAACTAAAGAGCGACAAATGATGTAAGACTGCTGTCAGACTTATTAAATTAGAAATCCGAACGTCCCCAATGTAATAGCGATTAAAGAATACTTGCGTTTTTTTGACAGCTAGAAGTCTATGGCATTCGTCATATTACATTCCATAGATATACTAGTACCTCCAGGAAATTACAATCTGAAAATTTTTACCAGAACTCTAGCCAATGGCGCTTGTAGGAAAATTTCTCATTTTAGAGCAAAATTACGTACTAGATTCATAAAAAAGCGAGAAAACTTAGTGTCCATAAAATTAAATTTTAAGAATGGGTTAGTAGAGAACATTATATTCGTATATTTATGAAAAAATAAACTTAAAATGGTATAGACTCAAAATTTTAGTGCCGAAATCGAACAGCTGAACTGAGAAGCTTCATTAGGATAGTCATGCTTATTTTGACATTCGAACGAATAGCCAATTCTAACGAATGTCTCTATTCGTTCGAATGAACTTTGTGTATTTTGATAGACATTCGTTCGAATGTCAAAATAAGCATGAGCATTCCATTCGTAGCTATGTGTCAGCTATCAAATATTCGGTTAAGGTGGCGCAATGAAAAATACTTAAAATGTAGGTCCTACTTATTTTGTGTTTTTTTGGGGTTGAACCCGAAACATGTCGGTCTGGGAGACTGTTCGCATATGCTTTCTGTTGAGAGTCGGACTTAGTTAAATAGATTTGGTCCCGTTTGTTGATATAACTCATGGCGATTAAAAATCAGGTGAAAATTTATGTGACAGCTTATGACATAGACAAAGTAGCCCATAAGGTATTTAAGTAGGACTTAATTCGCTGTGAATAGTATCAGCAAACGGGCATTAGGAACGTTGATACCACTTTATATTCTTTGCAAAAAAGAAAGAAAGAGGAAATATTTAGTACTAAAAGAGGTGACAGTTAGGGAAAAGTGTCAAACAATGGTTGGTTAACCATCAATTCTTCGGCAAATTCACTTTAATAAACTATTTCGTCCGTAGTAATAAGCAAAGATAGCTTTTATGTACCTACTTACGGTGTAAATTGCGGGTTTTTAAATAAAACACGTGGTGTTCCTATTAGTTAACAGTTTATTTAATTCTCCTGTTTTTATGCGACCTTTCAAGGCAAAACTCTCTTACCAAGAGTGTTCGTTTTCCTTTAAGGTTACGTTTATAATGGACATCAAAGTGCGGGGTGTGTTCAATACATAGGTGTAGCCCACAAAAATCTGATGTTCCTGTTGATGTTTAACCAGTTGATAACTTTTACGCAGTTTTTGTTAATACGGGCTCAAACTTCGTTAAATCGGTCTCCTTTCTGTCTTGGAATCTGGGTTTTTTGACGTATCTTTCTAAACTACAAGCCATAGCGAAAAGCAGATACGATTAAAAAATTAAGCGCGGCCTTTCTTGAAAGTGTTCCCTTTAAAGAGCACTAATCCCACTTGTGTTTCTAGTTAATACCTAGGTAGGTACCTACCTACAATAAATACATACCTTCCTCCTTTGTATGCTTTCTAAAACAGATAACATTTTAGTTTAACCTTAAAGACTGTCTTACCATCAACGACGTTAAAATGTATGACCCCACTTTTCGAATCCGAACAACTAACCCTGTGCTCATATAAATACACCTATGTATATCCATGTACAAAATACCGTTGTAAACATGATATTGAAAACAAAGTACAGAACCCTTACGCCAAAGAAACTTTCAGAAAGTTACATAAACAAGGGAAGAAGACCAACAACAACAAACCTCTTTTTTGGCAGACTTCTTTAGAAAGAGTTTGGACAAAGAAAACATTCTTCCTGCGATTCCTCTTCTTTCGCCATTCTTATGACAAACAAGGACACCATTTTTTCAGCCTTAGTTCGTCCTTCTAATTTCGTTTACTTAAAAGAAAAAAGAAAAAAAAAACAACAAAACAAAATAACCGAACCAGGAAAGAAATATTCCCAAGGGAAAATTTCCCTCTCAAATAACAGAACATGCGCCTTCATGACCAAATCACTCACACATATCAAACTCAAAATGGTGTCATTCATATGCAAGCGAGCAGGAGAAACGTTCATCCAATCAGCTGACAGCAGAAGGAGTGGCCACCACCAAATCCCTTTGTCTCGCTTTAGTAATTGTTTCCACACCGAGGGAGGACATTTCCCAGGACAATAATCACTCAGAACTTGCGCAAAGGCGCCACTCGGCCAGTAATAGCGAAATAGAGAGTTATTGTCAAAGGAAAACCAAAAGCCAAACAGCGATGAGGGTCAATTTCGCTGAATGTGTACCAATCTCGCTCTCTCTCTCTGTCAAACAATCATCGCCGCCGCCGCCGGCGATACAAGGGAGACTTTTCTGGGTGCGTTGCGCAGCATTAGAAGGGATAATTGAGCGCTCACATGATGATTGCCAGCGAAAAAGGGGTGGACGGTTGGCGGATTGTGTTTATTTTTATCTCGTGCCAAATGATTCTCCTTAGTGGCGGTGCCGTCGTCGTTTCTATCTCGATCACATGCAAGTTGACACTGACGGTTGGCGGACGTACTACCCACATAGTTCGTGTGTTCACGGTAATGACAGTTCGCGACAAATTCAGAGTGAAACGTTCTTCTACTCGTGCGTCGTAGTGAATTAGAAACAAAAAAGAAATAGCTTCGTTTTTTTTTACCACGTGTGTCCACAACAAAATCAAAAAGCTATCAAATTCATTTTGTTGGCAGAAATTGTTTTCCAATAAGAAACAGGTGCGCCGGGTGTGTTCACGGCGCGTGTGTGATTTGTGTGTCAAGCGGTTTAAGTGAATAATTTCGAAAAAAAAATACATAATAAATAAAAAAAAATGCTGGAATTCTATCCGATGCCGACAAATTTAAGCTCCAGCGTAGGTGGTGGGCTTTCCGCTACCGGAGGTGTAAGCATTGGCAGTGGTCTTATGATGCATCACCATCACCACCATCATGTGGCTAATCGTTTTTTGGACGGAAACACAAACAAAACGTCGGACTGCAATGGACGAACAGGTAAACATGGGGGACGAGCAGTGAAACTTTCATGGGGAAGGGTTGGCGTTTAGTGTTGTGTTTTTTTTAAGTGATTGGGGACGGTTATAATCGGGATGGTTGTGATGAAATTAACTTTCAAATTCAGGAGCTCCATTTATGCTTCTTTGGGAATGAGGGATATTTATACAGTGCCTACCTAAATTTGCATTCTTTATCGGACTTACTTAGAATTCATTTTTTTTAAACGTTATATTATCCAAATAGTGTCGTTATTGATTACAAAAAAAGTTTTTTTTACGTCCTTCTTCAGTTCATAGCTTGAAGTCACAATGCCGAAAGTGTTAATACGCAAAATGAGGCGGGTATTGTGATCCACAATGAACTTAAATGGCGAAGGAGCTTTAAATAGTAAGGCCGCCTTATATTCTTCGAAGGACTTCCACTGCATAAAGAATGAGAGAGCTCATATTTTGTGGCAGAGTCATAACATTGGTTATAGAGGTGTCAACTTAGAAGTTGGCTTATTACCTATACATATTGACTTCTTTGGAAACGTAAATATTTTGGAGACTTAATAGTTCTGTCTGTCTACTGTCGAGGAAGTCATTTATGTAAAAAAAAAAAGGAAAATTTAGGTATAGATTCGAGAGATATTCATATCAGAATACCATTTTCGGCTCTTTTCGTCTCTCAAACCTTGGTCTAGCTTCTCACAACCATTCGTTTTGTGTGAGTTTTTCAAGTTTGATACGAATGGAAGGGATCTACAATTTTATGCCGATTCCAACCGGCCAATTAAGAAGCTATTTCAAGACAGTTATACTCTCAGAGGTGGCGCAGTGGAAAAAACCCTAAGTTGGAATTTGGGTTTTTGCGGGATTCGAACCTCGGACGCCTCACTTAGTAGTCCAACACACTAACCACTAAGCGCCTACAAGTTATTTATGTAACATGTAATAAAAAGAAAATGCAAGTAACTGCTTAAGAAACGACTGAATTAGGTAGGTAACTAAAAATCGAGTCAAACAAACACTCGACAAGATCCAATAGCAATCCTGAATTTTTAAATTCAAATGTAGGTTCCTTTATTATAACAGCAGTAAAGTATTGCGGGTTGGACATTATTTTGGAGATTGAAGCACCTCTGTTTTAACTCAGCCATTCCGAGACACTTTCATAGCTGAACAAAAGTGGAGGGAAGTTAATAAGATATGGCGATCTGTGAAAGCTTTAAAGTAGGTATACCTAAATAAGAGCTCATATGAAGTTATGGTTTTAAAACGTTACCAACCGGGATTTTTGTCATTTTGAACACTAATCGGGTGTTACCAACTTACCATATCATATTTTATTTATTTGTGTGGCATTCTATAGTCAATCAGCATAAATGCTAAAAATGTCTCCATATCGTTTTTTTCTTCTTTTTTTTCGTTTTGTAAGTAAGTATAACCTTTAATTTTTTTGGGTACACTTGGGTAGGCATGGAGCAATGGTAATGTGTTCGCTTTAGGGAGGAATGATGAAAGTCCAAATATGAGCCAATATTTCAATACAACGATAGCCTTGCGGTAGGCAGATAATCTAACATTCGGCGGGTTCTACTTGGACAAGTTTAAGCTTAATTTGATAGTGGAAACATGTTTCAAAAATACCTAGCTAAAATTACCAAAATAAAACAAACAAACATCCAGCTGTTACATAAACAAAAATTGGTTTAAATATAATAAACATAAATATAATGCAACAGTATTGCTGTCATTGGGCCATAATACTAATAATCATTTTGAACCTTCACACTAAACATTTTTTACGTCGCAAATAATTGTATATGGAAAATGTCTTCGTAAAATCCAGCCTGGACTAAATATATTATTATTAGTATCACGCTTTGACTTTGCGGAGAAAAATCGCCATCAAATAAAGAACCTATTCGGAGTTATCACATTTTCACCCAGCTGTCAGATTCAGTAAGCTTGTTTTTTGAACGAAACCATTTTGTGGCATTTGTGTGCGATGAGATTTTTAAAATAAATGCACTCGGGAAGCATACTTAAATGATCTAAAAAATTGAATTTGTGCCGGCTACAGTATTTATATGGCTTGTTGAGAAAACTGAATATGGTCTTACAGTATAGTTGCTTTGCAATTGGGGTTGTTATTGGACAGTCAGAGGTTTGTTTTCTCTACGTAGGAGACAGCTATTAATAGTTCTTTCACACACCTGATGCTTGAACTTGATACCTATGCAGAACCCCTATCGAAATTGGATTTCAGAGAGTTTTTTTTTTTTTTTTTACTGAAGGAAGAAAGCTCGTCTTTATTGGCGAAACTAGTTCATCTTCATATACGTAGGTATGGCTGACACATTGTGATTTCCTCAAATTTGTTGATGATAGGTAGATGTCAGCTTAGACATCGTTATACATTGTGACTTAGCAAAATTCTGCTTTCGCTTCTTTCTTGCATATCGAGCAACAACCTGTTCTATAAACTGTTCTGAAATATGTGATCTTTCACAGCTGTTGTGTTGGTCATTCTCGCTGTTTCCGGCATCGTGCTAGAGGTCTTAGCATGTTTCCGTCGTTTTATTTTATTTTCTCGAACAAACAAGTTAAGGCGAAAGGAATATGCCCTCGAAATTAGGGAGAGGGCTGCGATTTTTAAAATTTGAATGTTTTGATTGTCAAAACTGTCAGATATTATTCACAATCAATATTCACATTTTGGCGTTTGTCTTTATATATATTTACATTCCAAGTAAAGTCACGCTCGTTATACTCTCGCCTTTACTGTACGGGTTTTCATTTATGAGTGATGGGTTTCTAGGTAGTTGTCGGTGGCATTGAAGACATAGGGGACGTTCAAGTGTCTAGTTTAGTAAGTCTGAAAGCTGCTGCCTGACTAGATGAATCTCGGTTTTGATTGGCTGAAATCGGTCATATGTTATATGTTTTATGTTAAGAAATTCGTGACTGAGCACTAAATTGACAGTTCGCATATGTTGCTGGCGCAGGATAAGTGACGTTACCGATCAATCTAGTTTTTGCGTTCAGGGTACATCTAGTCTAGACCAATCTAGTCGACAACTAGATTTTTAATCATGCCCATTCACCTCCATGATCTTGTTGGTGACATCTGAAACATATTTCGAATCAGTAGAAGTTTGCAGACATATGAAAGTTGACAGGATCCTCACCTGTGATAAACGTTTTAAGTAAAGTTAAATGTCTCGCTTTATGGGGAGCTTAATGGTTATCACAATTTGGTTCGTTTTGTGTGAGTATACTTTCGCAAGTTACGCAAAATTACCCGCTGCATTGAGAAAAAAAAAAAACGACCTGTCAAACAAAATCGTTCAAACGTTTACAAAATAAAAACAAATTCGAAGTCGACCAAGTGTAATTGTGATAAAATTTGTAATAAGGGAAGTCAACTCAGATATTGGGCCCTAGCAAAATAAACATTTTTAGTTTCGACTCTAAATTTTAGAAGTTCACATTGGATAATTTTCCATACAGATTTCGGAGTTGTGAGCTTCCGTAAATTTGAAGTCGAGACCAAAATTTGTTATTATTAAGGCGCAGTATTTAAAACATTTGTATAATTTCTTTAATTGTAGTGTGGAAATAATTTCACTTTGCCGCTGCCGCTAGAGTTCTAGCGCGGGCGTTCATTCATCTAGGACATTTTGTGCTAGACGTCTAGCGGGCAGTGGAACGCGGCCATTTTCTAAGGTTTGTTTATCCCGAAACCTAAAAAAATATAAACCCTTTAAATACAATTTTCTATTTATTTAACAATATATATATCTAATCTATATAAGTATACATATACGAACTGTCTTGACACTTCTCCCTTAAAAGACAAAAACAAAATAAAAACGCCCGCCACCAGCTCTTTTATAACAATTCGAAGTTTGTTCACTCGAAACCACCATCACTAGCCGCAAACTTAACCCTACCGGAAACCAGTGCAAACATGCATGTCTTTCAATTCTATACATTTCTGGCCAGCTATGAATGCTCTTTCTATATGAACCTTTGGAAAAGCTATGGAAAATTTGGTCAATTCTATATATAAGCACCTTCTTCGGATGCATAACCATAGGTGTCCTTTATAACTTCCATGCATTCCCAATGCCCACACACCCACATGCATATACATATGTTTGAAACTTCACCTGAATGCTTCCGTTTCACATATATAATTGAGGAGGCATGTGGACATTTTCTTATCCTTCTCGCCCATCTTGCCGGAGTGTACCGAGCATTTTTGGAATTCGAACATCGATATAGAGACGAACAGGTGAGCAGGTCCATTCGCTTCCTTCCGCATGGAGGTGTAGATATATATTCAGTTATCGCTTTCGATCGATCCTAGAAATAAGTGAACGTTGCAAAAATACCGAACTCACTTGACACAACCGGTAGACATAGACATCGGGATATGTGAGAGAGAAGTTCATGTTCCACATTGAGAATCTTAGGACACACGTATACTGGTCAAACGTATGTACAGAAGACATATGATATAGGATTTCCCAGAAGTGGGTGGAGAAGTTAAATGCACGAACAAATGTGGCAAACTCTACAGATGTTCCAGGAACTTTGAAACAGGACACGGTTGGCATTTTCTGCGAAAAGGATTTTTTTTCCTCCTCGTCCTGACATGACCGGAATGGACGCAAGCAAGAATGACACACATGCATGTGCATTTGTTTCAAGTAAATTGTTTGTGGTTTCATCTCGGGTTTGCAGGGACACATTTTGTTGTGCAACTTTAAAGCTGTTATAGTTCGAGGTCTTAAAGTGGTTTTCATGTTCATACATGGTAATTACTTGCAGAGGAGGATGAACTTTGTGTACCTAGTCTTTATATGGCAATATCATAAAACTGCCACAAAATGGGTCATTTTTTGACACATTTTGTCTGTGAACCAGTATTTGAAATTATTTGAGACAGACGTCTGCTTGCCTCACACGGTTTTCCCCTCTCATTACAGCCCACAATTGTTGAAGACCAATGTGCATCAGTACCTCTTCTCTATTCTCCCTATTAACCCTTCCACTCGTGCTGTGCATTAGCATTATAAGGGAACAAAAACCCCTTGAGCACTAGTGAATTATATAAAAAAGACGTCTGCCACTTTTGCACCTCGCAGCGACAACTGTACCTGCTAAATTGCTAATCGGTTAATAATTTGACATTCCAGTCAGAATCTGTAATTTTTCCATTTTGACGCTTGACATAATTATCTCAAATTTGAGTCAGTTTTTTACAACAAACGCGAAAAGTCAGACGCAGCAGTGCAGACCATGCATGAATCGAGTTTTCGTAAGTCAACTAGATTCCTCTGGACTAGATGTAATCTGAACGCAAAAACTAAATTCGTCGGGAACGTCACTTTTTCTACGTCAGCCAATATCCGAACTGTATACTTAGTACTCAGTCACGAATTTCTTGACTAAATTTGTCGGCAACCTCTCCATAAACGTCAACTGAAACAACTCCTCATATGCCCGGTCTCAACCAATCAAGAATCAAAACCAAGATGCATCTAATCAGGCAGCTGTCAGACTTGCTAAACTAGATACATACATGAACGTCCACAACTTGTTTTACTACACGCAAAGGCAGACTGACATCTCCCAGTTCCAGAGGCACTGATAGTTCTTTGCCTTAAAAAGACGTTAGAACAAAACAAAAAAACGTGTAAAACAAAACTCAGCTGCACCGATTTCAGATTGGGCAAATTCGAAAACCCAGTTTTCGTAAGTCGACTAGATAGGTCTCTGAACTAGATGAACGCAAAAACTAGATTGGTCGGGAACCTCACTGTTAGGATGGGTTCGGGGAGTACATAATCGCTGGTTTTCGAGGAGGTTCAGCCGTGGTTGAGATGGGAATATTTCTTACAAAAAGAAATTATAATCATGGATTGATATTAAAGAAAGATTATATTAAGAAAACAAAGTGGAACTTCAATCTCCATAACAGGATTTAATGCATTTCAAATATGGAACTTATAATGATCTAGTACAATATTTATTAAGTGCATATAGGGATGTGCTTTCACATGAACAGTCACTTCTCCTACGCCAGCCACATAAGCGAACTGCCAACTTAGTAGATATTAGGTCTGTTCTCGCACTTTCTGGTTCAATATTGACATTTGGCAATATGTAACATTTCTCTAATGCGAGAGAATTCGCTCACCGAAATGAAATATACCTATGTAATATATGTGGAAAATGTGAATTTTTTCTAGGCGGGAATATTCAAATATCAGTAGAATAAAGCACAAATTTATATTTAAGACCAAGTCCAAGATTTGAATTGCTTTTATTGCAGATATTAAAAAGTTCAATTCCCTTGCTTCTTATATCTATTTTAATGTTATATAAGCACAAAATATAAATAAAATTAAATAAAAAGTTTGTTACAAATTTGCATTTGAACGATTTGACAACCATCTGTCAGCAATAGCCAACTCGCCCAAAGAAATTTCGCGGGATATATTATGCAGGCTTTTTAAGGAAATGTTTTTTTTCCCCTTTGTGACTCTCTTCTGCCCAAATTTTGCGTAAGTGAACAAAGTTTGACTAATTTTGGCGAATGTGTTCGAATGCATTATCGTTAGGGAACAGACCTTCAGTCACGATTTTTCGATTTGATTTGTCGGTTACCCCTCTGTAATTGTCAAATGAAACAGCTGTTCATGTGATCAATCTAAGCCAATTAAAAATGACATACATCAAGTCAGCCAGCTGTCAGACTAATACTTAACTACCTCGTCCCCATTGTGTTGGAATAGGGACTTTTGAGAATCACCAATATAGAAAGACGTGGACATAACTGCCCAATCATTTTTTAAATAAATCCGCCATTTTTCTTTTTCTTTTTAGCGAGCAGCCGAACTATGAGCCGCATGGAAATGATCTGTCAAAGTAAGTCGCAGTAAACCTTTAGCACTGACTACCTAAATACTATGTCTCGCGGCATTTTGACATATTTACATGTAGACATACGAACCGTTGCGTGTGAACATATTCATATACATATAGTGACAGTTTATGACTGTGGCAGCTGGCAGCGGCTTTATTGTCTGCATGCAGAAAGCTATGTTTTTCTGATTACGAGGAATGAAAGTGAGCTAAAATTGTATGCAGTATTTAAATAACTGAATTAAGACGGTCCCTAGGGGTAGTTAAACTCTAGAATGTATCTCAGAACTTGGCGGAAACTATACCTTTCTGGGGTTGAACCTAGAAGCCCTCCCTCGCTTATTGTTATTAGTCCAATGCACTAAGAACTGACCTCTTTAACTTAGAACGACCAAGGCATCAGTTTAAAGAGTGTACCACATACCACCACTTAATTCGATCCTTCTTTCGAAGAAAAACATCACGCTCTTCCAATTTAAAAGAATAAAATGAAAGCGGAAAAACTTTCTAAAACCAAAAAAGGCTATCAAAGCTGTGGCGCGTATACTTTAATTCAAGTCAAATCAGTGCCCCTCCTCACCTGTGGGTGTGTGTACATCGGTGGCAACGCAGAAAAGTTACTATGGCATAACAGAATTACAAAAAAAAAAAAAAAATACATTCATCCAACTCCAACGTTCGTGAACAAAGTTTCCGAATAAATTTATTGATAAAGGTAAATTAAACCGCCTTCTGTGGGATGGAACGACAAAGGGCGCTTTTTATCGATTTGGTTTACGTTTTTTCTCGAATTTCCACGTTCTGAACTTCTATTCCACGGGGGGTCGACTTTTGTTATCTATCGGTCTCTGGTCCATCGATCCATCTCGCAGCATCAGCAACAACGACACCGGCAGTAGCCCAACAGCCAACAGAGCAGAGGACTGTCAAACCGCACATGGGGATTGGGGAGGTTGCATTCGACGACCGAACTAAATAAAGAAAAAAAAAGTCTATAGTCTACTGTCGGCTCGGTGTAGTGTGTCCAATGTCTGTCTCACTGGGAAGCTCGTTCGTCCTTTTATCGTCAATATTTTCACATTCCTCTGCAGAGAGAGACCCATTCCATTCGGACAGAAGTGTAAGCTTGAGCTGCATATGCTGTCACTGGTATAGTTATATGTGTATATTTATGGAGGTGAGGTGTATTTACCTTTCTTTTATATCCTTCCTTGGTCCTTTGGTTTTTTTTTTTTTTTTGAAGTCCACTCTGTGGTCGCTGTTAACATCACAAACGCTTTATAGTAGTTTTGGGATCATTGTAGTCGGTTAGTGCCTATGGTATGTTGAATCGGTTTGCGATTGCAGGAGGAACTGACTTTTTTTAATATCCATGAACAAAAATGGCTGCTGGTACGCAATGACAATCATTATATTATACAGACAACGAAAAAGTGATTCAGAAAATATTTCAATGCAATATATCTTATTTATAAAACGGACTTTCGTCAGTGCTTGCTAAAGGTGCGATTAAACAGCATTGCCAATTATGAATGTTGATAACCGGTTAAATGACAAGTTTATCTGTCAAATGAGCAACGGATATCATCTTCTCAAACTCGTTAACGTGATCAGTTTCAAGATCATAATTACCTTGATGATTATTTAAGGCATCTTCTACATATTTTCAAAAGATAATTGTGGCAACACTGCGGTTATGTCAAAGTGAAAATTTAAAAGTGACATTTAAATAATTTACACAAAAAAAAAGGTCCAACAAATGATCAAGAATTATGAAAAAGCACAGCTAAGCACAACGAAGGGAGAAGCAAAATGATATATCAAAATTAAAAGAAATGTCATTCCATAAAAAATGTAAACTGACAGATCATTGTTTTCTGTTTTTGTTGTGCATACGTCTATGTCCAAATAATACGTAGCGTTTTTTTGAAACCGACAGAGATAGACAGACATATTTTCCGTGTGCTTTTTATTGACGCCATGAGGGATGAGACATGAGAGTGGAGGTGCTACTTTGACATGTTGCTTTTTTAGTCATAAAATAAGGTAACAAACATGTCAATAAATGGCAGCGCGTCAGGTTCAGGATCAATTTGTGCGTTCACCTTATGAAGTTATGACTTTTGACAGGTCATGACAGAAATCATATTATGCCTTCTATTTTCGGGCTTTAGTCTCAAATTGATAAGGTAAGTATAATGTGTTTTTTCTTCTTTACCTCTCTGTAAACGAACAAAGCAATAAAATGTCAAATTTACTAACTACGTGTCAGTGCTTTGCATTTCTAATTCTTAAACTTAGAGATTCCCTTCGCTTTCAGCTTCAGCTATTGACTAATTTTAAAAATACGAACACCAAGTGTTTGCAAACTTTATTATAACCTGTAGGTCTAATGTATGTAAGCACTTTGACTGATAGATCTTTTTAGAGCTCCAACTATTTGAGTGTCAGCTTAATATAGGTGCGTCAATAAAATTCTGACTTCTTAAGGTACAATAAGATGGCCATTTTTTCGTAGTCATTTACATCACGCCGAAAATGTTATCCCAAAAATGGCGGTCACACAACGACATTACGCGATTTTGACGTTAAAGCAACGTTAAATAACGCAAAAATGGCCGTGTAATCACAGTCTTAGCATAGATTTATTAACACTTATGATTCTATGCGGCTTTTGTCAGTAGGTTGATACTAAATTCGAGTGATAAATGAAAGAAAAAAAAAAAAAAAATTTTGTTTGACAACTGCCTGACGTTTTTGCTGTCATTTAAGAAACACAAGAAACCAAGTGACAGCTAAAAAACTTATGTAGGAAAACAAAACAGATTTCATATGGTTGTATAGTTATGTTAAACATTTACTGAAAAGTTCATAATAACGTCAAAAAACAATACAAAAGCACTGCAAAATTAAAAAATTACGTTTATAACTTGTTTTTGGTAAAAGCTGAGAATTAATAATAATTGGTTTTTTTTTGTGCTTTTTTTAAAGTTTGAACGAAAAGATAGCCCATCTGTAAAAGGATGGGCTTCGCGAAACACTCTATCTAGATTAGTAAGTCTGACAGCTGGCTGACTTGATGTGTCTCACTTTTGTTTAGCCAAGATCGATCACACATGAACTGTTTTTTTCAGTTGATGTCTTCATGTAGGGGTAGCCGACGAGTTTTGTCAAGAATTTCGTTACCGAGTACTAAGTTGACAGTTCGTAAATGTGGCTGACATAAGAAAAGTGGATTATAAATCGTAGATTGAAATAAATGAAATGAAATAAAAGAAAAAAGTGACGTTACGAAGAGTAAAATGTTTGCGTTCAGGACCAATCTAGTTGACTTAAAATAATGTTTCAGTGAATGTGCCCATTAACAACGGCGTGTATTTTCGACGTAGCTTGAAATAAATTTAACTATGACGTTAACAAAGCCTATACTCTGTGTCTGTATATAAACTTCCCTTTCACGTAACAGAAACGCATCGCAAAAACTATAAGTCGAAATGTATCCATTTCATGTTGTTGTTGTTCAGAACACTTTGACGTTTGACAGTTTATGTCGACTGACTCCTTGCCTTCTGTTAAAGCAAATTAGCGTCAATTGACTGAGGGGTATACTTCAAAGCAATACCAATATAATATGACAGTATTGACTGCAAAAGCAAACACTTCACTCAGCAATTATCGATAATTTTAATAAAAAGGGAACGAAATACTTGAGTTATTGGCAATTCCAATAGCGGCGGTTGTTGTTGCTGTCTGGCAGGTTTAATGCCGCACATTCGCTTGATAAATTATTCACTATTAATGACACTTACACCTATCACAGGCATTTCACTTGTTGTCATAAAATAAATATAAATACACCAGTTAAACAAAAAAAAAAAAAAAAAATCCAAAAAGGGTATATTTATGGAGCTGTCGATGACTGGAGCAATGTTTACTGATATACCTGCCATAATAGTCAAATAGTTCACGCGCGATTAGAAATAAATTACTTCGTTCGGTTGGCATTTAACCCCATATCGCTGGCCTTCACTCACCACCGTTTTGACAACTCACCCACTTGAGTTACCACTGAAGTCCTTGCTTATCTAACAAAAAAAAAACAACAAACCCCTTTCGATATCGTTATGATTATCATAAATATCGATTAATAACTTTTTTCTGGGAAGAGGGGACTCGGACGGAAAGTACTCCGATACCCACTTGTGTTTTGTCTTTTTAAGGCTGGATTACACCAGCCGTGTGGGGACTAATAAATTATTTATAGCCTCAACCATGCGAGGTGTTTTATTATTGACTTGAACTTAGTCCATCCTGTGCTGGGGTTGGGGGAATAAGAAGTGGAATCAAAAACTCCTGGCATCCAGACAGATGAGAGAAAACAAGTGAAAGCCTCTTTAATTTGACGTTTCCTGATTTTGTTTTTGTTTTGTTTGTCTTTTTTCCAGAGGTGGGCACAATTAAATGCGAAAAAAACTACGAAATCTGTGAAGGATGCGGACAAAAAATTCAGGATCGATACTTGATGAATGTCGGCGACTCGAATTGGCATGAACATTGTCTAGCGTGCTGCTATTGTGGGACACAATTGAGCCATACGTGTTATGTGAGAAACTCAAAGCTGTATTGTAAAATGGACTATGATAGGTGAGTCAAACAAGACAAGAGTTGCAAAATGTGTAACTGTGAAAGTATGTGTTGGTATGTATGGTTGTGTATGGATATAATATCCTCGGAAATGACCGGTCAAGTGATGACATGGGGTAGTGCCCTTGGATGTACCTATGTATGCATGATTAAATAGGGGTTGATGGCAGCCAGACGAAATTGCTAGACTTTAAAAATATTTAGGAACTGATTTTCAAACTGGTCAGTAATGCAAATGCTGATACTCGAATGTGTTTGTATAGAAGAATTCACGAATCATTTGTGCATTGCTCAAAAGTTGCTGTATTTTTTTATAAACCGCTGAAACATAATTTAAGTTCCGAACTGCTATATACATTTTAGCCATGTTTGTATTTAAACTGAATTTCTCAACACAACCTGCAACAATATTGACAGTTCTGACAGCTCATGGGAAACTTCGAAATTGAGTAGATTGATGAATACGCGAGAGTATAGTTCAATCACTGACATTTGTTTATGGCAATAAATGTATTTCTTCTTTTAATGACTGCACTATGTCATTTTTTTAATGCTTTTTCATTTCATTTAATAATTTTACGTCAAACAGAGTGTCAAACATTAAAACGAAATTTTGTAATTGTAGTCCATGGTTTTGGTATCTATTATTTGTTTGGCTCACATTATTACCTTCCTACATCTGTTTTCCGACTTAGCTGTAGAACTGTCATCTGGTTGTCATCAAATTCGACTAAATCTATATATTAAATGCATAGCACCGACTCAATCATACTCACATCGCCAGAAGAGTATTTTTGGTGTCAATGCAACGGGTTCAGAAGTGATTTTTCCGATTCCGGACTATCCCGGACGCTTCTTTTTGCCCAATGGAAAACGACATTATTATGACACTTTTATGTAATGCCACTGACAGTAAAATATGTCAGTTGTTGCTTTTTGATCAAAAAGTTTCGCTCTTGCCCTTTGGTTTAATAACCTAAACGTCAATGAGAGATGGCCGGCAATCTGTCAAAGTACCATCAATAAACTGGCACTGCGACATACATATATGTATGGGACTTCATTCATTTATCATGGTTATAGAGCTTACACTGTTTCGAAAATTTGCATTATATGCTTTTTCGTGTCAGTCACACTTCAAACGCAAATGCGGCGGAAGTCATTTAGTCAATTCAATTGCTTGGTGAAGCTGACAGACAAAAAATGTCAAAAAGTGTAATTTTCCTGTACAATTTGACATCTGCTTAGCTGGACGTATCGTGGGCGTGTTCGAAAATCTATGTTTATGAACCACATAAGTGAGAAATGCTTTTTGAGCTCGTTTTGATGCACTAACACTCCTGAAGCTTTTTGACGTTTAAATATCATTTCTGTGATTTCCTTGATTGATTGATTGATTATGCGAGAGTCTTCTTAAACTGTGCTTATGTTTACTGTCATCATTATATGCACGTCATTTATTAACTTATCGATTGGGTTTCATACACAATGAGTGTCATCGCAGCTTTAAAGCATAATAATTATTAAAGTCTTGATGCATTTAATCGTTTCACCAGTTGCAACAATCACAGACCCAAGTTCCTTAAAGCTATTCTTAAAATTTAATAAAAATATAATCAGGATGGTAAGGAAAGGGACACAAAAACCTGACAAAGCATCCTTTCATTTTATATTATATACCATCGCGCTTAGATTCGCTTCATCGCCGAGCGCTTATTTTCCACCCCCTCATTCAATTCTTTCCCATTTGATATAAAATTCCCGCTGCTATTCGTGTGGACAAAATATGATAAGGAAAATGCGATGGCAACGGTCGAAAAGAAATCCTTGTTCAAATGAGACGAACAAGAAATTCCCCAACACACAAAAGAGATTGAAGGCAGGGATAGAAAAAAAAGTATATATACAAGTACGTAGAAAAATGGCGGAAGAATAAAATGAGGAAGCTCTCTAAGGAAGTAGACAGTCAAGAGGAGGTGGAGTTTTCGCCTTCTGCAGTTGCAAAACGGGACACAAAAGGGATGCTTCGACATTATTCATTGTCCCCTTGTCAATTTTTTTTTGGGTTTTTTTTTTCTTCAAAAGTTTGACTGAGTGTACGTTAAGTTTGAATAAATTGAATTGACACAATGGAGCAGGCGATATAGCACACCATTAATATTTTGACGCAAATTCCTCAACAGTCATATTTTTTTGTTTTGTCTTTGCTAGAATCTTCGGTGTCAAATGTACCGGCTGCTGTCACCCCATCCTGCCCCACGACATGGTTATGCGACCACAGAATTATATTTTCCACCTATCCTGCTTTGTCTGTTACGTATGCCGCCAGCCGCTGCAAAAAGGCGAACAATTCCTGCTACGTGATGGACAGCTCTTTTGCTATCGCCACGATTTAGAGAAGGAGCTCTACCTTGCCCAACACTGTGCCGACGAGGATGACATTCTGCGACCGAGAGATGGCCGAAGAGGTCCCAAACGTCCACGAACAATTCTGACCTCCCAGCAGCGGAAACAATTCAAAGCCTCCTTCGATCAATCCCCGAAGCCGTGTCGAAAAGTTCGCGAAGCCCTAGCCAAAGACACCGGCCTGTCAGTGCGAGTGGTGCAAGTGTGGTTCCAGAATCAGCGAGCGAAAATGAAGAAAATTCAACGTAAATCAAAACAAGATGGCGACAAGAATTCATCAGACAAAGACAAGGACGACAAGAGCGTCAAGCAGGAATCGTCAGGCAGTGAAAATGGATACCTCGGCTCATTCTCAACGCAGCCGCTGAATCCGAATCTGCCATATTCGCCAGATGGTAAGTGGAATCATTTGGACAATATATCAGCAGTAAATAATGATTTCTCTTCTTTAGATTATCCAGCGAACTCAAATGACAGCTTTTGCAGTTCAGACATCTCACTAGATGGCAGTAATTTCGATCACTTAGACGATGATGCCGATTCGCTGTCACTGCAAAACCTCGAACTGCAGTCATCTGGAACGCATGGACTCGGGTCGAATGGTACATCAGCGCACGATTCGTTGGCAAATCTGAATGCGAATATAATAAATCCGATTGACAAGTTATATCTAATGCAGAATTCATATTTCAATTCAGAGCAATGAAAGATCGGATCAAAGACGAACACAAAGAGTGAGAACAGACGAGCTATTTGACATAAATGCAAACCAAATAATAGTGCCATAAACAAAAGCGAAAAACAAAGCAAATATATGTTAATTATTTTAAGCGAAATGCTAAACAATTTATTAAATAGTGGGACGAGAAATACGAATTTATTAGGATAGAATGGGTATATAGATTATATGTATGGAAAATATGTCACATTAATTTCAGTTGTCAAATTTTCAGAAACAGGGTTCAAATTCCATAATTATCTTTGGTTTGGTTAGTTTGAGGCGGTTGTTACACTAGGCTTAGTGTGCTAATTTTTTTTTTTTTTTTTTTTTTTTTGAAGTTTACAATTCACTCAAGGTGTGTCTTTTAACTGTCACCTGTCAAAATGTTTTATGTATACAAAAGGGTACGCGCTAATACTGACTTAAGGTCGGCTTAGTTACAAATTTCCATTGATGTAAGATGTGAAGTAGGTCCAGTGCAGATTTGCAATATATTGCGTTATATTTCTTAAGATTTGAGGTAAACGTCAAAAAGAATCTGCGTCTTGTATAAGGTAAATGTCAATATGCATTGTAAAATCGTGCTGGAAACTCATATTCAAGTCAATTTACCCTCGCATTACTAAATGAATTTGAATAGTTCAGTTAGCAAATGTCAGATGTCATGCAAACAGTTGACAACTTGTTTGTTAATACCGGGTCAATGTTTTCAATGCGCATATAGCACGTTCGTAACCTTTGTATTAAGCACAATAAATACATTCCGACGATTTTTGTAAATATGTAAGTAGGTATTTATTGTTTTTGTTAGAAATTATTAAACTACGATTTATTTACTAACAAGTTAGAAACTTGATACCAAATCCAATTATAACATTTGTACATATATGAGATCATTTAGAGGTAAGAAATATTTATAAAAATAAAAGAAACAAAATTCAATGTTAAAGAAAGGAAAAGCAAATAATTCTGTAAAGTAGTTACAGTGTAAATAAGAACAATTTAAACAAATTATATAAAATCTTGGCGTTTTTTTCACCATACCTACACATTTTCATCCAACTGAGTTTTAGCTATATTTTTACATGAATAACAAGTTTTTTCTATCGATATAAAAATTATAATAGGAACTTGAAACGAAATTGAACTCAAAAAACGGTGCAAAATTATAGTTATCGTCTATAGCGATGGTTAACGAAATTCCGCGTTCCTATAAAACAAAATGGCTTTCGGAAGTGAAGAATGGACAATTATTTAGTTATTTCGTATAAAACTTTATTTACACCATAACAGAGACAGAGAGATCCGTTGTCCGCAGTCAATGCTAATAAAGGCGTAAGAATGAGATCACAAATTAGACGGCTAAGGTGTCACGGATGTTCTACCCATGATTATAGACACGTATAGCGGACATAAACGCAAGTTTCGCCGACCATCATTTCTGCAATCACTTGAAAATATTTCTATTTCCGATTTAAAACATGTGAAATGAAAGTGGTAGGTGGTAGTTACTGGCAGTTAGTTTCACCCGACCACCGCAACGAAACCCCTGGTTCGACGACGAGCGCCGGCAAGCACATGCAGCGAAACAAGAGGCATACAAGGCGGCGCTGCAAAGAAGGATAAGTGCTGCTCGTGAGCTCTACGCGCAGAAGAGAAGAGACGAACACCGGCTTCTGATAAGGTAAAAGAAAGAGCATGAGAAGCGCGCGATTGAGGAAATAGAGAGATGTTACTGCAGGAATGAGGTTCGGAAGTTTTACCAAATGATAAAAAGAAGCACACAAGGCTACAGAGCCTGAACCGAAGCCTGCAAGGACGAACAAGGGAACATCGTAGTAGAATCGCAGTCGATGCTGAGGATATGGAAGAACTTCTTCTGCAGACTGCTCGAGCAGATGGTCTAATCTGTAAAATATGGTCGGAGGAAAGTATGCCCGATGAATAGAACCTCAGCATTGTTTGCCCGATCCTCAAGAAAGGAGACCCTCTGAACTATCTGCCATACATAGCAAGTCTAGTTTTGGCATCCCTGCCAAACTCGTCCGTTTGTGCAGGATGACGATGGAGAATGCACGCTGCTCCATCAAGGTCGGTAAAGAACTCACCGAGACCTTCGATGTCAAAAAAGGATGTAGACAAGGCGCACGCAAGTGGAAGGGAACCTTAACCAACTTAGCGTGCGAAACTGGAGACAGCTAGCTTAAGATCGCGCTGGCTGGAGACGCTTGTTGGTTGAGGCCCAGGTCCAGTCCGGACTGTAGCGCCACCTTAAGTAAGTAAGTAAGTAAGTTACACGTAATAAGAAAATAATTGACTGTTCATCACTTCCGGAAGCCATTTTGAAATTTCGTAAGCCATTACTATAAAAATATTAACATGCTGAACTTTCCCATAATTCCTACCATGTAAACAAGATGGCTGACCAAAACACGTGTAACGTATTTTTGGGTATTAAGGTAAGACTAGACTGTAGGTATGCCAAATGGTCATAAAATATATATTCTTTTTTTTGCGGCCAATGGAACATGAAATCCGACAGCCATTTGATTTCGAGTGCAGAAAAACTGCTTTGAATCTGCTGCTTTTTCTGTACCAATGGAAAATGACATAAGTCGGTGTAGTATCGACAACATCTGTACTGTGCTATTATAAAAGTGAGTACCTACGATCAACATGTCGAATATGAATAATATGTTTGACAGATTACTAGAATAAAGGAGAATAAACGGACGGAACTGTAAACAAGCGAATAACAAAGACGTGTCCTACTTAGAACACTGCAGTCAGTTTTGAAGACATTACTCTGTAGATATTTAAAAAAGTCCAAACAGCATTTGGATTGTGGTTTTATAGCATGCTTGCAGAAAAAGCACATCAAAATATGTTTTATAGCAAGTTATATATTGACTGACATATTATGTGGTTCGATTATAAGATGAAAAGTGTCAACTCTACCAAATACACCCACCAACTGAAAAATTATGCAATAGAGCTTTCAGCGCTTTCAGTCGAGACATCATCCAAACTCCACAAATGAATCAACAACAAGAAAATCAAATTGAGAGAACCCAGACACTTGGATTTTCAACCAGAATCGGGCCCTAAGGACACATATACCGAGATAACTAAATCCTCCTGCCTCGCAGGAACTGAGATTGATTATTGTACCTTACTTAAGCTGAGATAGGAAGTGTGTTTTAAGTCGTACAAAAAAAAAAAAAAGTTATTTCTGTCGGCTAGGATGTTGAAATCTTAGATTAACCATCGACCAAAGTGGAAAAAACCAAGGTGCCGAGGAAAAAACCGTAAAAAAAACTGGGATTGTGTGAATTGCTCAAACTGTTTGAGAGTCGCATATCTTATTCACAATGTAGGTATAGAAAAGTGAATCACAGAATGTTTGCACGCAAATAAGTTATCTCAGACACGGCAAAGAATTAAAAGTTGGCATAGGTAAATAGCTTTGTACCTATATAAATTTCAAGGAATGACAAGGACGGAAAAAATATGCAATGTTTCATGCCAAAGTCCAATAACTTTATACTTAAACAACACGCACTCCAAATCTGGCGGTTAATCAAAAAACGATTCAACGAGGCGTATACTTCCTCAGAAATGCACATTATTGTATGCAGGAAACTGGAACTTTTCAGCGCAAGATGCCGTTCCCTGCATCGTATCATTTAAAGAAAACTGATGGTTATTCTCATTTCATCGACTTTTTAATAGAAAAATAAAACCACACCAAGGAACCAGTTTCAACATTCATCGTGTACTAACAACAGCCTCTTTCCGAGCAGCATCCTGTAACAGTTGTGTGTCCACCTCATCGCCAGGCAGTTGTACATAGCGCACCACGGATCCACGAATAAAGCAATTCTTCACAGACAACATATGGGGATATTTATCGGGATCTGTTACACTGATGTCTGTTAATTTAATGTTGAGATATTGGTCTACCGAATGTAGAGTACCACAAATGCTGAAATTGATTTATCTCTGAGTTGGGAAAAAACAGCGCGTAAACGTTTATACTAACCTCAGATCGTTTTTCAGCTCAACAACGACATCTTTGCCGACCAATGACTTAAAGAACGAGTAGAATAGCTGAAATGAAATGTTATTGCATTTTGTAAATTCTCTTTCTTATTATTTATGTTTTATTTTACCATATTTTTGCCGGTAAACTAGTAATCGACTATAAACGGGCTATTTTGGGTTATTTACAAACTTTTCCTTCAAATTCTTTTGACATGTGCCATCTTCATCGGACGTGTTCAGCTCAATACATAATTTGCGATAGTGTAGAAAATAAAATAAAAATTGTGCCTACCTTTATTTGCTGAGTAGGTAATGTAGTGTCTGGAAATACTGTATAAAATATTAAAATATGTTGTCTAGCGACACTATAATAAAATGTAAAAATGTATTGAAAATAAATAAAATAAAACGTGACTTCATACGTGGCTACGATAGCGAAGAGACGTTTGACCTTTACGGATATTACTTATTACGGATGCTACAGGTAAGTATGTAGGTACCTACAAACCTATGAATGAACTGTTGAGCAAAAGAGTGATACTGGTCTCAGGATGACTCCGAAATCCATTTCGAAAACAAGCATTAAGACTTTTTACAGTACAAAATCAGAACGTACTGTTAATAAGTACGCCATTCATTTCACTATAATTGTTAGGGTAAACAAGTCACAGGGTCTTGTAAAGTTTGTAACGATTCATACTCTTCATAATCTCCGATAAACTGGACAGAAAAACCTCCCAAAAATTCAGTGGTAAGTTCGTAAGCAATAAAATAAAAATAAAATTGCATTTTTTTAAAATTATTAACTGAAAAGACAATACCTTAATATAGGTACCTAATGTCCCATTATTCAAATTGAATAACAGCGTATTGGTTACGCTATGAAATATTGGATCGCTGAATACGCTCTGCGATTCGTAGCGCCCATGTAGAGCTCTTGTCAACATTGAAGCTGTCATAAATGTCATTAAACGTTTTTCGAAAAATGTCAAAATACGATTAACGCTAGTAAAGAAGTAAACATTAAAGTTCGTGAAAATTATGAAAAGAGGTGGTAATTATCCGTATATTTCCAACCGGGATAGGGATCGCGAACGCCGAAGACATTCACGAAGTCGGTCCCGTTCTCCAAATCGCGATAGAAAGCGAAACGACGACCATGAGCGTTCACGCGAAGATCCAAAGCGGCAACACAACCGGGACAATAGGAAACGTGACGATAAGCGCCGAAGGCGTTCACCCTCACGGCCCAGAGACAATGATGGTTTCAAAAGGTAAGTTCAACCAAATTGTTAACATTTCGCTGAAAATCTTGCGTAAATCTATTTCAGTCGCAACAGCAACAACTACCAGGAATCCTTCCGAGAACGTGACCGTGACCGCGAACGTGAACGCGATCGCGATCGTGACCGCCACCGTGACAGGGATCGTCAAAAGGACAAGGATAGAAGCGAACGTATGAACTCATCGCCGATTAAGGAAAAAGTGATTGAAAAACTCAAAACCGAACCAGAAGCCAAGGAAAGTCCGGACAAAGAGATCGACAAGGAGGAGGAACAGCGTCAATTGGAGCTGGAGATGATTAAGCGTCGCGAACGCATTGAATGCTGGCGTGCCGAGCGAAAACTCAAAGAACTAGAAGCCAATAAGAAGGATCTAAAAACACTGATTTTTCCTACACAAGCGAACGCAAAAAAGTGGAGCTTGGAAGATGAATCGGATGACGAGGAAGACAAAGATTCAAAGGAAGTCAAAGAGCTGAAGCCACTTGTTCCTGTCGAAGAGCAGAAACCGAAAGAAGAGGAACCAGTCAAAATGGAGGAGGACACCAATGACGACATCGATCCGTTGGATGCGTACATGAACGAAGTTGCCAAGGAGGTGCGAAAAATCAACAACATTGTCAATACACCAAACACTGACAGTAGCGGGGTGCTTATTATGACGGGTGTGGTAAAGAAGACGGCTAGTGCCAACAAAGGTGAACTTATCGAACAAAATCAGGACAGTTTGGATTACTCCAGCGATGACGACTTGGAGAACATCAAAGACACTGCGGCCAATCTGGCCAACAAACACAAGAAGGAATTGGCCAAGATCAACCATGCTGATGTCAATTATGCTCCATTTAGGAAGAATTTCTACGTTGAGGTGCCGGAACTCGGAAAGATGAAGTCCCACGAAGTGGACAAGTACCGAGTAGATTTGGAGGGGATACAAGTTAAGGGAAAGGGATGCCCCAAGCCGATCAAGGTGAGTGCTACTGAAAATGTATGTTGCCCTACAATCTATAGTAAGTGTATCTTTAACTGCTTTCAGACATGGGCACAGTGCGGCGTAAGCAAGAAGGAAATGGACGTCCTCAAGAAGCTGAACTTCGACAAACCCACACCGATTCAGTGCCAAGCCATACCGGCGATCATGTCCGGCCGTGACCTGATCGGCATAGCAAAGACGGGCAGTGGCAAAACGTTGGCATTCATCCTGCCCATGTTTAGGCACATTCTGGACCAGCCCCCGATAGAGGATGGGGACGGTCCAATCTCGATTATCATGGCACCAACTCGAGAGCTGTGCATGCAAATCGGCAAGGATATCAAACGATTCTCCAAGGCGCTGAACTTACGCGCCGTGTGTGTATACGGCGGGACGGGCATCTCTGAGCAGATTGCCGAGCTCAAGCGTGGCGCGGAGATCATCGTGTGCACTCCAGGACGCATGATCGATATGCTGGCAGCGAACTCGGGGAGAGTGACGAATCTTCGTCGAGTGACATATATAGTGCTGGACGAAGCAGATCGAATGTTCGACATGGGCTTTGAGCCGCAGGTGATGCGCATCATCGATAATGTGCGTCCCGACCGGCAGACGGTCATGTTCAGCGCCACGTTCCCCCGGCAAATGGAAGCTCTGGCGAGGAGGATTCTCAAAAAACCAATAGAAGTTATTGTGGGCGGGCGGTCGGTGGTCTGCAAGGACGTCGAGCAAAACGTGGCGATTCTCGAGGACGAAGCGAAGTTCTTCAAGCTACTAGAGCTGCTGGGTGTCTACCAGGAGACTGGCAGCATCATTGTTTTCGTGGACAAGCAGGAGAATGCCGACATACTGCTGAAGGATCTCATGAAGGCTTCGTACCCGTGCATGAGTCTGCACGGAGGTATCGACCAGTTCGACCGAGACTCGACGATTCTTGACTTTAAGTCAGGAAAGGTTCGTCTGCTGATTGCTACCTCGGTGGCCGCCAGAGGCCTCGACGTAAAGGACTTGATTCTGGTGGTCAACTACGATTGCCCGAACCACTACGAGGACTACGTTCATAGGTTTGTTCAGGAAATCGCTCTATTGAATGAGTTTCTTGTAAATTTCTTTTTTGTTTCAGATGCGGACGCACTGGAAGAGCCGGTAACAAGGGAAAGGCTTGGACGTTTCTCACACCGGAGCAAGGCCGCTATGCCGGCGATGTAATCCGAGCTCTAGAACTATCCGAAACGCCTGTGCCCGAAGACCTCCAAAAGATGTGGGAGGAGTACAAGACCACTCAAGAAGCTGAAGGTAAAAAAGTCCACAGCGGAGGCGGCTTCAGTGGGAAGGGGTTCAAGTTTGACGAACAAGAGGCCAACGCCGCCAAGGAGAGCAAGAAACTTCAGAAGGCTGCTCTGGGCTTGGGAGATTCCGATGACGATGAGGACATCGAACAAGACATTGACCAGCAAATCGAGCAGTTGTTCGCAGCCAAGCGCAACATCAAAGAAACCTCAATATCACCGGTCATTCCTCCTCCAGCTACAGCAGCGACTACCGCAACGACAGGCGCTCCTGCCACCACCACAGCACCGCCCGCCAGCACCCCTGCTACTGCGATAACCGTGGTTGCGGGCAACTCTGACAAATTCGAGCTCGCCAAGAAGTTAGCTTCGAAGATCAACACGGCCAAGAATCTGACCAGTGACACCAAAGCGCCAACAGCACAACAGGCGGCTGCCGACCTAATTATGAAGGGTGCTTCCACACAACCGATGATCACGGCTCGTACAGTTGTCGAACAGTTGGCCGCCAAGTTGAACAACAAGCTGAACTATCAACCGAAGGACGACGAAGAGGGTCTGTCCCCGCTACAGCAATCCGTCTTCACAAAGTACGAGGAAGAGCTGGAAATCAACGACTTTCCACAGCAGGCGCGGTGGAAGGTTACCTCAAAGGAGGCCTTGGCGCAAATATCCGAATATTCTGAGGCTGGGCTGACAGTGAGGGGTACATACGTGCCAACTGGAAAAAACCCTCCCGAGGGCGAGCGTAAGCTCTACCTGGCCATTGAGAGTTGCAGTGAGCTGTCGGTGCAAAAGGCGAAGCGAGAGATAACCCGCTTAATCAAGGAGGAACTGCTCAAGTTGAGTTCGGCCCATCATGTCTTCAACAAGGGCAGATACAAGGTTTTGTAGTAGAGATTCACAATGATCTGTATTTTGTACTCGCGTTCACTGGATGTTGTTTTGGACTCAGTAGAGAAATGTAATAAAAAAAACCTGCGAGAGAGTGTTACTGCTTTTGACTTCACTTTGGGGTAGTTGCAGATTCAACCGGAATTGTTCAATTGGAATATTTGAGGCAAAGCAAAAGATTCTACCTTAAATGCAGATAACTGGTCAGTGTAAAGGAGGCACTACCCACAGCAGATTCATTTTGGAAAAGCCTTCCAGACATGACTTCACAAATCACACCTCGAACCCAAATAACAAAACGTCCGATAGAAATCTCAACTGCCAAGTTCCCATACTGACTGGCCATTCCTAACCTATGTAAATATTAACCCATGTCCCTTAGCCTAATAATCCAATAAACACCTTTTGCATAAGCCACCTCATCATGATATCCCTAATGCCTTACTCCGAATGAGCGCCAACAACTCATCTGAAGATTAAACCAATTCGTTCTCTCGTTTTTCCTTTTTCCGCGCATGTCCTTGCGAGTTCCATGCATTTCATCTCGACGGGGTGTTTTCTGGAACGGAAAGGAAAACTAGAAAAGTTTTCTCACTGTCATACACGACGTTGTCGTTGTCGTTGTCGTCCTTAAGTACGAAAGTTGGGTCAGTAGTTACTTTTCATTTCTGGCCTATTCCGTAGGTACGTTGGAACAAAGTTTCTTGCACAAGTCGACTTTAAGTCTTAAAGGAGACAGATTGTTCACCTTTAAATCTGAAATAGAAGTATCATTGTGATCTTTAAAATGTTAGAGGGATGTGTCGCCAATTTCTATGTATAGGGTTGGAATCTGTTTCGCCAAGCGGATAAAAGGCCGGCTCTTTAAATAAATAAAAAGAGTTCTTTTACAACATTCCTCTTACTAAAGGTACCTATAACCTATTTGTCCTGAAGGACAACGAAGTATTTGTATATAAATAACAGCGTGTCTGATGGCGCGAACAGACTTAAAAGGACGAGTCCTTATTTAGGAGCAATCCGGATGATATTATTAGATATAATATGCGTAAACTGGAATGAAAAATGCACGGCGTGGACCTTTCCTCATCGCTAAAGTGATGGTTCTTTTATTTTGTTTATGCAAATCTGCGAGGGATGTTGTCAGCTATAACTGCGTTCTGTCCTTATTCATGTGCGTCATTTGAGTGTGTCTTTTATTGTATTATCCCTTTTTCGCTGAGCTCTGTTGAATTTCTATTTGGCAACGAAACTTTCCCTTTAAGAAATAGGCAAGGATACCTACTGAAACGAATGAGGGTAGGTAGGTACAGGATGAAATCATAAAATAGCATTTTTAATCGCTGTTTCACCCTTTTTGGTCAGATTAAAAAAAAGACAACGTGACATCTGGATGTTAATTAAAAGCAAAACGTGACACTGCTTCTGCGAATTACATTTTTTTATCGTTCTCTGGCAGACAGTTTTGCGGATTATTCAGGATTAAACTTCATTTCAGATGAATGAATTTTAATTGCAAAAGGACCACCATTTTGGCCAAAATAATGATGACATTTTCATTGCCAGTTTGCACCGAGACAGACGGTTGTTTTTATATTAACACCGGCAGGCTGCCAACAGACAAGCATGAAGACAAATTACAAGCGAATTGGCAATATTTGTGTCTTCTCTTCCGAAAGGATGAAAGGATACAGTCTCTGGACACAGTGTCAATAAGGAAAACAAGGCAAGGTTGAGGTTTATTAGCATAAAAAAAATTGTGTAACAGCAGCCAAAAAAGGTTTTTTTTTTTTTTTTTTTTTTTTACCGAGGGTAGGTGAAAATCTTCCAAAGACACTATGAGAATAGCAAGCGCGTGCTCATAGTAGTGTCAGATTTTTACTGACTAAAAACACCACCCTTCGAAAGATTGTTAGATACTGCAACTAAGATATAACTTATCAAGCAATTTTTCTTTAACGAAATAACAACTTTTGACAGGCTACTTTCCAATGAAAGATCCTGCATGTTCCGCAATTTAGACGCGGTTAATCTTATCTTGCCAAGTCGAACGGTTTCGTTCTTTGAAGCCGGCGCAATAAATTGTTCTCGTCCAAAATTTGTCGGACTGAATTGTTTACATGTCCGATTAGTCGGTTTCTATGCTTTCTCGCGAAGCTTTTTGTTTCAGCTTCAATTATTGGAATTCCGAGATCTCTGTGGATATCGTCGTTTCTAATATACCATGGTGCTTGTACAATTTCTCTGAGCACTTTATTTTGAAAAGTTTGTAGAATATTGATATTTGTTTTCTTGGTACAACCCCAGAGTTGTATACCGTAGGTCCACACCGGCTTTAGCACTTGCTTGTATAGAAGCAGTTTGTTTTCAGTACTGAGCTGGGAATGTTTTCCGAGTAACCAGTACATTTCTCTATATTTGACAAGTATAACTTAATCGATGTCATCACTTTGAGGTGTTAGTAGGCAGATCCCAGAAAACTGCGGTTAAAGAAAGTTTGTTGGCCAACAGTTGATGGAATTTGATAGAGGATGTGGGGGCACGAATGAAGGTGTATGATGTTCTAGGCAGGACAAAGGGATACGTTTCGCTAAGAGCTAGACTGAAAAATACAAAATTTCGAAATAGTCAGTTAAAAATCGGGAGCAAAAATGCAGCAGAATTACCGGCACAGATGTCATATCAATTTTCTTACCAACTTCTGCAAGGCTGCCTTCGGTCGACACAACATTAATTCATTACTTCTGCTAAGACTGTCCTTAACACCTTTACCCATTGAAGGGCCACTTTAAATATTAGGGAAGCAATTAGGTAAAACAAAACCCGACTTTATATTGCAAATTGCGTATTTTCGAAATGAAGAATACAAATATAAACAGATCAATTGTAAAAGATAAACACAACAGAGACGGTAGGTATGTTGTATCTATAAGGGAAAAGTTTTTAATGAACCTTCTGCGTTTTAAGGTAGTAGTACCTACGTAGGTATACCTACCACCGGTGACCTAACAAATTTGATTAAAACTTTGTCCGGTATCAAATGGAAACAATTCCCTTACCCAGTAGCAATGTGAGTGGAATATATTGTACATTTTATCTACGTTGTCTACATACACAGGATAAAGTAAAGGAGCCTGTTTGGATTGGTTGCCTCTAAGAGATTAGGTTCTTAGAAAAAAACTCTGTTCAGGAAGCAAAACTCCATCTCACTAATTCTTTATTTAGATTTTCTTTTTTCCTCTCCAATTTAAAAATTGTTTGTACTGACACGTACACAGTGAAAAGCAATGTAATAGTGTTTGACGTGAATAGCGTCGCCATATTAACACATTCCATATTCCTTTAATGAGATTGGGCACATTTAAGAATCTAGTTACCTTAAATCGGCTATACGATGCAACCTGAACGCAAAAACTAGATTGTTCGGCAACGTCACTTTTTCTATGTCAGCCACGAACTGTCAACTTAGTACTCAGTCACGAATTTCTTGACTAGATTCGTCGGGTCTCCTCCTCCATAAACGTCAACTGAAACACTGCTTATATGACCAATTACAGCCAATCAAAATCGAGATACATCTAGTAAGACAGCTGTCAGACTTACGAAACTTGATAGTTGAACGTCCCAATCAACTAAAACTGAACTTTTCTTTTTATGTTTTATGGATTAGTGGGTCCAAACTAGAGTTTGTCTAAAATGTGACAGTAGTTTTGACAGTTTGAGCTCAAGTAAAGAGTCCTCGATTTCGTAAGTGAATTTGATTTTGTTTTGTTCGTGAATTGAACCAACTGTAGTTATATAACATTTGTTGACAGTCTTTATTAACAAAAGTGAATTGTATATAAAAAAAACATGCTTGATTCATTGACAAAACCTTGTTTCCATTGAGTAAGTATACTGTTAATGTACATAATGTGGTGCAGTAGTGACCCCCGATGATGATCTGGATCAAGTCTTGATACTAAAGTAGTTTCCAATGAACTGGGAATCTAGATCTATATTATTTTTGGTTCTAAATGCACCTTATACATCTGACTTATGTCAATTGCGCAAAAACGTCAACCAGTCGCATAAGTTTGTTCTGCAAGAGATGTAGATGTAGCTGATAAAAATAGTCTAGAAAGCTACGCAGCCGATGAACTGTCAATTACCACTAAAATACAATTACAAAAAAAGATTAATTTCGGTTCCTTTCCATATGCAATCTATGATACAAATTTAATGGGTCAATGGATCTACTTCTTGAAAGGAATATTTTAAAAGTACCTACTATTGATAAAATGATATAACATTTCTCTAAATAGAAATGAGATATTTCTCGTGATTTGATCTGGATCTAAATAAAGCGGAATTCATCTTAGAAAGCTGCATTGTAATGTCGTTTTCCATTGGTTTCACTCGGGGATCCACTCATTCTGATTAAATCCACAAAAGTAGGTATTGGTGAAATGCCAAAAAATAATCTACTGCAGCTGTCATCTGATCTGACTTGTATAAAATACATAAATAACACTTGTGTGAGTGCTTCTTGAGTGGATTCTGACCTCAAATCGAGAAGCGAAATTCTCTTCTCAGAATCAACAGAAAAGTATTTTTTGTGCCAATGGAACGGTTTCAGAAGCGAATTTTTCGATTCCGGACTCTCCCGGACGCTTATTTTTGCCCAATTGAAAATGACATAAGAGATCTAAAAAGCTGATGCCCAAATTGAGAATATAGTATATAAACCTGGGGTCAGATTCTGTAAGGCGAAACGTTCAAACGTTTTAATGTGCACGAAGAAATTTCCTTGTGTAATATAGGGCAAATCATTCGTGCGCACGAAAACGTTTGATCGTCTCGCCTGACCCCTGATACCTGAAACGTATTTTCCACGTCGATATGTCATTTTCACCCACGAAGTCGGATGCTGACAGAAGGTGTCATTTTTTTCATCTCCACCTTAACCAGTTTTTGATTTTTATATCCGAAAAGAGCGACATCTTCAGGTGATAAAGTTTGAACTGAATTTTTGTTGTTGTTATTTGTTATACTGAAACTTGATCTAGATCAGGGAACTGAAATAAGAATAAACCTACTATTTTGGGTTTCAAAATTATGGAAGCTTTAACAAGATCCAATACGACCAGGGGTAGTCGCACCTTTTATAAGACAGGAGACGTTGAGTAAGAAGTCTTTCGTCTGTCTATAAAAAATACATAACTATAATTAATTCTGATATGAAGGAAAAATTGCCCACTTATTTGGCTTAGTAAAAGATCAGAGGTATACAACTGAAAGACGGAAAACGAAGACTTACACCTAAAGTCTCTGCACACATCGAGGGACATAAGTCGAAGAAAGTTGTTCGTTTAGTTTACAAATCTGTATGAGACTGCCTAAATATTCCATAAAGCTGTTAAACAAGTCATTTGGTATGCTTTTACACATCGATGCGATGAGGATTTGCTTAACCCTTATCTGGCTGAAAGTTAACCCTCACAATTCATGTATTTCACAACTCTAAAATTTATATTCGGGGACGAAAGGTACATTTTTTTAAGGGGTATGTTTAAGTACTGTTCATTGTGCATATAGATATGGCGGAACAATTTAAAATTTACGGACTTTCCTGCTTATGAACACCACCGGTCGTGTCACAACCCTCACCATCAGCAAATTACTCTTAAGAGCAAAGAAATAAACTACCTATGCGAAGCTGAGGTCATCTTTATTTACGACTTGCCGACACTGAAGACTTACTTCAGCCTAAACGAAGCGAAACAGAAAACCCTTAAACTTTTGCAACCTTCGTCCGATTGGCATTTTGCGCTTCAATAAACCTTTACAACCCATCGCCCACTCCTTATCACTTCCATCATATACCAACGCGAGGTTTTCACTCAACTTTCTTTCGTTGATGCTTGTGCGGACGCGGAGCTTGCACTGCCAAGAGAAACACTTTTCAGTTTGGTCGAGAAGAAAGTCTCGAAAGGAAATCACTGCTTCCAACAGCATGAAATATTCATCCCCATGGGGGCATATATTTTTTAATGAACTTCTTGAATCATGAAAAGCATGGCGATCTAATTAATTTGCATTTTTATTTTTATTAAAACAAAAAAAAAAATCATTCCCCTTTCAGTCAGAAATTATAAGTGTTTTCGTCCTTTCGTGGGCATAGGCAACGAGAAACGGGGACGAGTATTTTCTGCTGCCTCGTCCTCATGCTCAGTCGCTGTCGGCTGCCAAAGTGGTTCTTCAATATTCCAGTGGTAGTTTGCCATTGTTGCACAACGTCCAAGTGGTAGTATTGCTCCCCCGACGATGATTACAACGATTAGTCGAAACATTTAAGTTTACAACAATTGTTATCATGTCTACATAAATTAACCAAATGGTTGCGTATACTTAAGATTACGATTATATCCCCGCCGATTCACAGAGGAAATTTATTATTTTCCTACAGTAGTTAGAAGGGGATGGGGATGGGGATGGTGGATGGAGAACATTCATTCATGGAGAACATTCAAATATGCGTATGATTGCCAGGAGGCGATTACAACGAAATGAGTTGTGACAAGGATTGGTTTCGTGATTGTCTACTGATATGGGAGTTTATCGAGCGTTATTAATAGTTGGGATGGTATGGTAAGGACTTGGCGATGTGTTAATTCTACAAACAACTTGGAAGTTACACAATAACTTGGTGAGTGGTAAAATGACCCATGACAGGTTGTTGTCACAGTTGGTTTGATGTCGGAAATTAATGAGCTACCCAAAGGCAGCGCTCACTTTATGCGACTAAAGTTGCATTTTTCCCCTTTTTCTATCTCTGTCCCCAATGAGACCACTTTTTCAAAATTGTCCAGATTTGCCCCTTTTTCTGAATTTCGTTGAAACTTTGTCGCATTTAAACAAAACAAATTTTTTTGTATGAAACACGGAATATTTCATCATAAATAATTCATTAAACTAGTTCACAGCTAATTGGGATCTGAATGCATCCTTTTTCTATCAGCTGCAATAATTTAAGCCATTAGCCTTTAGCCATCATTCATTCAATGCATATGCAATAATAAGATAGAACGAGATGTGTTAAAGTTCTTAGACCCTTTTGTAATTAAGTCAGGGGAAGAGATTTTATATTTTGACCTTGTGTCTGCATTCAAAAATTTAATAAGTGAACCCGAAAAAGTTGTCGAGGAGTTGAAAGTTTTGGAAAATAAGGCAAACCAAAAGACATTTGAAAAATTATTTCAAATATCCAACACAGAAGAATTTTGGTTTAAAATTGGTCAGTTAAAAAATCATCTTGATGAGCATATGTTCCCAAATTTATTCCGATTTGTTAAACAAGTTTTTACACTTCCACACAGCAGTGCAAGTGCGAAAAGATTTTTTTCAAAATTAAACCTTATGAAAAATAAGCTCACAAATTCTCTGAAAGTGTCTACTTGTCAATCCAAACTTTCGGCTCTAAATTTACTAACTGATCAAAGTTTAGAAGATTGGGTGCCAGATTGGGAGCTCATGAAAGAATATAGAGACAAGGTCACAAATAAATAAAAGCCAAAAGTGAAACTTAATATATACCACTACTAAGACTGATTTCTTAATGACTGAATTATTTTATTTATTTTTGTTATTATTATGGGTTGAACCCATTATAATTTGTTATGTAGTTATGTTACATAAACATTTTAATAAACAGAAAAAAATAGTTAATTAAGTTGTTTTTTTTTTGGTTTTTCTGCCATTTGTCGACAGGTTAGTATTGCCCCTTTTTGAATGGAAATCCCCTTTTTTTTGCGACTTTTTCAAAATCGTCGAAGTGAGCGCTGCCCAAAGGTGTTGGGGTGAATTGCGGGATATCTCTTAAATTGCAGTCAAAACAGTGGAATTTTGTATCTACGGGTGAAACTGCCTTTTTTTTATGTATATCAACATGGGTGGGGCGGATTCAAAACTTTTTTTTTTCGCAGTTTTGAAATAACTTTTTTCGCAAATTAATATTTGAAAATTTGTCTTTTTTATTGAAAGCAATGATTATTTTACTACAAAATATAAATAATTTCTTTAAAGTTAACTTTACGCTAATCATTTCAAAAAATTAAAACTGCCCTGAAAAGGCGAATCTGCCCCATGGTGGGGCACAATCGTCATCCGTGTCGCGTTCTTTGTCATGACTTTAGTTGACGTAAGATTTTAAGAATCAATACTGTCTTTTTTTGAATAGTTTAGCAAATCTTAAATCTATAAACATCAAAATTAAATTAAATGAGATCAGAAATTCATTTTTAAACTAAGATTATATTAAAAGTTTAAAAGTATTTATTCTAGTTTCGAGATCGCAAAAAAAGAGTAAAGGACGAATCGAAAATAAAAGGATTTGTTTAGGAAAAAAATCATTGCACGTTCTATTGACCAATATCAACATCCTTTAAAAAGATAATTATAATAAAAAATTGAGTATCACTTACCTCCTCGTGAAAAGGAAAAATTGCGAAAAATTACTTAAATAATTAAAAAAAAAAACTAACCACCGCAGTTTATTTAATACTAGCGGATCCGAGGCCCAGCGTGCTTCGCTATGCATGAATATTAACATAGAATCAAATTCATTGGTTTCTTTTTTTTGTTTTTATTTGGACAAAATCAGATGTTGACATAACTCATGAACGAGTTGACCAATTTCGTTCAAACTTTAGACAAACAACTACACGACCATGAAAACAAACGTCTCAAAATTTGATCGAATTCGGTTTGACCGTTCGTGAGTTATAAAGTCACAACACAACGCTTTTGCAACTCTCTTTTATATATAGAGAGAAAAGAAGAGAAGAGAAGAGGAGAGAAGAGAAGAGAAGAGAAGAGAAGAGAAGAGAAGAGAATAGAAGAGAAGAGAAGAGAAGAGAAGAGAAGAGAAGAGAAGAGAAGAGAAGAGAAAAGAAGAGAAGAGAATTTTGTAATATCGAAAGTCAAAAGTGACCCACCCAGTGTTTTTATATCGTGGGACTTATCCCTTTTTGTGGGAATTTTGATGTCCGAAAAGCCTTTCGTGGGATAAAGGAAAAAAGCACCAAATCGTGGGATTTTGAGATATCTAACAAAAAATATTAAAAATATAAATTTTTGCAGAAATTTCATGAAAATTCCTACATTTCATCATGATTATTAACACACTGAATGTGCATAAAAATGCTCATATAAATTCTCTTTTCAAAATTTTCTAGTACCAAAAATTAATCGTAATAATATTACAAACTGTGATTTTTATACTAAAGGTTAATTAACCGCGATTTTCATTCCTTGTAATACAAATTTTACTTTTAAAAACTGGATTTTGAGGCAAAAAAGGATCGTGGGATTTCAAAGGGAATTTGAGTATGGTGAGATGGGAAAAAAGGGAAAAATTACCATGCTTCGTGGGATAAATGAAGAGAGAGTGCTAACAACACTGGCCCTTCCCTACTGAACGAATTAAAAACCGAAAATTAACCGCCTTCAGTAAATCGAAAGTCGAAAATGCTCCATCGTCGAAAGTACCCCAACTTACCCTACTACAACTTAAAGCTGATAAGTTCCATCAGAGGATCTTCATGGGTTGCTTTGTTACGATGGAGACTTTTTCGATTCTTGATTTCAAACTTACAACAGTCCTATGCGTGGTTTGCTAATACGAAAAGCTTCCGTCCGTCTATTCGAGGTTTCTAGCAAAATTTCAAATAAAGTTCTTTCTCGAACATTTTCAATATGTGAATATTTTGCCAGAAGTATTCAAATTCACAATAAACTGCTACTGAGTATGGGGGTGTACGATCGCCTATTAAATTTAACTCTAGGCATACCAAGCAACCAAGCTTGTAGGCGGTATCTACATTTTTGACCTCAGCTGGAGGTCTATTTATTAGTAGTCTGTGACACTTACGCGCACATTTTGGTTATAGAGTTTAAGGTCTATATCCTTCTTAATACACACTAAGCTTAACTTTTAGAACAACCAATCTGAAGAGGTTCAATTAGAGATTTACCAAGGAAGGCCCTATATTTATTTAAAACAAGTGAGTGAGAAATAAAAAGGACCAAAGTTTCATTGGGATGTCTTCTTAGTTGTTCAACCATCGTTTCAAGGAAAGTACTTTACTTAATGAATACTTCAGCATACCAACATTCACCGCAGATGTGCCTGTATACTGTGTTGTGTTTTGTAGTTAGTCTCAGGTCATTTGCTGTTGAGTATTGGCAAAAGCGCTTTACGCTTTGATCGATTCCCCATCTGTCATTTGCTGTACTCAGAAACCTATTCGCTATATAAAATGGAAAATGTGCAATGGATGCACGCTAAGCTGATTCAGTCCTTGTCCTTGACTTCAACATCTCTTTATCTGCCTATAAGCGAGTTCTGTGAGAATGACTCAATGGTCACTTGTGTAGCTACGTAAATGCAAAAGTTCCTCTTTGGGTTGGGGTGTGAATTACAAATCCAACACTCTCTGACAAAAAAAAAAACCCTTCAGGTATAAAAGACTATTTGTTTTGTCTTGTTGCGATGGATAACTGGTGGCTTCTTACTATAAAAATACAAAAGTTTGCTGTCTGGTGAACTCAAGAACACCCCACTCCTCGGCTTAATCCCAAGCAAAAAACTTTCAAAGTACGTCAAGCACGTCCTCGTCAACCATGCCATTTATTGAGTTACACTCATCACATTACCAATCGTGAACAAAAAACAAAGTAGGCCTTCCAAGAGTCCTTTTTATAAATACTCGTATATGTCCTCGAGAATTTGCTTACTAGATGCGATCAAAATGATTTCCACAAAATGTACGACACACAAGTCAGCGAAAGTAGCACCACTCTGACGTATACGTAACATTTTTACAACATTTCTACAGGAGTGTGAGTGAAACCAGAAACCCTAAAGATATGCAAAGCAGTTGACGTAAAATGCAAATACATTCAATGTGCAAATTGGCAAAAAATATTTAGACATTTTTTTCGAAGAGTGGATTTTTTTCCTCCTTCGATCTCGTTTCGGAATTAAATTCGAATATGTTCCTATATATTTCTGTGTTGCAAGAGGCGCACTCAGCACTGAGTAGAACCGTAGAACGCAGCTTGCCGCACTCGATGTCGTGTGTGATTTATGCAAAATGCCTTCCACAAGCGAGCACACGAAGTGAGATGACATCGCCTTGTGTGTTGAAATTTTATTACCTGTCAGCTGGAGTGTGCAGGTATTTTGCAGAGAGAGTCCCTTGGAATTATGACATTTTAATGCATGCGAAGGAGACGTGTCTTTTTTGTTCAAGATTGCACTGCCAGTGGCTAAGTAAGTCACTGGCGGTATAAATCCAAGTTGGAAGTAGTTAAAATTAGCATAATAGCCTTTAGATGGTGTGATTGATGGTGACGGTGGTGGGACTTTGCTGAATTTCCAGCATGGAACTAAAGGTATTCCATTAAAAGCCCTTTACCATCAATTAGACGTCTCCCGGTATATTGTGTGGAAATTAAAATAATTGCCAACTCAAACAGCTGAAGGACATTCCCCAGCACAAGCCAGAGAGACACTCGTGAGAATGTATACACAAGTTTCACTCGGAACACCTTATATTTGTCTTTGAGGCTTAAGCCAGTAGTCTGCGAAGACAAAAGATAAACTTCTCTCATAACTCTGAGGGGTATGTTTTATTGCCGACAATAGACGTATACACGGGAAGTAGCAGTGCACTCAGCAGTTGAGAACTTGCCCCAACACTTTCAATAGGTATAGTCGTTTTGGGGGGCCCCATTGTTGGGGTTTATTTGTTGCGGTGGAAAAGTTTTTAATTCTCACACGAGCTGAGGTGAGAAATGCAGGTGATGATGCTGAAAAGATGCTCTCTGTTAAACAGGTGGCGCCCCCGAAGGGGAACTATAATAGACGGTAACTTGAGTGTATCTACGGGGTGTGATAAAGCGTTTGATCATTGTTATTGTCGAACGATGGGTCTTATTGCCAGAAGGATGTACATAAAGTGTGATGGAGGATGCTGGGATTTCGGGACGATAGGGAGTTTGTGCGGCCTGAGGGTCTAAGGTGTCAGTTGTGTTTTTGAGGTACACAGAGAGAGGCGATGTTTCGTGAAATGATGACTGTGGGGAAGAGTGATTTGTCAGTTATAGTAAATGGGTTTTCAAGGAATTCAAAAGCACTGAAGGCTATCAGACATCACAGAGAAACAGCATCAGGTGAATATTTTAACAAAAAAAAAGAAGACAGAAGGTGCAGAGGTTAAGGAAATGCAGATAAGAGTGGCAAGACGTCGAGTTCGAAAATGGCAAAAAACTGGACCTGGAGATTGACAAACCTGGCGACTGTTTGTAGGCATTTAGACTGGAAAGAAAGCCTTTCAAAACAGCTTAATGGGCAAGAGTGCTTCAACATAGAGGATCTTAGAATCATAGCCACTAAGGAAGGACTGGGAACCTACGATTTAAAGACGAAGCCATCGCTCTTGTAGTACGGACAACTGGGGGTCGATTCTGGTTCTGTGAAAGAGTGAATCGAATAAATCGTTTTCACATTCGCTTTTACCCATTGCTTTCATTTTTTCGATTCACTTTGTACTAAAATGCGATTCTGGTTCAATAAGTGAAAATATCGTGGTGAATTCAATACCGCACACTGTGTTGTATGAAAGAGGGTTGTTAATTTTCAAACTTTCACGAAAAACATTCACTTGCAAATGGGGCCGTGAAAAGAAATTATTCATATGAAAAATTTGGACGTTTGGTTTCACATTTTCATAGAACGAGAATCAAAATTGCGCGTGAAAGAGTGAAAACATTTTCGTTTCACTTTTTCACAGAACCAGAATCGACCCCCTGGAGGCAACGTGCCAGAGAGACTCTTCAGTAAGTAAGCGAAATCTACTGTGAAGATGGTTGGCACAAAAATGCATCCAGAATGCACTGCCCTCTATATCTCCAATTCAGACTTAACCTGGACAAAATTGACTTCGGCCACCAATCGCAACTTGTCATAGTGGAAAGAAACAAAACTAAATTTTCAACTGACCTCATCTTCTGGTCAGCTCGCGATAATAATCACAATTTCCAGTCGGGCTCTAGTAGATCCGTTTGCTATATGTTTCATACGGAAAGATTACCCACATGCACCTGTGGCCATCTCTGATTTTGTATGCCAGCCTGTGTATGAGTGTGCATGTCAATGTTCCTTTCAATGGGGAAAATGTTGTAGAAAATCCTCAAACATCTCCAGTAAAAGAGGATGGGGAGGACGAGGGGATAGTGTCAGCACCCTCTTGGATTTATGCCAAAATACTTGTTGGCCATTGCAGATGCAGAATGTATGCCGCGAAAAATAAGACAATGGAAAACATTTGCTCATTCGCACGAGCTCCATCCTCCATATGCACCAGTGGCAGCGACTATGACTACGGTTCAAAGAGAGAGGGAGACCTTACTCTGAGAAATTACTTCTGCAGAAATATGAAAAGGACGCTATAGAGTGATGGTTGTATAGCAGGAGAAAGCATTGTTTGCCCACGGAACGTTTATTTTAAAATTATGAAATTTTTCATGCACAGCGTAGCGCGTCCGCTTTTATAAAATAATGAGCAGCTGAGCGTTGAGGAAACGCCAAGGGTGGTAAGCGTTCTGTTTGCCTGTCGGAGTGGAGGGAATTTCGTTGATCATTTTCGTCTTCCGTGATACCTTAGGGGGAGCTTTAAAGGGGAATTTTGAAGTAAGTGTAATATACTGGTATATGCGCCAGTGATTAACTTAATCGAATTTAGTTAATAAATAAATAATGAGAGGGCCGACCAATAGTGCAAATTTATTGTAAGAATGAGACCACAAATCAAAAGTGTCATGGACGGTGGATAGTAGAATATTCATAATTTTAGATACGTAAGATGAAAAAAAGACACTTGAAAATATTTATATTTCTGATTTAAAACATGTGAAATGAGAGTGGTAATCAGTGGCATTAAATTAAGCGTAGTAAATGTTTGAGCTGTTTTTGTATGATTACAAGTTATAGGTACTATACCCAGTATAGAACCGAATATAACATGCTAATGAAATGTTAAAAAGAAGCGAGTGAAATCTTTGACGACCAGAAACATTAGGCGACAGACGAAAGCGATAAAGCGATAAAAGAAACGCAACGCTTGAGTTTAAACCACGAACTAACATTTATTGTCCAAAGACTACGTTTTATACATGTAAGTGAGTGTGTGTACAATGTACGTGGTTGTCAGTTTAAATGGAGGTGTATATTAGATCTGAGTTTTATTTTAACATATACAATGGGTAAATACTGTTTCGTCAATCATCAAATTCACTTGAATTTTATAGGATTTCATGTTGATTTTGGAATTTGTTTGCCTTTTGCCAACCAACAATTCATTAATCAGTAGTTATACCTACGAAATAAATAAATAATACTTGTCCGTTCATCATTTTCGGAAGCCATTTCGAAATTTCGTAAGCCATCGCTATAAAAATATTGACATGCTGAACTTTCCCATAATTCCTATGTACCACGTAAACAAGATGGTAGACCTAAAGATGCGTCGCGTATTTTTGCGTATTAGGTAATGCTGTCCCTTTCAATCAGTTTATTCCTGTGCTGGGCATCCATTTAATCTTTCGTGTTAGTAATGTGTGATATTGTAAATGCATCATAAGACATACCTGCGTTTCAGATATTATGTGCTAAACGTATAGCGCTCAATTGAACTTGGCCACTTCATCGATTCTTAGTGCAGGTAATTAAATCGTGTTTATCTTAGTTCTACGATCGGCGGCGCACGACCAAAAGAAGACCTACAAATTTTGCAAAAGTGCAAACTAAATAATCAACGCCGTAAGCAGTGTTCCCAGACTTTAAAGCATTAGTTTTCCCCTAAATTCGAAAAAATCCCTTTTCTCCCCTAAGTTAAATTTCCACTTGAATTTTGTATGAACAAATAAAAAAATGTAAGCGTTTTTATTTTACTGTTGCTGCCCAGTATCTTATTACTTCATTTAATTAAAGTTTTGAAATATAATGTTCATTCACATACGCGGTTTAAATCGAAAGTAATCAATATAAATCGACTCTATAAACATACCTACTCAAAAAAAAATCACATCACAATAACGTGTAACGAGCAGCTCCTCTCAGGCAACTACTGATAAATATGTCAAATGAACAAATCGACAAAAAACAAATTCGAAATCATTTTTAAAAAGCAATTCCACCCAAAAATAAAATCTCTGAAAATAAAGAAAATTCTACTCTCTGAGAGATTTCCCCTCTATTTTTGGATTTTGACAGATTTTTAATGCTTAGTTCAGGAAAGTACGCGAATAGACCTTTTGTATTAGCTCGTAAGTCAAATTGTACTGTTAAATTATTAAACTTTTGTATTACTGAACTTAGGTAGGCGTAGTGGCTTAGTGGTTAGTGTGTTGGACTACTAAGCGAGGGGTCGAGGTCGAATCCCGCAAAAACCTAAATTCCAACTTAGGGGTTTTTTTTTTCCACTACGCCACCTCTCGCGATCATCTGACAAACATCCGAGAGTATAACTGTCTTGAAAGAGCTTCTCAATTGACCGTTTTGAGTCGGCATAAAAATTGTAGATCCCTTTCATTCGTTTCAAACTTGAAAAACTTACACAAAACAAATGGGGCCTAGGGTCCCTGCAGACCTGTTGCGCCAACTATTTTTTTTTTTTTTTTTATTACTGAACTTGAACTTTGTATAATGCAAACGGACATTAAATGAAAACACACTGAACACACTCATATATAAGATATGATATTTCGAATTTATTAATTTTATTTTAAGCTAACGGTTCATATAATTTCTGTTTTGTTTTTTCCCCTTTTTAAGCTTGTCGCCCTCGTTTTCCCTTTTTTCATTAAAAAAAAGCGCTTAAACTGGCTCGTTCTTCTCAATCTGGGATTACTGCCTTATAAGAGTAGGGTCACAGAAATAGCTCTTTTAGTTCCGAAATTGAGGACGCTTGGGATATCTATTGTAAGGACGATCAGTTTGGTTTTGTATTACGCGTTGCTCAAAGTAGTTGTGTCTGCGGCATAATGGCACAACTTTCGAACAATTAATTTGACTTCCAAGGTACTTAATAAACCTAACAAAGTGGCCCGTTCGTCCTGGCTCTATCCTTTGCTGCAGTATATAGAAATGAAATGATGAGGATTGCATTCTAAAGCAGTTAATAACCTTTCTGTTCCTATGCTGATTTATGTCTTCTTGGTTAAAAATTTCACCAGTTTTTCAGGAGTAATTCTTCTGTTCAAAGTGGCGTAGCTGTTGTTATCCTCGACGCAATTAATACGTGGTATATACTTCTTCATATATGCCAACTGTCCTACCTAACGTAGAATTCCAGTTTTGCAAATTTCTTGACAAAAAATTAATTTCGTGGTTAGTGACCTTCCCAAACTCAGAAGCAACAAATTTTCTTCGCTGTATGCAGAACGCTAATTGCATTCCTACAAAACAAACTTCTCTCAGTAAGCAGGAAGCTTGTCTCATAATAAATTCCATTAAAAACGTAGGTATAGTTAATCCCACGAATATCCTCGAAACCGTTGGCGAAGTCAATCGTGTAGGAAAAACCCCAGTTTAGTTCAAGAACTACAATTCGAAACAGATAATTGAATTGTGAAATCGAAAGATATTCATCTTCTCCAATAGACCATCGTGATATGTGCCGTTGAGCTAATAAAAAAAAAAATCTCACCGATAGACTGCCGTGCTGCATAATAGAAAAAAAAAAAAAAAAAAAATCAAATACCACAGCGTTCGCCGTACAAAATGGCACCTATTGTGCACATCTCTGCTTGAAATTGAGTCCTTTATGCACCGCATATATTCCCAGTTTCCACCACCCACGACACAATGAAGAAGAAGGCCCAGCGACCGTGGTGTCTCTCTTCACGGCAGCACTATGTATTTTTTATGATGTCTCCTTTTGTGTACGGCTCAAAGGATTCGATGAGAACGAAATTTATAATGGCTTCTGCCGTGGGACAAGGTTCATAATATTCCCAGGTCCTTGCTGGTGCTTGTAAGAGTCGCACCCGCCATTTGTGTATGTGTGGCAGTAGTGCATGTATATGCCAAAGGAATGAGAACAATTTGCCAAACCAGAGGGATAGCCAAGCCATCCTGACGGATTCCTTTCAAATTGAATTCTTCGCCTGTGGGTGTTCTGCTCAGGTTCAGGTTCACTCTATTATGAGCTTTTATGAGCTGTCGACTTGGGTACGTGCTATATTGCCAACAATGACATACACTGTTCAGTGTTCAGTATTCAGTGTTCAGTGTTCATAGGGGAGAAGGGCAGTTTCGTTAGTATACCAAATTGATTGCGGGGGGAATTAATTTCGCATTACTCCAACTTGACAGAGTGAATGAATAATAGAATTAGGACTTTCCGAATTTAGTTCAAAGGCTGTAGGCTGTAGGGTATGGCGGGTGAAATGTGCTTGGATACGGTGGAGTGACACAAGAGCTTGCTTTTGCTATGACATTTTGTAAAATACCCATTAGGCCATTTTCCAGCCAACAAAAGAGATATGCTGAAGCCTTTGTTCGCCGGTTTTGGAGTTAGGCCCGATACCCAGCAACTACAAGTTGCTCATCTTCCTGCAAAATATACAAATTAAGTGAACAGAAATGAAATACACAGAAGTAGGTTAATAGTCGTCGTGATTTGGAAAGAGTCCTTTAGTCATCAAATAATGTCTCAGAAGATTGCCGGCGATTAATGAAAATTTCTTATTAAAACATCATTACCACCACACAGCTGTAGGAAGATTGCAAGGAGTCTTCTTTTCGACGGTTTTTGTGGTGGAAAATAAACTGTAAGTTGCAAGGCCTTAAAGTGAGTATTATTCGTCCACTGAAGGAAGTCAGACCCTGCCCGTCCACCCACACTTTGTAGACCACATTTGGGTACGAGATTTGAAACAAGTTTTCTCCTTCCCTCTAGGAATAGTAGGCTGTGGAAAAAGTTTGATTTGACATAAAATGTTTGAATTGCTTTTAAAGGACCTTATTTTTCCTTAATCTCTTGACAAGTGGTAAACAGTCGCCGCTACTGCTCTCACCTACATTCCTCCACTCCACATCTATTGTCATTTCAACAGCCCAGCGTAGTAGAGAGTCCTCATTACCGCAATTGCTTCGACCTGGCATTGACTGCATCCGGTAAAGCTGCATAATGGCGCTTAATTAATCTAAACGTCACTTCTCCCATTCACAGGAAAACTTAACAACATCCGACTGAAAAGTTTAAAATTACCCAGTCGTACCCAGATGCAACTCCAGTCACGCGCCATTTTCTTTCGCTCAAGCTGGAAAGGATTTTTCTGGCATCGTCGTCGCCGCTCCTTCAGCGTTTAATGTATTCAACTTCACCCACATATACATATGTACATCTCCGGGAAACCGAGAACTAAAAGAAAAAATCCCCCCATTTAAAGGAGCACACATTATTTAAAAACAAATCCCTCGCCTCCTTATGAAATAGTGACACACAATATTCTGCACACACACACAGCCCGCATTTGAAAACAGATTCCCCCCCTTCAGCTTGTGAGTTGTAATTAAAACTGCAACAATGAGCGGAAGAGTTGTTAAAGCCAGTGAGAAATGCTGTAACCCAACTCGCTCGAGGAGTAACAGCGCAGAGTTCCATATTCCATTGTCCTTCTTGATGCAACAATCCAATTGCATGTCGGTGGTTGGTGGCCACTAGCAGCGTTTGCGGTGGTGGGGGTCTAGGGGTTGTTGGATACATGACTCTGAATAACAGCAGCAGAGCCTCTGGGCGTGTTCGTAACATTGCTATTACATTCTCATTTATGCGAACCCTAAGTATCGTGTGATGACACTTTAACTGAAGGCTCTGCCCACTTATGGCAAGACGACGACATGATGTTTGTCTTGTTTTTGGTTTTCGAATTTGTGTTTCGATGTCACTGTGCTCGTAGGGGAATGACAAACTGCTGCAGTGCTTATCAGCTGATCCTGATAGTTGTCGTGTTCAATTTTAAACCGAAATGAGTGACGCCGCAGATTTTAATTCAACGATTCACTTGCATTGATGGGTTTGGTTATCTTGGCCATTAGGTTGGGTGGGGTTGTGAGATCGTCACAAAAGACCAGGCACCAAAGTGGGCCCACTTGGCCATTACGAGTGAAAATTTCTCATTAAAACATCGTTACCACCACGCACAGCTGTAACACGATTGCAAGGAGTCTTCTTTTCGATGGTTTTTGTGGTGGCTGGAAACGAAACTGTAAGTTGCAAGGACTTAAAGTGAGTATTCCTCGTCGACTGCTTTTACTTTAAGTACATGAATTCTGGGGAAGTTTCCTCTGTTGTGCTAAACTTTTGCCTCAACACTGTCAGATAAGTGTAATACATTTCCACTTTGGCGCTAAGACATACGTTTCCCTTCACTCGGCGATGTATGGGTCTTGTTTTGAAACAAACTTAAGACAAGGAATCTTCCTTCCCGATGAGCAGAACGTATGGTCTCGAACCGCTATTTCGTTAGCGAATATGAGACTTAATGGTTTCCATAAGAACAGTTACATATAGATATTCAGTGGAACCACATTCTCGTGGTCGGAATAAGCTCCTCAAGAAGGTAGTGGGAGTGCGAAATGAACGTCTCTCAGGCGAATAGTTCTGAAATTTGAAATCCGTTCATTTATTATGCTGGAATCATTTTTCAATAGGAGACGTGGGTTGCTATTTTTTAACAAATTTTAAATTCACTTCTCTATCCCGACTTACCCATCAAACTGACTCTCGATCATGCTTCGCCATTTCCTATCATGTCCGAAAACCAATAAAAGAACAACCGCATCGTCCTTTATTTTGTTGACATCAACACAGAACACTCAAAGCACCACACAGAAAAAAAAAAAAAAAACTAAATCAATATACAAGACTGTGTCAGTGTCAGTTTCATTTTCAGGGAGACCACAATGATAGTCTGCTCACGACTGAGATCAAATGAAACCAAATGGCCGGATATGGACCAAAACAATCTTTTATCTCTTTTTTTTTTTTTTTTTTTTTAGGGTTTTGCACGTGCTGGTGAACCGGCGAAGAAGGCAAACAAGAAAGGACTCGTTCAAAGCGAATGCAATTATGTAAATGGAGAGAATTTGGCGCCAGTTGTTGCATGGTTTATGTGTCCGTCATCGAAGGACTCTGTCTCGGTTCCGTATCCGTATAGTGTACAATGAAATCAAATTGAATGGAATATTGATTTGGTGTAAAGTGGTCGATGTAGAGTGATAAATTCTGCAAGGATGTGAGTCGATTTTTTTTATTCTAACGACTGTTGTCGCGCTGAATATTTATGATGGATTTCGGAATTCAATTTCGATTTATGGAGGGTTTTACTTGATTAAGTGATTTTGTGTATTTGTTTTACGGAAATGCATATGTAAATGAAGAGTTTGATTAATTATTCATGGAGGGATGTTGAACACAATTTGTGCTGGAATTTATGTAGGTACAAGAGTGTACGGATGATTCGGGAGTCTTGATAGATAATCACCACAAAAGTGGTTGGCTCATTTGTAAGGCACCACCGTTTCAATACAACGTGAATTAGGTATAACAACTCATTTTAGGGTCTACCTTAAATTTTAAGCTTTAATTTTCAGCACCAAATTGCGTCTGTGAAAAAATATATATAAATACGGTAGCTGTAGCCGACCGGCTTTCCAGGTGCACAGGAACTTTGTTGCTCAAATCTGTTCTTGTCCACTTTAATAAAAAGGACCTTACTTACCCTTTTTACTACGTCCCGCCCTCATTTCACAAAGTACTTTGTTCGCACAATGCAAGTTCCAAATTTTTTAAATTTCGCTCCTGTGTTGAGAAACCTCCGCAATTTTTTTTTTGTATAGAATCTGCCACGCCTATTTGAAAATTTAATTTGAATGTGCTATGAAGCCACGTGTGTGGTTAAATGTGAAGTTGTCTCTAAATTCTAAATTCACCCAAGGACTACTTTTCACGTTTTGAGTACCCTTACATACATAAAACATGTCGAAAAACGTTTCAAAATTGCATCATGAAAAGCGTTCAAAAGTGCATCGAATAATAATGCCAAAAACGTGTTGAAAACATACCGAAAACTGTCAGAAAGCGTCATGAAACAGGTCATAAAAGGTAAAAAAAACAATCGTACAACTTGTTAAGAAACTGCAAAACCAGTCCAAAAACGCTGCATTGTAAAAAGTGATAAAAAACGCGTCGTAAAAAGCACCCAAAAACGCTTAAGAAAAGTGTCCAAAACAAACACCTAAGACCGCGTTAAATACTTCAAAAAGGGTCAAAAAGCGTCTGAAAACACTTGGTGTAAAACGTCTAAAAACGTTTTGAATGACGTGCAAAACACGCATTGAAAAACGTTTCGGAAAATATATGGAAAAAACAAGTAAAAAACTCGTCTAAAAACTTGTCAAAAACGGTTAAAAATGCGTCTTAGAAAACCTTTTAAAAATGTTTCAAACAACGCACAAAAAACGCTTAAAAGGCAGCAAAAAAAAAAGAAGTCAAAAAGCGTCAGAAAACACGTCGTAGAAACATTTAAACACATTTCAAATTAAACACCAAATACGCATTGACAAATGTATCACAAAACATGTCAAAACATATGTCAAGAAACTCTCCTAAAAACGGGTCAAAAAGGCATCTTATAAAATCTTCCAAAAATGTTTTAAATACCGCGTTAAAAACGTTTAAAAGGCAGCAAAGAAAAAAAAAAAAACTCGTTAAAAAACTTCAAAAATTGATTCAAGAAGCGTTAGAAAAGCTTTCGTAAAAAAGTCTGAAAATGTTTCAAATTACGCACCAAACATGCATTGACAAACTTATCCGAAAACGTTTAAAAAAAAGTCAAAAAATCGTCTAAAAACGGTTAAAAAAGGTGTCTTAGAAAAACTTTGAAATAACGCATTAAAAACGCTTAAAAGATAGGTTGTGTTTCAAATAAACACAAAAAACACGCATTGACACACGTATCACAAAAAATGTCAAAACACAAGTCAAAAAACTCGTCTAAAAGCGAGTCAAACTAAAAACGCTCAAAAGGCAGCAAAGAACCTGTATAACAACTCGTTAAAAACGTCAAAAATCGAGGCGAAAAGCCTTCAAAAACAAAACGTCGGATTAGCCGTTGAAAACCCCGATAAAAAGCATTTAAACTCCTTCGAATAACTTGCCAGAAAGGCGCTTAGAAAAAACGTTGAAAATAGCGTTGAACAACTCATCCGAATACGCGTTCAAAAAGCGTCTGAAAACGTAGATTAAGAGGAATAAAACATGGGTCAATAAATGCGTCAGAAAACGCATCAAAACAATGTCAAAAAAACCAGTCAAAAACGCGGCAAAGACGTTTTCAAAATCAGGTCGAAAAATTCGCCAAAAGTTCTTCGTTAACTGAAAATAGGTACCATAGAGAGTTTTGTAAATCGATCTGCCCAATCGCATCGGCCGTATGCTATTTAGTATATGGGTAGCACTTTTGTTTTGTACTCGTAGAAGAGTCGTATTTTTTCAAAGCTGATTATGAAGTGAATATCCTTCAATTAGTCAAAAGCATTTCCTTTCCCATAGAATGTCCATTTTACGTCTATCGGTTTGATCATAAGGCCTTACCCTCAACCATCGCAGCATCAGTCATCAATCATCATAGTAATCCCCTAAAATCTGTGCAACCAGAACCCCACATAAAAATCCCACAAACCGTATTCCTATTTATATTATAAGCGCCCCAGCGCTTGAGTTTCAACCGCCGAAAGGTATTCTCTTTATTTTACAACCATATAGACGGGGAATTTGTTTTCAAAACATATCTGCGAAGGGGTTTCAATGGAAATGGCGCATAGCAACTTTTATTCGTTGCGATACGCTCAATGAAACCAACAACAAAAGCTTCACAATAAAACAAAGCGGAAGTAGGTACTAACCGCATTCCTGCTCAATAATCCGCAACTCGGGCAGAGCATCTTTTTTATATTCGACACTTTGACTCTGTGCGGAGGTACTGTTTCTGTTCGAAATGGCGGGCAACTCTCCCTCCCAAACGACTGCCCCCATCAGTACTGGGCAAATTAATAGAAATTCTGGGCTGGTGAAGTATTCGATTTAATTGATTGGAACTTCCCGGACCAACTATCATGCGGGCATGGAAACCTCTAACTAACTAGGTTGAGTAGAGCAATTTTGTGTCGAGTGATTAATTTGCCTTTCGAAGCCAGCTCAAAGTCTGTTTTGTAAAGTCGCCCCCACTCCCATCGACTTAGTTTAATATTCGCCGGCTGTCATCGAGGATTATGAACATCATCAGTTATCTGAGCAATTTGCCATAGAACCTCGAGAAATGCACACAGCGGGACCAGGCAACAGAGCTTCCTGCACGTGACATCCGCTCCTCAATCGAAAGGAAGTGTAACTGAATCTGCTTGTATTCAATCATATTGCACACTCTCCCAACTCTCAAGCAAGGATATGCCAGTTTACTTGAACGGATATTATTCTTGGTGCCAAGAAGTCACGTCCATTTCTTGAGGGTAGCTGAAGGAACCCATGCATACGATGGCAGCCAGATGCATCTGTAAGTGGTTGCAATCAAATTCGCTTGTTGCAAAGCAGTTTGTTGGGGAAGCTTAGTGCCGACGACAGAAATATTAAATTGCCATACAAACAGCGAAATGGAGTCGATATAAAGGGTGGGCCATCTAGTGGTTTCTTTCTAAATCACAGGTTATTCTGACACTGACAGCTGTTTACCGCTTGAAATCTTGACAGAAAGTCAGTACCGTACCTCCTCGGAACGAAATGAGTCACTTTACGCTTGAACAACTTGGGGAACTATTGAAAACTTGCAATGCAACATGCCATGTGACAGAATAAAGAACACTGCGAAGCCAGTCGAGGCAGCCACTCGAATGACGTTGTGTTCCATAATTAATGGGAATGTTATAAAACTAACTAATAAAGCCACAAATATATTGAAAACAATTATTTTTGTTCATTTTATTGCATTTTTAAAAAGAAACTTGTATTTGGCCCACCCTGTACATCACAGAGTACTGCTGTCCTGTTCACTTTAGCCGTTCGGATAGAGCACAACACTTTATAGGTTCCTTGCAGTAGTTCCACAACCAAAAATCCACTAAAAGAATGGTTGTAATGGTTGTAATGGTTGTAAGGAGTTGCTATAAGTCGTATCCTTAGATGCTAAAATGGTTTCCTTCCCACATATCACAGCGCGCCTTTTTGACAGCAACAGAAGAGGCCATTCGACGCTCCAATGATGAACTCCTTTTCCAAAATAAACCATTTTCATCACATTAAATTCTCCTAAGCTATACAAATCCTTTTCACTCTGTGTCCCTGAATACAATAGGTGCCAATGTATATGTAAAAAAAAAGCGGATACCCCGAGTCCGAGTGGAGTAAATTTTTAAGTGAAAGTCGTTAAGTGTGATAATCCCTTTAATTTACTCCCCCATTGCTTGGCTCATGTTGAATGGTTTGTCTGTCAGTAATTGCGGATTAGTGTCCTTAGCGTCATTGGAGCTTTCAACATGTTCATCTATATGCCCTATCTCTGTGTACACTTGGTTGAATCTTTTCATTGTAGGAAACTCGCCTTTGCACATGGAATTCCTCTTTTTGTTTCCTTTTTTTGTATTTGCCGCCCGAGATTCCAGACTTGAAAGGAATTTACACACTTACATGTGTGAGAGCGATGACAGAGAGTCACTCGCTATTCACTGCGAAAGCAACTCAAGTGTCCTCCGGAAAGTAAATTGCAATTATGTCGTCGCTGGTTGTGTTTATTTTGTTTGGCACTGTGTATTGAGTGAAGAATCAAATTATGCTCAGTTAAATTCCCTGCACAGAATAAATATTAGCTCTCGAGTGAGATTTGGGGTGAAGATACGTCTGGTGCGGGAGAAAATTAGGTCACCCGCGGTGCGGATAAGGGCTATCGGTTGACACAGGTGCACTGATGCAATCGAATATCGAGGTCAATAAGCAGGTACTTGCCACGTGTACATCTGCGTCCGACTTTATCGTGGATCGATGGAAATAAGCAATAAAATCAGTCGCCATTTACATGGCTTGGCTGGAGTGCATTTCAGTGGGTTGTGTGTGTGTGTTGGAAAGTGCGCAATGGGGAATAGTATGGAGTTGAGAGTCTCTTCCATTGTCCCATTCAGCTGGTTAACTCCACTTTAAGCCACCTGGATTGTTCAAATCTGGTTAGTATTCACTTGGCAGTGATAGAAAAGTCGTTATCCTAATGGCTTAGGATAAACGCCAATGAAGAGTCGTGAATGGAATTGAGCAGGTGACTGGTTTTTTTTATTGGTTTTGCTTGGTCATTTCACATGAGGAGTGAGTATTGGTTTTATGTAAGTTCGTCGAATTTGTTTGTTTTTTTTGTTTTTAGAGGTTATGTTGAAACTTTGGTTGCACTTGCGGTATTCATTCATTCATTATCATTCATTTTCATTAATTTTCAATGCTCGCTCTTCCATTAGTAGGTTCGCGGGTGTAGGATGCCTAAGTGGACCCTCCATAGCTCCCGATCTTCCGCACAAAGACACAATTTCATAATTTTTATGGGCACATGAAGGATTTAGAACTCAATGATCTCATTAACACATGTTTTAAATAATCTTTCAGAAGGAGCTTGCACTCTTAGCAAAATCCTTGGAGGGGTAGACGGCACATTCAGGATTAATGGTGGACTTACACCATCACACATTCCTAAAAAGACAGATTAAGTGGATGACGATCAATAAATAGCCGTCTGACTGAAAGGGACAGCATTACCAAACATGGAAAAAAACGTGACATATATTTTGGTCGGCCGTCTTGTTTATATGGTAGGAATTATAGCAAAGCTTCCATTTTCATAGCGATGGTTAACGAAATTCCGCGTTCCTATAAAACAAAATGGCTTCCAACTGATGAATGGACAATTATTTATTTATTTCGTACAAATGATTGATGAACTGTTGGTTTAATTTGCTGAAACTAATTAACACTCTCCTTTCACATGTTCCCTTTAGTCTTTGGAAATAGAAATGTTTTCATGTGATTACAGAATTGTTGGTCGCCGGAACTTGTGTTTATTTCCGCTTAACGTGTCTATAATTATGGGTAGAACATCCATGACACCTTAGTCGGCTGATTTGTGGTCTCGTTACTTCGCCTTTATTAGCATTGACTGCGGTTTCTCGAGCTTTTGTGTACACGAACGATTTACTTCTGCAACTTCGAGTAAGTCATACGTTTTAACGTTTTCGCCTTACAAAATCTGATCCCAGATCTTAAATTTTATTTTACGGCGCCACCTCTTGTGATTTTCTGATAAAAATCTGAGAATACAACTGTATTAAGAAGGACCCTCTAAATTCAGTGAATTCAGTCTTATACATTTTGAGGTGACCTCTCTAGAGAAAATAGAGGACCGTTGGATGTTCAGGATGTTCTTGATGCTTGGCTGCGTATTTAACGTATTTAAGAAGCTGCAAAGAAAAGTGATGCTGGGAGATTTAGTCGCTTTGAGGTTGAACAGATTTTTGAACCAAGTTCTGCGAAGCCATCACCTGGCTTAATTATTTTTAAGAACAGTCTCATTAATATTCTAGAACACACATTGAGGTTCTTGTCATATAATATACCAAGGTCGTTAAAGAAGTTGGATAAGGCGGATAAGATTGGAATTAGGTAATATTGCGCTTTAGAAAGGGGGCAAACGTTTTATGGTTGTTTAAAGAACTCGACGTCGTCAGTGTCAGTGTCAAGCCCAAATGACAGCCTTGTAGAACACAAAAATTAACTAAGAATGTCACTGAAGACAGAACTAAGCCGAACACTATTAGAAAAGTCTTCCAAGCGCTAAGATATAGATTTGCACTCCGGGGTATTCTTTGGGTAAACCTTGACTTTTTAATGCACTGGAAAAAAATATGTTGGTCCGCCTATAAGATGAGCTGGGATATTGTGAGTAATAGGCCCTGTACACTGCGACCAGAAGAGATCTATTGTGTTGGCCTCTATTATTTAACCCAGGGAGCCGTTGCGGCTCTTTATAAACCTCAGTACCCTTCTTGGTTCCATGTTTCCTCTGTCTGCAGGACTTATAGCCGCCCCTTTGCATATGGATCGCTCTGCCCCTTGCCGCAGCAGGGCATTGGCAGAGTATGTGTTCCGTTGTCTCCTCCTCTTCTCCGCAGTCGGAGAGTCTCTTTCTTTTTTTTGAGATGGTATCTTAGTGGCCAGTGACCAGTAATATAACCCGTTAAGATCCTTAGATCTTCCTTGCTTGGATCAAATAATTTTCTTGTTTTACTACGAGCTGGGTTTATGAATCTTTTCACTGGTCCTGAGCTCTATTTCGGGGTACCTTTGAGTTATGTACACTCAAAATTCGGGAATGGGAGATCATCTTCCCATCATCTTCCCATTTCCTGAATTTTGAGTGTACGTAACTCAAAGATACCCCGAAATAGGGCTCAGGACCAGTGAACAGGCGTGATGCGCCTCTTCTTGCTAGGCAATCCGCCCGTTCGTTGCCCTCAAATCCCTCATGACCTGGTGTCCAAGCAAAGGTGACTCTGTTGTCCTTGGCCAGATCTTCGAGGAGGTTGAAACATTCCCATATATCATCTTTGATCTGATCGAATATGATCTTAGGGCCTTAAGAGCTGCTTGACTGTTCTGAGAGGATGTAGATGCGGGCACCTTCAGTGCGCCTTCGTAGGCATTCTCGGATACATATCTCTATGGCGTGTACCTCCGCTTGAAAGATGTCTGGTGATTTTCCCAGTGCTATAGCTCTTTGGAACCTAGGCACATAGACCCCAAACACCGGTGGCATCATCCTCCATCTTTGAACCGTTGGTGTACCAGATTTGTGATCCTGATTGTATAACGAATTGGTTGGTTCTCCAGGTACTCCTGTCAGATATGACTATCTTTAATTTTCTGGAGAAGCGAAGCCTTTTAAGCATGGTGCTTGGGTATTGTAAAGATGGCACTGGTAGCGACGGAGTTAAGGGTTAAATCGTTTTTCTTTCTTTTACAGAACAACGAAAATCATTTCAAAAAGTACCACCACTTTTGGCCAGAAGTCGCCTTATTATTTATCAAACAGTATACAGACTTTCTTTACCTGCACCTGTTTTTAATTTTAAATTAATTGTATTTAATTTCTTATTTAACTTAAATACTAGACAAAAACGATTAAATCTAATTTAAAAATAACATTTATCATGTTCGAGCTTACTGGTTCTTAGCAAGCGCTTTAAACTTAACAACATCCTTAAAATGATTGCGTTTCCTTATACTGTTTGCTTGTCCATAAATACTGCACATATACGAGCTAGAATGTGCGACCAAGAGGTATACCTACGGTGGCTTTTCCATTCTTAACGTTCTGGTGGTGATGATATTTTAACGCCACATGGCGTTAAGAATAACGACGTGATTCGAATGGCTGCCATGAGGTTTTAATGATTATTTTATGGATTGAGAAACAGGATTAGCGGTCAATTTAAAGTGCTTTAGTGCAATGATCGCTCGAATCGATATATTTACGCTGGTGCCTTTTATTTGCACAAGAGATTTTTGTTCCACTTTCAGTGCCAACTGCGGAAAGGTGGGTCTGCAACATTCCCATTGGGAAATAATACAACTGAATAACGTAGTTGTGCCCAAACTCCAAACACTCAATCGGGTGACAATGAGTGGGAGTATCGATTTGAGAAAAGGGGTAGCCTGTGGGGGAATATCTGTGCATTTCCTGGTACATGACATAATAAAGACGTTCACAAACATTTTTGTTAGAAAACTACATTCAAAGTTCTTCGAATTCTTGTTGAAAGGATAAGAACGTGATAATTATTACAGTACAGGCGTTGCAATTTGAACAGCTATATCTTTCTAATTTAACTCTCGATTAAATCCCCTTCGAAGGTGCCTTCGAAATCGACTCACTTCCATCGAAAGCACTTGTTAAATACTGCTCCATTGGGTGCGGGAGTTTTGCAGTCCGCCTCCGCACTAATCTGTGGCACCAGACATATCCACCTTCAGTGTCATTTGTGAAATGAATCGCATGTAATATCAAATGAATGTGTTAGATTTTATGAAGCGTGCAACTCAGCATATTACGGTTTAGAAACGTGCTCCAATCGAGCCTACTCTGTCTTACCATCACAGTGAACTGGTGTGTGTAATTATTGGCTTACATTTCCTAGGCTGGCGCTTTTCTTTCTACCCCAAGAAACCGCACCGAAAACCCAATTACCCTAACTCAGATAAATTTACAAGCCACATTTTGTAAATATATCTGAAATCAGCGCGCGTGCTATTCCCAAGTAAACGCTGCTGAAGCTGTAATTTTATTTCGGAAATAGAAAGACAAACAGAACCGCCTTGGGGAAATGTGTGTGCAAACAAAAATCAATAATCGATTAAAAATGTGTCCTGCAGGGGATTCATCTCGGCTACGTGACGCACCGAGGCGGCGCACACAAGCACACTCATCTGATAAGTCAAGTCGACGGACATCGAAGGAAGGATAAACACACGACGCGACGCCTTCGTGTGGAAAATACACTTTCCTAAAAAAAGCTTGAACGCGATTTATCGCATCGATTTGCATAATCGCTGCAATTGATTTAACCTCACTTTGGAGTACACTGTAGCAAAAAACAGATACACAGTTTATAAGGTTATAACTATCGGCTAGTCGTCGAATAAATTTATGGATCTTTTCGACACCTTCCTGCGGATTAAATGCATTCAGTCGATTTAGGAGATGTAATGGAATTTGGCAAGTGCTTTAATAAAACGGGCCCTGAGGATGTTCCCTAAACTTGTGCGGGAATGTAGTTCTGTTAAGGAATGTTCACTTTAAGGTGTAATAAGTATTCCTACAATAGGTCTGCATTTTTGAGCTTCGATCTCAGCAAAACAAAGCAAAGTAAGAAAATGTTGAACGGTCCCCAGCAGCTGTTAAAAAAGCTCGTTTTATCGCTTGAATGTTGGCAGCCTGTCCTATTTAGTATCATCTTCCTAGAGGGAGAGGGACGAGTGTTGGATGACTCAAGATCATTAACCGTTAGGATGAAGAGAAGGGGACCTAAATGGCTGCCTTGTGGGACACCAGATGTTGCTAGGAAGGAGGACGAAAGTACGGACCTAAAGCGAACGCTATAATACCTGTTTTCAAGGTAGGAAGAAATCCATTTTATCAATATAGGTTCAAATCGGAGGGCAGACAGTTTGAAGAGGATTAATTGGTGTGAAATCTTATCAAAGGCCTTGCTAAAGACAGTTGCAATGACGTCGACTTTGTTGCCATTCTCTAAGGTTGAGACAGCAAAGGATACAAATTCGACGAGATTTGTAGTAGTCGATCTACCTTTCAGGAAGCCATGTTAGTAGGCCGAAGTACATATAAGTCTTAGGGAGTGGCACTCGTATAAATTGTTGATAGTCGGATGAGGGTAGTCAGTTGTCCGTTTCGTGAATGTCACTAAGGTTGGTTCTAGCTCTTTTTCAACCGCATAAAGATTTTTTTTAGAAAAATGTGTTAATTTCAATCCTTTGCGCGTTCAGATATAAACAGAGCTACACTACATCCACCACCATATCAGCTGAAAGCTAAGTCTTGAGAATACATGTTTCGGTGTTTCGAAAATGGCCCGATACAAGACCTCTGGGATGCCTCTGCAAAATAAGGCCCCAATATAAAAATAAAATAAGTCCCCAAAAAATTATAACAACGACTTTTAATCAAATTTGGGGTGTTATTTCCTATTTTGGGGCCTTATTTTCTAATGATAATTGGGGTCTTATTTCATTATGAAGTTGGGTATATACAAAGTTCCTTTAATCTAAATTAATTTAACCAATATCAACAATATTAAATAAAAAGTATTTTTCGTTGTTTTTAATTTCATTATGAAATAAACCCCAAATTTGGGGCCTTATTTTATCGTAGTGGGGCCTTATTTCCTACAGCTGTCTGGGGTACCTACAAAAGTCATAGTACCATTTTCTGAGATAAACAACTACTTAGACATTAAATAAAACCCTTTAAATAAACACATTTTTTTAAAAGAAGTATTAAAAATCAATATAACGAACGCGCTCGATATAGTGAACGACATCAAATATTACATTAAATCATTCGTTGTTCTGGACGTCCACTGTATATTCAAACTAAATGAAATGCTAAACAAAGTACGTTCTATAGAACTAAAATCAGAATCTTTTTATTTTTTTTTTATTTGCCCACCCCTCCGCTTCAAAAACAGCACTTAATTCAAAAGCCTACTTAAGTTATATCGAGCCTTAAACCTACTTATAGACTTTCAAGTTATTTGCCTTATGGAACACCCTCTTTCAAATTTCAACTTCCTCTCACTCCACCACTAATTCCAACGATTCCATACAAAGACTTGCTTAAAAGTTGCATTAATTTTTAAAATGAAAACCAACTACTTAGCTAAAAGTTTAATCTCCACTAAATATATTCCTGAAACAAAAAATAAATAAAAAAAAAAAATCCTAATCCAAATTAAAGGATACCCACAAAGCAAGGAAACTGGAAGGCAAGGTCAAGCGAAATCGCTTGATTCCGAATAAAATAAAATATCACACCAATTACGAAGGATCATGCGCAATATTGTGCTTTCCACAGAGAAACAGCTGAGTAGGGCTGTGAGTATACACATTCCAGTCGAAGTTCAACGCGCCTTCTTACCCTGACTGTTATACTTGCATAGAGTCGATTTGAATGAAATGCTTTGAGTGCTAGTTGTTGGGATAATAGTGATAGATGGATGTACTTAATATAAAATGAAGCGACGACATCAAAAGAAGTGCATTAAGGCGGTGTTGTGCTGCCGTTTTTTGGGGGAGAATCAGGAAAAAAAATATCAGAAAGTGTTTAGGGTCGATTTTATTTGCTGAAAAATACTTAATTCAATTTCTATTTCAATTTATCTGGGAATATATAATTCCAAATCGTAACAACTTCCCTATTTTACCAAAAAACTTTTGCGGCAAACTGTACTTCTGCTGATTCTACTTAAGAAATATTATAAATTTAAATTTAAATGCTAAGATTCTAATCTAGATATATAAAACAATGTTGCATCCGTAAGAACGCCCATCACTCAATAACGGATCGTCCAATTTGAGCTATCTTCTCTTTGTTGTGCGACTGTCTCCGCCTGAGAAAGGTTTATACGTCGAGATTATTGGATAATTTTAAAAGGAAATTGAAAGGGGGCTTCAAAAGAAAAGATTTGTCACACTTGATCAACCGATCTCAACCTGGGCTTACCAAAATTGACTCAGCATAACCTATTGTACAGTAAACTCAACACTGCTTCTTGATTCGCAGTAAGATTTTGAAACAGCTTAACTTATCCACCTCTCGTTAAATGGGATACCGCTGACATGAACACTGCATTGAACAGGGGGTCTGGAGACGACTATTACTTCAGAACCGCCTGTGTTCATCTTCAGAGCTGATTCAACAGATAGGGGTACGCATCCTTCGACTGTTTACGAAAATCTTTGAGTGTTAGGTAGGTAGGTAGAAGTAGCGGTTCAGCTCTGAACCCAAGTAGCACTATAATGCGCCTTTTTGTTACCACGACTCGTGTGACCTAGCTTGTGATGATTGTTACGGGTGTGATGCATTCGGCGGCTATTTGCAACCTGTGGAGTTAAGGAAACGGATTATGTCTAATATCCCTTTACCCGAAATGTCGCTAAGATCGTCTCGTTTCCTAGTGAGCTGTGTAGAGCGGACCCTCCCCTGGCCAGCTGAATTTCACGTTCGTGACTTATTATGTTTCTATGCCCTGGTACCCAGAGAAGTGTAACACTAAAACGTTCGCCCAGACGGGATAGCCCTTTCCGGCACTCCTTCACCAGCTTAGAGGATATGGTAGCCGAATTGATGGCTTCGATGGCAGCTTGGCTATCATAAGGATATGCAGCGCTATAAGACTCAGGGAGTAAGAGATGCAGAAGCACAGTAAGGGCATCCGTTGGGGCCGACCTCATTGCACCCGTGGTGCCTATACAGGCTGTTCTTCGCAGTCTTTCTAGTTTTGTAAGGTTGTAGCCTTTACTCAACTCAGGCCACCATACGAGTGAACCATAGGTGAGAATTGGGCGCACTACGGCCGTGTACATCCACAGGTTCATCTTTGGTTTAAGTCCCCACTTCTTTCCAAATGTAGTGACAGTGAGTGGTTGCCCATTTAGACGGGGGAGGGTTAAATCGGGTATTTTGGTTTTGGCAGTGAACAGCATCAGCTCAGTTTTGCTGGGGTTGACGCCGAGGCCACAGCTTGCAACTCAGGTGTTTACCTTTTCTAGAGCGGCCTCCATAATTTCGCTAATCACGGAGGAAAACTTCCCTGACACTACTATCGCCACGGCATCCGCATACGCGACAACTTGGACCCGTTCCCTGTCAAGTCTTACCAGAATTTTATTTATAACCATAAAGCCAGAGTAGAGGAGATGTAAAGCTACCCTGTGGCGTTCATCTGTGGGCAGATTTGGTTAAGTGGCTGTTGCTGAGTGTTGCTTGAATGGTTCTTGTTCTGAGCATAGATACTATCCATTGAATAATGAATTCCTCTATGCATAGCTCAATCAGAGATTCAAGAATTTCTTCGGTGTGTACGTTGTTAAAAGCTCCCTCTATGTCTAGAAAAGAAGCTAGGGTGTATTCTTTGTAGTGTAAGGATTTTTCGATTGTCCGCACTACCTCGTGGAGAGCCGTTTGCGTGGATTTCCCCTTGAGGTAGGCGTGCTGTGATTTGGATAGCGATGATTCTACTAAAAAGCTTCGCATGTGGATATCTAGGACACGCTCTAGTGTTTTAAGTTCAAAGGAGGTTAGACTAATTGGTCTGAAGTCCTTTGCGGCTTCATGCCCGCGTTTGACCACCTTCGGTATAAATACCACTCTAGCGCGTCTCCAGGAGTAGGGTACGTGGTTTAGTATAAGGACCGAGGTAAAACTATGGAATCTACTTGTGTACGGAGGCCTTAACTTTGTAAAGGGAACCGCTCCCCTTCGTAGGTCTCAACAAAGTCTGTTTCATTATTGAATGTAATGAGTAACGAAATGGCGATTGCCAGGAATAGAGTCCACCACTTTTAGGAAAAGGAAAACCAAGGCCACCACATCAGACCTTACCTTTTCGGATATCAGCAATCAGCATGCTACCACCGTAAAATTAACTGATTAAATGCGATGTCAAAGCGTACAAAACCATTTGAGGGGAATACAGAAATATCTGCCTGCTGTGAGGTCCTGTGTCATCCAACACATATGAAATTCGTATGGACAAATCCATACGATACAAATGGTATCCCGTATCCGAACATCTCATTTGGCAAATCCCCCGACATTTATATGTCATAGATGGTGTGACACTGTAAGCACCCATCAAGAGTGCTCCGCTTGAGGTTGCATCCATTTGCGGACCACTTGCCAAGTTAACCAGCAGCAGCGAGTGCATATCTATCGTTTGTGCATACATTTCCCCCCATCATATTGGTGAAAGTTACTAAACATGATGTCTTCCCTTATTCCGTGCATGCTCGACATAACTGTGTGACAGCCATATACGGTTTCCTTTGTTCGCCCTCAAAGTTGTCACAAACACACATGGTGCGCTACTGCTCGCACTCATGCACAAACATGCCACTTAAACTGAAGCAGCTTGGATACTATATGAAGAACTCATATAAATGTATCAGGGCTGCTGCATCCTTACACACAGTCAAAGAAGACTGTCATAGCATGCGGCCACAGCGATAAAACGAACATTGTTTTCCGTATTTCCGTATCTATCCCCTCGCTCTGGCTCTGGTCGTCAACGCGCCCGGCTCACATGATATGCTTGGGGATTTGTGCGGTGACGGCGTTGTTCCGAGAAATTTCATTTCAATTTGTCGAGCATGATCTATGTAGCGCGCGGCGAAAGCTATCTTCGTGAAATTGGAATTTTTCCACTATCCCATGGTGGTCTGTTGAGCTATATATCTTATATCTTGTTACTAAGTTGTGTGCAACAAACCTGTGAACGTTAATCCCCGGTTATGTCGTTTTTGTTGCTGCTGGACCTGCATGGAACTACATTCGTTATGTCGTCGGCGAAATTGAATTGCTTTGTCGGAGGAAAAGTGCCGAAGACGCACGACGACGATGATGAAGGATAATGCATTCCAAATGGGGATTTACCACGATTGGATTAATTCAAAAATGGGCAATAACCCATTGGCTGGTCTTCAGAAAATCCATTTTGTGGGTACACTCCACGGGCGGTACATAAAGAAACATTTTCGTGCCAAACTGACTCGTCGTCCTTTAAAAATTCACCTCTTGCCAGCATCACAGGAAATGTAAATCGAATGCCATTTCCCGCAAGCGGAATATTACATTTCCCAGCCATGTGGGCATTGATTTCCGTTCACCGGCAGACATATGAGTTACAGGGAACAGATCTGCTATGATGATGTAGGTAATATCTGTTGGTTGTCTGCAGCACCGGATGTTGAATCCTTGCACTGGCCGAGCTAATGAATGCTCCCAAATTTTCAATGCCAATACGTAGGTACTGAGTAAACAGGAAACTCTACTCGGGTGAAAGGATCACTGACATTTTATGCATACTCGTGTGCCTTAAAATTTTGTGGGGCTCTTAATTGAATCTCACCCACCTGTCAATGGGTTTTCACTCTCCGAGATTAATTTAATCCATCTGTCGTCATAGGATGCGCCCATGGCCAGGACACATGATTCTGACATCCTATGCATTCCGGTTGAGCTTGAATTTATTCAAAAATCACTTTGTATCTTAATTGGAGGGGAAGACCGGGCAGAGGCTAATATTTGCAGTGACACCCGATTGGAGAAGACTTTGCATGAACGATTTAGCAATCGATATTCGGTTGAATTCATTGAACTCTTTTAATCCCAGTAGCAGTCTAGCAGAATGTTTGCTTTATGAGTCTAGAAATGGGAGTGTGTTGCTGGACATAGTTTAAGGGGTAGGTATACGGATCGCTCGGAAGTGGAGTAATAGAAAGAGCTGTTCACACAGATTTACTTTAGATCTATCTCAGGTGCAATGGCACCAATTAATGTGTAGGACTTTAATGGATTTGACCTCAACCCAACTTGGGCCCAAGCAATCTTAGGGCAGTCGTCCACTAGGCAACAAATAGTGCGTCGGTGAGAACATATTTCCATCGTCCAAAAAATCACCTTCTTCATGTGGAGCACAGTCATTCCAATTAAAATTTAACATTTGAACCCGTTCCTAGTTGACCAAGCCATTCAATTGTTGTACACTTAGTTAAGCAAAATGTCAGATTTCGGCAAGAAAATAAGGTTTCCTATTGCGTTTGCATTTTAGTTGCTCAAAGAGTTGATTGATGCATTGATGCCGTCGTACATATTATAGCCCAGCATCGTGGGTCGGCAACACGTTGAACACATACGTCGTCTGACAGCTACTAAGGCCTTCATAAAATGAGGAAAATGCACACAGTACACAAAAAGATGTGAACTGATAAACTCCACTTGCTTAACGCGCATAGGGACACAAATTTCGGTTTAGCCAACATAACATAACAGTAAAAAAAAAAAAAAATCTATAAGTAGAGCAGCAAATTTTCTTGGAATTGTTGCTCAACGCGATGCACAACCAAATCGCACCCTACCAGTACAATTATTGAAAAAAAAAAAAAAAACGTTAACCTACAACCAGATCAAACGCATTGGTTGCGATAATTGACAGGATTCTACATTAAAGTTAGAAAGATTTGAGGCGTTGCGCACCTAGTGGACGACGGGCATAAAGGGGGTTTTCCAATACGAGGTGTTATTTTGGTATTCAAAGAAAAATGTCATTTTTTGAGATAAATGATCAGATGTTTATTTCATAATAAAGAGGAAAGTATAGTAAGCCGTTAATAATGAAAAACAACATCAGCCAAATGGCCATCACGAGCACGCATACAGGACCATATCCTTTTTATGAAATTTTCCATAACCAAATCGCAAAGTGGCTGCCCTATGTCCTCGATAGCATCACGAATTTTCTCTTTGAGGTCTTGAATCGACGCTGGGATGTTGGTGTAGACCTTATCTTTTACGCGACCCCAAAGGAAAAAGTCGCAAGGTGTTAAATCACAAAATTTCGGTGGCCAATTGTGATCACCTCTTCGAGAAATAACACGGTCCGGAAACTTTTCCCGTAAAAGATTAATCATCTCTTGATAGCGCAATCCATTCACCGTAACTGTTGATCTAACCTCATTTTCGAAAAATTAAGGTCCAATGACCCCGCCGGACCATAAACCGCACCAAAAAGTCACACGTTGAGGATGGAGAGGCTTTTCAACAATAACTCTTGGGTTATTCGAGCCCCAGATGCGATAATTTTGCTTGTTGACGTAGCCACCGAGGTGGAAATGAATGGGGCTCATAACTGAAATGTATAAGCCTTAAGACCCAAGTCTTAATGCAAAATACGGTGTAATGACGTTTGTGGAATGCCCAATTCCAAAGAACGACGAGGTATGGACAAACCTGGGTTTTCTTCAGCACTTTGGGCTGCAGCAGCAATATTCTCAGTTGTTATTGAGCGACGTGCACGGGTTTTATTTTTCACATCACTAACTTGTCCCAACAGCTCGAATTTTCCCACCAATTTCTGTATTGTGGTCCGACAAGGACAAGGTGCTTCACGACGACCAAAAATTGCTTTAGTTTTGCAAACTGTGACTGCAAGATTTTCACCATTTTTGTAGTGAATTTTAATAATTTCAATACGTTGTTGAAGCGTGTATCGTTCCATTTTTAGTGATGGCGTAGTTTCTACTTGTCAAATGTCAAAGAATAAAAGCTTCAAAAGTGACAGCTACCGAAATTGTGGGTCATTAACAATAACACCTCTTATTGGAAAACCCTTTATTTGTACCAATTAAAGCGACAATCGTAAAATTTTAGTCGAAATTCTGTTCGAATTGAAAATGTGTCACAAGACTAAACTGAATTTCCGCTCAATGAAGCTAAACAGTCATTCGAATACTCGTTTTAAATGCGTATGCTTATAACTACATGCGAATGCTGATGGGGTTTTCAGATTCGCAAAACAAGCACTCTGATTACAAAGTATCCCATTCGAATTGTTTTCCTTGCACTCAAATCAAATAATAGCACACCCCTTCGCCATGGTGACAAAAAAAAAAGAAATCGGTTTGTGCTCCCAGTTCCTAACAACCCTTGAAATGAAGTCCTTGCGTAGCCAACCCTCTCACATTTCTCGTCCTAAATGAAATAATTGAAATCCTTTGAACTCAAACTTAGTGAATCAATATTTTGTGTTTGATTAGATCGATTCGAATTATAGGTCTCAATTGTTCCGCAATCGGATGTGGGACACTCCGGCTAAGTCGACAAGTTTCCCCCAGCTCAACCCCACAGTGTCGCAATTGAGTTCCATGTTTGTCTTTCTTGTATTTGCAGAGGTTAGTTATCGTTTGCAGGGAGTCCATCCAATGTCAACACAAACGATATGCGTTCTCATGAACAGAGAGGACCTTGTGTTGCCATTGGAATGTAATTAATTCCAAGTCCCCTCAATCCGATGGTGTTGGTGTTGGTGCCTTTAGCTGTCATTAACGCCTTTCCTCGGCTTCCCTCTGGGCGTAGCTAATGGTAACCCCAAAAAAATACAAAAACAAGTTTAACCTCTTTTGGGGTCTGCATAAATATTTGATCCCGGTCTGGATTTTTTTTTTAATTCTTCATTACACTCAGTTGCGGATTTATCATTCCGACCCACTTTGAGTTATTTCCTTGCGATAGATCCGCATGCAAATGATTTACAGGGGTCCACTGGATATGGTAGCATTTCCACAGGCTTTCCCATGAAGGGTGTATTAAATGAGAGAAGAGTAGCACATCCGCCTCCAGGGAGGCGTAAGCACGTCCAAACCTTGTAGAGACTCGCACCCACTGCCACCACCCGTCGGATACATAAATCAATCACAGATGAGGCATCTTTCTATACACCCTGTGGCGACCGTTGGGTGTGTCTCATCCACCGAATGAACTTGTGTGACATTGCACGAAGCACGAGACGCAGACGATGCGTGGTAGGGCTTGCAATCATCTCGATCCTGTTGAGTGACACATATCGGGAGTGGAATGTGTTTTCTGTTACTTTTTTGTGGGAAGGGAATGTCACGTATTGGTTATGATCTCTCTGCCGAGTGTCAGTCATGTGCTGGTGGTTGTGTTGTGATATTTCATTATCGATGTCCTTCGGCGGTTGCATGGATGTGGTACTGACAGTGAATGTGCTTTCAATTATCTCGAATCTGTTCAACGCCGATGAGTGAGTGGATGGCATGTACATCAGGGATATTTGTGGGGGGATTTTGTTCAGTTTTGCAATATGGTTGTAAATGGGCAAGGACTGTTGGTAAATGCTGATGGAAATATTTAGAAAACTGCTGGAAACGGACGAATTTTTCAGACTTCCGAACTTCTGAGGATTTAGATTCAAGGTATGCTCCAGGAGTGAACTATTCCGCGCATTAAGGAGGTAGACAACTGAATTCTGAGCCTGATTTTGTCCTATATTTTGACTAGGATATTATAGCAATTATCTCGCCAATTTATGGAATCGCATTCAAGGGTGTTTTCCTTGGAAATACCTGCTATAGAGAAAACAAACACCAACTTCGGGCCTTCATGTTGTGATTTTGAATCCAAACGAAGAGAAAATGTGTCCTAATATACCTACGGGCGGGGCCCCAACAAATACACCTTCATTCATAGGCTTAAATTTAAAACTCGCCGGGACGTTGATTCCGCATGTTTTATTCACTTAAAATAATTGATTCTCACATTTTTTGATAATAATTTTATGCAGATCTTAGATTTTAAGTGGTAAATACCTTCCCTCAAGCCCGCCAACGTCACCTTGGAATTGGATACCCTTATCCGCTTTCGTCCACGTGCTTCTGCGCAGAACTGCGATGATCAAGTTACCTACTTTATAAAGTCTTTAGATGTTGTTTAGGTCACAACTCACAAGTCACAAGTCACAACTCACAACACAACGCCGCCATCATCCACCATCCAGTTGACTTCCCATAAATCGGGAAGGTATTGCTGGTTGTTGCGAAGGTAGGTGTGTTTTGGTATGAATTGAGTCGCCATTTGCCATTTTTTTTTTTCTGGTGGACACGTGCACAGCACAGTTCCAATTCATCTTCATTGTAAAATAAATTAAACGTTCTATTTGCTCTTATATCGGTTTCGCCCCTGCACCATCGTTTACAATACCTAAAGCCGTTTTATTTTTCTTATGAAGTCACCACCGCTGGCAAACCAAACATGTCCCTACAGCTGAAAGTTTGGCACAACTGACTGGGTTACGTTACTAAAGTTTTAGTAAGGATCCCTAATCTTTTCTAGCAATCAATATAGCTCCACTGCTGATTAAATAAGAACCGATACGGTGTCCTTAAGTTTGACTACCGAAATGTAAATTGTCAGTCATTTTTGAACAAATCTCGATGAATCAAAGCCTACGATCGAACACTACCCTCGATCTTGATCTTCGGTTAATATTCCTCAACCTTATATTCCACTTGGTAAATTTTGTGGGATATTTCCTACAATTTAGAAGAACAAATTTCAAAAACTGATCTACGTACAACACCCCGCCGAGGTCGCAAACGAACTTAAATAGATTTTATCCAGACTTGCCCCGGGGAACTTGGGCTATCATATTACATATTCTCACCGTCGCATTAAATTGTCCCTCGACTGGGGAAAACACATTTCCAACCACCCCTTAGCCAAGTGACTGCGAGTACGTCCACCCGAGAAACTAAATAAAATTTCTGTTTACCTCGCCTGCGGAAATACAAATTGATTGCTGATATTAACGCGGAAGGTAGGACAGCTTTTGATATCCACATATGAGTACATTTGTCCTTGGCAATACGTTAACTTACAGAGCCCAGCCAAACTGATTCGTTGGCCAGGTGATTGTGACTCGGAGCAACCAGTCGCTTGTATATACCTACCCACGAGCGGGCATATTTTATGGAGATTGTTCTGTGGTCTGAGATTTATGGCCATGCCATAGAGTCAGCCGAACACCGGAACCGGGATAATCCTATTAGCGCGGCAGCAGGGTGAAATATTTACCACAATTTCACTTCGGGCCTTTCATTTATGTTGTGATTTTGTATTTTTGTTTCCCCTTCCCAGTCCACCTTTGGTTGATGTGAAATGGACCATACAGTCTGGGATTATGTTCGCGATGTGGAAGTGGGTAAAAAAAAAACTTTGAGTATTAAGTAAATTTTGGTTCCTTTGAAAAGCTTTCCATATTTTTTTATGACCAATTTCGTCAGAATCGGCTTAGGTCCTACTGCATACTCGGTTGAAATGAGCTCCCATAAAATAAAATACTGTCGTAGATCGTTCAATTAAAGTCGCATAAATGAATTAGTATTAGCATTCATATAAACGGTGGCATAAACATTTTGGCCATTCGAGCGGAAACAAAAACCTCGCATTGTTTCGAAAGCAAAGTCGTGCAAACTGTGTCCCATAGCTAATATTTATTTGAATACGTGTAGATATTCTTTTTGCTGTCATCCTCTTTCATACATATTTCATTTTTTGCATAGTCACGAGGGCAGGGGTGGGACATTATTTTACATACACAGTGGTAACTGGTAAACACTGCGCGATAACATCGTACCACAATAATGCATCCTGTGGAATACGATGTGTGTTAGTCAAATTGAAACGCGATGTGCGCCGCGATTGATATCCTTTGAAATGGAATTGAATTCTATTTAATGTATTCAATTATGCTAAACTGTTGCTGGTTGAAATATTTTTTTTTGTTTTGTCGACTGGTTGTGATTTAGTGCTTGGTAATTGGGACAGTAGGAACATTTGGTTTCGACTTTTTAATTGAATAAATTATCAACTTGACAGAAAATTGTTTTAGATTGTATTTCGGGGTGGGCATTTTGCAAGATTTCACATACAAGTTAATTTCGTAACAGGGAACTTTGTGGTGGTAGGTATACAGTCATCGGTTCTCTTATATTAAGGTAACTGTGTATTAAGTGATTTTTAAGATGAGTATAGCTTGAGTAGCAAGCGTATTTTGATTGAGACTTCTTTGAAAAATGTTGTCAGTTCTTCTGCGTACCATAGACTTTATGTTATTGCATTTTAACACTTTATTAACAGTAAAACTGAATTCTTGTGCTTCCATTTCACAACACATTTACATTTCATTAACATTTTTCTTTGCCTTTTTTCAACTTAACTTTATTTAAGTTGCGATTATATTCCAAAATTAAAATTAATGCAAAAAATGGTAAAACATATTTTAGGAAGTTCTTTTCCGAGTTTTATGAGTTATCTCTGGCCTTTCTGCTCCATCTAGAAGCTCAGCTGTAATACATGCAGAACCTATCTTATTTTATCAAATGCTGACAAATGTAAAAACTATTGTTTGCAATTGTAGCTCTGCTTTAGGGTCAGCGTTGCCAGACGGTCAAAATATTTCCCCCAGATTTGGCAATATTTTCCAAAAACCCCACTATTTGTCCTCATATTATTAACATGTTTTATGTACGACTTTAAAATAGGTAAATAAATAGTTGGCGCAACAGGTCCGTAAGGATCATAGACCTAGCTTCTTACAACCATTCGTTTTGTGCGAATTATTCATTTTTGGAACGAATGGAAGGGATCAACAATTTTTAAGAACTGAGATTCGAAAAGCTCTTTCATGACGGTTATACTCTCGGATGTTTGCCATACGTTCGCACGAGGTGGCGCAGTGGAAAAAACCCTCAGTTGGAATTTTAGTTTTTGCGGGATTCGAATTTCGAACCTGAGACCTCTCGCTTAGTAGTCCAACACACTAACCACTAAGCCACTGCGTTTACGTCTCAACAGTAGGGATTTAGAATTTGGTTTTTCGAAAGCTAAAGTGTGCAGCAAATAAATATTCAGCCCCTACGCAACTTTGATGAAATTTTGTTTATAAAATTTACAGATGACGTTGGTACCCTAATTCTGAAAAAAAAAAAAAAACAAAAAAAATATTTAAGGAACTTTTACGAAAACGTTTTCCTAATGAAACTGGCTAAGTCGTTTTTAAACTAGTTCACCGCTGCCGCGAAAAGCTCAAGGTTCCTTGATCGCAGCACACCATGAAGCTCTGCTGGGTCCCTGGACACAGTGACAAAACCGTTAATGAGATAGTGGTCACCACTTTTAGATCTCAGAGAGCGAAAGGAGAACAAAATTCGAATGAAAACCAACAACAGGTGGAATGAACTCACTACCTGTGAAATATCACGGAAGCTTTGGCCAGAATATAACAGAAGCCGAACCAACAAACTATTACAGTTTGAGAGGTCATCGCTATCTAAGTTAGTAGGGGCTCTAACTGGTCATGACTTCCTAAGAAATCACGCAATGAAACTAAGTCTCAAAGATGACGACATGTGTAGAGGCTGCGGAGGTCCACGAGGACACACCCCACTTCCTTTGTCATTACCCGAGTCTCTGTGCTCTGTCACTTGAGGAACAGAACACTTGGAAGCTATTACTTCCATGACTTACAAGAACTTTCTGATGTCTCACTGTCTGATCTTTATAGGTTTTTGAGGTCATCGGGATGGCTGAACAGCCTCTTTTAAACACAAAGGAGAGCGGAAGAAGAACACCAACGGGCGACCTCAACAAAGGCATCACAATGGGTCCACGAGGAACTGAGTGGGGTAACGCAGGGTTCTCTCTGTTCTACCTACCCGTTTACTTAACGTTACCTAAGCCTTTTTTCAACGACTTGTTTTGTAAAATAGTTCACAGATATTAGGACAACAAATTTTCACTGGCACATATAGCAACAGCATTTAAAATAACAAATACATTTATTTCATCCTCGATTGTTATGCTCAATTTTGATTCATTTAGATGTGAACAGAACGAAGAATCTCAGTCTTGAGTATAAGTTACTCAGCGTTTCTCACAGTGTTTCAAAGAATGGCCATACATTTTTCAGTGGAAGCTCATTTTAAGGTTAACAAAAAGGATATTATAACGAAATACATAAAAAAATAGAATTAAAACCCCCCACAGATTTCCTCCGTCGACCAAAAAACCCTTAATCTGGGAGACCCCCAAAATCGCAACGCTGCTAAGGGTGGTAGTAATGGGCAGTGTTGCCAGAATTTCAAAAACGAAAATGCTAGACTGCAAAAATTCTTCCGCGATTTGAAAAGGACCATAATAATAACCACAAACTATGTGCAAACATAGCTTCAACAACTTCAGTTCTTAGAGGTTTCCGAAGGAAATGTGAAAGTTGTGCGAAAGATAGATGCGAAGAAAATTCCATAAGGTGCTGAGATGTCAAACTTCAAATGACTTTTGTCTGAAAGTGAGTATGCATGAACAGTTTAGTTCCCATAGGGCAATTCATAGATATAAATATTTTTTCCTTATCCGGAAGTGAGCCTGTATATCGGACCCTCGTCAGTTGTTTAAACGAGGAACTTTGTGAACTGACAACAAGTTATTGGTTGGTCCATGTGGCTGTATTCTCTGTTGCCTGATGTGGGAAAAACACAAATAATGCTTGAGCCGTTTTGAGACCACAACTAATGGAACCTGTAGATAAAAGAGGGAGGAGGTATGTTATGGGAGTTCAAAACCATCCGGGGGAGTTGCGAAATTTAATGATGCTATTGAAGTGGATACCTTTAATGGCCGAAAAGGGTCACCATAGAAAGGATTACCTAGCGAACTGTGCCTGGTGTAGGGTCTGGCTAGGGCCGAACACTCACAAAGAAGATGGAATACGGTTTCACTCTTGTTTGTGTCAGCGAAGCTACGGCAGTGGATGGTATGGGGGATGCAATACTTGGCTGCTGGAGTTCCTAAAGGCCAACGGCCCTTACAACTACAAGTTATATGCAATTATATATTTCGATCTATCGAGTCTTCTTTCTATTTCTGGTCTTTTTGAGGTGATACTGGTCAGCGATGCCGCTGAAAAATTTCAAAAAGGGGCCTTCCCCCTTAAATAAAATACTAGTAAAGTAAAAAACTTAAATAGAGACATTTATTTTTAACAAAAAACTAATTTATTCATTACAAAAGACTTCTTTTCATGTGTTTGCGTTCTTTTTCATTCAATAAGGAATAAAATCTTACTTAAACTGAAAAAGGGACCATTTTGATCATTTTTTAAAAAGCGGGGGCCACGGTTACTGAGTCTTAAGAACGGGCCATTTGGCTAAAACGCTGGTGCTAGTCCTTCAGTTTTACACAATGAAGTTTCTAATCGATGGGGGGAACATTTCAATGTATGGCTCTGTTTTCTTGTCTACCAGTTTTCGAAGTCCAGAATTTTTGAGCTAATTAAAGGAGGTACAAAGACGTTTCTACGTCTTGACAAATCGATGTAATCTTCCAGCTCAAAGGTCACAAAGCGTGACCATTGTGCGACTAAAGTTGCAATTTGACACATTTTTTTTTGAGAGCCTCGCATATTTTTTTTGATATTTTGGCCCATTTTTAGTTGGAAAAGGCGCTTGGAAAATTTTACAAATTGCTCTTATTTCCTAATAAAAACCTTTAAAATGTACCGCAACAGCCAATAACAACACTATTATAGTGTTGAGCCCAGTAGTGCTTGTTAAATATGGTTCAAAAATTCTAAATTTGAAGAATAGCTTTAGAAATGACACTTTATTCCCATAGGCCCTTTTTCTTGTGACTTTTCAGAATTCTGCAGCGGTCACACTGGTCACAATCCTACTTACAAAGTAGGAATTTGTAAGCTTCACTTAATTTATACGGCCCTAGCGAGGTATCCGTCGGAACGGAAAATTCTCCAATTTTATACGATTCGGAGGATTTTCGCTGCGAAGCATTCTTCGGAACAACTGTTTGGAGAATTGTTTCGACATTTTGTAACGCATATCGGCGAATTACGTTGAAGTGCGATGAAGTGTATTTTTTGTCAAGTTTTTGACAGCTATGTTCTGATATATCCTCCGACAGAAATTGGGTGCGAAATTTGTTTACGATTGGGAGTGCGGTGCGGTGCGCCATCGCATTTGTTTATTTCTCTTCCGAAGTCGGACACCCCGAATGGTATTTGAGCCTCCGAGAGAGTATGCGTTGCGGAGAATTTTCCGTTCCGATGGATACCTCGCTAGGGCCGATTATTTAAAGGTTGCTACTTGCTTCGAACATTTGATGTGTAAGAAGTGGCTAATGGACTTCCAACAGCGATTAGAAAGAACCAAATAAAAAGACCATTTGCCTTGGCAACGCTAACTTTATGTACGTGTACGAGTGAATGTTAAAATGTGAAACTACGTCGCATACTCGAACTTCCATCCCTTTGACGTGCTTGCTTAACTGATGCGGATTTGTGCAAAAATCCCTTGATGACTACCGGCGGCCGTCTGAAAGGGACTAGCCGCACAAAAGTTTTGAATCATATATAGGACATGTCAAATCTGTGTGAGACCGACCAGGGACGGCAACGTAATTATTCCATTCACTGAGGGACGCAATCTCTCAGAGAACGTCCTAGTTGTCACCGAAGACTGAGTCGGAGTCCCTATGTTTCATTTGATTACCTAGGCAGCAGGGTATGATTAGTTGAGGGATATAGATGCGGACAAGTGCTGGTGTGTGCTCTATGTACCTACCTATACATTCGAATGTGATAATTACATTAATAATATAATGGTGGTTGGGTGTTGTATGAATAGGGTAGGCACTGATTGGCGTCAACTTGGCGATGCCCAGTCGTTGTAACTGTTCATACACATCAATTGTGCTTATTTTACCTCCGCGTGGTAGCCACCGGGTACTGGTCTTGTCCTTCCGGGCATGACTTGCTAAACTTATAAGCGCGAGTGTTGAACACGAAGAAAATAGCAACACTATAATGCTCTGTCGGAATGACTGCCTGATCGAGTCTCAGAGGTCTTACATGAGCCCCTCAGAAAGAGGACGTACGGCGGATGAATTCACATGGCTGAATCAACGGTGGCGTCAACAGTCAACATGGCAGATACCTCAATGAGCTACTTCGACGTATTTGGAGCTGAGGTCATTGAGGATTTTTCAGCACTAGTCAGGGTGTTGAAATAGAGATGGTGGCGGAAGAGCCCTTAATGGGTCAACGGCAGCTCTCACATCCCCGCAGCGGGTTACTGACTCCGGAATATTCCGGCTCCTTTTGCCCAAGGGGTTACAGAAAGGGCCTGGTCCTCCAGGTTGGGGGTTGTGCGTGGGGTTAACGACCCTACCACGGAAAAAAAAGAATTGTTGCGAAGCAACCAAAAGCCTCGGATAAGGACGGATTCACTGTTGACGACCCTGCAAAACGAAAAAAGGACAATGACGTTCGGATCTGCACGTGGAATGTTCGAACTCTGAACAGACCGCGTGCAGCCGAACAACTAGCGGAGGCCCTAGACTGCTACAAAGCAGGTATCACCGCCATCCAGGAAGTGCGGTGGGATGGGCCGGGCAAAAGGAGGATGAAAAACTGTGACATTTACTACGGTGACTGCTACAGAGAACAAAAGCAGCGTCTATTTGGATGCGGATTTGTTGTAAGCGGCAGACTTAGGCAAGAAGTCTTGAGCTTTCGACACGTTAGTGAACGCCTTACAACTATCCGCATCAAGGCTAAATTCGCCAACATCAGCCTGATATGCGCTCACGCCCCCACAGAAGAAAAAGACGATGCTACCAAAGAGTGTTTCTACGAGCTCCTCGACAAAACATATGAGCAATGTCCTAAACATGACGTTAAAATCGTCTTGGGTGATTTTAACGCCAAAATAGGAAAGGAGGACATCTTTGGTAGCACAATCGGAAAACACAGCCTACACGACACCACGTCTGGAAACGGACTTAGGCTGATTGATTTTGCTGCGGGACGTAATGTTACCATAGCTAGTTCACGGTTTCCTCACCTCAATATACACAAAGGAACATGGCGGTCACCTGATCATCAAACCGTCAACCAAATTGATCACGTTGCGATCGACGCAAGGCACTCCTCCAGTATTCTAGATGTCCGAACTTTCCGAGCGGCCAACATAGACTCGGACCACTACCTTGTTGTAGCCAAGGTACGGATGCGGATATCCAAGACGCCACAACAACGAGAAAATACTGTGAGGAGATTTAACGTTGGACGACTACAAACGCAACAAACCGCCAGAACCTTTGCCGATCGCGTATCCCTCAACCTCTCGAGAAGTCCTATGCTGCCAGCATCAAGTGCCGAAGACCAGTGGCGCCGATGCCAAGAAGCCATCAAAAACGCCGCAACTGATGTGCTCGGTTTCACCAGCCCACCCCCCCGAAACCCCTGGTTTGACGAAGAGTGCCGGCAAGCACATGCAGCAAAACAAAGTGCCTACGAAGCGTCGTTGCATAGAAGGACGAGAGCAGCTCGTCAGCTCTACGAGCAAAAAAGGAGGGAAGAACATCGGCTTCTCCGGAGAAAAAAGAGAGAGCATGAGAAGCGCGCGATCGAGGATATAGAGAGGTGTTACTCCAGGAACAATGTTCGGAAGTTTTACCAAAAGGTAAAAAGAACGTGTCATGGCAACAAGACCCGAACGGAGACCTGTAGAGACGAGCAAGGAAACCTTGTAGTAGAGTCACAGTCGGTGCTGAGGACATGGAAAAACCATTTCTGCAGACTGTTAAACGGCGAAGACGACACAAATTCCGCTGTTAGGCAGAACGAACCATTCAACCTGGACGATGACAGCCATGATTTCCGTCCACCTGACCAAAATGAAGTGAGGATAGCAATATCTAAGCTTAAATCCAACAAGGCTGCTGGCCCAGACGGCTTACCTGCCGAGCTCTTCAAGGCAGCCGGAGATGACTTGGTAGAGTGCATACACCAACTCATCTCCAAGATTTGGTTAGAGGAAAGTATGCCTGATGAATGGAACCTCAGCATTGTTTGCCCGATCCACAAGAAAGGAGACCCTCTAAACTGCGCCAACTACAGAGGCATCAGTCTCCTGAACACTGCGTATAAGATCATGTCTGCTGTATTGTGTGAACGCCTGAAACCATTCGTCAACGATCTGATAGGTCCCTATCAGTGCGGTTTTAGGCCCGGTAAGTCCACGACCGATCAAATATTCACACTACGGCAGATCCTGGAAAAAACCCAAGAATACCAGATCGATACTCACCATCTTTTTGTCGATTTTAAGGCCGCATATGACAGCGTTTATAGAGACGAGCTATACAGAACCATGTCTAGTTTTGGCATCCCTGCCAAACTTGTCAGATTGTGCAGAATGACGATGGAGAACGCTCGCTGCTCCGTAAAGGTCGGAAACAATCTCACCGAGACCTTTGATGTCAAAAAAGGATTTAGACAAGGTGATGCGCTGTCATGTGACTTCTTCAACATCATTCTTGAGAAGATTGTGCGAAACTCACAAGCCAACACCAGAGGCACAATTTTCTATAAGTCTGTGCAACTGCTTGCATACGCTGACGACATTGACATTGTTGGTACAACACAGCGAGCTGTCACTGGTGCGTTTGCAAGTATTAGTACAGAAGCGGCAAAAATGGGTTTAGTGGTGAATGAGGGTAAAACAAAATATATGCTGTCAACAAGAAGGGACACACGACATCGACGAATCGGGCAGAACGTCACGATAGACAGCTATAACTTTGAGGTAGTTAGGGACTTTGTCTACCTCGGCTCCGCTATAAACTCTGATAACGACATCACATCAGAAATCAAACGAAGAATCACACTTGCCAACCGCTGTTTCTTTGGCCTAAGACGGCAATTGATTAGTAAGGCCTTGTCAAGAAGCACTAAGGAGATTCTATATAAGACTCTCATCATCCCTGTCCTGCTCTATGGCGCAGAAGCATGGACCCTAGCAAAAACGGATGAGGATCTTCTTGGTCGCTTCGAACGCAAAATTCTTCGAGTGATTTTTGGTCCCGTTTGCGTTGACGGGCTTTGGAGGAGAAGATTTAACAGCGAACTCTACGAGCTGTACAGCGACATCGACCTAGTCAGAAAAGTACGCATCAGTCGTCTAAGATGGCTGGGACATGTAGAGCGAATGGACACCAACGCTCCGGCCCGAAGAGTCTTCGATTCTAACCCGGAGGGACAACGCAGTAGAGGAAGACCTCGCCTTAGGTGGCGCGCGCAAGTGGAAGGGGACCTCAACCAACTTGGAGTGCGCAACTGGAGGCAGTTAGCCAAAGATCGCGCTAACTGGAGAGGCGTATTGGTTGAGGCCCAGGTCCACCCCGGACTGTAGCGCCACCTAAGTAAGTAAGTGATAATTACCAACCCCAAATAGACATGAATGGGATTATCCCGTTGAAGGTGCACAGCTTTGCCTTTAATTGGCTGGCGGATGGAATCTCTATGGCAATTTAAAGTACGAGTTTCCCTCGCAAGACTAATTGTGGTGTAAATGATAAAACTCCTATCGAAAGCGAAATCTTTATTCGGCTGATGGCTCAAGAGAACTTATTCTCTTCATAATGTTATTGCACCAAAGCCCGACAATGACACGCAGCCCCCTTCAGACAAACAACTGTACATCGGAGTGTGTTATAATTGAAGGATACGCTATAAATTATCTCGGTCCACAGTGGGAACATTGACACCTTCGCACTTAAATCGATTCAGATTAAGATACTGTATCGCCTGCCCAGAGGCGACGATGCCTTAACTCGCAGCTTCATGGGAATATTAATTAACTAATTTGCATTAATTAAGGACTCTGTTGTCATATCCCATTCCGCTTTGTTCTTTTGCTTTGCATGTCTGAGAAGGGTTTGCTCGGATATAATGAAAGGCACAGTCTGATGGATGGGGGCAGTATTTTACTCCCACTTTGTTTAATCATTTAATTGGAATCCTTTCAATTGCGAACGCTTTATGAAAATGAAAAGTCCTTAAATCATCTCGTTCATGTGACAGCTTTCGATTGTCCAGCCTCTCAAGCTCCATCAGTTGTATTGCGCCCACGGAGAGGAATTTGCATGAACAAACTCCTAAACCGAAAAGTTAAGAAACGAAGGACCTTCACCCAAGGCTATGCACGGAAAACTATATTGTTTCTTATTTAGCAGTGGGGAAGAGAAAAAGCATCCACCATAAACTAGGTTATACGCAGAAATCAAGCTGAGGAGCATTCTTTGGTTTATTTTTTTTTTTTTTTTCACAAAAGCAAAATCCCGTTTGAGGTTTGCTCCTTTGAGGCTACAGCTTGGCTGTTTAAAAAGCGCCAACATACGGCACAGGCACACCAAAGCGGGAAGGTAAACTTTGGAGAATTTTCAATTTTGGTTATATACACACAGTGGGGTGGAAGAAAGACGACCAAAGTGACGACGACGATGGCAAGTATGCAAATGCAAATATTTTCTTCATACAGTCGTGGCACCTCTTGAGGGACTTGGAGCGGCTTCGTGTTCGTCACTTTCTTTTGTCGGAGTTTTGCAAGGGACACGCTGTCCTGTCCTCTAATAACATTTCCCATCCACTTTCAGTTGAAAATGCAAGCCAAGGAGCGGGGTTCTTGAAATTGTGTCAACAGGATCTCTTATGATGGATGATGTACGAATGGCATGACGTTGTTCGCGAATGGCAAACACTTGGAATAGAAATTAATTTCTGTCCAAAAAAGATTCCCATGAAAGGTCTGAAAGGTGACACTCTGAGTCTGAATGGCGTGCTCGGGACGGGTTTGTTGTCAGAGGTGTTTCAAGTTGCTGTCTGCAAGCGAGTTAATGTGAATTATAGGAGTGAACTAGAAGTAAGCATACTCTAGCATACTCGTGTTTGTGACTAGTTTGCATTGGAATTTATTGTTCCTTGTTTTGAAAGGAGAAGCTTTTTTTTTGTAAATAAACTTGGTAATTTATAGAATTTTGCGAATATCAGTTGTTGTTTGGAAGAGTCCTGCGAAACCCGAATTATGGTAGTAATGGTGACGGCTCGGGCAGTAGAGTAGAGAATGGAGTCACCCTCTCGACAGTTTTAGACCCAAAACTGAGGCAAACTTTTATAAAGATCCAAACTTGTGATAATGGCATTTTAAGGCAATACCTATACTGGTTACTTTTGCTATTTCTGTAGACATGGAGTGACTTACTATTGTTTAAAGAAATTACGAATATATTAACATATATCCTGACACTGCTGCTTCCTTGTGAAGAATTGAGAATGAAATGCACTATTGGATCCATGAAAGGTAATTTATGTCCATATCCACATTCAGCGGAAAGTACATCAATTTCAACTTTCAAAACCTACCGATCAAATTTTGAGCGCACAAGTTAAACACTTTTCCAAGACTATGTGTTTTTCCCATGGACTTGGACTTATTACACACTAGCTGACCCGTGCTCGCCTTGCTTCGAAAGCGCATTGAATGTTAATCCCTCTCAATCGCAGTTACATTTCCTACCCTATCTCTCTCAATCCCATATACGCCACATTCGCTCTCCACTCACTTATACAATAAACGCTAGTAACTCCAGTTCTAGAATTCGTCACTAATTGACAACGACACAACATGCCCAGCCCATCTAAACTGGAAGCCGAATAAGGCAACATTTTGGTGCACAAATGAAATGAATCGTAAAAATGACGAAAGATCCTAAAACGATAAGAGATGGAAGAATTTGAGCTAAAATATACGGTACTTGCATTAAAGCCGCCCAATCAGTGTTACCTTTCGGGACGCTTGAGAGTCATTTTGACTCCTTTTTGAGCGCCTGAACTCCGGACTCATCTTTTTGAAAAATAGTGAACTCGGATTCCTTTTAAAAATGTAGGATATTTTAGCTATAGTTCAAAATTGTTCAGTGTATTTAGTTGAATTCGAAAGAGTTTGGTTTTACCTGAATTTTAATTGGAGAGTTTGTTTATTTAAAAAAGAAAAGAAAATATTGAAATCAGAATGGGACTCCTTTTTTCATCCAGGACTCTTTTTGGGACTCTTTCTGAAAAATTTCAGAGGTAACACTGGCCCAATGCTCCAGCTTGAATACAGGCCTGTCGAAAAATTCAACGAAATAGCGGACTACCTGCTGTTTGTCTGTTTCATCACACATAACCTTCTTCTCTTTCGTGTCGGCCCGACAGAAAAAATTACCCACAGTCTTGTTCAAGTGAATATGCTTTTGAACTGCGCCATGGTTGCTCCATTTGATAAAATTTAGTTAATTCGACCCTTTAAGTTTTAGGTCTGTAACACAGTTTCTAGATGAAGCAGCAAGCGCAAGCGGTAAAGAGTTCCAAAGACGAATAGAGTAAATGAAAAATTGACGCTCAGAGGTAAGGGAAAAGTAACGCGGAGGAATCAACTGACTAGACCTCATTGAGGAAGGCATGACCAATTTCTCGTACAGACCGGGAGGTTGTCGTGTTATCAGGATGTTTGAGAGAAAGGTTAAGGTGCGGAACTGAAGCAGGCTGTCAAACGTCATGTTGAAAAGATGCTTTGAGAAGTGCGACACGCTGTCGTACCTTCTTAGTCCAAAAACATAGCGAACGGTATTATTGTAAGCGACCTGCAGTTTTCTTTTGCTGACAAAACTGCAATTGGCAAAAACTTCGCACCCGTACAACAATTTTGGTATAACCAGCGTTTTTGCTAGCATGAGACGAGTTTTTAAGCTTAAGCTTTAAGCTTTAAGCTTTAGTTGCCCATAATGTTCGAAGAACCGCATAGGTTTTACTGGTCGCAACATTTATGTGGTTATCCCAGGTTAATTTCCGGTTAAATATCATACCAAGGTTCTTGGCCGTCTCAACATATTCAATAGGAGAATTGTCTAAAATCACAGAAGGAAAGTATGATAAGTCCAAAGAATTTCTTGAAATGACAAGACACTTAGATTTTGCAGGGCTTAACAAAAGACCATTCGTTTCAGACCAGCGCGCAATATTTTCAAGATCCTCATTAACACAGGCAGCACCATGTTCAATAAGACCGAGATCAGAACTCAAGTACAACTGCACGTCATCGGCATACATCTGAACCTTACTCTGGTTAATGATAGATGGCAGATCATTGACATACATTGAAAATAGCAGTGGGCCCAAAATGGATCCCTGTGGGACACCATTTGGGATCGAAATGACATCCGATCGAACGTCACCCACTTGAACAATTTGCCTTCTACCTGAAAGGTACGAAGCAACTAATTTGACTGCATCGTGTGAGAAGTTAAATAGCTGACGCAGCTTATCACACAGGTTTGTATGAACCACAGTGTCAAATGCCTTCGAAAAATCTAGCAACACTAAAAAGGTCACCTTGTCTTCATCCATCTTTTGCCGTAAGTCTTCGATGACGTTCACTAAGGAGGTTATACAACTATGGCCCTTTCTAAAACCCGATTGTAATGTTGTCATCATATTGTTGTGGTCAAGAAATAGGTTCATTTGTTTCTGCAAAATCCTTTCAAACGACTTCGAAAGAAAAGGTATTATTGAAATGGGTCTAAAGTCGGTACCCTTTGCATTTTTTGGTGTAGGTACTACCTTAGCCAACTTCCATTGTGACGGATATTCACCAGATGTAAGAATCGAGTTGAAAATATGGGTAATGTACGGGATAAGGATTGGTAATATGAGCTTTAAGAATCGAGGATTTATATCGTCGAGTCCAGTTGCGGAAGATTTAATAGAGAGGAGGCTTTCAACGACCTCAGCACAGTTGACATTTCTAAAACCGAAAAAGGGTAATATAGTTTCTGCTTGTTTTCTTCTGGAGTGTGCGGTACTCCGAACAAAAAAGTATCACATGCGATCAGTTTATTTTCTTGTGAGTTAAGTAAGAGTTTAACAGCACCCAGTTCATTTGTTGTGGTTTGAAGATCACTTTTGAGTTCGGAGATGTCAAGCGCAAGGTTAAAAAGGACAAATATTTTTTCAAATAATTTAGATAATTATCTTAAGATTTAAAAAAACACAATCCAAATCCAGTTAGTAATAAATATTTGAGAATCATCAAATCGACATATTTTAGCCTTGCTAGCTCTGTTAGCTACCACAATCAAGATTTTTCGCAAAGGAAATTGTGGGCGTTATATCAAAATTAAGCTACTCACGGAAAATTATCTTGATAGTAATCAAGTTAAAAAAATGTACCAGGGATCCTGGACTATTAGGAATTATTTGAGAAATGAAAAGTTAAAGGCAAAAAAGTCAGAAAAAAAGTTCACTCTGATAAAAGACGCACCCAAAAAGTAGGCATGCCAATGCACAGCATAGCTTTCATGAGGTCTAAGGAAAAACTTTTAAATTATTTATGAATATGTCTAGTAATTTTTACGTCAACCACGAGAAGGCATGAAACATCCTAGAATTCCATAATACCTATGTGGCGACTGGGTAGCACTGCCGAGACTGTGCGACTTGGTAGCACTCGGCAGGCTGTCAAAGTGGCAGAAAGATATGTCATCGCGCGGATAGTTTTAACTTCATTGATTCGTAAAAACCCGAAAAGACAGCAGATCGATAGTCCGCAGCGTAGTAAAATCAAAATAGCATTCAATACCTACATAAAGTAAAGTAAGGAAAAACTTGTATATCTTAAAATAAGATAGTGAGATAAATAAAATGTTGTTCTTTCTTCCAATGTAAAAAAATTCATTAATTTATTTTGTAAGTTATTTTTGATAAATAAATAATAAATTGTTGTTCTTGTAGCGAGACGCGTTTTTATTATATTGGCCACATTGCCAAACCTACATATAAAAAGACTAATACGGCCCATTTAATTAATTTTCCTGCAAAATATTTTGTACTAATAGAAAATTTGAATCTCGACTTTAAATTTACGGAAGCTCTTTGCGATATTCTTTACGGAAAACATGGAAACCTGAAAATAAGAATTAAGAGTCGAAATTAAAAGCGTCTATTGCATTTAGTTTAATTTAATTTAATTAATATTAAAGGCCTATTGTCTCTAAAAAAAAAAAAACAAAATAAAAAAATAAGGGACCGCGTAGCCCTTTTCCTAGTGCAAGCATTTTTTAAATCGTTTCATTCGTTTCAGAGACTACCCCCTACAAAAATTTGTACATCTTTATAAGACTAGTAAAATAAGAAACTGCAGATCTAGACAAGTGACCGAAAAATCATAATCATTAGTTTTGGAAGCACAAAGTTCCATTTCGTGAGATCAAGTTCATTCCACTTTGTCTGCAAAGCCCCGAAAATAAAACTGACACACTTTGAATAAATTAAGCAGGATCCACTTAAAAAGCAAACCCGAATACGCTATATACACAAATTTTTATATATTTACCTTAACAAAGACAAAACCATATCAGTAAACTTCCAGGTGGTTTCACAAATTTGTTAGCTAGCCCCAAAGTGCCCACCTCATCAGGGGAATATTTGAAATTATCATTCCACAGTCCTTGGTCACACCGCATTTGTGGAAATTGCTGTTCATTAAATGGGTAAACACTGCCATCTGCCATGTGTGTTGGTGCTACTAATGACAGTGTGGGGTTTATTATTGAGACTATCGTGTACGAACAAACACGAGTGTACATCTCGCACATATGGCTTGCGGTGGATAATTTTGTGCCAGCATTGAAAGCAAGCTCATCGAAATGTCCATGTGAATAATTACCGGAGTATTTGACTGTTGATGAGATATTTGGTACAGGTGAAGAAATTGAGTTGGCACCATTGAACTGCTCCGATAATCGATTTGCTGATTTAGTGATTCAGAGTGCTTCAGCATTTATCGGTGGTCATTTCGGCAGCCAATCACTTGCGAAGCGGTAGGCTGACATCTGCCAGGTGTGAATGGTCAATATAAGTCAGTAAAGGATTTATTATTTACTCGTGGGTCAAAATAGATTCTTTTAAAAATAAAAATACCATAGAGAATGATGCCTCTATAAATGCATCATCAAATAGGGATGTTAACATCGAACACCCTGTCAGCAATGACGTGATATCTGCCACTCGGGCAGAGTCACCTACCAATGAATTGGAAATGAGAAGCCTAGACGAGAAATCGTCTCATCTAAGCGACTCAATATCCGAGACAAGCACATTGTGCAACGTCAGTATGTTATCTGATGAACTTCCAGATGACATAGGCGAGCCCAAGACAGATGACAAAACAGGTCAAAACGAGTTGGGATACGTCAGATTTACACCCTCTGAACTACGCCGTTTCAAACAGGCTAGAAAAAAGGGATGTACGAAGGAGCAAGCGAGAGTATTCGCTAAATCAACGGAAGGCTACAAGGGTCCTGAAGGGAAGCGTATGCGATCCGAAGATAATACCCCTCCTCAGTCCGAAGCTAAACGAGCTCGGGCTGGTAGTACAACCGCCAACAAAGCTTCTTATAGCAATATAACGAGCTGTGTTAGACTGGGAGTAGTGCCGGCTGATCTCGACCATAATCCCCTTAGTAATGAACAAATGGTTCAAATACAAGAGAGGATTATGGACATCACGATAGAGCTACGTGACGAGGACACAAAACCATCCTTCCGCGGCACGACATTTAAAGCCGGATGGCTAATGCTCATGTGCGCAGATTCTTCCACCGCTGAGTGGATGAAGGTGAATTTCGCCAAGCTAAAGGGGAAATGTGGATTTGAGGTGATGCTAGTGGGTGAGGAAAATTTTCCGAAGCCACATATCATCAGAGGGTTCTTTCCACAGAGTACCGGCGTAGCTAACGAAAGAATCCTTGCAATACTGGATGGCCAAAACAGGGAACTCAACACTAGGACGTGGAGAGTTCTTCAAAGATCGGACGAGAGAGATATCGCCCATATGGTCTTTGCTATCAACGATAGCATAATGAAGAGGTTGGCTGCGCAGAAGGGAATGGTCTCCTATCGTTTTGGGCAGATCAAACTCATCCTAAAAAATGCGGATCGTTCAACACCACACAACGTTGAAAAAACAGTCAACCCCACGACAGAACTACTGTCCAAAGCGAGCGGAACGGTGCAGAGTGACTCGACACCTGTACCCAGTACCAGCGCCAAAGCAATCGAGCTTGCACAAAAGTCTGCCAACAAGGTAGAAACAGCCCCTGCCAACAGGAGCAGGAAGCCTTTCAGGCCAAAATTGGCTCATGAAGATCGGAAAGGCAGCAGACAAAAGATGCGGGGCAGAAGTCCGAGAGACAGGCAACACGGCCTATCCACTCAACAGGGTATCGTAAAACGTAGAGGTGATAATAAACCGAACAGGATACGAAACCCTGAGTACACTCGCAAAAGATGACATCTCTCCTGAGTGTGCTGCAGGCTAACCTGCACCGCGCTATGGGTGCCTCGGACACCTATATCCAACGATGTGCCGAAAGGAACATCGCTCTCGGTTTAATCCAGGAGCCATGGGCAACAGACGGTAAGATTTTTGGTTTAAAGTGTAAAGCCAGAGAGCTTATCTTCGCCCGAGGAAATTTTAGACCAAGGGCAGCTATACTTGTTGCGAAAGATATAAAATTTTCTCTCATTCCAGATTTCAATTCAAGGGATCTGGTGGCGATATTAATAGAACGCCACAACGGCCGGGAGCTACAAAAAATCGTATGCGCATCGGCGTATTTTGCTGGAGATGAAGATGAGGTGCCACCTACTCCAGTACAGGAACTCGTCCAGTACTGTCAAAACCAGCAATTACAATTTATCATCGGCTGCGACGCAAATGCTCACCATAACATTTGGGGCAGTCGAGATACGAACAAAAGAGGTGAGTCTTTATTGGAATATCTATATTGCAACAATTTGGTTATTTTAAATAGAGGCAATAAGCCTACCTTTAGGAACGCAATAAGAGCGGAAGTTTTAGACCTTACCCTCTCATCTCCGTTTGTCCAAAACATTGTAGAAGACTGGTGTGTGTCTGATGAGGCATCTTTATCAGACCATATGCACATTAGTTTCAAATTGAGATGCAACACTGAACAGGCGCCAGTCCGTTATGTTAACAAACTCACGAACTGGAGAACCTATCGCGAGAATCTAGCGATAACATCTGACCTGCTCCCAAAACCTCCACTCAGTGTAAGCGAAATGGAGGCAGCTCAAAGTCAGGTGAATGATATCATCCTCACGGCTTTTGCAGCCAGCTGCAAAGTTAAACGCACCATAGTAAAGAGGTGCGTACCATGGTGGAACAAAACCTTAGAAGACTTTCGCAGAAAAGTGAGGAAACTTTTCAATAAATCTAAACGCACCGGTCAGTGGGATCAATATCGATCTCTACTAACCCAATATAACAAAGAGTTGAGAAAATCGAAAAGAGCCTCTTGGCGAAACCACTGCGAGAGTCTAGAAGAACTCCCCGCAGTGGCACGCCTGCAAAAGGCACTCTCTAAAGATCACTCAAACTGCATGGGACTGCTAATTAAACCTGACGGTACAGTCACACGCGACCGAGAAGAAACCCTGCACACTCTTCTTCAAGTGCATTTCCCTGGGTCCATCATCATAGACGAATTCTATGAACACGATACCGAGGACTCACGTCCATATAACATAGGTAGAATAAATAGTTTATCCGGCAGACTGTTTACCCCGGATAAGGTTAAATGGGCAATTGACTCATTCAAGCCATACAAGGCACCGGGTGCAGATGGTATTTTTCCGGCCCTTATACAGAAAGGTCTGGAGTTCATTCTACCCACCATAATTGCCTTATTTAGGTTTAGCTTCAACTGGGGCTACATACCACAGACTTGGAGGGAGGTAAATGTGGTATTTATCCCCAAACCAGGCAACAAGCCAAGTGAACTACCTAAATCATACCGTCCCATAAGCTTGACATCGTTTCTTTTGAAAACAATGGAAAGAATAATCGACGTTCATATCAGAGATTGCTTAACTCGCAGCATACCTCTACACCCCTACCAGTATGCCTATCAGAAAGGCAAATCAACCGAAGGCGCACTTTTAAGTTTAACTAAACAAATAAAGAGTGCTTACAGTTGCAAAGAGATCGCGCTATGCGCGTTTCTTGACATAGAGGGTGCTTTTGACAATACAGGATATGACTCCATATCAAATGCTTTGCTTGATAGAAATATAGATGAACCGACCATCAAATGGGTCAAAGCGATGCTTGTAAGCCGGAAAATAACGGCTTCGACTGGATCAATCACAGCATCTGTTACAGCCGTAAGGGGCTGCCCACAGGGAGGCGTACTTTCACCTCTACTGTGGTCCTTGGTTATAGATAACCTATTACGTAAGCTGAGCTCCGCAGGCTTCAATATTATAGGCTATGCCGATGACCTAGTCATCATTGTTAGGAGTAAAGAAGCAAATGAAGTTACATCAATAATGCAAAATGCTCTTAAAATAGTCCTGGATTGGTGTCGCACAGAAAATCTTTCTATCAATCCAAATAAGGCTATCATAGTTCCCTTCACCAAGAGAAGAAATTTAAATCTAACCCAAATTTCAATCAATGACATACTCATTGAGTATTCCAACGAAGTCAAATACCTTGGAGTTGTCCTAGACAAACGACTGAATTGGAACTCCCATATAAAGTATAAAATTACCAAAGCTACTAATGCTTTATGGGCCTGTCGCCGTATGTACGGTAGAACCTGGGGGATCACACCGAAGATCACTCACTGGATCTACACAGTCATGATTAGACCCATTATAACATATGCTTCTATAGTATGGTGGAACAAAGTTATCCAAAAGAACACCATTTCAAAGCTGAACAAGTTGCAACGCCTTGCATGCCTGGGTCTTTCCGGCGCAATGCGAACTTGTCCTACAGCTGCTATAGAAGCTTTAATAGGATTAACACCCCTCCACATACATATCAAAAAAGTGGCTATACGCAGCTCAGCAAGCCTGGCACAAGGGGAAGAGATAAATTTTAGTGACCATCCGGAGCTATTGACCCTTATCTCGGAACTTCCGGAACTTGACATGACCTGCGCGGTAACTGACCGACTACCAAAAACTTTATGCTTCAACAGGAAATTCTCCACGGAGATCACTAAAAGAGAAGCATGGGTTAGCAATAACCCACCTAACTGCCAAAACGGCCTAAAGTGGTATACGGATGGTTCCAAAATGGAATCGGGTGTGGGAGCTGGCATACATGGGCCAAACCGCAATTTATCAATACCTATGGGGAAAAGCCCCAGTGTATTTCAGGCGGAGCTCCATGCCATTAAGGAATGCGCAAACCTCATCATTTCCTCAGGTATAAAAGGTGCAAACATCCATATATTCACAGACAGTCAAGCAGCTATAAATTCCCTTAGCTCACCAATCATTGTCTCAAAATCAGTCATGCACTGCCTAAATGCCCTCCAATCTCTCGGCTCCAGAAACAAAACCAAATTATGGTGGGTTCCCGGACACGAGGGTATTGAAGGAAACGAAAAAGCTGACGAGCTTGCCAGGAAAGGGTCGGAGACCCCTTTCATAGGACCAGAACCTTTCTGTGCCGTCACCAAATCAGCAATTAACTCTATCTTAAAAAGCTGGGAACACAAAATGTGTATCAAACAGTGGGAAGAAATCCCAGGCCTCAGACAAGCCAAAAGGGCAATCTTACCATTTAAAAGAAATGCCAAACAAATTCTAAACCTTAGAAGGCACGATATCAAAAACCTTGTAGGCTACCTAACTGGTCACCACGGTCTGCGATATCATCTTAACAAAATGCATATAGTCAACTCCCCGGAGTGCCGGCTATGTCTCGAAGAAGACGAAACAGCTGAACACATCTTGTGCGAATGTCCAGCTCTATACAGTACTAGAAGGAAATTCTTCTTCCGTGAAATACTTAGTCCTGAAGAACTGAAGAAGTCCTCTGCTGAAAACATTATCAGCTACATTAGGGAAGTGGAAACTCTGCTAGCCTAAATTTTATTTTCTGGCAACCGTCGGCACAATAGATCTTTTAGGTCAAAGTGCCTCTTTATCGCCATGGCGATAAGTCAGAAGTTTTAAAAAAAAAAAAAAAAAAAAAAAAAAAGGATTTATTAACACTTCAATTGACGTATATAATATTGACCACAATTTTTCACTCACTGTAATCTGTAATCGATTTTTCCCTAAATTATTTATTTGCGCACGAAAAACAAATTTGAATCATTTATGAGTTTTGTCAACATCTTCTCCCATATTGTTGAAAAATTGCCAACAATTTGTTGACTCTTGATATTTCACAATCATGTCATCTTTCACCAGAGAAGAAAACTCCTTACCGCCTACATTGGTGTCGTTTGCATTAATCAAGCAATGACGGTGAACATTTTAGAATTCATCCCATAAATAACCGTGTGTGCTGTGAAATTTTAGTTGGCTGTCTTCCTCCTTTTTTTTTTTTTTTTTTTGTGGGGGTGTGTGTGTTGTTTGCAAACCCCATTCTAAATGTATGAATAATGTAATTCCCACCATGAAGTCGGCCGTGGGCTTCTGCAAATGTTTCCACTTGCAAAAAATGAAGAACAAAAAAGTAACGTATACGCCACAGTGTAGACGTATGTATTTTTTGTTTCCTCCATTCAGATTCACGTCATGTATTCACCTGTGCCAGCAATTGTGTGCGGCTTGCATGAGGATATTCAGGGACATGTGGAAATTTAAATTTCTGACATTTTACTTGGGGATTTTTCATTCCATGGCCAGAGAAAGCGGGGAGTAGCACTGTTTCAGAGGAACGCTATTTTATTCCTCGTTTAAGTTAATTCGGTTCGGGTTTGTGTTAGCGGTTTTTTTTTTGCTCCTTACAAGGGGGTGTAAACTGATAATTTGCTTATTCGCGAAATGTATTTTTGTCATAATATGTATGGAAAGGTCCAATTATTTGTAGTGGCCTCTCGCTGTTGGATGGAATTTTGTTTGCAAGCGGTCGCTTTGTCAATTTAGTTTGAGGCAACAAAATTTAAAATAAATGTTATCTTCTTAATTCCCGGCGTTAGCTAAATTTTGTTGGCGGTCAAAATCTAGATAAATCCCTTTTTAACACTCACCTGGAAGTGGCTTCTGCGGGGTGTAACTCCTGCGCACTTTACCGACTTGATGTGCTTGGGCTTCCGGCTGTGCTCTCCCAAACGGTAGGATTTTTCTCAATCAATCACACCTGCTCACACCTACTACACCGCCAGTTTCTTGAAATTGAACATCACTTTCGAAATTTGGCGGAACGTTTGTCGATTTTTAATGCAGGAAAAAAGTACTGTGATGCTCCTTTTTTTTTTCTCTCCAAGCATGACTATAAACTTGTCGAAGACTGTAGATGCCGATGTGAGTATGGAGGAATTTTTTACTTCTGGAATTTTGTATCCAATATTGTTGTGACTTTCTGTCCAATTTGCCGATTTTGGGTAAATTGCTTAACTGCTTAACATTTGGTCCCTTCCGTTTCAGTAATCGCGAACGTAGCTCTGCAAGCTCCATATGTTCTACAAATTTTGTAATTGTCATCGGTATATTAAGAAAATTTAACAAACCTCTGAAGGACACCGCATTTTGTACCACACAGTTGTTCAAAGACGCATGACAGATCGTCGCCTTCTCTTAATCTTTCTTGTACACTAAAGATCTTTTTTAGGTTCGTTCCGATCTTGCTGCAAGCTTTCACCATCGTTATCCTACATAGATGGGGGAACTTTACAGTGATGCTAAGGCCAGACTTAGTTCTGCTTAGCTCGTCACTTTAGATGATGTTGAAGGCGACTTTGAAATCAATTGAAATACGGTGTATTTCGACTTGGGCTTCTTGGATTTTTTTTCCATTGTCTGCCTAAATATAAAAATTTGATCGATGGTGGACTTTACTGCCTCATAAGGGCAGGCCCGACAAAGGTATATATGAACCGATTTATGCACTATCATAGCAGACATTACCCTGTACACGAAGATGGAAGGAAGCGGAAGGAAGGATCGGGCAAGTTCAGGTACATTGGATACTAATGAATTTTATAAAAATGAGTTCGTACGTGCTCCCTACGTAGTCATTTCCTGCTGTTCTAAGCATTTCCGTGGGTTTAACCTTTAGGCTAAGCCGTTATGTTCGTCTTTAGCTTGCAATTTATAGCTATCCTAGGTGGACAGAATTTTTGTCTAAAATAAATAAATAGTAAGCGCAACAGATCCGTTAAGGTACCCTAGGCCTAGGTTTGCGCAGCCATTTTTTGTGAGTCTTCAGAACTACAATTTCATACCAAAATTTCATGGAAAAATAGCTGAATTGAGAAGCTCTTTCATGACAGTTATATCCTCGAATCTTTGCCAGACGTTTGCGAGAGATGGGGTTGTAAAAAAAAACACTTAAGACGTAGACGTCTAAGAACCTTCCGTTAGTAGGCCAGCACACTTACCACTGACTGAGCCACTGTTTTATTGATCTTCATCTAATTTGGATGTTTGTTCGTCCCACCAACAGGATTTTGGCCTTTATCGCGGTTATTGAGTACGCACAAATAGCTTTTCCATATTCTCAGCTTCTATTGTGATTCAACGTATTCAAGTATTAAAAGCCTCTTCTTGTCAGCTCCATAAGTTTCAATATGGAATTTTGTGCCCCACAAAAAAAGATCTAAGACGACGACTTGCGATAATCCTTAGTGAGCCAAAAATTGTTGAATAAATTGAGCTGTTAATAACAAAATATTGTCGGCTATTTTATAGGCACTTTATTTCCAAAAACCTGTGCTTTGAGGTTGACTATGATCTTTAAGTTTTTTAACCCTTCTTGAATGTGCCTTAAAATGTACTTTAAAAATTAATTAAACTCAACTAATCGAATCGAAAATTCGTCATGTGCGTTTGTCTATAAATCCTTCAATGGCTACAGCCCAATTTCAAAGCATGTTATGGTGGAAGTATAAAGGTATTAAGCAGGTACACAATTTACGAGTCGGCAGGAGAAACCCCTGACATTTTTTTCTTTTGGGAATTTGAAATTTCCTCGAATTGCTGTTGAGAGAATATCAATAGGCACTTCAAAAGCAACCCATATTCAAATTAAAGTACCTATATTTTCACGAGTCTTTTTGCTTTGTATTAAAAATATATTAACAAGTAGATCTTAATAAATTGTCCAAGTGCTTACTGCTTGATAGCCATCAGGGTATCGTAGCAACTTTTATATTAGGCAAAGAGCTCCCACAACCGTTTCCATTAACTTGTTCTTCAGCATCAGTTCTTAGAATTTTATTTGAGAAACATGTGCGTATGTGATACAAAAGCTTCAAATCTACAACCCGGATCGGACTTATATTTAAATAATCTTAGAAGCCTTTAAGAACTGAAAAAAAAAGAAATTTAGAAAAACAGAAACATTCTTCGAAAATTGCTCTTGTGCTCTTTTGACGGGAAAAACCAATCTGCTTGTCAATTTCAGTTAAGTTTGTTTTTCACAATCATTACTTTATTGGCCTATACTTTTGTGCGATAGATGCATTCCAAGGAACTCGTTGTACAAAATCTCTAGTATTGTATCAGAATGAGCTAAGTTGGAATTTTTCTTTTGTATAAACATACTAGCTGAACTCCGCTGGCTTCGACAGGCTCTGATAGAAATTAAGGGGTTACGTTTTTTTTTATTGGCCTAGCAATTGATCACCGTAATTGCCGACATTTAAGAACAAAATCAACTAAATTGGTTGAAAATTACGGGCGAAAGAGAGAACATGCACTTTTTGCCACTTTGTTCTATATTTCAGAGATTGGCAGTCATCGTGGCTTCTTAAACGGTTTCCAGATAGAGTGCTGCTCTCTAGCTGGAGTCAGGCTTGTCTTTGTGATTTGTTGAGCTAGGCCAGTGGAGAGCTTTATTCGTTTTGTTTGCTCCCACACGGGTCATTCTTTTGCATTGTTCATCCAAAGTGTCATTTCTTTGCCGAATATTTTTTAAGTTATTTTTTCAAACATAGCCAGGTTCTTTGTCCATAGAGCCCTGTTTCTAAAATGACGCTACGATTTGTGTCCGTCTTTAAGAAGAAAATGGAAGCAAGCCTCATTGGTCGCTATAACCTCAGTTGCCCTGTCTAAAGGCAACCTTGAGTATGACAACGATCTCCGGATAGTAGAGTAAGTGCTGCAAATATGGTCCACCCTTAACATTTTCTTAAATAAAACCATAAATTTAAGTCTAATTCATTTATTATTTTTTTAAACAGTCTCATAAATTATTTTTATTTCAGTCTTTAGAAACTTTAATTAAAAAAACAAACATAATTAAAAGTTAAAAACAAAAACTTAAAGGAACTCTATAATTCAGTTTTGAAAAAAGTGCGGCTAATATGGCCCACCTGGTGTTAAATATGGCCCAGGGTTGGCCTTCAAAGATCCCATTATTTTGTTGTAGATTGCTGATATGGCTTTCATCATGTCCTTCTTCCGCCAAGTCTTCCGTGGTTGTGGACTTTGTTTAGACATTTTAGCCTTCAAAAAAACAAAAATTAAATTAAATAAATAAATCAAATTTCAATCGAGAAAACGTGTCAAATATGGCTTAGATACTTGGTAATATTACCGACACATGGGGTGGGCCATATTAAACACACTTTGATTTTTTTACTCATTTTAATTTTCAACTTACTTCATAAACTTTCTTTTAAATTTTATATTCACACAAATTAAGAAAATATTTAATACTCTTTAATTTTAGAAAAAAATTACCAATTTAACAAAGAATTTTATGTCGAAACACTTAAGAAAACTTACCAAAAAATTACAACGAAAGTATAAAAAACAAAATGCGCCGAATATCTTCCAACCCCGTCGCGCCACACTCACCAAAAAAGACTGAGGCCTAACCGAGTTGAACGTGTTCGCAGTGAAACATTTTTTATTTCGCTGTGGGTTATGGTTTGCGAAATACAGTGGTGGGCCATATTACCCACATGGGCCATATTTGCCGCACTTACTCTAGTTTCTTATAACATGCATCAGAAGTGGGATGCAGTTTTAAAGTAGCACTGACCCGGCTTCATCAACCTTTGTAAGGTGAAAAATAAAAGTTCGACACCCAGATTTAACCTCAATGTAAACTTCTTTGGAGCTTTCTCAGTCCCCACTAAGTGAGTATTCTAGGACCTGGGATCTTAGGCACTTGGAAGTATTTGCGTGTGCTTCCGTGCACCAAATCACACGTCCTACCGCTGTTTCTTCGGTGACAAGTCTCAATTACAAAAAAATTAATCAACTGGCCGCCTGGAACGTAAAGTAAACATCCACCCCTGCACAACAGCACAAAGTGGCACCATCTCATTACGAAATGCATAATGTTGAGCGCATATATATGACTTATGAACTGTGACAGTAATGTTCCATCCTGCGAGTGATTGATGCCATTGCATGTCATAGGCAACTTGGCAATAAATGGGAAATCAAATGACTGCATGCTCTCAAGCACATGACACAAAAGAGGACGCGCCGAGAGCGTTTCACTATCCGATACAAATCAATCATCTTACATAATATCAATCATCCAATAACTTTTTTCCGAATTAGTTACTAGCACAAACAAAATGCCATCACACTTCACACAACTTATATGATATTCTTCTACATCAAAAGCCTTTCCACACTCTGTCATCAATTTCCAGAAGCAGGCATCGTAGAATACTTTCCCAAAGTATCGATCGACTCATCGCATCGCATCTATTAAAGCTTTTGGCAAAATATAGGAAATCGTTTGCCGGAAGTCGACAAAAAACACATCGCCCCATTTTCCAATGTGTGACAACAAAAAGTCGCTCCAAGGACCTATGCACGAGCACATACCATGTCATCACATCACCTATATGTGGCGGCGCTCAGTTCGCAGAACTTTCCAATAACTGTAATTATCTTGAAGAATCTTTGAAAAATGATGACAACAACATCCGTTATTTGTTCTTACCCACAGTTGTGTCCTCAATCCGCAATGACGATGTTTACCCTTTTTGAGGTTATGTTTGCTCGTAATCTTTCTCCAGTGGGATATCGAGTTTGTGAAAAACAAACACACACAGTGCTTTTCTTTTACGCAAGATGGCGAAGCATTTGGAGTTTTATCTGCGGCAATTTTTAACAGCTGCGTTGCGTCTTGGCAGTAGTTGGCAGTTTCATTATCGTTCCGTCGGTTTTTGATGGATGGATCGATGTGTGATAATTCGTGAAATATTCGTTCAACTTAAACGGAAGTAGTCGTGCTCATTAAAAAATCATTAACACAGGACCCGAGTTTGTGAACTCATCAACGACAGACGGCTTATGCGAAATCCCAAGGAACAAGGACAAAGTTTAAGTCCTCCTTCCTTCCGATGTGTGATCATATCTTTACATTGGCGTGTGGACCCACTTTCAGCTCTCCTTGAATCCACATAGAGAAATAAATTTCCACTACAAAGACTTATTGCAGGAGATTGAACCAGCAGCTCAGCATAATACAGACGCAGAGCAATCGCATTCTTTCACTGAGCTTTTATTATTTCAACGAAAAAGGATACACGATGAGCTACGGGCTCAAAGCGTGTCTGGGTTTTTATTGCATTTCCAAATTTATGACAATTTTCCAATCCGTGTAAGTGCTTAAATGTGACGCATCCTTTCACTGATCTCAGTATTAACTGGTTTCCATTTAAAATAAAAACTTGCTGTAAAAAACTTGAGTCAAACGATTTAAGAAGGATTTAGTGCGAAAACATGGATTATGCTAAAGGAAAATAAACCACTATGGGAAAGTTAGTGCTCAACTATGCCAAGGATACCTACGCTGTAGATGGAGAGTTATTCAATCACGGAAAAGCATTGGAAAAGTTATGTCTTCATGTGGCAAAGGGGAAAGCGGTTACGAGGATAGATAAAATAAATTTTACCAAATTGTAGGTTCAACTTTCTGACAGCAATACTTCCACAGGAATGCAATCCAACAAGAGGTGACAGTGGATATAAATGGGCCATTAGTTCGCAACTCATTTGTCAGGAGTTTGAGTGAATTTGTTTGGCATTTAATGGATAGAAATTTTGCGAACAATTCTACCTCAAAGCAAACATGGCTACGTTGTTGCAAACCGAGTTTTATTATTGTTATTGCTCTCATTGGGAAAATCCTTTTCAGCGATAAATCTGCTCATGCGATAACCCCGCGTGCATGACATTTGTTTAGTTTGAATAGTTTCAGTTTCTTTGAGCCAATTAAGACGCAAAGTTTCGACTTACGGATGGAGGTTGGCTGTGGAATGCACACGGAATGCTGCTCACTAATGAACACATGCATTCGCTCCTTTGAGCGCATTAAATTCAATCTGCTTGTATGGAGTTATCTCTAATGTGCAGGATGAAAGGTTTTCATCATGGAGGCTTTTATAAATGAGCATTTCGCCTTCTGATAAATTTGAATGACAATTTTGTGATTTAAAAAGCGAGCGGCACTTTTGTGAGCTAGAAAATATGTTGCGGATTTGTTATTCCTTTAAAGGATTTTTAATGATGGATTTTGTGCTTTGTTAGTTAGAAACAAGTGCGAGACGGACTCGCTCATGAAGGGTTCCGAAACAGCAAGTAACATAACATAAAAGTTCTTGTAGTTCGTTGTAACTTTGATCGATATTTTAAAAACTACTCGCTAGATCTCGTTCAAAAAATTATCGTTTGTAGTTTACATGGTAATGTATATCATATATTTTTTTAAGTTTTATCGTTCGCTTATTTTAGAAGTTAGGGGGGGGGGGACCAACATTTTACCACTTTGGAAGTGTCTCTCGCGCAAACTATTAACTTTAGAAAAAAATGATTTTAGAAACCTAAATATCATTTTTGAAGACCTATCCACAGATACCCCACACGTATTGGTTTGATGAAAAATTTTTTTTTGAGTTTCAGTTCTATGTATGGGGACCCTCAAAATTTACCGTTTTTTTTTTTATTTTTGTGTAAAATCTTAATGCGGTTCACAGAATACATCTACTTACCAAGTTTCAACGGTATAGCTCTTATAGTTTCGGAGAAAAGTGGCTGTGACATACGGACGGACAGACAGACAGACATGACGAATCTAATAGGGTTCCGATTTTTGCCATTTGGCTACGGAACCCTAAAAAGGGGAGGAGAAATTGATAGTTAAAGAAGGTCGGCCCTAGCGAGGTATCCATCGGAACGGGAAATTCTCCGATTCTGGAAGTATTCTTCTGGACAACTGTTCGGATTCTGTAAATTCTGTAACGCATATAGGATGAAGTGCATTTTTTGTTAAATTTTTGAAAGCTAGGTTCCGATATCTTCCGACAGAAATTGGTTGCGGAATTTTTTTTTTTTTACGATTTGGAGTGCGTTGTGCCATCGCAATCGTTTATTTTACTTCCGAAGACGGACACAACGAATGAAATTTAAGCCTCCGAAAAAGTACGCGTTGCGGATAATTTTCCGTTCCGACGGATACTTGCTAGGGCCGGGTATTTTGCAATAATTTCCATAGTTGCCGTCGACGTCGGTCGTCATTCCTATTTAAGGAAATTCAAAACAGAAGGCAAGGAATAGTCTTGAAACGAGTTTGGTGAAAAGGTAGAGCGTAGACCAAGCTCTACCAACAAATCGTTCTGGCAAACCTTCGTCCTCTCAAGGGTAGAAGAAGGTAGAAATTAAGAAAAACCCTATACAAACGACTAAATGAAGTCCGGAAAAAGAATCTCAAGAAAATAACCTTTTATGTCAACTACAGGGATGAATATTCGAAACCAAGTGTGCCGCAAGGAAATGTTTATGGGCCACTATTGCATGGCTGGAAGAAGGTCAGAAAGCTTGTTAATGTCGCTGCTAATAATAGCCGAAGTAATAAATAATGTACTTAATTGAAGGCACGCTTAACCTGGTCAATACATGGGTACAGTACTAGATCAATAAAACCACGGTCGATGTTCCGTTTGACATGTATTTTGGCATGAGACTCCCAGCAAATGAAAAAGTAATTGAAAGAACAATAACCAGTTTTCGTTTGACGTTTCAATGAGCTGTGAGACACTAGCCGTGAAACTTCTGTGTAAACTATTTTGTTCGCCAATTTCGATCGTATTAATTAAAAAATAAAATGAATTCAGGCTTCAGAGTATTTAGAAATACTATTAGCCCATCAATTAGTGTGGAACATGATTTAAAGTTGTGAGTTGTGACATTTGTTCGGTCAGATGCTCTGCTGAATGTGTCATAAGGTGTGTTTGTTTCCACAACCCAACGATCGGAAGACGTTTTCGTGGTGTTTTGATGGAAAACGACTTTAAACAACTCGTTTTGAAAACTGAAAAATGTATGGGAAAACTTTTGTTTTCAATAAAGTTTTCGAGTGTTTTCGCGAAAACCCGGCTTTCGGCTCGGTGTGAAAAAGGTATTACGTCGATGTGTCAATATTTATGCACGATAGAAACGGTCTCTTAAAATCGGTTTTTGCACAAAATATTTGTTTGCTGAATAATTTCACATCAGACAGGACGTTTTGTGGTTCCACTGTCTCTGGCGATTAAAAGTTTCCTCAAATGGGTGGGTTTGTCTCTATTTATAAAAACTTTCAACGGACAGAAAAGTAGAAAGTAAACCAATTTTATCCATCCAGCGTTGCTTATGGGCCACCTTCTAGAAGTTGTTGTCTATTCTATCCAGCTGTCAGTTGAATACATTACCGCAACGGATACTAAAGATTCGCGCTAATGAAAGTATGCCAATATCTAAAGAGTATTGTAAATACATATATGAAACATGATTCGCCTACGATTCCCAGATGAACTTGCCGATGTACCTACTCACATCAGGTTCATCAACAGATAAAGCTACAATAAAATCAAAGAGCCGATCAGGCGATCAATCTACTTATTCTATGTTGTGTGTAAACTTTTCTTTGCCTAAATCCTTAAGTCGGAAACTCTTTCTTTGCAAATTTGGGTTTCTACCGCGAAATCCTTCGTTCAATATTGACAATTTCAATTTGGTTTGTTAATTGATTATGTAATTTACTGTAATTTAATCGGGAAATGCTTTTGCATTTTGTACTTCCTACCTTTGAGTTACTGAAAAGTATCATTTTACTACCTAAATATACAAAAAGTGGCAGCACTTAACAGGTAAATGCAGTTTACTACGAATTTACGACGCGGTTTTCTATTATAAAGGGACTTTAAATTTATTGCTGCGTCTCTATAATAGAGGAGTTATGCCAAGTGTAAAATTCGACAATGAAAATCTGATGTTGGATTGTAAATTCCTCAAAATTTACTTTTTATATTTAAAATTTATATTTTTGCCTTGTTGAGATTTTAAACGTCTATATATCTTTAAGCTCCCCCATTTTTATTTGAAAACATTTGTGGAATTTATCTTGAAAGTCTATTACGTTAATGATGCTTTGACAGCAAAAAAGTAATAGATTTTAGCAAAACTCATATTTATCTAAACAAAGCATTTAAATTTAAAATGGTATCGTGTTTGTTAGGATATAATATAACTTTAAAGATATGAGACTACTTGTAGTTGCAAATGCCTTTTCCAAAAAAGCATGTAAGAAATGACATAAAACGGAATAGATTAACCCCTTCAGTAGGTACTTACACAAATATCATTGAACACGTGTTGATTTAAAGTAGAATCTGTTAAAAATTATAAAAAAATAAAATTTTAGTTGTGTTAAAAAGTAACTAGTACGCTCTCTGAATTAGATAGCAGACAAAATTCAGCGGGACTCGCATAAAATATAAACACGCCCACCTCGTAAAAACCACCGCCAAAGTATGAAATATAATAGCAGGCTATGAGCTATGACTTACTCGGTGTGGGCTTTACGACTATGGCTGTGAGCATTTTCATTAATTTAACGACCAAAGCTATGAGGGCAATATTTTTAAGGATCTTTGCACTTGGTGGTTCGCTTCACCTGGCGGCGACCCATGAAAGTGAAATATCACAAATGCACACAAGTACTCCTAGACCAAAGTAATTCAACATTTGATGCGGCGAATTTTATGACTAAATTGAAGACTTTTTGTGGTTTTTATAAGACATTTTCAACATTGAAGAATTTAACTGAAATTGCTCCCACTGTGAACACATCTGTGGTGGGGGGAATCGTTTTCTGCCTCTACAGGGCGTTCTGCCGCAAGTTTTTGTGGTCGCCCTACAGCGAAAACAAGTGAAGGCAGCTTCATCATAAATTCGACAGAGTCATGTGGCAAACACAAATGCGTATGGTGCGGTTTTATGGCAAATAAACCTAAATGAAACATTGCCCCATAAAATTGCTAAGTACCAGATGTTGGTGGCTCAAGTAAACCGCTGAAAGCATAAATTTTCAAACGCTTTCTTGCGGTTTTCTTGGAGTTGGGGATGCACTTTTTCAAAACATTTTAATTCGCTTACAGCGATTTTGAAGGCCGTCGCTGGAGGATACCATATTGGCAGGATGTGCGTTGTGGTAAAGAGCTCCGGAACTTCAACAGACACACGACCTGATTGTATTGGAGGAATACAAATGAAGTTGATTGTTGGAACTATTTTCGATAAATGGAATTTAGTTTGAAGGACAAATATAAACAAATACAACAAATATATAAACAAAGGGCGTATTTCTTTAAGTGTTATAATGGCAACTAGTGGAAAGTGTGTTTGAAAAAGGAGCGCGCTTCTCATTGTTTCCATCTTCTATTGATGAAATAAATTGCTCCCCAACAAAGCAAATTATATGTAATTTGAACTCTGCAGGGTCAAGTCCTTCAAACAGTAAATGCCCCGACGCAAGTGTACAGCCTCACAACAATGGCGATTGATTATTAGTATGGCTTATAGGGAACAGTGTTTCCTTTCATAATGCATAAAAGAGAATTTTCCTTTGTTACATGGGCCAGCGAAACCCATTAAATTACGGTCCGTAACAGAATAAAATTAAACGCAATGTTATGGCACAATAGAGTTCATTAGGTTCGGCTGTCAGAAATCCCATCCCACACTAGTGAGAGGCCATTTTTGTTTACAAATTATTAATCACCTCGGCTATGGCGATTGTACTTGAGCAAATTGTTTTTAATTATAGTTGCATAACTGCTACAATTAAAACGTTCAAAAGCGCAAAGGATTAATGGCATATAGGACGTGTCCGGAAGTCATTTTTCACGACTTCTGTGGAGATTTTCATCCAAATACCTGAACGTTATGTTTGTACAACACCCAATTAAGACACTCCCTGGTCATGTTGGCTTGCATAGGTGATTTAAATAGGAGTTTATCACCTACGCTTAGATCTATATCGTCCTACGCAAAATGGGATCCGTTTAGTGCCTAATTAAAGCAGTATCAGCAGGTTGAGTGTGTGTGTATAGCAAATGGTCCCTCGGCTCTTTCTAGGGATCAACATAAATGTGTGCGGTTGTGTGTTTATGGGTTGTATTGTTTACAATGAGGTTCCATGGAATTAGTGTCCGCAATTGTGGGGACCTGTAATGTAAACCGATTAGAATCGTGTATTTGTGTAGGCTGTGCATGGTAGGGTACACAACTACAATCAGATCGTCCTAAAATTTTCTTGTGCTCCTGGTAATACAATACAACAGATCTGCCGATGCATATTCTATTGACTCTAAGTAACATGCATGTGCTTCTTTAAGATGCTTCTGATGCCATAGGACTGATGCTACTACTGTACTGCTACTCTCGTCTTTTACTACTCTGTTATGATTTTCCAATTAGCATTCTACTATATCTCCTCTATTTTTCACTTCCCATTTGGTTTCTGGCCAACTCTGCTGCTGTTCTATAAGTCGTCTGCTACTGCTCTGCTAATGCAATGCACTAGCTCTGTTGTTAGTCTGTTAATACTCTGTTACTTATATCAACGAATGATATAAGAATAGTTGATATGAAGAACTATTCTGATATCATTCGGCTGCTTATTTATACGACTTGTTCCTCATCATTTAATTCCCTGCTACAACTCTGCTACCTTAATGCTATTGCAATGTTATTGTAACACTACTGTTATGTTGACCCTTTTCTTCTATTCTGTTTCTATAACACAGCTGGTCGGCTATGAAACGGCTGACCTAATTCTGTGACTATTCTGCTTCGCGGATAATACCGACGCTCTGGCTCCTACTTAACAAATTGATTGCGGAGCAGTTGTTGGTCTGTTAATGCTCTGCTAGACTTACCCTACTTACATTTCCTAACAATTGTTACAATATCTAGCAATACTAACTGTCTGCACTACTATCGGATGTATACTTCTTCATTACTTTCCATCTTCTCTTCTGTTAAAGCACTGTTACTACTCTGCAAAAACTCTGTTAGCTTTATGTTACTACTGTTGAACGACGAGATCGATTATATGAGAGAAAGAGCTGGGATATCCCTCCTACTCTATTAGATAGCATTGAGTAGGCTGCAAATTGAGTTCATATCACTTTTTGCATCTGATCAGGAAGGACGTCTTCCCGAGTTCGCGTCCGCGCAGATAATTTTGGTACTAGTATTTGTTCAGTGAGTTTTTACACTTCTGTGCTATGTTTGTGTTTTATTATTGTTTGACGGTGCTTTGTTATTATATGGTTACTTTTAGAGCACTTCTCAGTAATGAAACTTGTGTTCTTCTGTTCTTTTATTGGTAATGTTAATGGCTATAACAGAGAAGATGAGCTACTGCTATGTTATTATTCTGTTAAGTGCCTATTACTGCTGTTTTTATACCCTACCGACTCTAACGTATAACATTGGCTACTGATCCATTTGATATAATTGTATTGCTACCAGGATTCGAATCTATGGATGTGCAGTTCAACAGAGTAGTAGCAGTTAACAGATAAGCTGCAGGGATCTAATACAGTAGAGAGTAGAATTCATCAGATTAGCAACTGCATACTATCGGAATAGTTATTAAAAAGAGTATAAGTAAGTTACTGTTTCTTTAAATTTCTTTCTCATTCTAATTCTTTTCTGCTGATGCTCTGTTACTAGTTTGCTAAAAATCTGCGTCTGATTTCCTTCAATTTTACAAGCGTCCAAGTAGTGTTCTGCTGGTACACAGTCTTGGCTATTCTCACCTACTATATACTGCTTTTGATTTTCTGTTTGTTAATAAGTTCTCTGTTACTGTTCCGCAACTTAATTGCGTTTGAATGTTATTGCACTGCTGTTGCTCTGTTATTTCTCTGTTAACCTGTCACCTTACTGCTACTGCTCTACTTTTTTGTGCTCTAGATTTAGTTGCGCTTTGCTATTGATCTGCTATTAATCTGTACTTCTTCTTTGTAATTTATTGCTTTAGTTAAACTAATATTCTAGTTTTTCTCAGCTGCTGCTTGGCTACTAGAATCCTGCTAAGCTATGGATCAGCGCTTTTTGTTTCTGCTACTTGTCGGAAGTGGAAGTGATGCTGCTAGTATAAGTTGTCTACTCTGTTATTTCCTTGCTTCCTTTTGTGATTTTCTGCTATTAACAGACACATTTTTTAACGGATAAGGCTTGCCTACATTTTTAACGCATTTTCAAAACTTATTTAATTAAAAAATCCACATTCAACTTATTTTCAGCCAATGTTTTCTGATGCCAATTTACATACACTTCTGCAATTATTCATCGAAACTCTCAAACTATAACTTGAAAATCAAAATCTGCAAACTAACTTTTCTCACTGTTAGAAAGTTGCTGACATGAACACGAACACCACACGTGTCGTAAAAACAAAACTGTACTCACATATCTCACCACTTGATTATTTATTGCCCCGAATCAGGTAGCTACACTAGATCCCATAAAATGAGCAGCAACACATCTAAACAACTTTTTTTACGAGTCTGTTCTCTGTTCCTTTAAATGTCAACATCAGCTTCCATGCAGAGGAGCATCCTCTCCATGTGCGTCATATACACATCACCCCTACTCCTACCTCCTCCATGCAGCTGGATTTTTGCACTCAAATTTAATGACACCGAGTTCCACTTTCAGCCATCACCTCCAGGTAGTAGTTACCGGTAACCCGTTCCCAGCATTTATCCAGCCCTGTAAATATTTCATGGTGCGTGTAATTCTGTTCCGCTGGGTAAATACCAATGGAAAGGACTCGAGTTAAGTATCCATAGCAAAACATATTGAGAAAAAAGATAACATTATTTGTATTCAATGATATCTTTAGTCTCTAGTACAGTCTTGCACACAACGCTACAATGATAACATATGTAAAAGAGATAATATCGTTTGTATACAATGTTGGAATATTATCTCTTCTTCATTATCAAGCAAGACGATTGTACGCTTGGGTCTCCTTGTAGATAGATAAGAAAAGTATATAAATACGACTGTATGATGAATTTATCAACAGTCTTATTGTAACTACATAGTAGCCTTAAGCTCCTTTTAGAATTAGTAAAAAGTATTTCAATAATAAAGGACATAGTTCCAAATAAATATTGTTTAATTTTAAAAGTAAGAAACAAGTGTTTTAATTGGCGATCCTGCCAGGAGGTTAAATATACTTTTTAACTTCAATCGAGCGGACCTCGGGAACAAGTAGTGAAATCTAGTATAAACAGAACACTCGCGTTACCGGTTACAAGAATTACCTAGCATAGCAGGTACAAATATAGCTTCTTCGTACGAAGCAGCAAAGCAATTCAGTGAAAGTGTATATGTGGAGAAAAAAAACACACAAATTCGACGACAACAGACACGAGTTCAAAATGGAACAACTCGCAGTATTAATGGCAAGATTAGAAGCTTTAGAAACCAGGAGCAACACAGTAACACAAACCCTAGAGCACACACGCACAGAGAATGCAAGGTTAGCAGCAATAATAACTAACCAAAATCAAATAAACACTAATTTAGAAACAAAACTAAATGAAGTAAAATCTGGATTAGGCATAGTACCAAACATACCTGTGCTAGAGGAAATAAGAACCACATATACAGATGGTAGTGAAATACAGTTAGACGCATTTAAAAGCCTACCTATTTTCAACGGCGATCAATCAAATTATCGGTCGTGGCGCGAAGAAGCATCCAGATTAATGGACAGCATTAAAAACTTCAAAACACACAGTAAGTACGCAGCAGCATTGACTATAGTGAAAAGTAAAATACAGGGTGCAGCCGCGAATGTGTTAACTAATTATAACACAATTTTTAATTTTGAGGCGATACGTAACAGATTAGATTATACGTACTCTAATCAAGAACCTCTATACGTGCTACAAGACATGATGAAAGCCATCACGCAAAAAAGAAGCACACTGTCTGAATACCACGACGAGATAAATAAAAATCTCAATTTAATAATATCAAAAATCACTATGTCAGGTGATCCGCCGAATATAATCGACAGACTAATTAAAAATGCTAACGACGACGCAGTTCGTATATTCATTGATGGTATGAGTGACAACTTTACAAGAGGATCATTATATTCAGCTACAATAAATGATCTAGAACACGCATTCGCAATTGCTCGCAGAATAGAACATGATAATGTGCACAGGCATTTACATCTCACTCAGGATAAGCACCACAAAAATATGCCACATGAACGCAGAAACGAAAGAAGACCAAATTATTCGAGCCAAACAACGAATTATCAACCCCAGAAGCAATACGATAATATGCAGCAACACAATCAAGGACCACAGCCGATGGAGATAAACTCGAGACAAATTGTACATGCACAGCGACAAAATTGGAATCAATACAAACCCGATGTATATAATCCACCAGCGAAACGTGAACACAGCGGGAGTTTCAACACACACAACAGACCGCAACGATCTTATCAGCAGAACTTCAAGCAGCAGAGAGTAAATAACTCCCGACAACAACGCAGAGACGATGTCAGCAGTACATATGCAGAAGCAGATGAAACGGAATGTATGGTAAATAATAACATAAGAATAGATCATTTAAACTAGTAGACGGGTTGCCCTGCTTAAATTTAACTAGTACTATTTCTAAGAAAATTTATAAAATTCTTATTGATACTGGTGCAACCCATAATTACATTAATAGAAAATGCGATTCTAGCAAAAAAATTAAAATTAAACCTATAAAAATAAAAACAATGCATGGTTATTCTATGGTAGATACAAAGAAAGTAGTTAGGATATTAAAGAAAAATATAACATTTTTTGAATTAGAGGATATTCAGTCTTTTGATATGATATTAGGATATGAAGGACTTAAAGTTCTAAACGCGGAAATAAATTTCAGTAATATGACTCTAACTACCATAAGCAGTGTCGAATCTATTCAGAAAATTAATTACATAATTGGGGAAAATAATATTTATAAAGCAGACATAGATAGACTGATGAAGATTAATAACAGCATAGGACCGTTACCCTTTACAGATACTATAGAAGCAAGCATTAGGACGACCAATGATAATCCGGTTTATGTTAAACAATATCCATATCCCATAGCAGATAACGAATTCGTAAACAAAGAAATACAGAAACTCTTACATGACGATATAATAGAAAAAAGCCATAGTCCTTATAACAGTCCCATATGGACAGTACCTAAAAAAGGTTTGGACGAAAAAGGAAAACCAAAACGGCGCATGGTTGTTGATTTCCAAAAACTTAACGCTCACACTGTAACAGACAGATACCCCATTCCGGATGTCAACATGACAATTCAAAATTTAGGTAAAGCCAAGTACTTTACAACATTAGATTTGGAGTCAGGTTTCCACCAAATTAAAATCAAAACAGATGATAAAGAAAAAACAGCTTTTGCTATAAATGGCGCAAAATATCATTTTAAACGAATGCCTTTCGGGCTCAAAAATGCACCAAGCATATTTCAGAGATGCGTGGACGACATTTTGAGAGACTTTGTAGGTAAATTCGTACACGTTTACATTGATGACGTATTGATATATTCTTCATCTGAGGAAGAACATATACAGCACATAAGTCAAGTATTCGACGTACTCAATAAAGCCACATTAAAAATATCTGATGAGAAAAGTAAGTTTTTTCAAGAAGAAGTAGAATACTTAGGTCACATAATCAGACATGGTAGAATCACTACGAACCCTGAGAAAATAGCAGCTATAGAAAATTTTCCAGTCCCACAAACGGTAAAGGATTTGAGAGGATTTTTAGGTCTTACAGGTTACTATCGTAAGTTTATAAAAGGATACGCAAGCATAGCCAAGCCCCTGACATTATATTTACGAGGAGATAACGGTAAAGTAAACAAAAAACAAAGTAAAAATATTAAGTTAAATCTGAATGATTCAGCATTAGAAGCGATTAGAATTTTAAAAAATTATTTGAAAGAACAAGTCGAACTTTTTCAACCGGATTATAGTAAACCATTCGAGCTTACTACTGATGCATCCAACATAGCTATTGGAGCCGTACTAAGTCAGAATAAGCAACCTATACACTTCTTGTCAAGAACACTGAGTAAGACAGAAGAGAACTATAGCACAAACGAGAAAGAGCTATTAGCGATCATATGGTCCTTACAAAAACTCAGAAACTACATATATGGTATAGCAGACTTAACCATATATACCGATCACCAGAGCCTTATATATTCTGTATCAGAAAAAAATCCCAACACAAAGCTGAAACGTTGGAAGGGAATCATTGAAGACTTTGGAGCAAAATTAGTTTATAAACCAGGAAACCTAAATCTTGTAGCTGACGCATTATCACGTCAACGCATAAATACTTCTACCATAGAAACAGCACATTCAGCTGAAAGTTCTTCTAATGATATAATAAAAACTGTGAATCAGCCTTTTAATGCATACACTGCACAGTTCGAACTTATTGAAGATATAACAAATAATATCGAAACACAAATCTATTTTAGTAACAAAATAAGACTCATAATAAAGTTTAAGGACAAAGACTCTTTACTAAGGCAGATGAAAGAAGTTATACAACCCCAAAAGATTGTAGCTTTGCATACGAAATTTGAAAACATATACAAATATGGTGAAAACATAAAAAAAGAATTCCCACTAGTAAGATTTATATTCACACCAAGAAAACTTCAAGACGTGACAAATTTGGAGGAACAACTAAAACTTGTAAGGGTAACTCACGAAAGAGCACACCGAGGGTTACGTAACAATATACAAGAAATCTCAGAGAAATATTACTGGCCCGATCTAAATAAACAAGCAAAGAGTTTCAACAGAAAATGCATAGCATGTCTATTTGGAAAATATGAAAGAAAACCTATCAGAGAACCTCTGAATAATTCAGAAATACCAACACATGTGGGAACACACATTCATATGGACATATACTTCAACGACAAGTATACTTTCCTTGTAACAGTAGATAAGTATTCTAAATATACAATCCTTCGGGAAATCGAAACTCGAAACAGACTGTACGACGTTATGGAAGAGGTCTTATCTAATTATTTCCCAAAATGTGAACGACTCATGACAGATAACGAGAAGGGATTCAAAACAGAAATGGTGAACCAAATGTGTTTGAAATACAACATAACTAAAGTAGAAACTCCAGTATACAGATCGACAGCGAACGGTCAGGTAGAACGTGTAAACGGTACAATAACTGAACTGTCTAGAATATTCACAATTCAGAATAAAACAAGACTTATCGAAGAAATATTTAGAACAGTGCGTGAATTAAATAATTCTATACACTCAGTTACCGGTTTGAAACCTAGAGACATTTTCTTTAATCAAAATAAATATAGCAATAGTGAAATTATAATAAATAAACTAAACTCAGCATCCAAAAAAGTGATCGAACGTCTAAATAAAGGAACTCGACACAGAGAGTATAAAAAAGGAGATAAGATAATGGTAAGAATCACAGGTCTTAGAAAGAAATCTAACGCCAGATACATAACAAGAATAGTAGAAGAAGATAAAGGAGACACTGTAATCTCTAAAGAAGGAATAAAAATTCACAAGGATAACATAAAGAATTATCATTTTTCAGATGACGAAAATATTAATATTCCTAACATTACTAGGAATTGTACAGAGTCAAGAAGGGCAAGGAAACGTTCAAATAACTGAGTTACTAAACAAGAAGTTTATACTTACGCAAACAGATGACGTGTATTTATTCAAAGAACAAACTTATTTGTTACATGCCACCAACCTGACTTCGATATTTCAACCTTACGTAAATATCGTAACTAGTAAATATCAACCTACACAAGAAGAAAAAATTTGGTTAAGTAAAATTAAGAATTTAGCAGACCAATTACAAGAACATACTAGGCATACTAGATCAATTAACTTTTTAGGAACAGCTTTCAAATATGTGTTTGGTAATCCTGACCATTATGACTTAGTTAACATAGAAACGAGTATAAATAATCTCATAGAAAACAATAATAAACAAAAAACTATAAATTCTAGATTTGAACAAATTTTGCAACAATTCGAAGGTCAGAGCCTTAAAGAACATTTAGTAATAGAACAAGTGTACGAACAATTATTATTATTGACCAGAACAATTAATGCAGCAAAAAATAATGAATATTTATCAGAAAGTCTAGACTTAGATGACATTAAAAATATTATTCAACATGAAATAATTCAAGTACCCATAATAAATATACTTGAGTACTCTAAAATATTATTAGCTAGAACTGATGAATTCTTCATCACAATATATAAATATCCAGTTCTAATTAAATCATGTAAATTGTATAAAGTAACACCTTTAAATTCAAAACATGGAAAAATCATTACAGATAAAACAATTGCCTTATGTAACCAAACTTATTTAAGAACAAGAAATTGTCAAAATCATCTAAGTAAAAACATTTGTGAAATTAACTTTGAAGAAGAAAATTGTCTTATTCCACTTTTAAAGAATATAACTTCAAAATGCAACATTAAACAAGAATACGATTACGACTTAGAAATTGAATCCGGTGTTATGTTATTAAGCGGTAAGCATAAGTTAAATAATCAAACAATTAATGGTATAAACTTAGTTACTTATGAAAATACTATAAATCTAGACGATAAAATATACAAAAACATGCATAAGCAAATTAAAGAAGTTATATTAAGAAATCATAATTCAGAGTCTTACATCGACCAAATAATTAAAGAAGATACAATGTACAAATTCGATAACATAGATACTTTAAAAAAACTAATTATTCCTTTTGAAGAAAAACCGATATTATCAACTATATACACAATTGTAACACTGATTGTTATTCTAGCATTTACGTACGTAATGATAAAAACTATACAATGTATAACAGATCGTCAAAAACAAAAAAAGATTGACGCATATAACAAAACTTATGAAAGAGAAATGTTAAAAATAGCGTCGAAAAATCGGGACGATTTCGTTTAACAAGGGGGGGAGTTAAGTATCCATAGCAAAACATATTGAGAAAAAAGATAACATTATTTGTATTCAATGATATCTTTAGTCTCTAGTACAGTCTTGCACACAACGCTACAATGATAACATATGTAAAAGAGATAATATCGTTTGTATACAATGTTGGAATATTATCTCTTCTTCATTATCAAGCAAGACGATTGTACGCTTGGGTCTCCTTGTAGATAGATAAGAAAAGTATATAAATACGACTGTATGATGAATTTATCAACAGTCTTATTGTAACTACATAGTAGCCTTAAGCTCCTTTTAGAATTAGTAAAAAGTATTTCAATAATAAAGGACATAGTTCCAAATAAATATTGTTTAATTTTAAAAGTAAGAAACAAGTGTTTTAATTCTCGCTCGGAATCCATTGAATTGAAAAGCCGTTCGCAAAAGAAAATTTACATACATTTTTGACTTAATTAGTTGAACGCAAATTTACAGGATGTTTGTGCCTCATTAGCCTGAGTACGGATGGAATCGAGCAGCCGCAACCAGCAATTGCATACCTGGAAACGGCAATAATAACTGACAGCGGTTTTGTTGAAATTTATATTTAATCCTTGTCAATTGAGACGAGTATGCGAGTAGCAGCTAATTGGTGTTTATACAGCGAGTGCAGGTTGTGAGTGCAGGTTGTGAGCTTAACAAGGGTGAAGCCCGCCAGATGTTGTTATCCAGGAATTTAATTGGATTCGCCTGGCAAATAGTTTTGATGTATATTGAGCTCCCAGCCCAAATATGAGCCGCATGTAAATTTTGACTGTGAAAACTTTCTGCGAATTCAATTTGAATACGCTTCTGTTTCCGAGGGGATGAAAGCATTGCATTCGATCGGAGAGTGACAGGATTTATCAGTGGATACGAGTCAGTGTTTCAAACAGCAATAGGGCTTTCGGCCTCCCTCAGTGAATGGGGAGTGTATTTTTTGTTGTTGCTATGGTTTTGAGCTTAGCACGTACATCCTTATTGCATTTCCTTGGTCCCTACTCCCTGTGTGTGACATCTCGTGGATGCATTGGGAAGAAACGGCAAACTTATTGCTAATACAATGACTATGGGGTTCAATTGAATTTATTTCGTTCTTCAAACTCCATACTCCGAACGCCTGATTGCTTATCCTCCCATGTGGAGATGCATGTGCATTCGAAAAATCTGAGAATGCGAGTTTGAGATACATTTCATTGGCATTGCAAAAGGGGATTGCAGTCATTCGGCAGCATGCATTCGAGGGCGCTTTGATAAAGCCATTATATATCATCAAACCGAGACTATTCTGTTGATGTGCTTTGCATGCATATGGCATTAGGGGGAGAATCTGATTTCATTTGATATGAATCTAATTGTATGGAGGGTATTATTTAGGGAGCTACACTTGTACAGAGGGAAATGAGATATGCTGCTGTGTTGGGACTGAATTATGGAGGTAATTTATAATTGACACTGACGGATGTGCAGTGCTTTATAAATGGTGATGGAGATGGTCGGCTGGGCTGTCGAGTTGGCCAGTCGAGCAAAAGGTTATAAATTCGTTGACATTTTCGGTCATTATTGGTTTGGTTTAAAGGAGGGAGTAGAATATTTCTAAAGAAGCCTCAAAGAGCAGAATGAATGAAGGAAGTCGAATGGTTCTGAGTGCGAAATGTTTCTAAAAGTGTGAATTTTTTTTTTTTTCAGAACTACTACGTGTATTGAGAAAACACAGAACCTATAGAAATGAGTTTGAGTTACGACCATATTATTCAGACTTCTCAAAGTCAAGAGCTGCATTGGCCCAAATAGGTAGAATGGTTTGGAGCTTGTTAAGCGTTTTTATATTTGTGACAAAGTATCAAGTTGTTCTTAGTCTTAAAGAAAATATGTTACAGTTCATGAAAATTAAAATATATATATATATTGTAAATTCGTTAAAAGAACAAATACTAATAGGAGCGTGAGACTTGAGTGCCGGCGGAAATATCAGTTATATATAGATACGGAAATCGTTACACAGAAAAAGAGAGCTTTCGGCTCCATTTACTTACATTTTTATAAAATTCACAACCTTTTTCTCTACTCGTTCATTCAGTTTGAGCTCGAAATGAAGCCTGTGGGACTTCGATTAAGTCTTCGAGGTGGAGTTTTCTTTGGTTTTAACTTTCTCGATTATGTAATAAGAGGAAGATATTGTTTTCGTACGAAATCTTGAACTCGAGATGTTCATCAATTCTGACATTATGATGATAGAGGAACTCAGAAAAGTGGCCATCTGTCTGTCTCTCCGTATGCTCCTGAGGCCTACACGACGTGTAGTCTGCCCTTATTTGGTTCAAACCTCGCATTTGGAGTTTGTGGACCTATAGTTCGGGGCAGTTTTTTTTTTTCTAACGATTTCAACTGAAATTGATATTTGAGTTAAAGTACGTGATGTTTACATAATCAGTTGTTCGCTAAAAAATCGATTAATGGTACTTTTGAAATGTGAATAAATCTCGAAAACGGCCCATACGATTGTTATACAAATTAATTTCTAAGATAATATGGGCATTTATAACTTAATAGCAAACTTAGTTTTTCTCTATATTATCGTACAATCGATTGTTGAAAAAAGTCAATTTTTAAAAAGTTAGTTTTATTTAGATTCCCAGAAAAGGGCCATAACGATTTTGACCAAAATGCATACTTAGAGTAAAATTGATATTTCCAAAATTATTGTGTCCTTAATTTTCAATTCGATTCACTGAAACATTTAATTTAAAAAAAAATTCTCATATCTCGAGACCCCCATTTTCGACATCGATAAAATTTAAAAAACCGAGTAATACTCACATCCCGAATTTATACTCAATTTTCAGGTAAATAGTAAAGAAATCGAATTATTCCTACTAAACATTGCACAATTTGGTACTGTTTTGTCTGCGAAATTTTACAAAAACCTTTCTATTCTGATCAAAATAAATATTAAAAAAATCTAAGTATTCTAAATAAGATCCCCTACATAGTTTTTCTTAAAAAATTCAAAGAAATCAGTTTTTTAGTTATTTTCATGACTAAATGACTACCCAAAAGCCGATCTGTGTTCATATATAGGTATTTTTAAAACTCAATACCGCACTTTAAAATTAAAATTTCAATAGCCATTTGTAGTATCGACAAAATCTGTACTGTACTATTATAAAAATGAGTACGATCAACATGTCGAATATCAGTAATATGTTTGACAGATTACTAGAATAAAGGAGAATAAAAGTACTGAACAGTGAACAAGCGAATAACAAGGACGTGTCCTACTTAGAACACTACACCATTAAAAATGCAATAATAGCGACGAAAAACTTCTTTCAAGCAAATATTTCCCATTTCATTTTTTTTTTTTCAACCAAATTGAATATGCAACCTAAAATAATTCCAACCACTTGGAGCTTACAAAATCAGAAACTCCCACTTCATTTGCACCCCACACACGTCCATCGGGATGTTCAGTTTATAACTGATAATCGTCGTACTCAAAAATTTTGTAAGGTTTAAGATTTTATAAAATAGTACAGTACGCGGTTATAACTCTCTAACGAACGAGAAAGTTTCGTGCGACCCAGTCGTGCATTTAGGAGAATGATCTTCTCGCACACTCTGTCGCTGTATGGTTCGTGGATGAATATTATCTTTCAAAAACCTATCAATTCCAATTGATCCGAGTATTTTACAAAGCGACCAAGGATATCTTCAACTGCTTCAGATAAAGTCCGAGATTAGGGATATAAACCAGGACAGGGATTTTCAGAGTCGTATACAAAGTTTTCTAAGTAGTTTCCCAACGACATAATTATGTTAAAGTGGCTCTCGATGAGAGAAACACTTAGGCCATTAATGGGCCCCTTGTGCAAATAACTTAATTATAAAACATCGACATGGGAATGGGCTTATTCGTCTTAGCTTTGTAATGAATTGCAAAGTAAGTCATGTCATGTGTCGATTTTCACAGGCACTTATATTAATTGTCATATTTTTTTTCAGTTTGCAGTTCTTGCTCGATGTCCTGCAAGCACTGGCGCAAATGACAGCAATTCTCTGACAATAGCAACTTGATACTACCTACATCAATGAAGGTTCTAAATGAAGTCATACTTCTCTATTCTCTGTCCTGTTTGATCAAATAAATTTTTATTTGTCTCGTTCTCTGTAACTTAAGTGCACACGCTATGTTGAGTTCGACTTCTTGTTCATCTTCCCAAGTAATTGTAATGTGCACAACATCTCAAAGTAAAACATATTATTTACTTCAAATTCAATGCCCAGCGCAATGAGCGAAATTGGTCCAGAACAAGTAAGGAAAATCTTCCAAAACGTTGAACAAAGGACCCTGCAAATGCAACTCCTTGATGTATATTATTTCATTTAATCCACACAAAGATTGCCATCCCTCACTACTGCCTATTAAATTTTAAATACATTTTTTTCTGAACAGAATGGATGAAAGAGGATTTCATTTCATATATTGAAAATATCCTTAGCCACAGTCCGACCGATTTCACTTTCCCAGATTTCCCTCTACAGGACACAGTTCTGTCTATCTGCAGAGCTCCTGTCCATTATTCAGTGCGAGCATTGTTCCATATTTCCTGCAGCTAACTGCATATCCACTCACATCGTTTGCATAATGCCGAAGCCACATAAAGAGAAATCCAATATTGTCTACTCCACTGGAGCTGAACTGAAGAATACTGAATGCAGATGTCTGCCTAATTGTATAGGATATGTTCCGAATTTATTTCCGCCCCGTATTTCCAAACAAATGTGCCCAAACCATGTGAATATATATAATAAAATAAGGCCAGCGAAACAATCGCAAAATAAATTGTTTCCAAAGAGAATGTCAACTTTTGTCTAATTAATTACGCCAAAGGATACCCCAATGTATACAATTTTGCTTCAAACAAATTCCAGTTTCCAATTTAAGTTCTGCACTGCACCCTTAATGATGAGTCCAAAGTATGCTCCTGCTCTGGCAATCTATCAGCGAACTTCATTCTTCTGCTCATTCATCGCGCACTTTTCCCCCCATTTCGTTCTCGAATTCAATGGCTGCACTCGAATAAAAATAGGAAACTCTCCTAAATGTAAGAAGGCAACCAACGAGCACGAGTTACTACGACTTCTGTTTGGCTTTCATTAAATCAAAGAAAATTGGTACTTCAGATGTGGAGTGTATAATGAAATGGGGAAGGGGCGTTTGCTATCGGTCTTTGCTTCGCAAGTACCAATTACAAGCAGCTATAGCTAGCCCTCTAACCTCTCCTCAAAGGAGGTGGAACTGAGGAGCAAAATGCTCAAGGAACAGCTAAAATTTGCTCGGGAAACCGGACAGTATCCCGATGTCGGACAGACTGCATTGCAGTTCGAGCATGAAGGCATCTGGATCAACAATAAATTCCTGTCAAACTTTCAGCGGCGCTATGCGTGGTCCGGCATTTTCGTCTTAGCTAGTCCTTTTTCATGAAATTTGTCGCAAGAAGAGCCATCATCGGTGGAGAGAATAAGAATATGTTCCCATAAACCCTAGGGAGACGTATCGATGTATCGATGTGTTCATCGATTTCCTTTTTTATGAGTTTATGGAAATTTTTGTTGGACTCACTTCTTGGGTTCCGCCATCGGGGATATTGAATTCATGCGAGTGCGGGAAGTGTATTTTTTTTAAAATAAACATGGCAATGGCAGACATTCTGCCAAGGGGATGGATGAAGCATTAAAAAGTAACAAAAAGAAGACTTGAAACTTGTCTGGCTACGATAGGGGAAAGATAGACATGAGAGAGCTCATAATATTACCAATTGCCATCGGGGTTTTTGTCCCTTTTCCTACCCGCGACGAGGGATGGTAGCGAGACGGATGAAGATGAGCATAATAAAGTTTGGAAATCAATTTAAAGTATTTAAAGGGCTTAGAGGCGATGCTTTTGAAATATTTATTTGGATGGTTCCTTTACGTTGTAAATATCACTAATGGGGTGTATTTTAAACCCTGCAGCCTATCAGTAGACATACGCAGTGGAACGTGGTTGGATGTAGCAGGTGGTCTTTGACTATTTACAATTTTACAGTGGTCTTTAACAAGTTTGTTGTAGGTGTACATAAGCCTTTTAGGGAAGTGCTGGTATTTTTATTTTTTGTCTGGGTGTTTTATGGCTGAGTACATTTTGTGCTGAATACAACTGCGGTGGAGGTATTCTTAACAGAGTTGGTAAGGATCGAAACATATACGAGAAGGGAAGGTATTTTTTAATCATAGCGGGCGGAGTTGTGATATGGAGAACCGCTGATGTGGACAGAAATATGTCCGACATGTAGCCCGACCCACTAGTCTGCTACCGTTAATTCTAAAAATTTGGAGCTAGTGATTGAACCACTTCCATAGGGTACTCCAAAGCATTGACACGAAATTTCTGTCGCAGCTCAAAATTGCTGGTATTCCTTCTAAGGAAGCATGCTTTAAGCGCAGCCTGACTATCAATGTAGATGGCGATATTCTTATTGTATATCGATCTCATCTCAAGTACCTCCGCAGCTTTGAGTACGGCCAGAATTTCTGCCTGGAACACACTGCAAAGAAGTCTTAGAAGTCTAAGGGCCATATGTGGGTCCAACCTGACCTGAGTATATATACCTGACCCCCTACCCTCACTGGTTTTGGATCCATCAGTATATACTGAGATCTCATTTCCCCTCGAGACTAAAGTTCCTATGCCAGTCCTGTCAGTCAGGCTCAGGGTACGATGTGGCGTCCCGCATGCCCTTCTCTAATGAAATATGAACTATGATATGCCGGTCTTTGCTTAAATAAATGACGTACTTTCTCAAAAAAGCAGCTGAATACCTTTAAGAAACTCCTTCAGTATGATCTTCACAAGCTCACGAGATATGATACCCTAAACTGATATTATATCGGTTTCTATGGGAAGAATAAGGCTCCACACTTAAGCCCCGCCCCTGTCAATGTCTCGAGATTGATGTTTTATAATAAAGCTAAATATATTACTCTACATTATTGGTAGACCGAAAGCTAGTCTTCAAGCCCAACATACAAGATATATTTTATATATTTTAAGAAACAAGCTGTTTTGAGCATCAATGGCTTTGGTCGTAAGATTTTGATCTCTTCTTCTAGACTTTTTCCAAATGTAGGTTCTTGTTGGCATCTTCCTTAACATTTTTACTACATAAAAGACTTTGGAGGTATTTTTTACGACTTCTAAGATACAGAGCGGGACAATCTAGTGCACGGAAAAACGAGTTTAGCTTGCGAAACTTGAAGTAAGTCGACCCTGTATAACCGTAAGTGAAAGGTATAGTTGGCGCAACAGATCGGTAGGGACCCTTCTCAAAAACATTCGTTTTGTGTGAGTTTTTCGTTTCTGAAACGAATGGAAGGGATCTACAATTTTATGCCGATTCCCAAACGGCTAATTAAGAAGCTCTTTCAAGACAGTTATATTCTCGGATGTTTGTCAGACGTTCGCGAGAGGTGGCGCAGTGGAAAAAAACAACCCTAAGTTGAAATTTGGGTTTTTGCGGGATTCGAACCTGGGACCCCTCGCTTAGTAGTCCAACACACTAACTACTAAGCCACTGCGCCTACTTCTGTTAGTAGCTATATTGACTCAATTTAGTTGTTTCACCAGCGGCGAGCTTCAAGTTGTCGTTGATGTGAACCAAATAAATAAAAAAATGGTCTGATTTGACAGATAAAGCAAGGGGAACTTCGAAGAAGTAAAAACGCTTGGGATTTGTCTTATTTGACAAATGCCACTTTATATTTGACGTATTCAGCGGTGACTCCAATCTTATTATTTTACAACCTAAAGTAAAATTTAATGCTTTATTTTTTATAATTAAGACTGGTTGGTTTCTTGGCAAAAGTCGTGTCTAAAACGTTTTATTTCTAAGGTCCATTTCATTCACCCAATAAGTCTACTTTCGGACGAACTTTAATATATATAACGAGAAACCCTATAAGCACTTTGTTTCATTATACAGAAACAAACTAAAAGCTCTCATTTCAACTATTACATTCGCCTCAAGAAAAAATGTTGACAGATTTCTTTGATGAACTTTTACATTGATTAAGAACTAAAAACGCATTTATAAAACAGAAACTCCTACTACGTTTGTCCTTGTACTAAAAATTCTTGTAAACTGTAACAGCTTACAAAAAGCGATAATTGCCTATTACTGAGAGCTTATCTCATAAAAACTCACCAAATGACCCAAAAGTTTATTTTATTCTTATATTTTATGAACCGTTTCTTTTATATACCATCGCTTTTCAGATTTTTACCTACCTATGAACGAGAAAGTTTCGTTCGATCCAGTCTTGCACTTTATTACAATAGTTTTAATTTTTGTTTGGGAGAGTATAGATTCGATTGCTGCTCAACCGCGGCACTTTGATCAGTTTCAAAAAGCTCGTACATTATTAGCTATCGTCGCAATTGTAAGACCACAAACACAAAGATAATATTATATGTACATAAGCAAAAGAAAGACAGGCGAAAAATAAAGCCAATATATCAAAACACGTTTTGCTGACTGCGACTGCGATGGGATTACCGGCTGTAGGTATAATTGTAAAGGCAGACGAAGTTGGGCCACTGAACAGATCAGACGGGCAAGAGTGAAGTGGAGTAATCCATGTAGTTTCTGAAGAGTGTTAATTATATTTATTTAATAAAGAGTGTCCAATGTATTTATATTCAAAATAATAATAGTGTGTTTTTGTGAAGCCCCCTGACAAGATAAATTTTAATTTCCCCTAAACAATTGTGCGTATCCATGTCTGTATCTAAATGTGCAGATAAAACTTGTTATTTGAACGAATACCATCCGCTTCAGCTTCATTAAAGCCAAGTAATGAATTAAAGGGTATAGCACGTCCTTCTGTAAATACATAGTTAATTTCAGGAAAATATTTAAGAAACAAAAATTTCTGGTCATAGGCAAAGCATTTGGCAAATAACTAGATGTATTTGAAAATCCGAGACAGACAATTAAATAACGAACAAAAAATTTCCCAACAAACCCTTCTAATGCGCCATAACCATATACTAATGGATGTCAACTTACCCCACACAACAACTGTTTCCACGGATCAGCATTCAGCACTTTTCTCAAATTAAAATCATACAATTATCCCTGACAGGCGATGGTGACATTGATAACCGCGCGCATTTGGCAAAGTGCCACCGAAAATCCGCCGGCCAAAAAAACTGTCCTCGAATCCGTTTCGACCATAGTCCTTGTTATACGAAAGATACACTCCCGCGCCGTAATAGCAAAATGTATTAACATAAAAGAAATTCGATTCGAAGGCACTGGAGCACAAACTGATGTCACTATCACGAAACACAAATTGCCCTCATTGAACCCGTTTCTACAGTCTTCCATCTGCATTCCTCGAACGTTCCACAGACTCATCCTATGCAGCTGGTGCTATCTATGCTCACAATCTTATATGTGCCCATACACATTTACTGAACGAAAATACAATGAGTACTCTTGGCTTGAATCCGGCTTCCTGTAGACGGAAGATAAAACGGGTCATAAGAATGCAGAAGAGCATCAAGAAATTATATTAATTTTCCCTCAGACTGGCTGTTGCTGACGAAGGCAGCCAAATTAAGTCTCAAGATAGTGAGGACTATGCAAGGGCCAATGGGCTGGGGTGGTTCGATGGTAACCGAAATTTTCAAAACTTTGGAATGGGAATCTGAATCTGCCCTCGTGCATGCAGGAAGACCTAAAATACGAATTTGATTGCTGAAGATTATTAAATTTGTGGTTCACTTGCATTTGTGGTTTTACATCCCTCTGCGTTCTCTTGTGGGTTTTTATTTCGAAATTATCTCGAATAATATCCTTTAGATGGCGTACGCAAAATAGTTCACGTCCTTAAATTTCGAGTTTCGAAAACAGATACAGTTGTGGGGTACCCAGCCTTGCTGACAATTTCAAGGCAAATGAGCTGGGTGGGAAATACTGGGTTTAATGCTTTTAGGACTGAGATTCCGACTGTCTAGGGGATGCACATTGCACAATGCATCTCAACCTCAAAGTGTAAAAAAAAAGAACTGACAAGAACTTTTGTAATTGTTGCTCGGAAAAATGTTTTGTCATTAGGTTCGGCCATGGGATGCGCTCAGATTGAGAGGAAAATGTAGTATTTATGCACAAGGCGAAAGACTGCACAAAGGGATAGACGAGGTCTCACTTTGGAATGTGCGACAAGCTGGGAGTTTGACAGTAGCCACTTACTTTAAATGTTAATGGTACTTATTTATTTATTAAATAGCTGCATGCACAAACTACCAAAATTTGCACTTATAACATTTTTTCTATTGTTTTTAGGTCTTATTCAGTTAAAAAGGTCGGCGAAATGTCACTCGCGAGTGTCACTCGCACACCGAAGCTTCCATACTTCTTTAGAGTTGGAAATTGCGAAGTAAATATCTTTTAAAATATTAACTTTTCGACAGAACATTATTCGGCACGTATATAGCTACGAGCATGGTCTACAAAAAAGCATTAATAAATTTTTTTTGTAAATCAAAAAATAAACTGTTTTTTTGAGCGAATGAAAATACTTTTTTCAACAAATTACTAAATTACTGAGTTGGGGAAGCGAGGAGTAACAACGATTCTCGCTTGTTTGGGATTCACCCTGACAATTTCTGTTGGGAAATTATGTCGAATTTCAGTTTGTGAATTGTTATGCTGAATTACTAAATGCTTTAAAAACAGTCGATGTATCGCTACTATTGGTATTTGTCGTTTAACTAGAGGTTATATGTACTTATATCGGATGTTGTGTGCAAATGCAACCTTCTATACGTCAATTATAGTTTCTGAGATAGACCTAGGTACAAAATTGGTCCAGTGAGTTCGGACAGATGGACAAAACGAAACTAATAAGGTTCCGTTTTTTTCCTTTGGGTACGGAACCTTAAAAACGAACTCGACATACGATTACCACCAGTCCATATGTGCAAATATTTCACAATGAGAAACAGCTGCGTGTTAACATCTAAATATTGTGTAAAAATTAAGTAAACTTATATATAGTACACGGCTAAATAACCTGGCGTTAAATTTAATGGCGCAAAATTATAGTCATCGTGTATTATGAAAGATTAGAAGATACAAAAGCACTCTAACTTCAAGGCCAGAGCCCAACATTTTAGTCTATTATAAAAGTGCAGTGGTTTAGTGGTTAGTGTGTTGGACTGCTAAGCTAGGGGTCCCAGGTTCGAATCTCGCAAAGACCCAAATTGCAACTCAGGGTTTTTTTTACACTGTGCTACCTTTCACACCGAACGTCTGACAAACATCCGAGAGTATAACTGTCTTGAAAGAGCTTCTCAATTGGCCGTTTGGAATCGGCATAAAATTGTAGATCCCTTCCATTCGTTCCAAAAATGAAAAACTCACAAAAAAACGAATGGTTGTGTGAAGCTAGGCCTAGGGTCCCTATCGACCTGTTGCGCCAACTATTTATTTATTTTTATTTATAGCTATAACAGAAGTTGACTTTTGTGGAATTTCTATGAAATGCTTGGTGGAACTACGCTCACTAGTAAAAGTGGACTTTAGAGTCGTTTTTTTTTTTTCTATTTCTAAGGACCGATATGTTTTCATTCAATTCGATTTATTTATTAATATAAACTTCCTCCCAACTAGAGTATTAACTTGGCAATTTAATTAATACTTTCGGCGCAGTGCCCTCCCATTAACATTAATTAAATTCAATAACCAAGCTTCATTTCGCTTTTAACTGCAACTTCGTTCACTTTTAAGATGCTCTCCCTTTTAATTACACTACACTTGAAGTTTCCACTCAGTTTGCCGTTAAGGCTATATTTTATTTTCTCCCTTCACATCCAATGACATCTACCTACTTATAATTAGCAGTCAATTGAGTAGAAGCGTACTTCTCTAATTAACGTTATGCGAACGACATGCAAAGGGAAACGCCGGTTATAGGAACATTTTCATATCCCACTTAAAAGGATTTCCAATTTTATCAAGAACATTTTCCGAAACACATAGGTAGAAAATGTCACGTTGCGTTGCTTCGCTCGACGATAGGCGACACGCGAGTACTAGCAATTGAAATTCCTTTAGACAGTTCATTAAATCTCTTCAATAGGAAAGCAAAAAAGAAACATTCATTTTTACAAAAACAACGCAGAACGACGAAGACGTTGACAAGGACTCCCGCAACTACGGCACGTGGAATGTTAATTTGAATAACATTTAAGACATTCAAGGCCGTATCTAGAAAAATATTTCGGGGGGGGATATGATCTTCAAAAAATAGCTTTTTATTTTATAGGTTGGAAGCAATTGAGGAAAATAAAATAATCCTAAATTTCAAATTTATTATAACAACTAGCTGACCCGGCAAACTTCGTTTCGCCCAAATTTGTTAATTTGTTAATAAATTCCGAGCATGCACCAAGCACTTGCTAATTTATGTAATTCGACCAATTAAAATTCTTTATTCAAAAGTTATATTAAATGCAATAGAAATAAATGATGAATAGCATGGTTGATTTTTTTCAATCAAACCGCAATGATTTTGACGTGTCGTCCAACCTTCCACTTTTTCACTAAATTGACAAACATCCATCGATTATCCTTGCAATAAATTATTTGTCATAGCGAAAGCGAGACGCTCGGGAAATTGAAGTCGCACGAATGGAAAATCGTTCTTAATAAGCGAAATCTGCGGAATAAGAATGTTTGCCTTTGAATTTTCCCCTTAAAATCATCACTTGTATGGCTTTCCCCGTACCTTTCGTATTAAATCTTGCTCACATTTCGCAAATTGCTTTATTTGGACAGTGTCCATTAATAATTTTAATTATACAACTTTAGAAATAGCGGTTTATTTTATTTTTGAATGGGACTGAATGGGAAAATATCCCGCTTGTGTTTTTCAAAGTACCACCTATAGGATCAAAAACTATCCGCAATTTAAAACTGGAAGCAACCATATCCATTTACAAAATTTCAATCAACTTGGTAGAGCTGTTTCGGAGATCGGTAACAGCGCCACCTATCAGGTCCAAAAGTATCCTTTCCTTCAAGCGGGAACGAAGAATATAAATCTACAAAATTTCATTGAAATCGGATGAAATACAACAATACGAACAAAACAAAAGAAGAATCATAAAAATTGACCCAGTGGTTATCGAGTTATATCATCATCATCGAGTTTCATCCCGAAAGAATTATAGGTATGAATTAAGAAGATTATTATTAAAGAAAATTTAATTGAACTGAAAAACGACATACGCCTACAACGCCACATGTTGAGGATTTTCCGACCATGTGCACTAAGAAATTCAGTTTTTGTTAAAAATAATAAATTAAATATTTTATATGTATTTTATCAATATTATAATTCCGATCGAAGCATCTGTTTAAAACGATATTTATTTTGTTTACATCCTCGTTGACGATATTTGCAGCACACATTCTGTCAATGTTATGCCAACGCCATAATGTTACATCAAAAAAGTTTGAATTGTAAAAGCGCTATGGTTACATACATTAGATATAATTTAATATGGTGGTTAAGTATTCTTAAATTTTCTAATTTTCCGCGCAATTTTCTTAATTTTTTCTTTCATAAGATCTTTCTCCTGACAATAACAAACACAACAAAAAAAATTTAGCGAAATCGGTCCAGCCGTTCACGCGTCATGCCGCGACCAAGGGAAATAGGGATTCAATTTTATATATGGATTCAACATTGGCACATTTGTTCGAACAGCTTGACTCAATGCGATTCGTTCGAAGTCCATTTCTCGCTCAAATTATCGATCAAATGCGTCAAATCAAAGCTTTGTTGCGCATTTTATCTGACATATCCAGTTCATTATCCGATGTCACAGTGCGAATTCGATGCAAAATATCGTCGGCCATAATATCATCTTTGTATAATCAAAGTACCTATTTACTTCATTAGGTACCTATATTTAAAAAAAAAGAAGAAAAAACTTTAAAATTGTTGACAACAACAATTGGCATGGAAAATAATTAAAATAATTGACAATAACAATTGCTTTTAAAATTCAAAATATTTTTTTTTTTATTTGATATATAGATAGTAAATAGTAACAGTTTAAAAAAATAGTTATATTCAACATAACAAATTATAAAAAATTATAAAAATATAATTGAAAAAAGTCAATGCTATGCTGGATTTGATTTGAACCTTTTTGCATTTAGGTAAGTGGCCGAATTGGATAATTTTTGTTTGGATTTGCTCTGTTCTCGTTTTAAAAATGTGCACTTGTTAAGAATTTCGGGGGGGGTTCAAACCCCTGTGATCCCCCCCCTAGATACGGCCTTGAAGACATTCACCGACAGCAGATGTCACGAGGCGTGTACAACAGAACGTTACAGTCGTCGTAAATTCACTTCAAGGACATGGAGTATTTCTTTTTCTTTATTTCGGATTTGGCGAACTTCGGTATAAACTTGCTTCAATTGTTTTAGAGGGTGCTCGCTGGCATGATACTGATATAACTCGCCTCTTGTCAGGAGCAGAGTATGGAACTCATGTCTTAAAATAGATACAAACTAAAAGTAGGTATCTTCCCCGGTCTTCAATTCAATCAACTGTCAGTCATTTTCCATTCCTCTTACTCTGAAATGTTATACAACAAGATCCTTTTCAAGTGCTCAATGCAATCACTCTCATCGTCCAGCTGAAATTTGCAATTAAATGAAATTCCATTAGTCAAACACTCAGGATGTGATGTGATGTCAAAATGAAAGGACAAAATTATGATGGGTATTTCACAGAAAGAAAAAGCAAACTTCCACCATGACAATCACAACTGGACAAAGTTACATCTTATTTGTAATCATGAGGAGTTTTTTTTTCGGACATAAGGCATAAGGCATAACGAACGCGGATTATCTCTAATCAAATATTAAAGATGTCTGCAAAATAGCCATTTAGATGAAAGATAAGTGATATATAAAAAATCAATAAAATGTGGGCTTCAGTTCTGCTTTATATTTGTGGACACTTGAATGGAGAAAGGGATAAGTGTGTAGCTAGGTAAGTCTTTTTCGTGAGCGGAATTCGTAATTAGTTTCCATGTGGACGTTACTTCCTTATAGGTGGAATCAGAAAAAAATCCGTCGCCGGGTTAGGGTGCACAGAGTTATGGTCCTCTGAAAGGAATTTATAAGAAGTAGCAGTCTGAATGATAAGTTCGTGTAACTATTCCCATTAAAATGGGATTCTTTGATTTTGATTCAGCTACTTTTTTTTTTATCAAAAAGGTCCAATTGGGCCTCAGCACGGAACATAGAGATGTGTTCTGTATTGCTTCATATGGCAGATTGAGATTGACAAATTATTTCAAACGTATATCCTTGATGGTAGGAGAGGGGAAGGCCACAACATACTTCCGCTGTTGGACCGTAAAAAGAGTAGCTAATGATTAGAGTGCATGTACCAAATTGGGCTAACCATATTTCAACTGTGGGTGGACATTTAAGCCAAGATGTACAGAACACAAGTTCATATATTGCGCATGTCGTTATCCTGTCTCTTTGTTATGTGTGGCGTCACCTGTATAGCACTTCCAGCGAGAGAATAAAGAATTAACTGAACTGAAACTTCTCACATTCATGAATAAAAAGCATAGCGCCGTAGGGTAGAAGAGCGGGAAGTTTTGACACCCTTAGGGTTTATTAGTTTTAAATTTTTAACAAAACTGGATACTTATTTTTGCTTGCATGAGTTTAATGTATGGGGTTATTTGTTATTACATTAAAAATGTAAGTTATAAGCCCTGGAGTTCGAATTTGTGACTCAAAAAATAATTATGGGCAATCTGTCGAAACCTCCCTTCGATTGAGAGCCTTCGTCAATATATAGAGAGGATTCGAAATATGTTGGAAAGCTATGAAAATGCTCTCTATTTAATTATATTAAGTAGGAAAATAGTAAAATAAATGCAAATGAAAAATATTTTTTAATAACAAAAAAACTTAAACTTTATCATAGGTACATAAGAAAATGCACTTAGCGAACATCTAAGTTTAGTTGGCGCAACAGGTCCGGAGGGACCCTAGGCCTAGCTTCTCACAACCATTCGTTTTGTGTGAGTTTTTCATTTTTGGAACGAATAGAAGGGATCTACAATCTTATGCCGACTCCAAACGGCTAATTGAGAAGCTCTTTCAAGACATTTATACTCTCGGATGTTTGTCAGACGTTCGCGAGAGATAGAGCAGTGGAAAAAACCCTAAGTTGGAATTTGGGTTTTTGCGGGATTCGAACCTGAGACCCCTCGCTTAGTAGTCGAGACAAATTTACAGGAAAAATATATGTGCTCTATGTCCTAGAAGTGCCCGCTGCAGATGCTGGTAAAATTGAGATTATGTCCTCTTTCAGAACCAAACTTTTGTCCTCAATCATAGGTTCAACGAAGCATGGTACGTTTCTCTGCATTCGGAGAAATTTAACGACACACGTTCGTTAATGTCGAATCATCCTTCACTAGCTTTTTTTACTTTATCCGAAAAAAGTCATTAAAATTATTATTTTAAAAAGTATAAATGCAATTTACATACCTTAAAGAACTTTCAATTTTTAAAAACCGCGAATAGATCGGTGTAGTAAGACTCACTAGCTGAAAATAATAATTTTTCTTTAAGAAACTGGTTTTTGTGTGCATTTACTTCCACGTGTTGAATACCATAGAGGATTTTTTATACTGAATTCGCACTGGTTCGGGCTCAGGGTTACGATTTTTGCGTAGAATGAGAGCGATGTATATATATATTAGCCACGCAACACTCGTGTGACGAAGCCTCCCCTTCTACGCTACTAATAAAAAATTTTAGTCTTGAATTTAAATTTACGGGTGCTCACAATTGCGAAGTTTTTATGGAAAATATAGCCTCTTTGGACTACTAAAATTTAGAAACGAAACTTAAAATGTTTATTGGTAAGGCCCACAGTATATTTTTAAGAAGAGATTTTATTTTATTTTATTTTATTTTATTTTTAGCTGATTGTTTTTTTTTAATCATATTTAACTGAATATTTTGATTTTGAATCACTCTTATTCTAAAGTACATTTTGAATCGGAAAAATGTTTTCATGATTTCAGTATCAGGGAACAGTCAACTGTCAGTTGGCATATATTGAGGAATATTTTCTTCTAAAAAAAAAGGAATTTTTAGATTACAAAATATTCTCCAGAAGTTAGAATTTAATTCATAACTGTTGTATGACAAATATTTCAACTTTAATAAAAAAATGTATCAACAAAATATAGACTACAGAAAGTAGGTTAGGCCAAGGAAGGCAAGAACCGCGTGTGCGTAACTCTACGTGGAGACGGCGAGTTTGACAGTTCTCAGTAATGACAATTAAAAGTGTTGCCATGAGTACAATTGTCACTAACAATTTACGACACTGCCATGACTACAGCATTAACTGAAATTGAATTTTTTACTTCTAAATCGCAAAATTCACGAAGTTTTGAGCTCTGGTAACAATCCTGGTTATTTTCGCATATGTATAGTCTGTTTGATGTCATCATGGAATAATATTTTTTGTTGAAATTATAGTTTTTAAGTTTTTTTTTTAGATCGGTACCTATACCTAATATACTTTTTTTCAACTTTGTTTGAAATAAAAGTTTATTTGTTTTGTATTCATGTCTTAAAATTAATTTTATTTATTTTACTTGTATTACAAAAAAAAAAAAAAAAATGCTGTAGTGGAACATAAATTTATACAAATATTCAAAGGTCCTGGGAACCTGTGTGGTTCAACTCTATTGACGGCCCACTTTAGCTTTTCCTCCCCAATGGTGATTGCATTTGGTAGGGTACCTAAAGGGGCATCTCTTCTTCTTCTGAAGTCAGAGTTACCAGACACAGGCGTGCAGTTCCTTCTGATTTAGATAGGACTTTTTGCAATCTGGAGCACTGCAGAAATATCAGAAAAACTTTCTTCAACTGTACCCCTTCTTGCGAAAGGGAAATTTGAAACATCCATGTTCCATCTATAGGATAGAAAGACTAAAGCGGTACGTTTGGTGAAAAACGGCTCCTCTACAAGTTGCATAGATTATAGCTCACAAGACTACACCACCTACTTAAGTGTCCTTCTCCTTAGACAGAAGCAAAGAATCAAAAAGTTTCACCCCCTGCTTTCCGTGGAAAATATTTCAAAGAAGGTTTAGGTCAATCTTTCTATCTGCAATCATTCTCCCACCTTATCAGATTAAGTCTGCCATCCTAAGTTAAGAGGCATTCAACTACAATGCCCTCCCGCCGCACAAAGCCCAATATCATTATCTTTCACATCAACTGTCGCTTAGGTAATCTCCTCGAACAAAATGAGCAATTTTTTCTTTTTTGTGCGCCTTGAAAATAAATTGCCATCCGCCTCTACATAGATTGTTCATCAGCAACGACATCTCCACTGAACCCACTAAATAGAGGTGAAAAACTATCAACACTTTCCAGAGCGCTGCCCATTCCACACAATTTCATTAACACTTCACCCGTTTACCGTCTCCCTCGGCCTCTGTAGAAATCAAGGCACTCCGAAGGCATATTCGGAGCACCAAACCAGCCACAGCCACCCAATAAACGCCTGCGCACATCAGAGACTCTCCATTATTTCCCAAGTGACACACGGAACTGGAAGCCGCTTCCAGTTGACGGAAAAAAAACCTACCTCGAACCCGAACGTCATAAAGGCATCATCTTCACTGTTATACAGAAATAGAATTGTGTCCTTAAACGCAAAAGTTAGGTCAGTAGTAACTTTTGGTCCTTACTGGAAATACGTGTGTGTACCTCGCTCGTTCAATCAAAGTTGGTGTTGGTGATTATCTGAAAAAATAGAAAGAAACAAAATATAACACGCCTTCTCCAAGGATAGCAAAATTTGCTTGTCTTCCCGCCCGCCAGCAGCAACAATAAAACAGCTACTGTAGCAAACCCCCTCGCATTTATTGAACAGTGAAAATTCAGTTTAAAGTTGTGCAAATATATATTTTAAAGTGCTCGCCTAAGGACACTCTCCCATCCTTGGCAATAAAGTTGAAAAGAAATAAGCAAATTCAGTGGCAGTGGTGATAGTGAACAAAAAGTGCCAAGAAGGATACCGCAAGGATTATAGTAACTCTTGTTGGATTACCTCTCGCAGTTGGATATCAAAAAAGGGATACTCACTTCCAAATGGTTCGTATACACACCTACAGGAAATACAGATGAATGTACTTCATTGAGAAGATAATTTTATTCAACAAGCATCTGACAAATAATAAAACCATTCTCCTCTCCTTGCGTTTGGGATACAATTCAATTAGTCCCCCCGGACTGGCCCTTCCACATCTGGATCGAATCTGTGTGTATATGTACACGTGCCCTGGCATTGTAGGCCAGCACCGACGAAGAAGAAAAATGTAATCATTTTCACGCACTTTGGCATTTTCTATTCCTTGTTGTGCCACTTTGACACTTTGTTATTATGTCGAAGTTCCATTTACTCGAAGGACACAGCGAGTTTAGTGTATCATGTCCCTCGGAATTCTAAATGGAAGACGAATACAAACAATTGTCAACGATTTTCGTACCCGTTCTGAGAAGGATCGTGCGTGTAGCCGGATAGTGTATGGGGTGTCGGCAGAACAATGTCATTTCTTCCTTCCCCAGCGACTTGTCCGTGCTTTACGACGCAAGGAGTCTTGTTGAGTGGTGACTGGTGAGTGCTTATTGCGCCACGATTAGGGCCATAAATTAACGTTTAAGTGCGGCCCAGGAGCAGGGGTGTCAAATTTATGATATTCCAAATATGGCCAAGTGGAAGTATGCGAATGGATATCCTTTCGGAGGGATTTATTCAGTTGTTACTGTCGGTGTATGCTGGGTTGAATATATTTGATTAGGATACAATACAAGTTGAGAGGTTTCTCGAGATTTATGCGAGCTTGGATTCGATTGGCTGTTATTGCCAATTATTGGAAAAACATTCACCAGCTGTTGCCAAGTTTTATTTCCTCGGAAGGTGAATTCGCCACGCTGTTTTCAGCACACTCTTGCGCCCACTCAAGGGCTGCAAGGGAAATATATTAAAAAAGGATATATACCCTCTTTTTTTAGAGGCTAGAAACAGAGATATGCCAGCGGGCAGCCATATCACAGTCGGCCGATGTTGTCGTGTAATTAATTGCCGTCACGCATTGTGTACGGTGTATCTATATCAAATTTATTATTTAGTGGCAACGACACGGCAATGTGGTCATGCTTTGTAACCGCGACGATTTGGTAATTAGGCAAATCATTTCCCTTAAATCAGTGACAACATAAACTCGCAAACGAGACGAAGTGGGCTTCTTAGGCTGTTCAACAAGAAAATAGACCCCATATACGAACAACAATATATCAAACTGACTGGCTGTGCACTTCACACAAGGCTTTCAAATAGGGTGCCATTAACAGAAAATAGAGCATTTCGAGATATACTACTTTAGCCAATTCAATTAACCTACTGCTGGGGAAGGTTTCAAGTCGGTATGTGGCTATGTAAATGGCCTCCGCCGATGCTAATGTGGAAATAATTGGCTTGCTCTGATATGAAGCGCAATTATTACGCGCAATCCTTTTTACATCGCAGGACGAATTGTGTTTTTTGTTCCCGATTTGTTTGCTTTCGTTTTTTTTTCTTTTCAATTGTTTTTAGAAATTATTCCCGGCTAAGTCGCATGATGGTTGTTTATTGTAGAAGTTGAACTTCAGAGCTCCGGGTCCTTGGAGCGGTGTCGGGGATTCGTCGCCCTCTATCCGGGGTATATTATGTTTGCAGTCTTATAGATGGATAGCCATCTGTCATTAGTGTTGTGTTCTTAGAAGGTTTAGTTACACCTGTCCTGGTGTCGGTCGGTCATCAAATCTTGCGACTGAATTTTGATGAATTTTGAACGGTTTTTGTATTCGTTCTGTTTCTTGTATTGTGGACCGACAAAAAAACCTCTCAAATGGTAGTTCCGATCGAAAAAAGGGACACGAAATTTAAAGAGGAATAATATAAGAAATCACTATCTTTATTTTCACAATTTTCCACCTTCAAACTCCTGCTTTAATAATAACCTCTCGTTTTTGCTTGTTCACAGATTAAGCTCGTTTCTTTCGTTAACTTTCAGCTTTCATTAATTTCATATGAATGTGTGTTTTCATATCTACACATCGAATGCAGAGTCACAAAAACTCATTCGATACTCCTCTCAATCGGTTTTGCTGAATTATTTTTTCCAAAAAAGTGGATTCCGACTCGAGCTCCATTCTATATCACGACCAACCGAAAGTGAACTAGTTCTGAAATTCTTGGTTTATACGGAATATTGCTGTGCCCTACGTGGGTGCAAACTGACATACTTGGATCGAACTGCAACAAGACGGTCACTTCCCTTCATTGACTTGAGCTTGAGCTTGCTCTTTCAAACGGAGGTTATCTATTTGAAATTGAGGTTCAGTCTTACGCATCGTTCAGATTGAGGGATCCAATTGGGACTTTGTTCTTCATCCAATGTGATCGATTCTATCTTCAGATTTTTTAAAGCCACACCTTGGTATAGCTTTCAGCTCACGGTTCCCCCCAATATGCAGACTTAACAACACGGAACTGGGTAAATTAAGAAAATTACTTTTCTATACTTGGCTTGCGTCAGTCTATCAAGTAAGACTATAGAGATCATTGTTCTGTAACGCACGTCACTTTGAAAAAAAAAAAACTCTTAAAGCCTTTGTTTCGATAAAAGGAGCCTTAAAGTTCTAGGGTTAGTCTAGTCAACAATATGAGTCTTAAGTTATCCCAAAAACTATTTATAAATGTCACGGTTTTTTCTTTTAACATGTTATTAGACTGAAAGTATGCCAGACATGACAATGATCTTTTCGGCGGTATAATTTTCAAACTTTTGGCGACCCTAATAAGCTGTACCCTGGATGCCTTTTTTTGGCTATCTGCAATTTTTATTTTATTTGAAGATAATAAACTTGATGCTGCTCTCAGACTTGAACCTCTTGCACCTAGTTCCCAAATTTTGTAGTTTACCGTTACGAGGACAGTCGTATAAAAATGAGTTCGTAAAAGTCCTGATGATAAGCTAACAATACTGGCCCCGATTGTTCCGTAAATGTCAAAATGTATGAAGTGTCACGCTGAGAGTAACCAATATCAGCTGGGAACTGCAAAAGGTTAACAAAATTCTTTATGACAGTCTATGAACCCTTGCTTTACATAAGAAGCTCTTCAGTTCGAGTTTAAAGGAACCGCATGAAACGCAGGGTGGCACTTTTTATGTTTTTATCTTTCGAAATGTGTAGACTTTGCTTCAAAAACTTTATATTTAGGTTAGGTTAGGTTAGGTTGGGTGGGGTTGTGAGATCGTCACAAAAGACCAGGCACCAAAGTGGGCCCATCGCCATCCCCAGGGAACCATTACGGTTAAAAACCTAAACCAATTCGCCCAAACAATCAATTTCCCTACAGAATTTGGTTATGGTCCCAATATTATTTGAGGAACCAACCTCCTCTAAGTTATTAAAGAAGAACCTGCCTAGGTGCTTCCTTCTACTCCGAGCAATTGCTTGACACTCGCATAGAAGGTGGGAGATGTCCTCCGTAGCTTGTAGGTCCTCACAGTACCTACATGTATCCGTATTAGTCAAACCTAGTCTCATGGCATGCTTCCTCAAAAGGCAGTGTCCAGAGAGTATTCCTACCGTTAATCTTAACTTTGTTCTACTGAGATTGATTAATTCTTCAGACCTCTTCCGATTTAAAATGGGCCACAGTGCCTTTGAGACCCTGTGCCCCTCTAGCTGTGACCATCTTGTAGCTGCTTTATTGGTAGTTTTCTCAACGATAACCCTTCTAGCAACGGCCATAGGTGGTCTGATGCCCTCAATCATTGTATTTACTGGGAGTTCCGCTCCTTCCTTAGCCAAAACGTCGGCCCTTTCGTTGCCCTCAATATCACAATGCCCAGGTACCCAACATAATCTAACACGGTTCTGCGAACATAATGCCTTAAGCATTGCGCGGCAATTCCTGACTAGTTCAGATTTAGTGGTATGTGACTCTAGCGCTTTAAGCGCAGCCTGACTATCAATGTAGATGGCGATATTCTTATTGGATATCGATCTCATCTCAAGTACCTCCGCAGCTTTGAGTACGGCCAGAATCTCTGCCTGGAACACACTGGATGTGTCCGGTAGTCTCAGGGCCATATGTAGGTCCAACTCGTTGGAGTATATACCTGACCCCGTACCCTCACTGGTTTTGGATCCGTCAGTATATACTGAGATCTCATTTCCCCTCGAAACTAAGTTCCTATGCCACTCCTGTCGGTCAGGGTACGACACATCGAACGGCGTGTCAAAATCAAGTGTACCGAGACTTTCATCAGCTTTTCCCGGGATTTCGGAGAATGTTTCCTTTAAAATAGTACTGTGTCCTATCCTACTATTTTTAAAAAGCCCTGCATTAGTGAGCCGTAGCGCACTATTACCTGCTATTGATTGTAATTGTAAATCCAATGGTAAAAGATGCATAAATGCTTCCAGTGCAGCCGTTGGTGTGGTACGTAAAGCACCCGTAACGGCAATGCAGGCTGTTCTTTGTACCCTGGTCAACATATCCCGTACATACTTCTTGTTCGCGGCTTTCCACCAGACAAGAGCCCCATATGTAATTATGGGCCTTACTACCATTACGTATAGCCAACGCAACATTGAAGGCCTCATGCCCCATTTCTTACCTGCTGTTCTCTTACAGATGAAGAGAGCATTGTGAGCCTTGCGGACTCTTTCCTGGACGTTAAGTTTCCAATTTAGTTTCCTATCTAATACCGTACCAAGATATTTTGCGCTTTCTGAAAGAGCAAGTTCCACTCCAGCAAGCCTGGGCAGCTTGAAGGGTGGTATCTTGTATTTTGTACTAAATAGCACTAGTTCTGTTTTCTCCGGGTTGACTCTTAGTCCACACCCTTCGGCCCATATTCTGAGCCTATTAAGGGCTGTTTCCATAAGTTCACTAATCGTGTTTAGGAATTTTCCTTGAACAATGATAACTACGTCATCCGCGTAAGCGATGACCTTGAATCCTGCACTATTTAGTTCCTTAAGTATCTCATCTATGACCAACACCCAGAGGAGGGGGGAGATGACCCCTCCTTGGGGGGTGCCTCTAGTAACAGATTTTCTTATAGAACTGTTGCCGAGAGTGGAATTAATATTTCTCGTCGAGAGCATTTCGCATATCCAACTTGTAATGCGTTGCTCGACATTTATCTTTTCCAAGGCGCTCTTGATTGCCTCTCTCCTGACATTATTAAAAGCTCCCTCAATATCCAAAAAGGCAACTAGTGCAAATTCTTTCTGGTGAAGGCTGCCCTCTATTTTGCCTACTACTTCGTGTAGAGCCGTCTCTACTGATTTACCTTTTAAATATGCATGCTGAGCATTACATAAGTTTCCGTTGCAACACTTACTTCTTATATAAATGTCAATAAGCCTTTCAAGTGTCTTTAGGAGAAATGACGAAAGACTGATAGGTCTGAAGTCTTTCGCTGAAGTATGGCTTGGTTTACCCGCTTTGGGGATAAATACCACTCGTACTTCTCTCCATGCCCTAGGTACATAGCCTAATCGCAGGCAGTGTATAAAAATATTTCCTATCATGTTCATAACTGTGCCTGGAGCCCGTTGAAGCATAGCCGGCAGAATGCCATCAGGGCCAGGTGCTTTGAACGGAGCGAAGGACTTGATAGCCCAACGCAGTTTCTTCCCATTAATGATATTATTAACCCTCTCATCTATTCGTGCGCCAATGTTAGGTCCATAAGGTACCGAAGCCATTGGTGCACTGCTTCCTGGAAAATGGGCTTCAACTAGTGCTTCCAGAACCTCCTCGCTGCTTTCAGCCCACGAACCGTCCGATTTCTTAATGAAGCTAGGGACTGCCACGTCTTTGGCTAGCATTTTACGGAGTCTGGAAGCCTCGTTAGTATCTGCGATCGCTTCACAGAATAGCTTCCAGGATTTCCTCTTAGATTGCCTGATCAAGTATTTAAACTCTTTCTTGCTCTCTATGTACAGATCCCATGTAATGTCGTCCCCTACAACTTTAGCCCTATTATAGAAATGTCTAACTTGCCTTCTTTTGGAGTTTAACTCCTTATTCCACCACTGAGGCTGGGACCTCTTGGTTGGTTTTCTGAGCGGGCAAACTTCTTCGTAAGCCATATTCATTATCCTGCCTAAGTTATCAACTGCCTTGTCTAAGTCTGATGAAGTGTCAATGAATGGTACTTCATTTCCTACCTGATGACTGATTATAGATTCATACCTATTCCAGTCAGCCTTCCTGGGGTTCCGATAACTATTCGTAGTCTTGCTGTGGAAGCTTATTTGAAAGCGAATCCACTTATGATCCGATAGGGAAGCCTCTTCTAAGACCCTCCATTTCTCAATTGTGAGGGAGTCAGTGCAGGATGCGAGAGTGATATCTAACACCTCCTGTCTGTTCCGTACCACAAAAGTTGGTTTGTTGCCCTTGTTACATATAATGAGTTTAGTCGATAAGATATAATCAAAAAGACACTCACCTCTTGCGTTAATATCGCTGCTGCCCCATTGCGAATGATGCGCATTGGCATCACATCCCAAGACGAAAAGCCATTTGTCCCTGCTCGTCAGCTGCCTTAACTTGTCGGGAGGTACTACCGTCGACTCGTAGGGAAGGTAAGCCGATATCAGGCACAATGGTTTCCTTCCCATTTGTTCGCAGGAAACTGCAACCAGATCTCCGTCACTGAAATTATTCAAAAGAAATGCCCTTATGTTGTTTTTTAATAGGATGCAAGCCCTAATTTTACCTTCATTAGCTTTGAAGTAAAGCGTGTAATCCCTTATGGAGAGACCCTGAATCCGGTTGTTTTTGTTGATCCAGGGCTCTTGTATCAGTATGGCTGAAACGTCATGCTTGATTATGTATTCAATCAAGCACGCCGTCGCAGCCCTACTGTGATGCAAGTTTATTTGCATCGTCTCCATCATCTTGGGGTTCTGCTACCTCCACTCCCTTGGTCATGACTCTTATCATGACCTTCCCCATGCTGTAGCGTACCATCCCCTTGAGCTTTTCAAGGGCTGGGAGCGAATCCTTATTTAGGCTCAGCAGGAAGTGCTGGCCAAATTGCCTTCTGGGCCCTGTTTTCAGGACCTTCCACGTGTCAGCCTTAAGCTCCCTATTTTGGATGTGGAGAAGGCCGAGTAGTTTGTCGGGGTACGTGTACGGCAGCGGAACCCAAACCCAGGCCTTGGGCGGAGAGTACTTTGCCAACTCCGCCACGGTTACGCATTTGAGTTGTGCTCCGCTCCATACCTCGCCAACTCCTAGCACAAACTCTCTGAGGAAGCCGACGGATTCCCTGTTTCCACAAGCTACAACCTTGCGACCGCCATCCCATCCAGCGCCGTCAAAGAGAAGGTCACCACCCTCTGTGGAAGACATCTTCTTCCACAAAGCGTCCTGAAACTTCTCTTCAACAGCCAGCCACTGTTCCATGGTAAGGCGTCCGCTCGGCTCCTGCTCATTAACGATGGCGACGAGGAGCTCGTCCTTCGAGTCATAAGCCGGGCGCACCACGGGCGAAGTACCAGCCTTCACCTTTTTAGCTGCACTCGGCTCAACAACATCGTCGGATCTGCTCCTTTTGCTTAGGAGGTTCACTCCGGCCCCCCCAGACACGGCCCCCTCTCCATCCTTCTTACCTTCTTGCCTAGCTGAGGCTAGACCACTAGTGGACGCCTGAGCTACTGCCCTAACTTCGACCGCTGAAGCTGCCGAATTTTTGGCGGCCTCGGCGGCTACTGTTCCCTTGGCCCGTTCCAGTTGTTTCCTGTCCCAGGCGCTAAGTGAACTTATGTCGCACCCCTTGAACTGCTCTACTTTGCGCTTCGCACTCTCGACTTTACGTCGGGCATTGCGCATCAGTAGCTTATTCAGCTGGTGTGCGTTTTTGTTCGTCCCTAATTGTGCGACTGCGGGAGATCCAGAAGCAGCAGAGTACTTGCCTACTGCGCCTCCAGTCTCCTTCGTCGATTTTTTGCCCTTAGGGATCGCAATGAGAGTACCAGCCACCTCATTGCTGTCCCTATTAACTAAGGTGAGTGTACCAGCCAACTCACCCTTGCCCTGTTCAGTACTGGTGGGAGTACATGCCGTCCCACCGCATACCTTATCTACGGAAGTGAGAGTACCAGCCACCTCACTTCCCGCTACGTTAGTGTCAGTGAGTGTGCAATCTGCATCCTCACTGTCACTAGCTAGCAATACCTCCTCTAGTTCCCTCTCCAGGCCGGAGATGGAAGACTGTGGTTCAGATTCGCAAGAATCCTCTCCCAGTTCCATCGCCGGCTTTGTGGAGTCCGTCCCCTCCCTTTCTGGAATAATAATTCCTTTTTTTATATATTTAAGTTTAGTTTTATTTAAGTTTTTGTGCATAATGTTCCCACGAGTAAAGCCGGAAAAAACAAGGTCGACCCAGGCAGCGCCGCTATACCTGGGCAGGGCTAAATACAACAGACCCTCGCCATGGCGTCTGAGGGAGCTCGTACTCGACTGGTTTTACCCCCAGCCTTTCATCCTTGGGTACGGTTTGCTATCTGCTCACTCCACCACTGGAATTAGGTTGGATTTAAAGGTTTACTCCTACCTCAAACTAATGGATCACGACAAACGATTGAGACGTTAGCGTAAATCCTTGGCTGACACTAACCATTTGACCGGTTAGCCATTTTCAGGCGGGCGCCCACGCGAAGGACTGAAGAATGAGGATTTGTGCCCAAGCATTTAACAATGTGGGCTTCTTCAGACGGAATGGTGGAAGAAGTAACGTGAAACTTGTCAAAAAAAAAGTTTCATGGAAGGATTGTATACCTGTATACCTGATTTTATGCTCTCGTTTATTCAAGTCCTCAACTTTTCAACTGTCTACAGAGGTGAAGTTTAATCCTCTGAACTTGCAGGCTTGGAATCCGATTTAATTCAACTTTTCAACTGAGGGAAGACTTTGTTCCGGCTCTTCTATGTATGGCTATCCTAAGTCTTATTTTCTTACAGAAGGCATGTTCTACAAAAACTTTTAGCCTTGTTTGTAGGGCCTCTAGAACATTTCTTATATATGAGCATCCATATCTTTCGGTTGCAATACTAAAGATTTCCTTAAAAGTTTGTGGTTCAGAGGCGGAAGTTGATAGATCTACCTCTCTGATCTTGGATCACACTAAAAGCTTTAAGTAAGGTTATAATGCCAACACCTCTATTACATCTCTGTGTATTTGGCTGTTTGGCAACGGACTCAGATTCTTAGGCCAGAGTGTACTGAAAAGCAAATAAGATATCCATCGATGATAGCTCAATAGCTTCTCGAAAAAATTGATTTCTGGTTGTTCTAAAGCAATGCTGATCTCTATACTCCTATTTCAATAAATGTTGATTTCGACGACATACCGGAGGAAATTCGTCACATACCTGAACCCAGAGCACACTGGAAGAAACAAGGTTAAAACGAAGGTGTAGAGTATTCCATACTAACGACTAAAGTTCATCTTAGCCACGAATCTTTACCGAGATACCGAGGATTAGGGAGAGGTTTCCTAAAATTACGAAATGTAGTTTATACCCGGAGATCTAAAAATCAGAAATTTATACAAGTTGTACATCTTGGAGTGGATAAGGCTATAACCGTCCAATCCCCTTGTCGGAAAACGTTTCCAACATCTGTACCTACCTGATAAGAATCTCCCAAGCCCCCTTAGTTCTTGAAAAACTGACATAAAATTGGACGACTAAAATCCAGTTTGTCAGAAACAGCCTCAGGAGTTATAAGCCCCGATTATATTGACTGATCTTCCTAATAAAAGAACTCATTTTTTAGGGCTTACATTTGGGATCTACATCAAGTTCTACCATAGTCTTCGAAGCACACCCTTCGCCTTCAAAAATCAAGTCTTAGTATACAGCACATGATTTTCTAAACCAAACCAATTTCCCTACTCCACAAATACCAACACTTCCTGTCAACTCAATAACTCAAATAAAGAGACTGTCCCATTTCGATTTAAACAGTAAATACTCGCAACTTTGATTTGTGCACAAAGACAGTCCCGCCATTCAACATTTATTTCTAAAAGTCTCAATGTTTGCACAACAAAGTGTCTATACAGACAAATGTTCTGCATTGATTTTCTTGGCTTTGTTCTTGTGTTTTTTTTTGCAAGAGAGTGGCACCCATCTCAATTTTATTCCATTCTCCTGCTCGGGGTGAAGTGGACAAGATTTGTTCAATACGGCACAGCATTTTACATTGGCATCGACTTGCCAAGTGGGAGCGACTTTTCAATAGTTTTTCGGCTGCCGGATTTGGTTTGTTTTGTTTTTACGAAAATCGAGCTCTGTACAAGGATGAGCGGGATTTCGTCAATGGCCATTGAATTTGTCCTTTGAATCAGGGAATTTTGAAGAGGACAGATAAGCCCCATATGCAGATGAGAGGGGTTGGTATTAGCATATTGTTGAATGAGAAAATAAAATATGTAGGTGAAGGCAGGAGCTTGTGAGGTGTGCTATGTTTCCAATTTTAAAAGTTTCTTTAGTTCTTTGTTTGGAATTGGACATTTAATTCGGAAGTAGTTGGCAGACACACTGCGGTTGTGATTTGGCTCAGGTGGCAACTTCTGTGGGGGGACAACTTGGTGATTTTGAAGAATGATTTTGAAGTTTATTCAACAATATTTTAAATAAGTAGGACTCGAAAATTTCTTTCAAAAAAGAGTACAAAAACTAGAAATCAATTGGGCATAATATCAACGCCAAGTTTCGTTCATAGATTTGAAGCCTCCTTAGTATTTGTTGACAATTCAATTCAATTCCCTAATGCGAAAGAAACAGCGCAAGTGTGATTTTTCGCTTGATTTCGACTATAGTATCATTTTCAGAGTTTAAAACGGAGCCAAGGTGGACAAAGTTCCTCAATATTTCAAAGTTATAGCTGTCTTCAATAGAGTTCCGTCCGATACATGGATGCTGTTTGTCCCTTCTTTATGGCAGCACACTTTGTTTTAGCTCACCTATGAAGTCGGTTTTGAGGCTTAAGTCCCAAGGCTTGCAAATTCGTTAGTCACAAGTCTGACAATGGTGTCAGTGAATGCAAGCAACTAAGGACCTTTTATTGTTGAAGTTCAGCTTGATGGTATTATTACTTTTGATGCAGTTAAAACTCTTTTAACACTTTTTAACAAATGCTCCCTTTCTTAAGTCAGAGGACTACGGATTTTGTTGACTAGATGCACTTTTGACACCTAAGGTCTAGGTGAGGTTACTTGAGACAGTTGAACCAGCGCTACTGTTCTTCATCATCATTTTGTAAATGCGTTCTGACAAATTTCAAATGACACTCAAACAAGACTTGGCTTTAAATAGCACGTCAATATAAATATAGTCGAATGTGGTCTTAAGACCGATATACAGTTTATGAGTATATATCTGGACTTTTTGACATTTTTCAACGTCTGTTGCAGGGTGAAAATTTGGTCTGTTGCCGACTTGCATCGGGCCTAAAATTGCATTCGCCCGACAATTCAGTTTAGGTGTTTTCACCTTCTTCTTTTTTTTAGAAAATTAAGGATACTGTTGGATCGTCGGCGGACAGGTTTTTCTTGTGGATCTAGCAAACGCTGCTAAGCTTCCATTCATGCGAAATAGTTCCCCCGACCAAAACTTGTAAAGAGGTATTATCTTCAACAAATCACCTATCTTTTCTTTAATTTTGTTGGGCCTGGAGAATGCCTGGATCCAGTAGAATTGACTGTCAAAAGTATCCTTTTCAATAAGATCATAAAATTTCTCAATTCCACAGGCTGGTTTTGAGCTCCCTTTACTCCCATCTTCTCCTTTTTCTTCAGGTTCCATTAGTTGTGGTCTCAAAACGGCGCTCAATGCGCTATTTGTGTTTTTCTTTCGTCAGAAGACGGGAATACAGTCACTTAAACCAACCAACCAACCAGAATTGACTGTACCTGGACTACCTTCAGTGCCATCCTCCCTTCACTTTGATCGTGTGAACGAAAGTCTTGTCTTTGATCCTCTTTTTCGAATGATTTTTTCTGCTTGAAACCGCTTTCCGGTCGTCTTCGCCATGTGCCAGTCTCCTGCAGATTTTTTTGTACTTTCTTAATGTGTTATTGACTCGTTTTTTAAAACGTTTTCTGAGGCGTTTTTGAACACGTTTTTTATAAGAGTTTATAGAGTTCTCAGCAACTTTCTGGCTTGATTTACGACGCGTTTTCATTGAGTGTTTTTGGGCGCGTTTTCGAGCTGCTTTCGATGCGACTTTCAGGTGCGGTTTTTGATGCGTTTTTCAATCTCCAACGGTTTTTCGAAGCGTTTATGGTAAATTTCTGTTGCAGTTGTTGCCCTTTTGAAGTGCTTTTAGACAGTTTTTAGACTGAATTTTTGACTTCTGCTATGAGTTTTGTGAATGATTTTGGATGCATTTGTCGACGAGATTTTGGTACTTTTTAAAGCAGGATTCCACAAACTTTTGATGGGGTTTTCGACTTGTTATGTTCATAAATTTTATTGCAGTTTTTAATACGTTTTTCGAAGTATGCTCGCATTTTTTTTTTAAATAGGTACATAAGAGGTCGGAAACCGTGATAGAGAAAGAATGACACTTCGCTTTTTTTATTTCGCTACACTTCGGTGTGCTCGTGAGACGTGTTCGGAATGCAATGATCACTGGGTGCATTCAGCAATTCCCGTTTATGAATTTTTGCTAGTTAAAAACGATTCATCCTTACTTTTACTTTTAAAAAAACTGGAGTTTTTCTCTCCTCTATTGTCTGTAGAGCTCCACGAGCAGATACCTTACCAACGGAGCCGCCCGTAAATATCTTCGGTAGAGTCTTATAGTCGCACAACTTGGTTCAACTTGAAATCGGTCCAGCAATGTTCCCCAACATTACACCCATCATCACGAACTAGTCATAGCTAACTCTCATTTGAACCTCGCTGCTCTAGTGCCATCAAACTAAAAGCCACAAAAACAAACACTACAGCGGTAAGCACACCATCACAGAAATAATAAAATATTTCCTCTGCGGAAATGACCGATTTTCAAAACTGTTCAGACTAAGTAATGCTGCACATAAATACGGTGGGTGGAAACTGAAAATCACCGGCCATCGTTACACTCACCCTTTAGCTACTCGTAATATCTCCGGAAGAGTCATTAATCCAGTGGCTTAGTACATGGCATGGTAAATGATAATAAACCAACTTTTGTCCTATTTATAAATGTCTGTGCTTATCCCGCTCTATCCATATTGTTCAGATTCCATATCATATTGCGTCCGCCCAAGCCACAATCCTTTGACTGTCCTCACAATATCCTCAATCGATAAATCATTCTCTCTCGCTCGCACCCAGTCTCACAAACCTCAGAGCCACAACAGCATCCCTTTGGATTTTCTCCACTGAAAAGGACGCAAATCTTTGGAACAATTAAATTTCTTTTGACAACAATTCCTGCTCGCAATTAGGACAACATTTCGCATCGCCACTGACAAGCTTTCACCAGCAATGGCTGTGTACGCTTCCGCAAGACAAAAAAGTATCCAACTTCGGGAATCGATTCCTGTATTGCTTTCCATTTGCTCTTGTGTTGCGTTGCGGTCGTCGTCTAATGGAATTTCAACTCAAACCCTCCAGAATGTCCTCGAGTCTTTGTGTCTTCTTTGTGTGTCTGAAAGTTACTATTCGAGAAACTTTTCACTTCGGGTCACGGAAACAACTATTTTCGCACAAAGTGACATAAAGATTAATGAGAACTGTAATTGTGGTTGTGTTGAAGTTTTGAGTCTCCATTTTGTGTGATAAGATCCGCATATTGCGTAGATACACAGATTAATGATAAGATCCTTTTAACTGTCCGTCGCCATAAAACCTAAATAGCAATAAAAGCACGAGCCAACATCAACTCATTCATGGTGAATATTATCCCCCACCAGCGGTTTTTCAGCCATCAATTTGAAGTATTTTTCAAATCACTTTTTGAACAAGTTATCATGGCCTCGTAACAATAAAAATAACAGTCTCTCATTCGTATCCAACAAGTCGGTTCGAATTGGCAACTATCCAAAAATGGAAATATAAGGATTTCAAATACACCCACCGTCAGATTTGTGTCACAAATGGGTTAACCAACAGCTGCTGCTGCTGTGCCTATCTCCTTTGGATTACACAACACAAACAAAAATTTAAATTGCTTACAATGCCAGGATGTATATCCTTTCACATCACAGACCCTCCATTATGTTTATGTCTAATCCAAATCATGAACACATCTCGCAAATATTTACTGTTCATATTCTCGTGTGGGTGCGCGAGACTGTGACCCCCCCCCCCCCACATTGTCGGTGTGGCGTAACACATTAAGGATTCTTCGCCATCATACTTGATACTTAGTGGTAATGGTATTTTTTGTGTGTGACAAATGCGATGAACGCGCGACTTTGTCGGAGAGGCATGTCACTCTTGAAATGTTTACAAAGAAGACGCCCGATCACCGGCGAAAAAAAAGGTAGCGTTTGAATACCATTAACCATCTGTGTAGAGGGGGAACAGCAGTCGACTCAAAGAGATAAAAGTGGAGCTGGTGGACGTGATTTTCTTGTCCTTTTTTTTAATTTCTTTTTTTGTACAGAACATTGTTTACTTTTTAAAAGCTTAACCGAATGGAGGTGGGCGATAAAAGAAAGAAAGTAATAGCATTAAGCACTAAGCCGTTCTGACTCAAAATGGATTGAACATATTTTTATCGGTGCCAGGTACAGGATGACATTTAAGTCCAGCAAGCGAAGCAATTATTTCGGCATTTGTTTTACTCGCAAGTGAAAGGTTTAATCTTTTTCTTTCAAATTAGGTCTTTGAGCTATATATTTTCTCATTTGTTATGGAACAAGTTTCAACTTTACATTCCTGTGGTCTTTCATTTCGCCCGTGCTTCACTTGAAAATTCTACCTTAGGTATCCTTTATCCTATCACATCGATGATGGAAAACGTGTTTTTTACTGACTGAAATAAGGTTTCCGTGCTCTGTTCGCTCCCCTAAATATCGGATATGAACACGTAACACACGAACGCCGATTTGATTTGAGTTCGGCTTAATAAACTAGATTTGTGGAAGGTGAATCTGTTGTTCGATTTAAAGAGGGTTCTCCCTCGTTACACTACACTCTGCAAAATTTGTATGCGTTTCTTCACCAAGGACTGTCAGTTAAAGTTCCATTTCAGATTGACTCATGGTCAGTGTGACCAATTCAGTATATTTCCTACTAAATTTAGGATTATTTTATTTTTAGCCTTTTTTTCACAAATGATGCCAAAATTGTTTTTATCATTACTTCATGCTGTAGCACGAAAAATTAACAGGATTTGCATTCAACCAAATTATGAATTAAATTAATGAACCTTAGTGTGAACACTGAACAAGCCATTACAATTCTCATTTGACAGTGAACACAGCCATTCAACGAACTCATTATAATGCTGCTGTTGAACGAGTTTTTAGTTTCATTCGTTTAGCTTCGGTTTTTCCCCACGGAGAATTCGTCAGAAGTGTACTGTCGCAGTTTTACCATTTCTGACAAAATCGTAAAAGAATCGAAGAAGAAGAAAAAGATTTGTGCGATGTTTTCGAGGAGGCTTTAAAGCAGTGGTTCCCAACCGGTGGGGCACGGCTCCCATGGGGGCATGGGGATTTTAAATGTTCATTTTTGATGCAAAGAATTCTGGGTTTTGTGTACCTGTCTGATATATTTGAGCATCTTAAAGCTAAATTTACATTGGCAAGGGTCGGGAAAAGTAAAGTGTCCGCAAATACTTTTAAGCATATGAAAATAAGGTTCGAGCTTTCGTTCAAAAAATCTGTTTTTGGAAGAAAAAAATCATAGCAAACAGTTTTTCTAACTTATGAAACTTGCAAAAATGGTAAAACCCGGAGAAGAAGCAACCAACGACCTAAGAAATGACATAACTCAACATTTGCAAAACCTTACTGAAGAATTTTCGAACTACTTTCCGGAGGACAAAAAAGACGTTGCAGAATTGAAAACAATGGTGCGCAATCCATTCACCGTTAACATCGATGAAACCCTCAAACGAATTACAAGAGGAGGTAATCGATTGGAAAAATGGCCGCACAGTGAAGGACAAATACGATATAAGCGAACTAGAAGAATTCTGGATCAAAAGCGGAAAATCAAACACAAGGCTGCAAAACATTGCTATTCCATTTTTGGTGCTCTTTTTAACAACATAATTATGCGAACAAGGATTTTCAGCTCTCCTCCACATTAAAAACAAGCATTCAGCTGAAATGAGAATTGGACTGACGAAAATTGCACCCAGAATCTCAGAGATGGTGAAGAAAATGCAACCCCAGAAGTCGCATTGCACATCTTACATTACTTATAAATAAAAATACGTTTTTCAAAATAAATTTACAAAAATGTATAAACAAACATTGTATATAAGCATTATGCACATTTGGCACTAATATTTATTCGTCAAAATGGGGGCATGCTATTGAAAAGGTTGGGAACCACTGACTAAAAGCCTAAATATTAATTTATTTTACACTAATATCTAATAATAATATTTATTTTTATTTAACGAACAAAGACTGAACTTAGTTGAATTAAAATATTTTTTTTTTATGTAATACATAGTATGCGTCATGATAATCATGCCATACTTTTTTTTAAGAAAAAACAGAAAAAATCAAAGAAATTTTTTCATTTCACAGGTTTTAATTTTCAAAAAACGCCTTCTTTTTTATTAATTTTAAGCAGGTTTTGATTAAAAAAAAATTAGCAACATTTTTAGCACTTTTTTATACAAAAAAAAAGAAAAAAAATCATGCTATACTGCTGAACTTAGCATGATTTTAAATGTTGAATTGGTCACACTGCCCATGTTAAAATTATGGCTATTAGGTCAGGAAAACATTTTTGTTTTCCATTTTTTCCTTAAGATTATTCGCCCTGGAAAAATTTAAATAATGCCTCGGGCTGTAGAGAATAATAAAAAAAACTTTGATTTTGGGTAGATACATCTGTCGCTTGGGAATCATTCGCCGGTTTTTTTGCACCCGAGAAAAGAACCATTTCTTCATTGATGAACCCGTTGAGAGGGAAATATTCATCATTTATGTATAAAAAAAATGTTTTCGTTCTTCAAGCATGGGTCGGGTTAAGAATAACCGAATATGAAGTCCGTCGAAAAACAATTTCTGCAGACTGTTAAACGGCGAAGACGACACAAATTCCGCTGTTAGGCAGAACGAACCATTCAACCTGGACGATGACAGCCAAGATTTCCGTCCACCTGACCAAAATGAAGTGAGGATAGCAATATCTAAGCTTAAATCCAACAAGGCTGCTGGTCCAGACGGCTTACCTGCCGAGCTCTTCAAGGCAGCCGGAGATGACTTGGTAGAGTGCATACACCAACTCATCTCCAAGATTTGGTTAGAGGAAAGTATGCCTGATGAATGGAACCTCAGCATTGTTTGCCCGATCCACAAGAAAGGAGACCCTCTAAACTGCGCCAACTACAGAGGCATCAGTCTCCTTAACATGGCATATAAGATCCTATCTGCCGTACTGTGCGAACGCCTAAAACCATATGTCAACGAACTGATTGGACCCTATCAGTGCGGTTTTAGGCCCGGTAAGTCCACAACAGACCAAATATTCACACTACGGCAGATACTGGAGAAAACCCAAGAAGTCCAGATCGATACTCACCATCTTTTTATCGATTTAAAGGCCGCATATGACAGCATTTATAGAGATGAGCTATACAGAGCCATGTCTAGTTTTGGCATCCCTGCCAAACTTGTCAGATTGTGCAGAATGACGATGGAGAACGCTCGCTGCTCCGTAAAGGTCGGAAACAATCTCACCGAGACCTTTGATGTCAAAAAAGGATTTAGACAAGGTGATGCGCTGTCATGTGACTTCTTCAACATCATTCTTGAGAAGATGGTGCGAAACTCACAAGCCAACACCAGAGGCAAAATTTTCTATAAGTCTGTGCAACTGCTTGCATACGCTGACGACATTGACATTGTTGGTACAACACAGCGAGCTGTCACTGATGCGTTTGCAAGTATTAGTACAGAAGCGGCAAAAATGGGTTTAGTGGTGAATGAGGGTAAAACAAAATATATATGCTGTCAACAAGAAGGGACACACAACATCGACGAATCGGGCAGAACATCACGATAGACAGCTATAACTTTGAGGTAGTTAGGGACTTTGTCTACCTCGGCTCCGCTATAAACTCTGATAACGACATCACATCAGAAATCAAACGAAGAATCACACTTGCCAACCGCTGTTTCTTTGGCCTAAGACGGCAACTGATAAGTAAGGCCTTGTCGAGAAATACTAAGGAAACTCTGTATAAGACCCTCATCATCCCAGTCCTGCTTTATGGTGCAGAAGCATGGACTCTATCAAAGGCGGATGAAGATCTCCTTGGTCGTTTCGAACGCAAAATTCTTCGAGTGATTTTTGGTCCCGTTTGCGTTGACGGGCTTTGAAGGAGAAGATTTAACAGCGAACTCTACGAGCTGTACAGCGACATCGACCTAGTCAGAAAAGTACGCATCAGTCGTCTAAGATGGCTGGGACATGTAGAGCGAATGGACACCAACGCTACGGCCCGAAGAGCCTTCGAATCTAACCCGGAGGGACAACGCAGTAGAGGAAGACCTCGCCTTAGGTGGCGCGCGCAAGTGGAAGGGGACCTCAACCAACTTGGAGTGCGCAACTGGAGGCAGTTAGCCAAAGATCGCGCTAACTGGAGAGGCGTATTGGTTGAGGCCCAGGTCCACCCCGGACTGTAGCGCCACCTAAGTAAGTAAGTAGAAGTCCGTCGAAAGGAGTTGTTGACTTAATTGAAATTTCTACGGAAATTAATTCAATCCTTCTTCTCCAATCTGTGTGGGATATTTTCATGGGATGTGCACCACCCGATCCATGTCGAAATGTATTTCTCAATCTCTTCACGTCTCAAGTTGTCTCGGGAACGCACAGTCCTTCTTGCCGAATTCGAAATAAGTCCAGGCCAATATGGACTTGTCGGAATAAAAACGGTTAGTCCTCGCACTTTCCAAGTTCAACTGCTAATAAAACCCAGAAATGGCTCAAATGTGAACTTCTAACCGAATCTTTCAGCGAACAGTAAAAATGAAAGTCAGATTCCCACGAACTGTCAAAATTAGTTGATTTAAAATGTTCTTCAAATAATTCAAAGCAACTTCTGCTGAGTCATTCGTAGGACTGGTGTTACTAATGGCTTTGCATTTACATAAAATAGCCACCCCCTTCCCCCATTTCCAAGGCCGTTTTCCTTAACCGACTGAATGTATGTCTCTAGCGTTATTGGTTAGTTAAAATTAAACTAACCATGCCAACCGTCTGACCTTTAAAAACGCCTTGCTAATGGCATTTTAAAGTTTACCCAACAAAATGCCAAACAGTTCAATAACCTGAACAACAGCATGCTCCTTCCCTTGTGCTGTAATTAAAAGTGCATTAGTTATTCTCAGCCTGAGCGGAATGTTAATCAGCGGACTAAGTAAAAGACCAACACAGTTCGGAAGTCCCCTTTTCCAGCTTCCAACTTCCACCATACAACATATGAGCCTACAGGCATCCGTAGCCATTTAATATCGATCACCGATACCGAAACGAAAACTCATTTCCATACACGCACAGGATATTTATGTGCGTATATCCGTACTCTACGCATATGCGGGGGCGAAAAGGAGGAGTGCGAAGGGCTTTTTCTAATCCCAGTCACGCCTTCGTGGTAATTGCAATTTTCTCATACGGCTCATACGAATTCCAATTCAAAGCTACCCTTAGTTGCATAAGAATAGGGATATTCCACTGTGAAACATACGCACAGCACTATTTTAGTAGCACTCTAAAGTAAAACACTCCTGGGGTGTTCGTTCAACAGCCTACTGGAGGAATTAAATATTTATGGGCCCCCAACCTCCATACCAAAATTGTTCCACCGCATAGACGTTCGTCTGGAGATCTGCTTGGATGGGGACCTACGCCCTACTCCCATATATTTGCGCCTAGAGAATGTGCCAAGTCTATCCAGTACCCACCTGCCATTGGGAATTTTACTTGCACCACTGGCCATGAATGTAAAATAGAGGTACCTATTTCACGCACAATGTGTGTTCGCTTAGATATTCATGTGTGTGAGTGCGTTCCAGGAGGGTGAGATATTTTCGTGAAGAAATTTCAAGAATACACTCAGTTGGGCAAATTTATGGTGATTGGATAAACAACGAATTAGGCCTGAAAAAAAAAGAAAGATACCCATCGGCAGTTGGGTGGGGGTGAAGGGTGAGGTATGTGAACATTTCTTCACGCAATTTGCGGTTTGAAAATTTTACGAAATGTCTGTCTTAAATTTGTTTTTGTTTTCGAGTGTGTAACTTAATTCGGTCTCTTTGGGAAGCCGCTCCGTCCCCGGCTGTACCTTCTAACTCGATTTACTCAAGGGGGAGATCATCCGTATGTCCTGTGCGCCTTGTACTGCTCAACACAAATGGATCTGGAATTATACGAATACATTATTATTTTTTTTCCTTCCATATTGTCTCCTTGAGGACTCTGTAATAGGATTTTGTGGTTTAAAGAGCTTCTGTGGACGGTTTTCAACAGAGGTATGGCATTTATTTTGTTGTCAAACTGAATTTTACTAAATTTAAATTTATGCTATTGCACAATTTACATTATACGTAGAGGGATATGATTTAAAAATGTATATCTTTCTTCTGAAAAATTATTTATATATTTTTATGTGATGCTATAAATTTACAAAAAGGAACCTGAGGAAACAACGGAAAAACTAAATTGTAAAGAGGGCGATCATAAATAATAATAATAATAATCTGTACATTTGCACCTTGCGTTCTTATTTTAGTGCGTACAAGAAGTCGTTCGATTATGAAAAAACTTGCAGCATTCTCTAATTTCTTTGGACTAGAAATATTACCCACACTTCAGCCGAAAGACCTTACACTGGGCAAATTCTGGATGCAGCACAGAATGCAGTGCTGCAAGTAAAACAGATGTGCAGAAAATTGTTTGACGTGCATTGCATCGGCTCATATGGCTACTGTCATTCGCCGACTAAGGCCCGGTTTGTTCGAGCAGAATATTTACCAAGGAAACTACTGTACTCTATGAAAGATGAAGGTACAAAAAGGCTCCCAACTTCAGTCGGATGAAGCAAGATTATTTTCAACATTTTTGTATGTTGGCAGTTCTAATAACTTGAGAATATATTGAGGGAATTAAAATAAATTGAGATAAGTCCTAATAATGGGTTGATCAATTTCATTGGTTTATACTAAGGTATTGTCTCACAAGATTTTATTCCTCTGTTTTAAAAAAACTTACAGTATCATTCGATTTTTAAATGTTTGTACTAAACATTGAAGTGGGGAAAGGATATCTTGGTTGTATTTAATGCAAACAAGACACAGCTCACAACATTTTCCAGAAAATATGCATCAACAGTTCCTCAGATCCAAATGGATGACCATCCAATCCATCACAAGGACTCAATGCACTTTTAGGAGTCACAGTCAATTCAGGAATCACATGGCAGGACCACATATCCTATATCGCAAAATCGGCGTCCGCAAAGTTGAGCTACCTATTTAGAGCAAAGACGTACTTTAGCCCCAAGCAACTTCTTCTTCTCTACAAAGCACAGCATAGACCAAGCTTGGAATATTGTTCCCATATATGGAGCTCGGCCCCAAAACATTCACTTAACCTGCGTGATAGCATACAGAGACGAGCAGTTCAACTCATTGGAGACCCTACACTCACATCGAATCTACAATCGTTGGTGCACAGAAGACAAGTCGCTGACCTATGCTTGTTCTATAGGTACTTCCTGGTAGATGATCTGAGGAACTCAAAGACATTATCCCTCGAAATGCAACTTTTGGGCGCCCAACAAGACAGGCTGCTAATGCTCATGACCATACAGTACACTTGACAACCGCGAGGACATCAACTTTCCAAAACTCCTTCTGTTTCAGGACAAGCAAACTTTGGAACTCGCTTCCTGGGGATATATTTCTAGAAGACTACAATTTGCAGCAATTTAAGTGCAGAGAAAACATACATCTGCAGGCATCTCGGGGCGCTGTTGAAGCGTTATAGGTTCGCCTTTCCCAGAAGAAGTACATATAAAAAAAAAAAAAAAAAAAGTAAGTTGTTGGCGCAACGGGTCCGGAGGGACCCTAGGCCCAGCTTCTCACAACCATTCGTTTTGTGTGAGTTTTTCATTTTTGGAACGAATAGAAGAGATCTACAATTCCATGCCGACTCCAATCGGCTAATTGAGAAGCGCAGTGGAAAATCCCCTCGACCCCTCGCTTAGTAGTCCAACACACTAACCACTAAGCCACTGCGCCTAAAGTGCGCACACAAATAACTTAGAAAATGTTTCACTTCTAGAAAGCACAAGCCAAGAAAAGGAACTGAGTATAGTGCCTACACCTTTGTTTGGAATCGGTCCAATTCGAATTACTGCATAGCAAAAATATACCTACTGGGCTTCGGAACTTTAGTTTTCAGTTGCTTTTTAATAGAGATTAGCTAAGAATGTTTGCTTCTCTGGAAAACGCTAGTCACGTACATGAAATGAAAGTTGACTACTTTTATGTTTGCACTCGGTCCTGTTCCAATTATTGAATAACAGAAACATGCCTACAGGAATTCAGTTTTGAGTTCCCTTTGAAAACAAATGATAGTTTAAAAATGTTTCCTCCTCTAGAAAAAAAAAAATAAATAGTTGGCGCAACAGGTCCGGAGAGACCCTAGGCCTAGCTTCTCACAACCATTCGTTTTGTGTGAGTTTTTCATTTTTGGAACGAATGGAAGGGATCTACAGTTTTATGCCGACTCCAAACGGCTAATTGAGAAGCTCTTACAAGACATTTATACTCTCGGATGTTTGTCAGACGTTCGCGAGAGGTAGCGCAAGTTAAGTATCCATAGCAAAACATATTGAGAAAAAAGATAACATTATTTGTATTCAATGATATCTTTAGTCTCTAGTACAGTCTTGCACACAACGCTACAATGATAACATATGTAAAAGAGATAATATCGTTTGTATACAATGTTGGAATATTATCTCTTCTTCATTATCAAGCAAGACGATTGTACGCTTGGGTCTCCTTGTAGATAGATAAGAAAAGTATATAAATACGACTGTATGATGAATTTATCAACAGTCTTATTGTAACTACATAGTAGCCTTAAGCTCCTTTTAGAATTAGTAAAAAGTATTTCAATAATAAAGGACATAGTTCCAAATAAATATTGTTTAATTTTAAAAGTAAGAAACAAGTGTTTTAATTGGCGATCCTGCCAGGAGGTTAAATATACTTTTTAACTTCAATCGAGCGGACCTCGGGAACAAGTAGTGAAATCTAGTATAAACAGAACACTCGCGTTACCGGTTACAAGAATTACCTAGCATAGCAGGTACAAATATAGCTTCTTCGTACGAAGCAGCAAAGCAATTCAGTGAAAGTGTATATGTGGAGGAAAAAAACACACAAATTCGACGACAACAGACACGAGTTCAAAATGGAACAACTCGCAGTATTAATGGCAAGATTAGAAGCTTTAGAAACCAGGAGCAACACAGTAACACAAACCCTAGAGCACACACGCACAGAGAATGCAAGGTTAGCAGCAATAATAACTAACCAAAATCAAATAAACACTAATTTAGAAACAAAACTAAATGAAGTAAAATCTGGATTAGGCATAGTACCAAACATACCTGTGCTAGAGGAAATAAGAACCACATATACAGATGGTAGTGAAATACAGTTAGACGCATTTAAAAGCCTACCTATTTTCAACGGCGATCAATCAAATTATCGGTCGTGGCGCGAAGAAGCATCCAGATTAATGGACAGCATTAAAAACTTCAAAACACACAGTAAGTACGCAGCAGCATTGACTATAGTGAAAAGTAAAATACAGGGTGCAGCCGCGAATGTGTTAACTAATTATAACACAATTTTTAATTTTGAGGCGATACGTAACAGATTAGATTATACGTACTCTAATCAAGAACCTCTATACGTGCTACAAGACATGATGAAAGCCATCACGCAAAAAAGAAGCACACTGTCTGAATACCACGACGAGATAAATAAAAATCTCAATTTAATAATATCAAAAATCACTATGTCAGGTGATCCGCCGAATATAATCGACAGACTAATTAAAAATGCTAACGACGACGCAGTTCGTATATTCATTGATGGTATGAGTGACAACTTTACAAGAGGATCATTATATTCAGCTACAATAAATGATCTAGAACACGCATTCGCAATTGCTCGCAGAATAGAACATGATAATGTGCACAGGCATTTACATCTCACTCAGGATAAGCACCACAAAAATATGCCACATGAACGCAGAAACGAAAGAAGACCAAATTATTCGAGCCAAACAACGAATTATCAACCCCAGAAGCAATACGATAATATGCAGCAACACAATCAAGGACCACAGCCGATGGAGATAAACTCGAGACAAATTGTACATGCACAGCGACAAAATTGGAATCAATACAAACCCGATGTATATAATCCACCAGCGAAACGTGAACACAGCGGGAGTTTCAACACACACAACAGACCGCAACGATCTTATCAGCAGAACTTCAAGCAGCAGAGAGTAAATAACTCCCGACAACAACGCAGAGACGATGTCAGCAGTACATATGCAGAAGCAGATGAAACGGAATGTATGGTAAATGATAACATAAAGAATTATCATTTTTCAGATGACGAAAATATTAATATTCCTAACATTACTAGGAATTGTACAGAGTCAAGAAGGGCAAGGAAACGTTCAAATAACTGAGTTACTAAACAAGAAGTTTATACTTACGCAAACAGATGACGTGTATTTATTCAAAGAACAAACTTATTTGTTACATGCCACCAACCTGACTTCGATATTTCAACCTTACGTAAATATCGTAACTAGTAAATATCAACCTACACAAGAAGAAAAAATTTGGTTAAGTAAAATTAAGAATTTAGCAGACCAATTACAAGAACATACTAGGCATACTAGATCAATTAACTTTTTAGGAACAGCTTTCAAATATGTGTTTGGTAATCCTGACCATTATGACTTAGTTAACATAGAAACGAGTATAAATAATCTCATAGAAAACAATAATAAACAAAAAACTATAAATTCTAGATTTGAACAAATTTTGCAACAATTCGAAGGTCAGAGCCTTAAAGAACATTTAGTAATAGAACAAGTGTACGAACAATTATTATTATTGACCAGAACAATTAATGCAGCAAAAAATAATGAATATTTATCAGAAAGCCTAGACTTAGATGACATTCAAAATATTATTCAACATGAAATAATTCAAGTACCCATAATAAATATACTTGAGTACTCTAAAATATTATTAGCTAGAACTGATGAATTCTTCATCACAATATATAAATATCCAGTTCTAATTAAATCATGTAAATTGTATAAAGTAACACCTTTAAATTCAAAACATGGAAAAATCATTACAGATAAAACAATTGCCTTATGTAACCAAACTTATTTAAGAACAAGAAATTGTCAAAATCATCTAAGTAAAAACATTTGTGAAATTAACTTTGAAGAAGAAAATTGTCTTATTCCACTTTTAAAGAATATAACTTCAAAATGCAACATTAAACAAGAATACGATTACGACTTAGAAATTGAATCCGGTGTTATGTTATTAAGCGGTAAGCATAAGTTAAATAATCAAACAATTAATGGTATAAACTTAGTTACTTATGAAAATACTATAAATCTAGACGATAAAATATACAAAAACATGCATAAGCAAATTAAAGAAGTTATATTAAGAAATCATAATTCAGAGTCTTACATCGACCAAATAATTAAAGAAGATACAATGTACAAATTCGATAACATAGATACTTTAAAAAAACTAATTATTCCTTTTGAAGAAAAACCGATATTATCAACTATATACACAATTGTAACACTGATTGTTATTCTAGCATTTACGTACGTAATGATAAAAACTATACAATGTATAACAGATCGTCAAAAACAAAAAAAGATTGACGCATATAACAAAACTTATGAAAGAGAAATGTTAAAAATAGCGTCGAAAAATCGGGACGATTTCGTTTAACAAGGGGGGGAGTTAAGTATCCATAGCAAAACATATTGAGAAAAAAGATAACATTATTTGTATTCAATGATATCTTTAGTCTCTAGTACAGTCTTGCACACAACGCTACAATGATAACATATGTAAAAGAGATAATATCGTTTGTATACAATGTTGGAATATTATCTCTTCTTCATTATCAAGCAAGACGATTGTACGCTTGGGTCTCCTTGTAGATAGATAAGAAAAGTATATAAATACGACTGTATGATGAATTTATCAACAGTCTTATTGTAACTACATAGTAGCCTTAAGCTCCTTTTAGAATTAGTAAAAAGTATTTCAATAATAAAGGACATAGTTCCAAATAAATATTGTTTAATTTTAAAAGTAAGAAACAAGTGTTTTAATTCGCAGCGGAAAAAAACCCTACAAAGGCGGAATTGGGTTTTTGCGGGATTCGAACCTTGAACCCCCGCATAGCAGTCCAACACACTAACCACTAAGCTACTGCGACTACTCCTCCTCTAGAAAACCAAATGAAAAACATGAACTGAGGTACGGCTTTTTCTTTGTATGTAATTGAATCAAAGCTTATAACTGTATACCAAAAATAGATCTGGAAAGGTTCCGAATCTTCATTTTTTATTTTTTATTTTAACATGGATGGATTTGAAAATTTCTCTTTTTAAAAAGCGAAATTCCAGCTCGCTGAATGATATTGTATACCAGCAGCGTCGCGTGAATTATTTAGATGGGTGTGCAAATTCTTTAAAAAATTTTAGAAATATGGATTAATTGCCTGAAAACTCGTCCCATTTATTGTTTTCTCAATCATTGTTCTGCTGTTTTTGATATCTTATTTTGTTTTCAAAATAAAATATAGAAAAATAAAACTTTCGCTTCAAAATCAAAAGCACCGCACGAAACTGCAATCTGCAACCCCAATCCCCAACCACTTAAACGAAAAGCAAAGTTCAACCATTCATTCATCGGCTTTCGTGCACAGCTTTTGTTTGCACGAGTATCGATGTAATACATTGTATAAATTTGACTTATGACGCTTTACGGAAACAGAACAGAACAGATGATGCAAAAGAAGAGAAATGAATACAGCCCGTGCACAGAAAACCTTCGCACGAGTTCACTACAAGTTCATCAAAGTAAAGCGATTTATGAACGGAGTGCGGGTGACGATGGCGATGGGGATGAATACTGAAGAAATCTTGTATGTAGAGATATAGTTTGGAGTTGAATGAATTTATTTGATGAAATCAACAGAATGGTGCACAGCAAGTTTTTGTACGAGTTAATGAAGGAATTTTGAAAGAAGAACTATGAAGGATTAATATGAATAGGTATGGTGTAGCGTGTAGGGTAGGCTGTAGCTGTTGGCTGTGTTATGGAGGTTTTATGGGTGTGGAATTGTGCATATCATTATTTGTGTGTTATTATTATTACACAGTGTTTGATGAGGGATTTTTTTTCGTCAGATCAGGGTGTGCAATGCACACCTTGCACACCCTGACGAGACGCCACTGTTGTATACTTCTTTGTTTGGAATCGGTCCAATTCGAATCACTCCATAGTACAATCGTGTAAGGGTTCCGAGTTATTGTTTTTGTTTCCCTTCTAGTAAAGAGATTATTTAAAGACGTTTCCTCCTCTAGAGAGATCTTAAATAAAGACTTATATTGTCAACTTCTTTGTTTGGAATCGGTACAGTTCCAATTACTTCGTACCTTAAATAAATCTGTTTGGGTTTCGTGAGATTATTTTTATTATATTTTCGAAAAATGTTCTTATGGCTCCATTTATATTAATTGGAAAGATATCTGCGGTCTTACTGTTAACCAAAACTTGATTTTTTAAACTCCTCGCTACTTGGTATATGAGTTGGCTTCACAGGAAAGAGATCCTTTAAGAACGGTGTCGATGACATTTTATACAGAGGTGCAGGTGATAATCTTCCCTTACAGCTTATCTTACCTAGAGATAGATCTCTCATCCAGGGGCTAAAAACGGACTGAATGCAGTATTTTCTGAAAGTAGGTGTTCATCAAACTTTAAAACCACGCCTAGATCTATAAGAATGACTTGAAATTATGGATTGAAACTTTTCTTCCAATGTTAAAGATGTCTTCAGTAATAAACAAAGATTTGTGTTATTAAGAAATTCGTCTGCCATCGTAGTTGAACTTGGTGTTTTCCATGGCCGTCTATTCAGGAAGTCCTCCATTAGGTTAAGTTTTTAAAATATGTATGGCAGTCCGACACTCTCCAAAATCTGTTGACTGTTGGTCAGCATAGAAAAAAGAACAATTAACTACTAAAAAGAGAATCACATCCAAACAAAAACAAACTCGCTTTTAAAAAATAACGTGATTTTTTCTACCTCTTTTTAAAGCCAGATCGGTGTCCAAATTCGCCTCAACCTGACAACCCCTCTCCAGCTGCACATATCAACCGATGTAACACAAACAATATGCATTAAGCTGAATTAAAAAAACAAAACAAACAAACACACAAATCCCTTTAGCTTTTCCGTTTAATCCCCTGTCCTACTGCCGTTTGTTGTTTCTGATCGCCAGCTTTCACTGCCATGCACAACACTCACTCCTTCTCTCTCTCAATTTGCAGAAACCATAACAGCCGGCAGCATTGTGCACATTTGTGCGAGCTCAAGATTCACTGCCAGATCCCATTGAGCAAATGGATTTCGAAACGACAATTCCCCTTTTCTACTTCCTCTTTTGATAAGGAACAGAGATACATTTGACATCTATGCTTATGCGTGACAAGGACGATTTACATCCCAAACAAAAGATTGTAACCATCCAGATGAAAAGAGAAAAATATCTGACACATTATGACGATTTATCTGAAAGGTACACAACTGTTACAGCGGGGCCCATAGTTAAATGAGAGTGTCGTCCTTCGTAGATCCTCTGAAATTCCGTTGTGCGACAAAAATGTTAACAATGACACGTGACAAGCTCTTGCAGTTCTGGGCCAAGCAACTACTTGCAAATGTGTCACATCCACTTTAGCTGCAACAATTCCCTGTTCTATTGGGTGCGTTTAGGTAGTGTAGTCGGAGTCGCTGTCTGTGGATGTGAGTGGGCACTTGTCTCCCTGGGTTTTTTGTTTTTTTTTTCCTCCTCTAGATTCTGTCCTATAAATCCTCTATTGCTGGCTGGCATTACAATAAGTTTGCGTACAGTGTTTGTTTTGCGATGTGAATCTTTGTGAGGAATTTTTTCTGTCCACTTTCTCTAAAGTTGTGCCAGAGAATAGGCGAAAGCAAACACACATACACACAAAGAGAAATGAGATGGATTTAGTTTCGAAAGTCGTCGAGGGAGATGGTCCTCAAATGAGGATATTTTCGAGGGGACGCCGCCTGTAGTGTAGTGTACAGTGTAGTTTCTAGTTTGTAGTGGCTGTGACTATGCTTATGTCGGACGGGATTTGTCTTCCGTCTTTTGTGTCGTTAAACCTACTTTCTCTATTTTCATACTCATTTGCTTTGTACTCTGATACAGCACTATATTTATAGGGGCTGTGATGTAGTTCTGGTAAGCGGGCAGGCGCTTTTATGGCAAACATTTCTATGGCCCATTTGTCTAATTCTGGACAAAAACGTTCTTAAAAAGATGTGCGGTTGTTGGGTAAACTCCTTTCATGGTTGTGTTCGGTGGAGTGGGCGATTTTTTGTTGTCCTCAATGGACCGTTTGTTGATGTATAAGTATTATAGCCTGTGGTGACAGCCTTGAATAATAATTATTTTCCACCCTGAGAAGGGTGGAACGCGAAGCACTTGGGGCGCATATGGTGTTTCCTGATAACACTTTAGTTTGCAATTTTGCACAACACTTGTCCATTGGATGGTGAAGAGGTAAATCAACTCGCATGCATGTATATAATACTAGCTGACCCGGTGAACTTCATTCCGCCCAAATTCGTTAATGTAATGAAAATAATAATTCCGAGCACGAGCATGCATATGCACAATACCCATGCTACTCAAATTCTTTATTCAAAAGTTATATTAAATACCTACAACTGAAGTATAGCAATGTTGATGTGTTTCGGAGAGTTGTTTCGGACATCGACAACAGTGGCAGCTAAAACCAACCGTACAGAGCCACAAAATTTTATTGAAATCGGCTGAGTCGTTTGGGAGATCAACAACAGTGCCACCTATCGGTCCCAAAACAGTCCTATCTTTCAAACTGTAACCAACCATACAGAGCCACAAAATTTCATTAAAATCGGTTGAGTGGTTTCGGAGATCGACAACAGCGCCATCTATCGGATAAACCATCATCTCCCGCGCACCTACCCAATTCCTCCGCAAAGAAATAATATAAAGGGGATATATTATTACATAAAATAATATAATGGCCTAATGGAGGACTTCCTGAATAGAAGTGCCACGGAAAATCCCAAGTCCAACTGATGGCAGACGAGTTTCTAATTCTTTGAAGTGACGCTCCTCGATTTCGATCCAGTTTTTTTTTTTTTTTTTTTTCAAAGTGCATTTTCCCATACAAACTTTTATTCCCTTAAAGTTTTGTTTTTGCGACAGAAAGTAGCCTATGTCCTTCCTTGGGCCGAAACGAAACTATCAAGCTCAAATCGTTAAAATCGAACGATTCGTTCTCGAGTTATCCGCACACACACGAACGTCATTCTCTTTTATATATAAAGAAGATATACGAACCAAAAATATTTCACTGTTGGAATGGTTTAGAAATCACAAATGACTTCCCACCTTATTTTTATTGCGAAAGATGCAACAAACAGATGATTGTTGATTGAGTCTTTTAATTTTGAACAAGCTGTAATGAAGCGGACAGCAGTGGCTCGAGTGGAAACTGTGCTTAAAAGTTCAGGCTGAATAGGTCATTCTGCCTGACAGCGAGATTAAGTAAACTTCGATTATTTTACATAATATCTGAGACTTGACAGAGTGTAAAGTACAGCTGTCCTTACACAAACCGAAAACCCTCACTTTCGTCATATTTGTTTTCAAGTCGGGGAGAGCGGGCTAGAAGTATAACTTTCGACTAATTTTAAAGTTGATGCTGGCAAATGTTCCTGATTTGACAAATACGTCAGTCAAACATTCTTCTAAATAATTAGCTATCTTTAAGCTGACAAAATTCACCAATAAAGTCTGATGTCAAAATATCGTCTTTTGCTAAAAAAGGATTGGTGGTTACCAGTGGCGTCTCGTCAGGGTGTGCGAGGTGTGCATTGCACACCCTGATCTAACGAAAATAAGTCCCTCATCAAACACTGTGTAATAATAATTACACACAAATAATGATATGCACAATTCCATAACCCATAAAACCTCCATAACACAGCCAACAGCTACAGCCTACACCATACCTATTCATATTCATATTCATCCTTTATAAATTATAAATCTTCTTTCAAAATTCCTTCACCGCTGAGAAAAAAAAAAAAAATTAACTCGTACAAAAACTCGCTGTGCACCATTCTGTTGATTTCATCAAATAAATTCATCCAACTCCAAACTATATCCCTCTACAAGATTTCTCCAGTATTCATCCCCATCGTCATTCGTCACCCGCACGCCGCCGTAGACCGTACTTAAATCGCTTTACTTTTATGAACTTGTAGTGAACTCGTGCGAAGGATTTCTGTGCATGGGCTGTATTCATTTTCTCTTCTTTTGCATCTGTTCTGTTCTGTTTCCGTAAAGCGTCATAAGTCAAATACACAATGTATTACATCGATACTCGTGCAAATAAAAGCTGTGCACGAAAGCCGATGAATGAATGGTTGAACTTAGCTTTTCGTTTGAGTGGTTGGGAATTGGGGTTGCAGTTTCGTGCTGTGCTTTTGATTTTGTATGCGAAAGTTTTATTTTTCTATATTTTATTTTGAAAACAAAATAAGATATCAAACAGCAAAACAATGATTGAGAAAACAATAAATGGGACGTGTTTTCAGGCAATTAATTAATATTTCTAAAAAATGTATAATTTTAACGAATTTGCACACCCATCTAAATAATTCACGCGACGCTGCTGGTGGTTACTGGTTACACCTAAACCCTGCTACTGGGTGAGTTAAATCATAAGCTGGGGTAAATTGTATCGATTATTAAACAAAATTGTGCCATTTTTTTTAAGAAATTTTATAAAAAAGGTCTCATAAAAAACCCATACTTACTGTTAACCCCGTCTTCCCCTACCTATACTGCAACACAATTTCCGTAACAAAAATCGTTGTTAAAAAGGCACACCAACTCGAACTCAAGCACAAAAATGTCAACATAATTAACAACCTTGCTCGCTTCACCCATGGCCGACCGTATTGCTCATTCCTTGAGCCAATTTTCATTAAGTTTAATTAAAAAGAAAAACAAAATAAAACAACAACTTCAACCACCTATTAATTACCTGAATGCAACATTTTCCACCAGATGGAACTTTTCACGATGCCACATCTTTTCTGACGATGGAACTCAACCGGAAAATATAGCCACAGTCAGGTTTGCGTTAAATTTAAATTTAATTTCGATGAATTTGCAGTCACCTCTGTTTTTCATTTGAAAATCCGCCCATGCCGGACCACCCACACAATCATTGCTGATAAGGCCCACAAAGTGTATTAAAAATGAGCTCGCATTGGCTATCGGAAACATTTATTTTTTATTCGTTATTGTTCGGATTTATAAAAAGGTAGAGTAAAATTAATTATGGTGGAATTAAATTTGTTATCTCCTCCCCATGAGGATGGAAATAAAGCCGGGACAGTGATCTGCCTGGAGGTGGTTGTTTTTAATATACCTATGGAAATGGATACTAGTGCTCGAATAGATTCGAATGAGTCCGAATAACGATATAAGGAGAGTGGGTCGGTTAACGGATCACTTAACTCGGTATAGGGAATACCCATGGGGATCTTAATATACCGCCATTTTGTAATCATTTCGTACAACCACCTTGTTAAATACATTTGTTCATTTCTTTACTTTTGTAAACATTTTTTTTTTTTTTTTTTTTTTTTATAATTTTACTCGCGCTCAAGGGGTTATGAATACCCTTATAATGCGGGGCACAGCGCGGCATTCAAGTTTTTTTAGGAAGAGAAAGAGGGATAGGAAAGAGTTTGTGGCGCAGTGGATATTCTCCACGAGTGGCGTCCTAATAGCTAGGGGAGAATTGTTGATATTTGTGTTCGCTTATAATTCACTTAAACTTATTCCAGTTTTTTATTTGTGAAAAATGTTTCGTGGTACTGGCTCGGATTTGAACACGTAACCTCCCACTCAACAAGCGAACACTCTATCACTGCGCCACGGCCACCCGCTAATTTTCTAAATCAAAATTGTTGCAACTTGGCACCACTGACTGACTCTAAATTTCCACACACTTGTCAATGGCTCATTTTCATTCATTTTTAATAATAAACTTACGTGCTAGATAAAAACGATTAAATTTAATTTAAAACTAACATTTATCTTATTTTAGCTTACTGGCTCTTAGCGAGCACTCTAAACTTAACAATATCCTTAAAATTATTGCCTTTCGGCCTTTAATTTATCTATATTTTATTTGTTTTGTTTTTTGATTTCCAAGAAACTTTAAAAAACTTGAAATCTTTATTATGTGTTTTATTTAAAGCTAATTAAAACTACCTAAGCTACTTAACCTAAACTACCTATAATCAGGGTCGTGAGTAATCTTATCGATTGGTCACCATCCTGATCGCGTCCTTGGTTGCCTGGCGGCCGCCAACAAGGGTTCATCTGCGCCGCCGAGCCTCGACCGAGGCCATAAGTGTCGGTCAAGTCTCGGAAGCACTCTTTCATGTTGGCTAGCCCGACGCCTCCCAAAAACCCCCTACTCTAACCGTAAACCTACCAACTTAAATCAAGCTTAGAACTAAGGAGGATGCTACGTAAGTAGCGCACCGGCCCGGGAGAGCGTATCCACCCTCACTTCTTCCTCAAGCCACCAAAATTCGGTGAACTGCTTTACAGTTTCGACCCTGTCCTGTTCCGCAATTGCGGTGCTAAAACGGAGGAGCTCCTGAGCATTGGCGGCGTACCCGTCGTGGATGAGCCGCTTATCCCTCGCGCCGCGGTGGCTGTGGTACAATACTGGCACACCATATTTTGTCTGGACTAACCCTTTCATGTCTACATGAAGAAATGCCTCAGGTGGGACAAAGCCAGACCGAAGCGTACTCTCGTGGTACATCAAATTGGGATAGTAAGCCCCTGAGATCAGGTTATTATCACTGGTCATCGCCCTAGCAACGTGCCTCCGAATCACCTTAATAAGGAAATTGTCAATCCTATTCAGTCGAGCCCCATTGTATAAGGTCCGGTTGGGATAGTATTTTATGTACTGAGATTCAGGAGTTCTAAACAACCCTAGACCTGAGGCATTGCCTCTCAAACACCCGAATCTTTTCCATATAGGACGGCGCTATATTGAACCACATGGGACAGCCATAAGCGATGATAGGCCTTATAAGGGCCACGTAGCAAATGACCTTCACCCTGGAATAAAGTTGACTGCTGCGAAACAGTCTCTTTGTCAGAGCGTAGGCTCTCTTAGCCCCAGCAAGACAAGCATCTATATGTTTGTCAAAATACAGACCACGTTTTTCACCACCAATGGTCGTCCCTGCTGTCCAATAATTGTCAATTTTCTCCAGTTTTTTCTGGTATCCCTAGAGGCCCCAGCCAATGGAGTCCTGAACAGGATTGTTTCCGATTTTTGGAAATTGATTTTCAACTTCCAATCATCGCAATACCTCTTAATTTGTTCGAAGTCACGCTGCAGAAGGATGTTGATGACCTAGATTTTTGGTCCTGACCTGTACGCCACTAAATCGTCTGCGTACGCTATAGCGTGTCTGAGGGAACCCACCAGATCACTTGTGTAAATATTAAACAGGACCGGAGAATTCACTGCTCCCTGTTGTAAGCCGTTTTTAATTTCAAAAACCCTGCTCGAAGTTACGTTACCAGCTTTGACAACGAACTTCTTTCCCATAAGCATGTCATAAATCATATACAGCAAAGGTTTTTGAATGCCCATTCTAGTCAGCTTATAAAAGAGCCCCTCCAACCATACGGTATCGAAGGCCTTCTCAAAGTCGATCAGGCAAGCACCCGTGCATTGCTTCTTACTTCTGTTCCACTGAATGTCGGAGACCAGTTTCGACGCGGCATGAATAGTGTCATGCCCCGCTCTAAAGCCAAACTGGTTGTCCGGAATTATCTTATTTTCTTCAACCCATCTTAAAAGAAATCTATTGACGACTTGTCAATGGCTCTTCTAGCAAAACAAATACAAAACAAACATGTTTCAAAAGCTCTTACAAACCAGTATAAAAGCCGGAACAAATGAAAAATGAACTCACCAGTGACTACAGAGCTGTACTTTGATTTTTATTCCTTTTTCACAGTAAGCTTGTCGCAAGTTCATTCTGATTTTATCCAGCAAATGCACTCTCGCCAACAATCTCCTTAAACCGCATTGAAGGTCTTAGACTAAATTGCAATTCATTTGCCAAAAGCGTAAATCCATTAAATCCCGCATCTTCCTTTTTCGTTGATTTTTCTTCATCCCTTTCCTTTGAAAAATGAAAAAACTTCCCCCAGATCTATATCTTCAACTGGAATTGCATTTACGTGCTAATTGAAAGTTAGATCCGCTTTCGCACATGGATTACAATTGAGATGATTTTTCAATTCCAACGCCAAGAGAGAAACCGAAAATAGACTCGAAAGGACGCTGCATTTCGGCCGCAAGACAATGTCCCCGCTTGAGACGACCCAGCACGACGATGATGATGAATCTAAGGATCTGGTCAGCATGAACTGAAAGTCCTTCTGCGAGTGTGATAAGTGTTTGTTTGCTGCGCTACTACCGCACAGCAAACTTTGGTGACACCGCCACCAACAACAACAAAATGCACCGACCGGCAGGGATATAGAGATAGACTACGGTTGGAGGGCGGAAATTCAGAAAATGAGAAAACTTTTACCAAAGTATTCTGCCGGCTGTAGGGTGTAGAACAGGAAAATGGTGAAAAATAGGAATACCCATCATTAGTTTTTTTGTCTTTATATTTAATTTTTTTTTTTTTTTGCTCTGCTGGCGAGAGTTTTAAATTATTTTCTGTGATCCTTCTTTTCATATCCTTGCGGTCGTTTGATGCAATTGGCATGACAACAACACCAAAGATATGAATCGGAAGAAGACGGTTACACCAAGGAAGAGGAAAACAAAATAACAGTCGTAATTTTCCAAAGACGCGCTGTTGTTAATTTGTATGTGTATCTGTATAGGTACGAGCGGCGCGGTGGCTGTGGGGTGAGTGTCCTTTGAAAGTCACCGCAGGAAATTGCGCTGACGCAGGGTTCAGCTTCAGAGTTTGGTCGCACGAATTGATAAAACTGATATCAGGCTCTTAAGGAATTTGCTGTTTTTTTTATTTTATTTATAAAAGGACCTGTTACGAAATTCTGATTGTGATAAGCGTGACGAAGTTTAATTGTAACGTTGGGCTGGAGGACTTAACTTTTGTGGATGAGGCTCTGTATACTCAGACGATTGCATGACTGGGATTTTGTTTTTTTAAGCCAAAAAGTGTTTAGTCAGTAAAAGTCATTACGTTTTAAAATATCGTATTGGGGTATGGGAAAAATCAAGGCAACGACTTGTGTTTGTATGATGAATTGATGTTAACCATAGCGTGAACTCACGGACTCATTTCAGATTATATCTGTCAACAGGTTCGCTCTGTGTGCCCCTGGTTCACCGGTCAGAACGGTGGTGTAGTTGTTGATTTTATGTTTAGGGTGACACCGACCGTCAGTTAATTAAGCGTGTACCTATACCTACCTCAAAAGAGAGCTGCATTAGGAAGATATCGTTTTTGATCAAGTTTTTAATATTTTTTTGTAAGTGAGGAAGTGGAGAACTTTTGATTTGTCGGCATACCTATATACATTTCCACTTTGACCTAACACATTTTCACAAGCATTTATGCAGTGGCGTTAAATCGCATGAATTTTGCGATCAAATGAGTGGAGACGATGTCCGCGATGAACTGATTTTTACTGATTTTTTTCCTTTTGAAAATACCTACATATGATTGACTTACAAAACTCAATTTATTTACTTAAGGTGGCGCTTCAGGCCGGGGTGGACCTGGGCCTCAACCAACAAGCGTCTCCAGCCAGCACGATCTTTAGCCAGCTGTCTCCTGTTTCGCACGCTAAGCTGGTTACGGTTCCCTTCCACTTGCGTGCGCCATTTGAGTCGCAGTTTTCCTCTACTGCGCCGTGCCTCGGGTGTGGACTCGAAGATGTTCCAGGCCGAAGTATCGTTGGACCTTTGCTCTTCTGACTACGTCGATATCGCTGTACAGCCCATACAGTTCTCCTCCTCCGTTCACTGTCAATGCAGACTTGACCAAAAATTCGTCGAAAAAATAACCTCTCGAAACAACCAAGAGTATTACCTCATCCGCTTTTGAAAGGGTCCATGCCTCAGCGCCGTAGAGCAGAACTGGGATGAATAGGGTTTTATATAAAGGGTTACTTTAGTTGTTCGAGAAAGGGCTTTGAAACAGCGATTGGCAAGAGTTATTCTCAATTTAATGTCAGCGCTGGTTTCATTGTCTGAGCTCATAGCGGAGCCTAGGTAGACAAAATCCCTAACCACCTCAAAGTTTTATCTGTCTATGATGACGAGACGTCAGTGTTGGGTGCCCTTTTTAGTTGACATCATATTATACTCTGTCTTGCCTTCATTTACCGCCAAACCCATCTTCGCCGCCCCAGTCACAATACTCACAAACGCGCCATTTACATCACGCTACATTCTGCCAATTATGTAAATGTCGTCGGCGTACGTGAGTAATTGGACGTACTCTTGGAAGATCGTGCCTCTGGTGTTGGCGTTTGAGTTTTGCACTATTCTTTCAAGAACGATGTTGAAGAAGTCATGATAGCGCATCGCCTTGTCTCAACATCGAGGGATGCAGTAGCGTGCATTCTCCATCGTCATCCTGCACAAACGGACGAGTTTGACAGGATGCCAAAACTAGAGATTGCTCAGTACAACTGCTGTCATAGACGGCCTTAATATCGATAAAAAGGTGGTGGTTATCAATTTGAAGTTCCTGGAGGGTTTTTTCCAAGATCTGCCGTAGTGTTAATATTTGGTCTGTGGTGGACTTTCCTGGCCTGAAGCCGCACTGATTTCGACCAATCGGGTTGTTTACGAAAGACTTCAGGCGTTCACACAACAAGGCAGATAAGATCTTGTAGGCAATGTTAAGAAGACTGATACCTCTGTAATTAGCACATTTCAGAGGGTCTCCTCTCTTGAGAATCGGGCTAACAATGCTGAGTTTCCATTCATGGGACATACTTTCCGCCCACCCTATTTTACAGATGAGTTGGTGCATGCTTCTAACCAAGTCATCGCCTGCTGCTTTGAAAAGTTCTGCGGCTAGGCCATTCGCTAAAGCGGCTTTGTTGGACTTAAGCTTAGATCTAACTAAAACCTCGTCTAGGTCGGGTGGACGGTATTGTTGATCTTCATCGTCCAGATTTAATGGTTCATTCTACCTGACAGCGGTATTTAGTTCGTCATCGCCGTTAAACAGTCTGCAGAAGTAGTTCTTCCATAAACATATCCAAGCTTAGAAACCGACAAAATTTTAAATTCTCGCGCACATTTTTATGGAAGAAAACTGTCAAGTTTCCCCCCTCCATATGAATTCACACATACTACCTGGTATTCCTCCAGAAGTTCCTAAATTTTTTAATTGCCATTTTTGTACGCGCCTTCCTTTTTTCGTTGACCAATTCTTTTATTTCAGGAGGATATCGTAGATCGTATTTGGTCGGCATTTTCCTTGGATTAGGCGTACTATTCTAGGAGATGAGCTGTATGATCTCAACGAAGCGATCAACTACAACCTCAAGTTCATAGGGTGTCGTAAGTGGAACGCTCAGTTCAACATTCTCTTCGATTTCATTCCTAAAGCCTTCCCAGTTAGTTGTTCTATCAGTTAATGTCGCTGGCTCTAGGTTTTTGACTAGTTCTACGCTCATTGTTTAAATAACCGGTGAGTGATCAGATGACAGATCAAAGCTCTCCTCAACTTCACTGTGGTTGGTAGGTATTCCTTTCGCGACGAAAAAATCGGTCAGATCAGGTATTTTTGAAGCATCAGTTGGCCAGTAGGTCGGTTTGCCCGTCGTTAATTGGCTTGTATTTTGCTGAGTGCTGACAATCCTATATTCTTATATCTATATTTTTCGTGAAGTCAACCTTTTCACACCAACCATTGTTTCAGAGATCCTCATTTTCGGTAAAAAAAAATCATTCCTATTGCTAAATTTAACACCGTGATTTTGTAAGGTTATAGGTTTAGGTTAGGTTTGTGGGCTGGCAAGGAAACATTCCGTGCCACACTCAGGTCAAAACTGACCCATTGTGATACCCGTACGCGGAAGAGGTTTATGCCTGGCCCGTGTTAACCTATTCTGTAAGCATTGTAATGATTTTGTAAGGTTGGGCAACACTCATCTTCAAAATGACATTAAGGGAGGATTTATTTAGCCAATGCCCGAGAAAAACATGGCTTTCTCCACATTTACATTTAACCCTACAGTTAGCGATATTCTGTCCACTATATTTGTTATTTGTGTAACGGGAATTTTGGAAAGTGTGGAGTCCTTGCGTGAACTGCCTGACTAAGTCCGATTATTGTTAAGTCCGATTATCTATATTTGAATAAGAATAACACAGCGTCTTAGAGGATACTGCAAGTTGGACTACTAAGCGAAGGATTTCGGCTTCAATAAGGCGGTAAAACTGAAATCACATTTTTTTTACAAGCTTTTTTCAATTGCCCCACTGCAATTTCTTAAAAATAAAGAAACGACTGAATTTAATCACTTGAATCAAGTACACAATTGTACATTCCTTTCCTCTCGCCGAGAAATAAAACTCACACGTCACACCCATCATTAGAAGCGCGAACCTGGATCCTGATGCTTGACTGGAGCTATGCGAAAAGCATAGACCCATACCTAATACACAATTGCACACACTTTACCATAACAATGTACATGTGAACTAGAGCAATATCCGATGATATTAAATACAAAATCCCGAAAACCCCAATTCAAATTACTCTGTCCCCTGTGTAATGGTCGAAATTTGGCATCAGTCACGCCCTTCCAATCCACATATATACCACTCACGAAAAGACTAACGTCTAACTTCAACACCATCCGGCAATTAATCACATCTAGCACAGAGAATGTGCATCAAAAGGATGCGCCCTTTTGCAATTGCAGAATTTGCAACTATGCGAACGCCAGCAGATGGATCCTTTATTGCAGCCAGCATCAGCTATGCTGAATATGTATGCATATATATATTTCACCCGGAGTTACAGCAAGTTTTACATACTTTCATTCGATTACACGCTGAGAAGAACCCTTGGAAGCCGCTCAAAGGCAATTGCTCACAAAAACAAATTAAAAGCCTCGAAAAGGATGTGCTCCTCATCCTCGTTTGATATGCCCTCGCTCTGATGGCAAGGAGCAGATATTAACTTTTGATGTTATTAACCTGTTGAGTGAATTCGATTACTTTCAGGGGGTGAAATCACACATATCACTCCGAGTCATAGTTGGTATATCCTTTTAGTGGTAATTGCCAGTGTGACCGCATATAGCTTTGGTCGGGATAATAAAACTGCCCGCATATATATTCCATAATGAATGCAAATGAAGTAATTATTATTCGCACAAGTTTGATGACTTAACCCTGACCGGAAATGGAGCTGGACACGAGGGGTTCAACGTTGTCAGCTACATGTCGATATATAGAGACGTTGAGAATTAATTGATTTGCCAAAGGATAAGGGACAATCTTGGTCAAATATATCGAGTTAACGGACAAGGAGGATGGATTATGCTAAAAGCGATCCAATATTCAAAGTGGCGAACGACAGTGATGTGCTAACTAATAGCCTACGGAAGGTTCAGTTGTATTATAGCTTCTGCAGGCGACTTGTATTATTCAAGAGGATAAGGCTCTGGCTCTGGCTCTGGCTCTGGCTCTCCGAATGGGGTCTTAGTTTAGTGGTTGTTGGTCTCGATTAATCAAATGGTATATTGCTGCGAATATATTTTGTAAATGGATTCTGAAAACAGCAGGATATTGAGAAGGTATTCTGTGATTGTCATTCAAATTTATGGCTCTGCAACCCACTTCATAGAAACAGAGTTTGGTTTCTGATAAAATTGAATATTCAGTTTGATTTATAAATTACTCACAAGTACTTCGCTTTAAATGCCAGCATTATGCGCGCGGACCAGCTTAATAAGTTATTTGGCAGACCTTGCACACATAATTTGCTTTAAAAAACAGCACAGCTTTGTGCTAGATTAATTGGACAATTTTCGTGTAATCAACGTCATTGACAGACTCTTCAATTATCCTTTTTTACGTGATTGCTATTAAAATGTTTAACTAACTGGTTAAAGGCTTAAATTGATTTCAGTCCACTAATCCCTTATAAATCGGCTCATAATTTTAGTTTACAAATACACAACTTTACCAATGTTTTCCGCTTATCTCTGATAGCCATGCAAATTGATTTTAAAATTATCTTCAGCCGCAACTGCAACCCCACAAACATAATTACTCTCGGTATCATTAAACTATCGTTTAGGGCTTCCACCGCACAATGATAGCATAGTCGTGTACAATTTCCGAAAATGAATTGTGCTCCACCAGGAGTGTTGCAAAGTATTATATTATGGATTAGGGATTAACCATAATAAAGAGGGTTGGCAAAACGTTATTTTTAAAACAGTGGGTTATAGCATTCTCTATTGTTATACATTGGAAGGACATGCGACAGTATTTATTTTTAACTTGCGTGAGCTACAATCTATGTACCAAGTGCTAATCGGAAGTTCGTTGGTTTTTATATTTATGGACTTCTATATTAACACAAAGACACAAGGGTCAGATAGAGATAGAAATAGAGACAACAAAACAAACCATTAACATTGGCAACGCAACGACAACTGGAACTGATATGCCAATACAAAGTGTGAGTGCGAAAACACAAGGCGAACTTCAGCAGCAGAAGAATAGAAGAAGCGAAGCTAGTGATTTTTTTTTATACATAATTAATAATTTCTGGTTCGTTTTTAGTTGTAAAAAAAATATTTGACTACCAAAAACTGATTTTACAGAAATAATTTGGGACCTATACGCACCAGGTGATGTTCAAAAAATTGTAATAACGTTTGAAGCCTCAGCTGGGGCTGAGAGCAAAGCGAGCCACCTGCCCAAACTTTATGTATTTATCTTTAACAATATATTTAAATATGTACTTAAGCTGAAAAATAATTAAAACATAAAATTCACCCGACAGAGGGAGTGGCATCTGTTTTTTCTGCGTGCAATGCTCAACTTCTTAAAATTTCTGTTTTAAAGCTTATAGTCTTTTTAATAACTAATAGTAATATAAAAATCTACAACTTAGCAGCAATTTTTACATAATTAGACTCTGCATACATTGAACTTAAAGGTTTATTAAAAATTGATCTTGTTTTATGCATTTATAAGTTAAACAAAATACCTACTACACCCATCGGTCCACCATTTCTCTTCCTCAAAATTGGGATTTTTTTAAAACTTGTGACTTTTACACTTTATGCGAGCGCTACCATTTTTTTAATGTGTACGCTTGCTTTTGACCTTTTTAACGTAAAAAAACCCTTCAATTTGTTCCAGTAGGTAAAAATGTTGCCGAAAGAAATATTTCTACGTTTTATATTACGAAATCTAGATTCGATTTTCGTCAACTTTTTTGTTGTCTAACGCGAATACTAGTAAACTGCTGAACGGGTAGGTACAGTAAAACTGTTCGCAAAAATTCTTTAATTCTAATCCGTCCTATATAAAAATTGTGTGAAAACAATGAAATTTCGTCAATTGAGAACGGCTGGGCCGATTTGGCTCAAATTTTTTTCAGTAGTTGCTCGTAATTGCCAAGAGAAGGTTTTGGGAAAACCTCCAGATAAGTCGGGATATTGGAAAAATCGAAAATTGATTTTTTGTACCTATGGAATTTTTTGTGCAATTTTTCCGGAAAGGCTTTTCAAATGGAAAAATAGAAAATTTTTATTTGGAAACTCACATCAGAACTACAATTCGATAAAAAAAAATGTCCAGGTCTAAATTCCTACTAGATCATTCTGGGAGGAGGAAGCATTCGTGGATGATGAATCGATCCATTTCTTCACAGACGGTTCGAAAACTGTGGACGGTGTTGGTGGCGGTGTCTTCTCTAATAGACTAAATCTTAGTCCCTCCTTCCGTCTTCCTGATCACTGCAGCGTTTTTCAGGCGGAAATAATGGCGATAAAAGAGGTCTTATCTTGGCTATAGGAAAATGTGATATCTGCTAAGGATATCCGTATGTTCTCTGATAGTCAAGCTGCTATCATTCTATAACAGCCCAAGACTGTCGTTCGGATCTCAGAGAGATGGCGGAGCATAGGGACATCCCAGGTAACTGCAAGGCTAATGAACTCGCCAAACATGGAACTACAATACCTCTGCTTCCAATTAAGGATTCCTTAGGTATCCCAATCGCTACTTGCAAACTCAGAATAAAGCTGGATGCTATCGAAAGAACAAATCTTAGGTGGACAACCGGATCGACTTTTCTAGCGACAAAACCGATTTGGACAAAGCTGGATCTAAAACGTTCTAGGCATCTGATCTCCCTCGATAGGAAGCATATTATTGCTACAATAGGTGTCATCATGGTACGCTGTTTTATCGGCAGGCTTGGCGTATTCTCTAACGATTTTTGCAGAAGCTGCTTTGACGAGGAGGAGGAGGAAACTATTCTCCATCTTCACTGTACTTGTCCGGCTCTCTCACAAAGACGAAAACTCCACTTGGGAGCGTTCTACTTTAGTGATCTGAAAGATCTTAAAATCATACTACTTACTTAATTATCGGGCTCCCGACCCGTGAAGAGTCTCTGTCTGAGACACTGCAGCCTTCCATCCTCTACAATCCCGGGCACGCTGCTTCCAGTTGGCCAGACCAAGCGCTCTGGCATCCGCAATGGCTTGGTCTTTGAAATGGAGGTTCGGTCTTCCTTGTCTTCTCGAACCTGGGGGCTGGGATTCGAAGATCCTCTTAGCCGGAGCATTATTGTCCATTCGCTCGATGTGGCCGAGCCAATGTAGTCGACGTGTTTTGGCTTTTTGGACTACATCCACATCTTGGTACAGCTCATAGCGTTCGCGGTTGTATCTTCTCCTTCATTCGCCCTCCTCGCACACAGGACCAAAAATCCGCCGAAGAATTTTTCATTCGAAGGAGCCCAGTATCAGTTCTCCCTTCTTGCTTATGGTCCAGCAATCGGCGCCATAAGATCTTAAGATCATAGACATTCGAAATCTACTGCGCTTCTTTTGAAACTCCAATTGGTTCAACGAGTAGGAGCAATGAATGGCGCTAGGCTGCGATCAATGCCAAACCCGATAGATGGCGTTATACGTTGACTTAGGCTGTGAAAATAGGTATCTTGGGAGAATTAGAAATTTGCAGAATAGCTTCAGAAATGGCCCTTTTTTCTGTTGTATTTTATTTTATTTATTATGCATCGGTAACTCCAGTTATGGAGGGTCCACTTGAGAACCACCACCTTTGTAATGGATAGACGGGACATTCAGAAATGATGATGATCATGACGACTAACAATAAGTATAAGAAATAGTTAAAAATAGATATTTTGCTGATTTTTTTATCCGGATTCAGCAACCGCATTTCGGATCGATGTCTGCGTTAAATAAGCCTCTTTATTGTCCACAAACGGTTACTCACGCTAGAGTTTGTGGGATCGACCCTTAAAAAAAAACAACAAAACCAATCTTGAGAATCCATAATGTGATGAATACTTAGGATTAGGTTAAAAAATTGTTCTTGTTCCGCCATTCCAAACTTTTACTAAGTGCTTGGAATTTATTTATATATAAGGCCTCAAATGCCATTTCCAAATACGACCTTGTTGCAACCACAACTAGCTTCACTTTTAACATCCAATCAAGATTATGCAGAAACCCCTGACAAAAAACAATATGCCAAACAAAGGCAATCAGTCTCTAAACATCGACAGTTTGCCTCAGGGAAACTTTTCCAAAGTAAGAAAAAAACTATAAAACAACACACAAAACATGAGTTCGAAGCTCAAAAAAACAGGCCTATAGTTTGCAACAACTTTCCCTTCAATCAAACTCCAAACATCAATTGTGACACATTTCTGATACGCATAAATCCATATCCAGCCCGCGTCGCCTGGGACAGGATGTTATTTAAATGTTGTGCCAATGTTGACACACACAAAGTGTCGTATAACTTTTCCCAGATGGGGGGTAAGGAAATACAACACAAAAAACAACACCAACGACAACGAAACATGCAAAACAAAAAGAGGAACAAAAATCGATTGTGGAAAATGGAATAGTTTACACGACATGATTTCAGATTGCATCGCCAAAGTGGAGCAGCGCACGAAGGCAACTTTCACATTCAATTAAATGTCATATCGATGAAGTTTGACGTAAGTGCACGTGTCACTCTTAGTTTCTCATCAATAATTCCTCTGCTGTTGCCTTCACTTAAGATAAAACCAGTGTCGATGCAACTCACATTTCAACGGAACGCAAACTGTAATTAGCAATGGGAACTAGAGTGCTGAGATAAAAAAAGAGAAAGAAAATCATTCCGCGGAATGTTTGCACATCACCATTGACGACTGTCAACCGCAATTGTAGGTTTCACACAAAAGAAACGGACTCGAGACCGAGAGTAATTCACGATCACAACTCACAAGAACCGCGCACCATCTGACGAACCAGAGCGAGGAACGTCAGCAAGGATTTCCACCATTCCATTTCCATTCCCATTCACAGTATTCACACGTTTTCCATAAATAATGAGGGCCACTGTGTTGGCATCTAATTGAATTGTGTCACTGCGATGTTGTGGATGTAGTACGACTACAGGACACTGACATGTACACTGTATTCTGTACGCACACGTATCCTCGGATAGGTGATGATAGATAATGTAATCTGATTTGCATTATAGCGCCCCCCATTTCGCAACCCATTGTGTGTGTGTGTCCTGATACGACATGGCACATGGGTAATATTTTCGTTTATAAAACGGCTAACATCATAAAAAGCCACATTATTTAGAGTGTTGGCGGCATTACATGATGTCGCTCTTGCTGGTGTGGGTGCGGTGTTGGTGCTGCTGCTGGTGCCTGGTTCTCTATTCTTGTAATGTAAAATGAGAAGTGCGGTCGGACGGATGGCAGAGATAATGACGAAACGTGTTTTGTGTATTCACCGGAAGGATTATGCCTCACATGCACGGGTATGTGTATTCGAACGAAAGCTATACGAAGGACTATATACCGCACCGCATAAAGCATATTCAGTATAGGCGAGAAGGGAGAAAGCAGGCCGTTTGCAGGCAGTGCGTGTGAAGTAAATTGTACTGAGTTATAATGGGGTCGGGGGTCGTTCTTTTTCCTTTCGGCATTTCTCATTAGCCGGCTTTGATTTAGCACCGTGGAAAGTGGTTGCCATTGCCAGCGCAGCATATGTGATTGAAATTGCTTTTGTTTAAGTAGGTCTAATTTTGGAGCGGAGCGTTTAGCAACAGAACACCTTTAGGAGGGGATATTGTTTTACATTTCCTGTTTGTAAATGTGCATTCTAAATTGAATGGCTACAGACCAAGTGGTCCCAAATAAGCGGCACATAAAACCACTTTCGTGAAGTGGACTTAGTTCCAATCCATATGTAAGGTGGGAACTAAGTAACCTCCTTATGGGAACTTAGTACAAATTCAAAAATAAGAAGAGGGAACTAACTTCCCACATTTGGAATTGGATATAGGTAGGTATATTTTTTTAAATAATCGCGGCGATTTTTCCCACCCAGTTCCCGGGACTTATTTCCCTGCACCGTTTTAAGGTGGGTTCATGGTTCATCTTTGTATTGTCTTGATCTCAGATATGCTTATTTTTTTACGGAAGTCAGTTTCAAGTTCACTAGGTACCAGCCGAAAATTTTGGTGGGCTTTTTTAGATGTGCTATCATGTGAGATGTGTTTCATTTTTGAGGAATGATCTACACTTTCAAGCGTCGATCTGCTAAGTGATCCAGATTAATTGTGCTCTCGCTCTACCATTCTCACTTCTGAATAGCAGCATGGAATCATTTCCGTTTACCGTGCGGTGGATCCATGAGTATTTATTGTGTTAAGTGTGCTCTATTACATTTCGATTCAGTGAATATACCTGCCATTCCATCCATAAAGCATTCAAAAGCAATTTCTTCTTTTTGCATTTTACGGGATTTACGTTGGGACACCGGAAGTCGGCTTCCCCCCTACATAAGTCGATTAAAGTTGAATATGCAGACCTTGGTAGGTACAAATTAGGGATGATACGGAGCTTCGACTCCGAATCCGATATGTTGCTACTTCCGGTTTAAATTACACCTCCGAATCCGGCTTCGGTTCCGATATAATCACATCGGAGGTTTTTCGGAGCACCATCGGTGACGAGGCGACCGATAAACATGAACAACAAAGAATTATCGAGTTGCGACATCTTACAATACGACTGCCTTTTCACTCTTTTATGTATTTTACATAACTAGGCGAGATTTGTATTGAAGTTGAGAGTGCGTGCGTCAATTTTATATTTTCAAATTTTATATTTTAATAATTTGTGTTTGTGTGCGACCTCCGACTCCGGTTGGTATGACGCTTCCGACTCCGACTCCGACTCCGGTAAAACCACCTCCGTAACATCCCTAGTACAAATGTACTAAATACTTATTAAAAGTATGGCACAGACAACAATTTCGAATTTGTTAAAATTTGTATCTGTTTTTTACAGCCATATTTTGCTTATTTTCCATTTTTAATTAGTTAGCGATAGGTATTTTCTATCGAGTAAAATGTTTTCATGTCATTTTCTAGTTTGTGTGCTACCAACTTCTACGATACGATCGAGGATAATCGATTGAGACAAATTAGGTGCTGCCAGATCTCGACTGTATCGGATTCCTGTTAATAAAAAATGTATTTCCTGACTCAAGCTTGTGTTCTGTTGAAGTTGATAGGCTCAATTCAACTTTGACATATATAGGCCATAAGAAAAACGCCTGATTTCAGTTAAACAATAGCAACAACTTTTATTGTTCAATATTTGTATAGTACGAGTATATTTTTTTAACAATTACGATTTTACTTTGTTCCCAGCACCAGTCCACTTAAATCGCCACCACCTTGTTCGTCGTGCCACCGCGATGGTCAGGAAAAACCGATGTTTGCGCGGCGACGAAGTTCGATTTTTTTCTGTCTTCTTAGCAATCAGTCAGTCTTGCAAATTTTAAACTCTTATCGTTAACTTCGTTCCCTTACGCAAAAGTTGGGCAGAAGAGAGCTCTTCAGAGAGGCTTCAGTTGAAGAAAGCCCAAATGTGTCTCTCACAAGTTGTTCTCAAGCGTTGGGCATCTCTCTGACGTCGTTGTGGCGAGTTTTGCGAAAAGATCTTGGCCTACATCCTTACAAGATTAAATTGACGCAAGAACTGAAGCCGCTTGACCACCAGAAGCGTCGTATGTTCGTGAATTGGGCTGAGCAACAACTTGAAAATGATTCGGATTTTCATCGAAAAATCATCTTCAGCGATGAGGCTCATTTCTGGCTGAATGGCTTCGTCAATAAACAAAATATGCGGTATTGGTCAGGCAGCAATCCACACGTACTCCATGAGTAATCATTGCATCCCGAAAAAATTACGGTTTGGTGTGGTTTATGGGCCGGCGGCGTCATTACTGTGAATGGGAATCGCTACCGTTCAATGATAACCGAATATTTTTGGCCCCAATTGGATGATATGGACTTGTAGGACATGTGATTCCAACAGGACGGCGCCACAAGCCACACAGCGAATGTCACAATCAATTTATTGGAACCCAAGTTTGGAGAACGTGTTATCTCACGAAATGGTCCAGTCGCTTGGCCGCCTCGGTCGTGCGATTTGACGCCGTTAGACTATTTCCTGTGGGGCTACGTCAAGTCTATGGACTATGCCAACAAGCCAGCGACGATTGACGAACTTCGTACGAATATCGAACGTGAAATTGCAGCAGTATCGGTCGATTTATGCTTGAAAACCGTCGAAAATTGGGTTCAGCGTCTGGACGTCTGCAAGCGTGCCCGTGGTGGACATGCAAGAGAAATCGTTCCATACATAATGGCATCGAACGTTCTTTCACAGGAATAAAGAATTTAAGAAGCAAAAGAATTGAGTTTTTTATTTCTGCGATAAGAGCAATTCAAATTTTGATCCTAAATATAAATGTGTGCTTTGTTCTACTGATATTTGAATATTCCGGCCTAGCAAAAATTCGCATTTTTCAATTTTGTGGTTCAAGGCGTTCCTTCTCTTTTTGGTTATATTTCACTTCGATGAGCGAATTTCTCACATTGAGAGAAATATGACATTGCCAATATTGAACCAGAAAGTAAGGGAACAGACCTTTTATAAACACAAAATACAATTTAAAAACAGCTGACTTTTAAAACCCGTACTACTAAAAATGCAAAAAAAGAAAAATCTCTTCTTTTGTTCCATTGGGGACGATAAATCTGTGCCTTGATTTTGTGCAGTTTTTTTCCGCAATTGCGTTAGGGAATATTCCGAATCGGATTTGAATTTGTGAGTGCATCGCTTGCTGAACCAGCGTGACCATTGTGCCACAATTTGACGCCTTTTTCGAGGACCCAATACATTTTGTCCCTTTTTAGGGTTCCGTAGCCAAATGGCAAAAATCGGAGCCCTATTAGATTCGTCATGTCTGTCTGTCTGTCCGTGAGTATGTCACAGCCATTTTTCTCCGAAACTATAAGAGCTATACCGTTGAAACTTGGTAAGTAGATGTATTCTGTGAACCGCATTAAGATTTTATACAAAAATAAAAAAAAATAGAAAAATAGAACTGAAACTCAAAATTTTTTTTTCATCAAACCCATACGCGTTGGAGTATCTATAGATAGGTCTTCAAAAATGATATTTAGGTTTCTAATATCATTTTTTTCTAAAGGGAATAGTTTGCGCGAGAGACACTTCCAAAGTGGTAAAATGTTGGTCCCCCCCTTACTTCTAAAATAAGAGAACGATAAAACTAAAAAAAATATATGATGTACATTACCATGTAAACTTCAAGTGAAAATTTTTTGAACGAGATCTAGCGAGTAGTTTTTAAAATATCGATCAAAGTTACAACGAACTACAAGAATTTTTATGTTATGTTACTTGCTGTGTTTCGGAACCCTTCATGAGCGAGTCCGACTCGCACTTGTCTTACTTTTTTTATTTGGAAAAGGAACTTTGCAAATTCTTTAAAGAACTGTGACTTCCAAATAAATATCTTTAAAATGTAACGCGATTGCCTATCACAATACTATTATAGCTTTAAGCGAGCCAACACTACTTGTTAAATATCGTGCGATAATTCTAAATTTGCAGATTAGCCGTAGGCCAAAGTTATACGCACACGTATTCTTTTGCTTTTTTGACCACTTAAACTTGATGGCTTACCTAAATCTTGGTCTTAAAATGTTGCTTATGAGTTATGAGTTATAAAGTTAGTCGCCGGCTAATTTAACTGAGAATCCCAGACTATACATACATTTTATCGTAGAAATGGTAGACACCACTTGGAGACAAATTACCGGCGTATCGCTAAAGCCTATTGCATTTTCATCTTTACCTAAACAAGACCAACTTTGCAAGAATTCAACGATCGCTTGGAACATACCGAGAAGGTAGCAGGAGCAGGAGTGAATAAAAGTGTTTTTGTTTTATAACATTTTTCCGCTACAATTATCTTGTATTTTTTTTATTTTTTCTGACGTATTATTTTTACCTCGGGTGTGTCGGTTTGTAGATTTGGTGAGAAAAATCCTTTACCCAGTCTAGCAGTTCACCATTTCTCAAAATGGATATGGGTATCTGGTCTAGAAGTGATTAACAAATTCTAGAAAAACATTTTTCCGTTCCAAAGTTATGGGTTTTTAATATCCATTTAATAATGATTGCCCACCCCATTGGTAGACGACACTATTGCGCACACCTTCAGCAACTCGTGTTCAACTTTGCAGACAGTTTAAAAGAGATTTCGCCTCCACGGCTCCGAAACAAAATTTTATTTCTATTGGTTTAACACTCGCCCCATGGGATTTTTCCATAATTACAACCTATTTTTGATCAGCTAATATCGTTAGAAACTGACTGTACAGGAGCTCAATCTCTTCGCTAAAGTATAGCAACAACCAATCATACATTCCTCTCCCTCGAGGCATTGTATACTCGTATAACTTAATTTACCATCAGCCATTCCCCAACTATTCACATCTTAACCCAAATTGTTGCACGCCACGCGAATAATTTCCCAAAATTGCTCAGCTACAAACAATTTCGCAACCGTCTAAGTTCCACGCAAAACAAATCACGAAACAATTCAAGTTTAAAGCAAACATTTATGGTTAAGCGGAATCACCGAACTAGGTCAACTAGATGCACCCCGAGAGAGAGAGAGCTCCTCCAAATAAACGCTACAGCAAAAATTTAGAAACCCAAAGCAAAAACCCGCATTTATCATTTAGTGGAGATTAAAACTAGCAAGAAGGAAAAATAGACCACCCCCTTAAACCGTTTGCCAATTTTCTCTCATAATTTCGTTCTTTTGCCGGGGAATGCTGATGCTGATGGTGAATCCTGCACCGCACAGCACAAACATTCAAACACAGATCCACTCATATGCATCACACAAAATCAACACAACATCAAAAACGCAAATGGCACGTTTATTAATCCCCACCATTCTTGTTTATAGGTGAATCCTTCGGACTCCACCAGCAAACCAATCGGCTGTGAATAAAGAATAATTCAGACGCCACACAGCCTAGTGGCTCACAAGAGGGAACGGTGAACGCTTCAGAAAACTGAAAACTCATTCCACGGAGCAACACGAACCGAACCATACTGGACGGATAATAGAAAAAAGAAAGTCCGTGCAACAGCAACAACATCAACAGCTATACAGCCAGTGTGAATTGTGAAATGATCCACATCCGGTGAGGAGGACACGCATGCACACACAAGTGCATCTCTGAAAACGAGGGGCCTTCGTTCACCATCGACACCCGGACACCCGCGTCCGTCCTTGGCACAAACACAGGGTCGTACGATAATTATCACCACCCCACCATCCTGCACGGCTACTTGTCTGCTGAACTGAATTACGGACACAAAACGTAATAAAGAAATTTTGCAAGTATTTTTTTTATTGTTGTTGGAATTTTAACACACAAAAAGAAGGACCAAAAGCTGAAACACATTACGTAAGCAGAGGCAAGGGCGATATTATCCTTGCAACTCACAAATTGTTTACACCAAGCTATACCCCACTGAGATAGAGAGCGCAGCGAAGGAGGACACCAGGACCCAGTTAACGTGGAGAGTGCAACACGGAAACATTCGTTTAAATGTCTGCCGTTGAATTAAAGACGTCAGTCTCTGTTATGGATTTTCGCCAGAGACAGGTGAGTAATAAATCAATTCTGAACCCATCCTTTAATTGTTACAAAATTTAAGTATACACGTAATCCCGAATCCAGGCAAGGATTAAGTTTGCAGTTGCGTAGCCGATTTGTAAGCAGTGGTAAGTACCCTGTAGGTTTATATGCAAATTTGCTGTGGATTACAGAGTCTTGCATAATTAAAATACAGAAATAGCACTATTCCCAAATCTCTCTGTTGAATAATTGCACGCGATCAAAGGGATTTAGCTGGGTTTTTAAAATTAAAAAAGGATTATACATGCGTCCTTGTCAGTCATATATTTTAAAGCAAGCTTTTCGCTTCATGTGAATGTGGTTCATCAACGAAGTAGTTCAAATATCCCTCCTGCCAGAGCATATTAGTTCAAAAGTGAGCATTATTTTTTGATAGTTCTATAGTAGTTCAGTTCATCAAAGACTTAAGTCAAACTTAAAGTTAAGAAAATGTAAATTGTATTTATTTTTAAAGTCAATAAAATACACAAAGTAATAATAGTTCAGTTCATCGCCCGTCTGGGTATCAGAACTAAGTGAACGCACTAGTTCAAAGGAGAAATGAACTACAGAAAAACAAGACCTAAGCACTTTGCGAGGTAGATTTGTCAGACGGAATGTATTTATGTACATGGAAGCCGGGTCTTAGGCACATTGAATACTTATTCTTAATGGTGAACTAAGTGAACGAACTAGTTCACAGAAGAAACGAACCAAATTCGCAGTAGAATTGAACCAAAGTCAGTGATTTTTGCTGAATTAGGTAGTCGCCATGAAATAGGTAGTTACCATGTTTGTTTGGTTCAATGGTTATCTGGAACTCGAAAGTGCATGTAGTTCAAGCTCGCACCAATCCTGTTGACACTGCCCAAGTTCCATCATATATCATGAGTTGCTTTGACTTCTTCAAGATCCACTAAGGGAATCTACGCACGGTTGCAATGATTTCTAGTTCCAAATTTGACAGCTACAGGGCGATCTGGGTAAGGAACTACACTGAACTAAATGAACTACATGTACATGAGCGACAAGGGAAGTAATGTGATATGTACTATTTCCAATGGATTTCAAATCAATGAAAATAATTAAAAACAGATCCGTTTAGGGCCCGATTTTCACAAGCATTCGTTTGTGTGACATTTTATTTTTGGGACGAATGGAAGGGACCTACAATTTTAAGCTGAGTCCGAATAGCCATTTAAGAACCTCTTTCGTGACGGTTGTACTCTCGGATGTTTGTCACACGTTCGCGAGTGGTTTTCCAGCGGGAAAAAACCTTTAGATGTAATTTATGTTTTTTTTCGGGGATTGAAGCTATGAACCCCCGCTCATCAGTTCTTCAGCTTACTAACCACATAGTCACTTCGCCTAAATTTGAAATGCCTCTGCCCAATTTTCCAACTTTTACTATTATTTAGATCAGCATTGGGGATTCTGTCAAACACTTCCTCGGATTTAGGGCGCCAGTCAAAAAGGGCGCTGGTCTTCATCGTGACTGCTCTATAATAATAATAATAGTTGGCACAACAGGTCCGGAGGGACCCTAGACTTAGCTTCTCACAACCAGTCGTTTTGCGTGAGTTTTTTTTTATTTTTGGAACGAATGGAAGGGATCTACATTTTTATGCCGACTCCAAACGGCTAATTGAGAAGTTCTTTCAAGACTCTTTCTACTCTCGGATATTTATCAGACGTTCGCGAGAGGTGGCGCATGTGGAAAAAACCCTAAGTTGGAATATGAGTTTTTTCGAACATGGGAACCCTCGCTTAGCAGTCCAACACACTATCCACTAAGCCACTGCGCCGATTGCTAAAGTATTGGAAAATATTAAAAGTCATAAAAATATAGAAAACAAAAATTTTCAACTCATTAAACTTGAAACAAATAAAAAATTTGAAAGACGCAGAAAAAATTGTCGAATTTGGCAGATCGGAGATGTAAACTTTATAAATGTACCCTTTGCAAAATGTATCCTTCGTTTTTATACTGTACCTAAATTTACCCGGATTTTTGGAGAATATTTCTGTAAATTTTATTTTTGTGAGTATAAAATTTTGTACCATAAATCTCGAACCAAGGCGTCAATATGCCTCAGGCCGGCCCTGACAAACAAAAGTGCCTGTCATTTTTGGTCTACCTACTTTTGAAAAATCAGCGAAAATATTAATTGGGATCATGGCGGATGTGTTGACGAGTTTGTCTGGTTTAACCTTCCAAGAAAAATGTTGCTCCTTTCACCACAACCCACGTAGTCTCTCTGCTAAGTATGTATAATAATTGTCTTTTAGGACAGAGAATTTTTATGAAATCCTGTAGGGATGAGCAAATTAATAATGGTCCAGATTTTTAGATGAGAAAACGCAGAACAACAGGTTCACAATGATAATTGGCGATATGAAGATAATTTTGGGCAGTTCTAAGAAAATGAGAACAAGCTTAAAATTGATTTTGAGATTTTCAGAAGACTTGACTGTTTCTGGTCTTTTGAAATGTTTAATTATTCTTATTACCTTTAGGGGAACCTTATATAGGAATTAGACTTATACCCTCTGCAGGCGTGTCACTAATTGGCAATTCGTTCTTTTTTGTTTGTTTTTTATTCGAAGGTCTGTCTATATATAGAGACATCGGTGTGCATTCCACCAATCCTGTACTTTATTAATATTGACTGATGTCGAAATTTGTTTATTAGTTTTGATGGATGGTTGCTTGTCTGTCAGTTGATACTCAATAAATATTACCGGCGGCTAGGCTTGTATTTAAACATGGTGGCACTTGGTTGCTGTTTTTAAAAGTAACCTTATGTCTGATGAGTAGAACTTATTTTGGGCGAATAGCTCTGATTTTGATCTGCAGATTGACTGATGTAGGAACGCATTGAGAGCAAACACCAAGGGCATCGCTGTAGATACCCGCTTTATCGTAGACGTTTTAAATTTTCTGCTGAGGAAGCTACTCCAACGTAAATGCTCGCTTAAATAGAGAGGTCACCCCTGCAACCAAACAGATTTTTAACGATCCCAATGATTTATGAATTAATAAAGTTGCACAAACGATGTAATCAATAAACTCACACGTAATCGTAAATAGACTATGACTACGCGATTAACCCAGACACTATACAGATGCTCCACAGCTCTCAAAGACACTTAGGACGAAGGACCGCCACCAAATCCCAGGAATTTCACTCAACCAAGAGCAGGAATAAAGTTAAGGAATTCCAGGATATTAATTATATGACCATCTATTTCTGTAACTTACACAGAAATATTTTCAAAAGACGTTAAATTCAACCGCGTAATTATGGCCAACATCTATTTCATTTGGTCGTCCCCAAATGACTTTACAAATGGCTGTATCTTGTTTGTCCATTCATCTTCGTTAATCGTATTACTCTTAAGCGCACTTCTGCCGTCGCGCGAAAATTCCAACCTCGACGAAGATCTATTCGCCTCAATAAATCCAAATCATCTGGAATGTTGAGATAATCCTTCCGAGCCTGAGTCAAAACACTCTTCTCATCGGACATCTGCTTTCGTCAGCTAATTAATCAAGGAAAAAAAAAAACAGTAACCTATCCCGAATTCAACTGAAATGAGCAGGAGCAGAAGAAAGCAAACAGAAAATTACTAGAGCTCCTCTTGCATTCCATTCCAATGCCATTCGGCAAACAACAGTCAGTTAATCCAATTTATGGTTCCGTGGGGGCTTGCTTCCTCCCTTTCGCCGAGGGCACGGGAGGCGAAAAATCACGGAACTTCCTAAAAACATTTGTTCGCCTTCGTTGTTTTCTTTCCAATTAACTTGGAATGCTGTATGTGTATTAACTGAGGCGGGATTCTTCTCGAACATGGTACACTCAACGCCCACGACATTCGCTTTACAGCCCCAAACATCTTGGCAACACAATTAATTACCTAATTGAATTGAACACGAATACGAATAATACTGGTGTTGGGCTCCACACATTTGTGGGGTGGTGGTTCTTTTCCGTGGGTTAATTTATTTCCAATTTTTGTAACAAATATTGCTAAAGGGGATGATTAACTGCGTTTTGTTTTACTGATTGTCTTAAACCGCATTACGAGCTCGTCCTAATCGTTTTAGTTTAGCTCGGACCATCCATTTTATGATGTACATATTTCCACCACCGCCAACGGTCTTCCTAGGTTATGTTTCCATTCGTTTGTTTCTCTTCATTGCCAGATGTTTGTCTGGCTTAGCCTGACGCCCTCACAATAATCATGCTTATTTTGACATTCGAACGAATAGCCAATTCATACAAATGTCTCTATTCGTTCGAATGAACTTGTGTGTATTTTGATAGACATTCGTTCGAATTGGCTATTCGTTCGAATGTCAAAATAAGCATGAATACGACACAGGACAGAATATACTTCGTCAAGGATCATCTGTCGCATTTCGGTGACGAATTTCCATAATTTCCTCGGAACATCTGCAAGCATCTGTTAAAGTGTTAGAGGAGGCCCAGCTTTCCGACTTTCTGAAAGAAGAAATCGTATTTAATTTAAATTAACGAAAAGCTTTTGTCCTTTCTTCCCACCCTCACTCACTTTATGGTGAATTTTCCCGAGAAATTATTTCACCACGCATCGCTACCGCCATCTACTGCCGATGTTTCATATTCAAGACACAACCGGAAACCATAAAACATTCCTGGTTCTTGTTCGCACTACCAACTTTCTGAACGAAAATTTCCCATCCAATGCACAAACCACTCCAAAGGCAAGTTCCAAATATGGCCGCATTTCGCCGCATAGAAATTTCCCTTTTCCCGGATATTCCGCTTTGCAAAATGCAGTTCCGATTGCATTTTCATCGCGTCCGGTCGTCAACTCGTTATCTCTTCTGTTCCGTTTTGTTATTTTTTTTTTTGTTTTTTGTTTTGTTTTTCTCTTGATTTTGTTATGTTTTCCCATTAAATTTACATTTTGTTAACAATTCCTTTGTGTTTATTGTAAATTTTGTTAATTTTTCGCCGGTCTCCTGCGTCCCACTGGAAATGCACTCGAAACCACATATCATTGTTGGATGTTGGGGTAGTTTCTACAGAAATATTTCCATCAATCAGGAACTCAATGACGAATGGGATGAGATAAACGAGGAAATATGGGTTCGTTTTATGATTTTCCACTAAATGCATTATGATTGTCTTTGTTCTTGAATATATTTGTCAAGTTATTTGTGAAATTGTAACGGCTTACACCTGTTGAATGCCACTTGCCTTTATTGGTTTGCACAGTGCGCAGTCACCAGTTTTTTGTGCGACAAAGGGAGACAGTGGTAGTTGCATTCCCTTTGCAAAATGTGGTAGTCAGACAGGGTAACGGATAAAGAATGCACAGCAACAGAATTGCATTCTATGAAATATAGGGTTGCCAAAGCATAGAGTTGAATTTTTGTTTTATTAATGTTGTACTAGAATTTCACGAATTTGATAAATATGTATTGGAGCAGTTGTCGGAAAAGTGTGAACAGTTTTTTAGAAGAAAAATGGTGGACATTTGTTGTATTTTAACTGAAATTCAAATGAGTGCAAAAGATGTGAATTTTCATAGTTGTCCTATTTTATTACGAACTAAAAAAAGGGTTTTCTGGTACTTAGCATATGAATTCGATTATGATTTTTCAGGATATGAAAACGCTTTACAAGAGTTGAATATTAGCAGTATACCTATACCTACACTTTCCGTACAACCTTGTAGTGTTCCCAAATGGAAAAAAAAAAGTTTCTAAAAATCGGCCAGGGTTTTGTACAATACAGACATTAAGCAAAGGCAAAGAAACCAACCTCTGGTTATTCGACAAGGGTACCAGTTAATTCAGATTATAGGGTGAGCGCTAAAAGTCCGAGTCCAAGAGTTTGTGTGGAAAATCTTGTGTAGCAAACATTTTATTGTCTCTGTTTGTTGTAACAATAAAACAATACCGCATATTTAACACGTTCATGCTGTTAAGACTTGACCAGATGCACACTCCCAGCTGCTTGAAATCATTTTCAGCTTAAGCCAAAGTATTCTTCTACTTCACTTATCCAAAGAGGATCTTTTGGACATTTAGTTTGAGCTCTTTTGGGCTAGAATTTGGTCACGATTTTTGAAGCATTTTTCGACTTTTTTTTGCAATTATTTTCCACGCGTTTTTGAAGGGTTTTCGACGTATTTTTCGACCTTTTTTAAGCATTTTTGTGCTTGTTCTTCGTCATGATATTGGTCGCGTTTCCGGCTTATTTTTCGATGCGTTTTTGTAATCATTTTTAAGCTTGTTGTGCTCGTGTTCTTTCGGTAGTTTTTGACGAGTTTTTGGACGCGATTTTCGAAAAGTTTTTGGTAGCTTATTGACAATTGTCTGACGAGTTGGTTAGTTTTCTTGGTTTTCACGCGTTTTTGTGTGTGTGTGTTTTTTTTTTTTTTTTTGTGCTCATTTTTACACTTGCATTCCAGTGGTTTTTTAGCCCGTTTTTTTGAAGCGATTTAGGCTTATTTTTGAACTAGTTGGGATGTTTTTTTTATTATCGTTTTGCACTTGTTTTTGCGTTCGTTTTTGACGAGTTTTTGAACCCTCTTTTCGAGGCGATCTCGGACGTGTTTTCGACACGGTTTGGTAAACCAATTTGGACGCATTTTAGGGCTCCATTCTCGATTGGCTTTTTGAAGCTTTTATGCTCCTTTTTACACTCAATTTGCACAAGTTTTTTGATGCATTTTCGTAAGCATTTTCTTGACTCTTTTTGAAACTTATTTTTCGATATAATTTTGAACGCGTTTTAAGGCGTATCGTATCGTTTTTCGATACATTTTTTTAACCTTTTGCAACACTTTTGAGCTTGTTGTTCGATGTGATTTTTGACTCGTTTCCGATATGTTTTTCAATTAAACCTTATCTTATTTTGGAACCAGTTTTAGATCGTTTGGGACGAGTTTTTTTAATTTTGTTTTGCACTGGGTTTTGCGGTCGTTTTTGAGAAGTCATTGAACATCCTTTTTGACGCGATTTGCGACTCGTTTTTCGAAGCGATTTTGGAAACTTACTTAGACGCATTTTGGGCTTGTTTTTCGTCTCAATATTGGACGCGTTTTTGCGCTTAGTTTTCTTTTCAACGCGATTTTGGGCTTGTTTTTTGACGCGGTTTTGGGAAACTAATTTGGACGCATTTTTGTGGCTTGTTTTTCGTCTGGATATTGAACGATTTTTTGGACTTGCTTTTCGATTCTCTTTTTGACGCTTTTGAGCATGTATTTGGTAGTCCAGTTCCTCGTTTTTAAACTTGTTGTTTGACAAATTTTTGATGTTTTTGTAGGCTTTTTTTGCACTGTTTTTTTTTTTTTTTTTTTGGTGAGATTTGGAACGCGTTTTAATGCTTGTTTTTTGACGCATTTTTAGACATGTTTTTCGACACAGTTTTAAACGTTTTCTAACACGTTTTCCGACATGTTCTTTAATGAAACTTGGTTATTTTTGAACTGGTTTTGGACGTGTTTATGGACCTTTTTTAAAGCATTTTTCGATGCGTTTCCGTTAGAGCTAGGTACCTAAAAGAGGCCTTGATGCCGGCGCCATTTTAAGGACTTCGTAGCCAAGCTTGAACTGTTGGTTTGGTACGATTATATTCATTCGTATTCCAGTTGTCCTTTGTCATCGAATGCCAAATGACTTATGGGTTAAGACTTTGGGTAAACGATATTTTTAGATTTTGTTCGAACGATTTCTTAATGAAACTCATATAAGTCCCGACAAACGACAGCAAGAATAGGTGCGACTATCCGTATATATTCCGAATCAATGAAGCTTAAGCTCAAGTTGTCAAATCTAGGTCGGACTTCTTCCTAGTACTCTTCCTTAGCAACAAATTGTCCACACCTTTTACACCATATTGTGATATTCGTCACTCAACTTACTTTCTCTGATGCGAAAGACGCCACTTTAACGTGGCTTTACTTACGTATGCATATTTCGAACTCAAGATGCTGCTCCTAAGACGTCTAAACCAGATAATGTGATATTTATCAAAACACATCCTCCAGCTCACATCAAAGAGGAAGTTTGCACACTCAATAATTGATCCTGAATACTCGTCATTTTCACACACAACACCAGTATACGCATCTGCCCGCGCTTCATTCATGACAAACACATTTCCTGACAACATTTATCCCCTATAACCAGAAACACGTCTACTCAAAGCCTAAAAGCCTCCCGCAATATAGTCGGCCTCTGACAAATTGGATATGAACTACTTCACATCGGCATGCACTTAAGTGCCCCACTTTGCTCCTAATAGAATTCGACCGCCACAGTGCTGCCGAATGTAATTCCTGCTGATATACCGAAAGATGAATTTGAATGTTCGTGTCCTGTTAGCAGTTCGAAGAATTGGAAAAAAAGCATCAACCTTTGCATGTGCATTCGATCTTTCTCTCCCGGCATCCAGCGCCAAAATAAATTCTTCCTCCGCTGTCCTCCCACTTTGTCAAGTCGCCATATCGCAGTCCTTGTTGTAGTCGTAGTCATCGTCGTCACTCTCTCTCGGGGAAAAACTTGTTTCGAATAAATGCACACATCGCACGGAATACAATCGCCGCCGGGATTGGATATAATGCACATCTTTCTGCAGAAGAAAGGATCCTTGATGAGGTCGAGCAGGACCAAGCCAACCGACCAACAAAAAACAAGTGCACAAGATTCACTCCCTTGGATATTGGCCAAACTGTCAATTCAATTGTGAGGCGAGGTTTCGCAACTCTGCTTGCTGTCAAAGATAACGATGACGATACCGGAGATGGGGGGAAGAGCTGCTCCCCGAAAAAGGAAAAACAACAACCCCTTTGGCGAGTTGTCGAAAGTTATTGCAATCCAAAATGTGAAGAGGCAAAAACAAGGCTCCACTCAAGGATGCAGCCAGTTTGCGCTCACGGCAAATGGGCGAGGCCCGATTTGTCGGCTCATTTTTGTGGGCGCTGACGCCCATTTAAATTGCCGACATAATAAAGGCAAATCAATGGTCCCACCGCCGCCGCTGCCTCACTCCAGTGTCGGAGATCGGCAACAAGAAGCTGGTGGTGGTGCCACCAAGACGCGGCTGCATTTTACAGTTTTCTCACGTATTTCCCGAAAATTTGTGTTCCTCCTTCGTGCGATGGGGTTTTTCCGGAGAGTTTTCAATTTTTCCTTGCAAAGGAGTTTTTTTTTTTTTGTTCTCCGTTTGCCTTTATGTCGAGATTAGATAGTTTTTGACAAAGCATACGGCAGGAGTTGCAGTCGCAAAAGCAAGCCTCAAAGTTTCCCTTTTGCTAAGTTGTTGGGATTTTCTTTTTTGTAAAAGATGTCTTGCGGCCGGCGCCTTGAAAGGGTGAACAAAAAATAATTCTTCCACCACACAGAGAGCATTTGGGATTTGTTAATTGAAAATTCCACCTGCAGGACTGACCATTAATTCTCATTTCTGGTGTCCTTACCATGGAAGAGTCGGCGAGATAGGGATTGAGGTATAACCCAGCATTGAATTAGAATTGCAGGACACTTATCCGCAGACGACATGACTTCTGAATGCACAATTTTTGTCGGTGTAGGTCTTTTCAAAAAGTTTTCTATACTTGTCCCCTTGTTGGTTGTAACTTTCGGCCACAAATGGCGAAGTTCGCTGGTACGACCGATACCTGGAGAGATGCTGGAGCACTTTGCGGAGGAGTTGTATTAAAATATTTCAAAAAGTGCGGTGGTAACAGAAAGCAAAAATCTCGTCTCGGGCAGATAAAGTTTCGTATATAATGACCGAGATGCATACCGGAGGTAGACAATTTTGCAACTGAATCTAAAGTGGGGGCGGGTTTGGGTGGGTGAATTAGACATTCTATTAGTGTTTTTTTTACGAAGAGTCTCTCAATGGCCCGGCCTGATCGATGTTTATGTTGTTTGGTAGGTCCATTGAAGGTTTTTAATGTTCAAACAATTTTAGTTTGGCGACAGCGAGGCACTGTGCATATATCTGTCCGAGGTCACTGTATACCTTTGGTAAGTAAAGGGAGGCAAATATCACAAGACTTCGAATCATTGCACCCATTTTGTGAGACATTTGGCGAAGTAATTGCTCTAAACCATTTAAGACTGACCAAAGAACCATTTCGCCATCGAATGGTGGCGCAGCATTGTCCTTGAATTTGAGGAACAAAACAACCGATTACCGCGACTGTAACAAATGACAATTCGTCACCTAATTTAATGACCTTTGGGAGGTTTCTTTCAACCTTCTGATTAATTTCTTGATTCCATTTTGTTAGGCTTCAATCAATCTTCCAGTTGTCCACTGAAATCAAAGCTTTGTCAGGCCAAAGACATCTGTTGAACGGCTTTTTCGTAAAACAAACTAAATCATGTGTCGGCAGTTTAAAGTGCTAACTCAGCTTTTAACGATCAAGATCCAAATTAAGGAAGGAATAGATTTTTATGTACCTGCAACTTTGTATGCAGCTTCAACGGACAGAAATAGTACCTGCTCCTTTAATTCCCAATTATCATATTTTTCTTCCCTGGCCCTGTTCGAAAGAAGAGGTTCTTACTGCTTTCGAAGCGCCATTCACTTCTAGTGAGCGGAAACTATGAGAACGTTGTATGAAATGAAATTATATGAAAGGTCGAGGACGAGGCATACACCAAAAATTAACAACTTATCAAAAATAATTGCATATCTACCTGCAGGCTGATTCGGAGCAACTTAATGTGAGTTGCTTTATTAAGCATTTTGCTACTGTACGTTGCTTTGCGTCGCAAATTGCTTCAAAGGACAAACAAATAAAAACGAATTACAAAAAAAAAGTATAGTTGAGTAATAAGACAAACTCAAAGATCTTTATTGTAAAAATTGAAAATGAATTCACTTTTAATACTCAAATAACTACTAAAGCTACGAATGATCTGTCTCATTCAACGGCCGAATCAAGGATCAACTCTAACCTTCTCCGTACCGAGTAGTCTGCTCTCTGCCACTTGCAGTTTCTCTCGTCGTCTCTTTCATTCGTTACACGATTCAGATGATGGAAATGAAATGCTCGCTGGTTAATTTGATATTTTTGTCAATTTTCACTGAATAAAATGTATACTGCGGAAAATGCATCCCGGCTAAGGGCTGGTTCTGGCGACAGCGCAGTAGCTTTTTTTTTGTAATTTTTTGGTGAAATCTACTGTTTTGGCCCGACAAAATATACGACTGTTAAAGTTTTTTAATCAGCTGCAGATTCAGATTTTTCACATTCAGATTTTTATTGATGAATTCATATTTATTTTTAACCAACGTCAACCTCGCTGTATATCCCGCAAGATTCAAGCTTGAACCTCCTCGTCCACACTGCATCGATAGAAACTGAATCAAATATAACCCAAAGAACTTTTCTCTCAAAACGTCCCTTAGAGGTGTTCATCGGTTTTTAACAAAAACATTTCTTTTGCAAAATACCACACCATCGTTATGATAAAGGTCTTGTAGATTGAAACGCCATAGGGTCTTATATCAGACAGTGTAAACAAGGTCATTTACTACTCCAAAGTTGTAGCTGTCGATTGAAACGTTCTGTCCAATTTGTAACTCTCAACATTCAGGTTGAATAGATCATTCTGTCTGAGAGTGGTTTGTTAGTTGTCTCCGTCATTAGGGGAAGCGTTCTTTTCAAAGCACAACGAACTTTCAAACTACAAATGACTACTACAACCACATTCCCATACTTAAATCTACAGTCCTTTGTTCATGATTTGTATCACTGAAAATTTGATTTCATTGGTAGAACTTTTTTTCTTGCCACTTTTCCGTCCAGAAGAAATATCCCCCGCAATATTTTATCTTCCATTTACTTCATTTTGGCAGGAGCAACTTATTTTGAACAGCTTCTAACACTCCTGACAGACATAAGTCACAAGGGCTTGCTATTCAAAAGTTCATAGTCTCGATTAAGATTTTCTCTGCGGTTAAATGTTCGCTATGCAAAATGTCCTCAAACCGGAAGAGGTTGATTGGGGTAACTGCTTCCATATTGAAATAGCTATGCTCTGATCGCACGACGGCCTGCGGCTGAGCTATAAAAGATTGTATAGTGTTTTTGTCTATATTCCAGCGAGATCCCAACCAGCTATTTGTATACGATTGAAGGTCTTTAATCTGCCTCCGATGAAATGTTTATTTTTGTCGATTTCGACCATCCCACAATAAAATGGGCATCAGTGGTTGCGGACTGTACTATTTTATTTAAGATTACCCACATTGAATAAACAAATCGTAGGCGTTCAAAATGGGCCTTATTTTATGTTTAAAAATAACCAACCCTAGCAACAATTCCATTGCCATTAAATCAATCCACAACAATCATATTTAGCTATAATAATTTTAAATGGAGCAAGTCATAAAGTCAGGCCGTTATAGAGCCACTTCAAAGAACAATAAAAATCCCAATACGATGTTTACATAGTGACTTGAAAAAAACAGAAACTTTGTAAATATTTACAAATGCGAATGACACATTCGTTCAAGAATGCGATCAGTCAAAACAAATTTTTATTTATGCTTCCGGGCCTGCGTCGTCGTCATCAGTTTTGTATTGTTGTCATCGTATGGGGTTGATCGTTTTTGTTCAGTGTGCTGAGCAACGACTTCACAAGAAACGCACTGCAAACTGTATGCAAAAAAAAAAACGTTTTTGAAGGACATAAAAGCATAGAAATGTACTTTTGGATGGTGGTCAGTCGCTGTGTTCGCAATTTCGCTGTGCCTCTTTTCGGCTCCTTCTTTAATATCGATTTTATCTATAAAAACAACTTTACTTTATTTCAAATTGTATTGCAACATAACCGCATTGACTTGTTTCATGGTTTGCAATAGTTTACGAGTGTCTTGCTCTTTTTCTTTTGCTAAAATCTTGTGTTTAAAAACAAAAGAAAATTCATAAATCCATATACATTTTTTTGTTTCCTCTACATTGCTGAGTGCTTTTTATTTTGTTGTGATCTACCATCTCGTTTCATCACATACATTTTGAAGCTGCATAAGTGTATGACTCATTTATCCCGGTGAGTTTAATTATTAGTGGATGTTCTGCCTACGAAGCAATTTTTGTTGGCCTACACTGAATACTTTATACGGATCTCATTTCATGTTTGGAAACCGTTTTCAACGACTGCTTTGAGCGTGAATCTGATTTCGATCCTCTTCTAACAACTGGAATATATATACCTGGGTTCTTCCTACTTCCTCCTCCGTGTGAGTACAACTTTTGGTATTTGTTCTGCCATTATAGCAAGATTGATATTCACCACGCCATTTTTATTATTGGATCTTTTCCACGCACCACATCTCACCATTTTCATCAACCACATTATCGGCTGAGCTTTTTTTGGTTTTTGTATCTACTACGTGCGGAGTTGCCACGTCTACAATTATATAATAATTTATTTTAACTCGATCTATTTTTTCTCAATCATGAGTAACCCTGATTGTTACATCTGTAAAAAGAATACGAACGATATAAGCGTTTCGTGCGGAATTTGCCTTGACACTGCTCATGCAAAATGCATAGGCTTGAAAGGGAAGGATATCGATAAAATTATTAGTACTCCCGGTCTATGTTTTTATAGTGAGAAACATAGAAATATCTCACCTGATGTCCTCCACTGGAAAATTATAAAACTGCAAAAATATTTTAAAAATATTGTAACTTTATTTTCTGAGTTACAGAAAATTTTTGACTTTGATTCTGCGAATGCACAAATGATGTGGCAGAGTTCTTCTAATATTGAGAAGGATTTACTGCAACAGTTGCCTCAAGCAAACGACCTAATCTTAAATTTGCTAAGTCCTCAAATCTTGCCAATGGAAAATACCAAAGGACCCAATAATTGTGCTGTTCAGCAGCTGACCAACGATCTCACAGTCAGCCCAATTATAGAGATCCAACCTGTTCAGCCAAAAAGGATTCTACGGTCCAACTCAGTTACACCATGTGTCACACCTACGGAAGATATACCATTGGAGAAATCTTCTGGTCTTTTATCACCAAGACCATCTTCTTCATCGTCGGCGTTATTCAACAATAACAGCCATTCCAATAATTGTGCTGTTCAGCAGCTGAGCAACGATCTCACAGTCGGCCCAATTATAGAGATCCAACCTGTTCAGCCAAAAAGGATTCTTCGGTCTAACTCAGTTACACCAGTCGTCACACCCACGGTAGGAATATCATTGGAGAAATCTTCTGGTCTTTTATCACCAGTACCATCTACTTCATCGTCGGCGTTATTCAACAAAAACAGACATATGAATAATGAAGATATTAATCCTCCTGCTAACTGCGATACACCTGTGGTCGTTCCAGTACCCATCGTTACAAATAGCCGTGATATGTCTTTAAAAGTTGTGGCTCCACCATCTGCCATATTTTTAGCAAGGCTACAATACGGAACTAAACCAATGGATATTTTGGACTACATAAAAAACAAGGGCATTGACACCGGAGCTATCAGATGTCATAGCCTCACACCTGATAACCAGCCGGATCGAATATCAGCCTCGTTCAAAGTTCTTGCTCCTTTTGATATTGGAAAGGCTATAGTAAACCCTAACTTCTGGCCAAAAAATATGATAGTTAAGGAGTTTACAAATCGACCTGGCAAAACCAATAAGAAGCCAAAAAACTTACCGAGCTTGCCTACCCGCATCATAGAGTCGTAGAAAAGCGAAACTTTGATAAATCGAATCTCAAAATTTATTATCATAATGCCAGCGGAATTCGGACAAAAATCACTAAATTGTTTAATTATTCTAGTCATCTTGACTATGATGTTATTATTATCACAGAATCTTGGTTATATGATGATATTTTTGACTCAGAAATTTTTGATGAGTCTCTCTATCGGGTTTTCCGTTTTGATCGATGTAAAAAGAAGGAGGAACGTGGTGGAGGAATTCTAGTTGCAGTTCGCCGAGGTATTACCTGCTTTGAAATTCCCTTACCTGATCGTGAAGTAGAACAACTCTGCTTTTCTCTGGAAGTCACAGGTGTTGTGAGCTCACTTATTTTTATTGTAAGCTATGTCCCCTCAGGGAGTGGATTAGATGTCTATGAAAGACACTTATGTAATATAGATTATATTTTCGTTAATCACGATAATGTTTCCAATAGTATTTGTGTATTGGGAGATTTTAATGTCGGTGACATTGTTTGGTCTTGGTCTGACGATGATAAAATGCTTATGCCATGTAACTTAAAGAAAGATATTGAATTTATTTTAGTTGATTTTCTACTTTCTCTTAATTTGTGTCAAATAAGCTCAATTGTTAATTCAGAAAATAGAATATTAGATCTAGTTTTTATCTGCTGTGATGATATCAAGGCAAATACTTTTGAAGCCCCATATCCTCTGTTAAATAATTCAATTTATCATAATCAAACTTCTATTGAAATTGAGGTCTACGATTTTTTAAAAGCTGATATTAATTTAGTTAAAACTTTCGATTTTTCAAAATGCGATTTTAATGGTTTAAATTGTTACCTTCACGACATCGATTGGAATAGTAATCTGAGACATTTGTCCCTTCTGGACTCTTATAATTTTTTCAAGTCTGTGTTGTTTAATGGATTTAACTCTTTTGTTCCTTATAGATCGAAGAAGAATTTATCTAAGCCTCCGTGGTACAATAGAAGGCTCGCTCATCTTAAGAACCTTAAAAATAAGGCACATAAAAATTTTAAATTGTCCGGTAGCCCTGTGGATTATGAACATTTTGTCAAGCTGCGTAAGGACTTTCTTGCGTTAAGTAAATTTCTGCAGAAAAATTACGTAAATCTAATAGAAAATGCAATAAAGACAGATTCCAAACGCTTCTGGACTTTCATAAATAGCAAAAGAAAATCTACAGGTCTGCCTAAATCCATGTTTTATAAAAATTTTGAATCTAAAGATGTTAATACAACATTAGAATTGTTTGCTAGATTCTTTGAATCTGTGTACTCAAAGCCTGATACACCAAGTTTTGTCCCAGCTACAGAATGCAGACTGGACCTTGGCCTCATTCAACTAAGTGTTCGTGACATTATGGGGGCTCTTAATGATCTTAAGCCCAATTCAAGTCCGGGACCTGATGGTATTCCTTCGATCATTTTTAAAATGTGTTCCCAAGTAATATGCAATCCGCTTCTTCATATTTTTAATCTGTCGCTATCCTCAGGAATTTTTCTTGAAGAATGGAAATCCTCTTTTCTTATTCCAATTTTCAAATCTGGATCCAAGAATGATATTGAAAATTATAGAGGAATCTGCAAATTATCAGCTTTGCCTAAGCTTTTTGAAAGCATCGTCAAATCAAAACTAGAATTTCTTACAAAGGAATTTGTTTGTGATGCGCAGCATGGCTTTGTGTCCGGTAGGTCCACTACCACTAATCTGGCTTGCTTCTCACACTATGCCATTAATGCTATTGAAGATGGTTATCAAGTTGACTGTGCTTACACTGACTTCAGTAAGGCATTTGATTCTGTCAATCATCATATATTACTAAAAAAACTTGAAAGTCTTGGGTTTCACTCAGCAATGCTTGAGTGGTTAGCATCCTACTTGATTGGCAGAAATCAAAAGGTCAAAATAGACGACTACTTTTCACGATCTTTTGGGTGTGGATCAGGAGTACCACAGGGTAGTCATTTGGGTCCGCTCCTATTTATACTTTTTATCAACGATATTTCAAGAGTATTAAAATATTCCCATTGTTTGATGTACGCTGATGATTTAAAGCTGTTCCTTAAAATGAAAACTTCACTTGATTGTGAGTATTTGCAACATGACCTAACAAACCTATCTGTTTGGTGCATCAGTAATTGTTTAATGTTAAACATTAGAAAATGCTTTATAATGTCTTTTTATAGAAGCTCTTCTCATTTTGAATATCAATACGAAATCGACAGTATTGTACTAAAAAGAGTTCTGGAAGTTAAAGATCTTGGTATTATAATTGATTCGAGGTTCACATTTGCATCTCATGTGGATCAAGTAATTGCTAAATCAAATAAACTTTCTGGTTTTATAAAACGAAATTGCAAAGAATTTTCGGATCCTCATACCCTTATTTCTCTTTTTATTGCATTAGTTAGGTCTCTGCTAGAATATGCTGATGTAATATGGAACCCATTATACAAAGTTCACTCTGACCGCATTGAAAAAGTCCAAAGGCGTTTCACTAAATACATTTTCCGCAAAATGAGATGGGACTTTGAAATTCCTTACCAAACTAGGTGTCAATTGTTAGGCATTTCAATTTTAAGCTCAAGAAGAAAAGCTCATGACATCATGTTTGTAAGGGACTTGTTATGCTATCACATTAACTGTCCATCTCTCTTAGCCCAAGTACCAATCTATGCCCCGGCTAGACCTTTAAGGGATAGAAATCTTCTCCTTCGACCAGTTCACAGAACTAATTACGGCCACAATGAGCCTATGTCCAGAGCTATTGTTTCATTCAATGAAGTTTGTGATTATGTTGATATTCATTTCTCTCGTAGTCGCTTCAAAAGTGTTTTACTTATTTTGATTGCATTCTCTTAGTCTTAAGGAATTGTTTTATATAATTTGTAGGTATAGTTATCACGTAATCTGTATAGCTTAGCTAGTAGATGAAATAATAATAAATAAATAAATAAATAAATAAATAAACTAATTGAACCCCTGGAACCCCTTTGTCATCCAACACACTGACTAACGCGCTCACTAATTAGGTGGCGTATTAAATACCCGGGGAACCAGGTGCCTAGTATGAATCTAACTGCCTATGCACTCCATGTAGTACATGCTGAAGCTATAGACTCGTAGACCACATAATATAGTTCCACAGAGAAACTCTTTTATTTCTTGAGTCTTTATGGAAAATATGCCTTCTCAGCTTGGTGAATGTATAGCTGTCGTTTTTATTTACAGTGAGAGTAGGGCGGTGGGTAACTTCAAAGTTCACAATAGAAACTACGTCTATAGTTCGAATTCTAAAAGCCTGTTTCAAGAAGCCAAGAATACTAAAGTTTAAGTGCTTGCATTTTTCGGACTCCATCTTCTATACCAATATGACCCAGCTTATTCATTAAAAAAATATTTTCTATAACTAAATATACTTCCGGGCTTTTTGAAAAGATTGATTTTTGAGCTTTGGTATTCCGATCTTTTGTGAAAAAGCTAAAATTTGTCGCTCAAGGCTCAAACGTTTGCATGCCTTTCTTTAATTCCTCGATCTTTGGTTCCTGTTTTACCTCTTTTTTGACAGCATTCGGGAAGTGAATGTGCGTTTGTTTGTGTTGACTTTTGGCATAAAAGAAAGGTTCTGTCAACGGTCTTACGACGTTTCTGTAGCTTCCACAGGCTTTTAGCTTTTTCCATTACATATTAAGATAAAGATATTGTTTCGTACAAAATTTCGAACTCGAGATATTAATCAATTCTGACATAAGGATGATAGAGGAACTCAAAAAAGTGGTTCTCGAAATTATGTCCGTCTGTGCAGAGGTATACAGCCTAAACGGCTGCTCGGATTTTGGTCAAACTTTTCGGATTTGGTGTTGGGGGCTTACAGTTCCGGGCCTTTTTTTTTTTTTTTTTGCAAGGTAACTTCAATATTATTTTACGGCACTTCCCATATAAAATGTTCGTACCAGTTTGATTTGTTCGAAAACGGAACCTACGATTTCAACAAAAATTAATATTTGAAGTTAAGTAAGTGAGGTTTTGATGACTGGATACTCATTTTTTCGCAAAAAGAATCAAATAAGGTCACTTTTGAAATTTTGACGTAGCTGGAAAACGGTCCACACGAATGTAACAAAAATGCATGTCTAACGATTTCAATCAAAATGAATATTTGAGCTAAAGTGGTGAGGCTAAGATAACTGCAAGCTCAGTTTTTCTCTAAATTATCGTACAATGGATTTTTGAAAAAGGACCCTTTTTTTAAATGTAGTTTTCTTTAGTAGATGTACCTGAAAACGGCAATAACGATTCTGACCAAAATGCAAACTTAGAGTAATATTGATACTTTAAAAATGATTGCCTCCTGATTTTTCAATTCGAATCATCGAAAACGCTAACTTTAAAAACTGCTCATATCTCTAAAACCCCAGTTTTGACTTCGATAAAACTTTAAACACCAAGTAATGCTTACATCCCAAACAATAACTTGTACTCAGTTTTCAGCTAAATAGTTAAGCAATAGTATTTTTCAGACTAAATATTGCAATATTTTGGTACTGCTTTGTTTGCCGAATTCTACAAAAACCGCTCTAACGATTTTGATTAAAATAAATATTAACGATAATGTAAGCATTCTAAAAAATATCCCTTACCTAGTTTTTCTCAAACAATTCAAATAAATCAGTTTTTTAATTATTTCTCAAAAATTACCACCCAAAAACCGATCTCTGTTCATATGTATTTTTAATACTCAATACCGCATTTTAAAATTCAAATTGTAACAGCCATTAAAAATGCAAAAACAGTAACGCAAAACATATTTTTAGCAAATATTACCCACTTCTCCCTTTTTTTAAACCATTTTGAATATGCATTCTAAAATAGTTCCAACCACTTGGAGTTTACACAATCAGAATATCAAACTTCATTGGCACCCCCACACACTTTCATCTTGTGTGCTCTTACAAGGATCCCCGCTTAATAGGAATTTAATTAATTCACGAAAGACAACAACTGGCGTGACGAATCAGCTCTTTTCCCGCGCCACGTATTCAAGTCGCTAACGCCTGTACCTATTACTGCTGTTCACTTTAAAATGCGAAAAAGCTACCTGGAGTCAATTTGGCAATTTATTCCCCAATGGTAAAATGCCAAGATGTACCTTGTTCGCTCTACCCACCATTACCTCCAAGGAACATCCTGTATCCAGTATCCCCAATGGAATATGATTACTGCTGGTGAATCCAGCAAATAGGGAAAATTAAATTACTCACCTCAAACATTTAATTAGGCAAAGCCCATGAAGCGAGGCTCCGAAAATAAAAATACAACCGACTCATAAAGATTTCCATAAAACAAAAAATTCCCCCGAAAATAAAAGGACGAAAATGTCATCTCGTCATATTCGCTGCAAATATTTTCATTTCCATTTCCAATTGAGGGCACGCATAAAGCGCGCACAGAAATTAATAAATTGCTTACGTTGTTGGGGGCGCATCACAACGAGGGTGTCGTATATACGAATATTTATGGGTACTGACGCGTCCAATTCCATCATGCATCTGTAAGCAAATTAAAAGGACATTCGGTCGTCAAAATTATAACAGCAAACCCGTTCACATGTGCATTTCATTTCCCCACACATGTGGAACATGGAAGTGGAACCCGCACTTCGCTGATTTAATTACAAGTGAAAGACTGGCAAGGAGTGTGATCCTTTTTTTTTTTCTGTGTTTATACGGCGTCAACGAGTGAAGTTATTATTATTTTTAAAAACAAAAATAGCCTACTGGGAATTGTTTGGTGGTGATGGGGAAACAGGGCAGATTTTTAAATGTGAAGTGACTTATTCCTTAGGTTGTTCATGGGCGTTGATGTGGGGCTAAGCTGCTAAGCTCTCCATCACTGAAGCACCTTCTTGTGTTTTGTTTTTTAAGAGTGGGAGTGAATTTTTCACAGAAAAAGGAGGTATATTTGTCTACCAGAACAATGGAGAAATTTGGGTCAAAGTCAAAGTGCTGCAACAGATAAACAAAAAAACAGACCTTTCTACAAAATCTCTTCTCTTCTCTTCTCTTCTCTATCTCTTCTTCTTCTTCTTCTTCTTCTTCTTCTTCTCTTCTTCTTCTTCTACTTCTTCTTCTTCTTCTTTTTTTCTTCTTCTTCTTCTACTATCTTCTATCTTCTATCTCTTCTTCTCTATATATATAAAAGAGATTTGCAAAAGTTGTGACTTTATAACTCACGAACGATCAAACCGAATTCGATCAAATTCTTAGGGTTTATTTGCATGGTCGTGTAGTTGGTTTATCTAAAGTTTGAACGAAATTGGTCAGTGAGTTATGTCAACATCTGATTTTGTCCAAATTAAAAATAAGAAAAAAAACCAACGAATTTGATTCTATGTTAATATCCATGCGTAGCGAAGCACGCCGGGATCCGATAGTATAAAAAATGGTCAGCCTGAAGTTTCCGTTCCACCTGTCATTTCATTGGTGTTTGAAATGCCTGCCCAAAGACCTCAAGAAGTCCCAATTCAATGACTCACATCATCGGAGTTCGAAATGAACCATTAGAGGTCCCCCTCCAACTCAAGCTGCCGTTTCAACGGCGTTCGGATTATTTGTCCACAGACAAAAGACTTCCCTGCGAAGATCAACTTCTGCATATAGGTCCCACCTCTCCAACTCATCGCCAATGAAAAGTTCGACTCAATATTTCTATGCACCTTGTAGCCTACACTCGTAGCACTCGCACCCGCAACTCCACAAGAGACAACAAAATACCAAGCAAATCCAAAAGTTGTGGGATAAAAATCCCTTTATCGTCGTACCCAGACTCGCACCCGTATCCACTCAATTACACTGTGTTTCAGGTCACAGGTATAATATGGAAGCGGTGCTAAAAAACGTGTGTTCCACAGGTCTGCACAGCGCATTCCGAGTGAGGTGATACTCGGAATACCGTCTATGTGCCGTTAAATGCGGACTGCCGGGTGTTGCTGTTGGCACCACACAGCGACGCAAGTCGTTTTGGGCATAAAAGGATTTTAGTCATATACGCGCCAAGTACATACATATATATCCTCGCCAAATGGAAGGCATTTTTTTTACGTGTTCATGCATATTTGTGGGTAGAAAGTGAAAGAAAGAATGGAGCAGCCCTTAATGAATGGGGATGCGACATATGGATGTTGTAATGCTGATGTGATTTGCGCCTGCAAATTGCGAAGATATAAGGAGGGATTATTTAATTAAAATAATGAGTCTCGGTTTTAGTAATACTCTGGGGCTGCATGTGTATATGTAAACCCTTGGGACGTAGCGTGCTATTCTCATTCTCTTCGTACACAATTCCCTACCATCAGCCATCAGGTGGTTAATTAGAATTAATAAGAAAAGATCCTTCTTCGGGTTGATTCGCATTCATATAGGCTCTGCAATGAATTAAGTCTGCACATACTTTTGTCCCGTTCCGTTTTGAGATGCGGTGGTGTTGAAGCATTTCTTCAAGCCAGCAGCATGAATGAGCCTTTGGTTTGACATCAGTTTGGGTCTAAATTAATTTAATTGAAATGGGTTCCGTGTTGTTTTCAGTACCAAATGGGAAAAATTGGATAATCCACATCAGAACATAAGCAGCCGCTTCAATAAATATTATTTAACACGGCTCAGTGACGACGAATTTTACCGCCAATTGGCACTTGCATGCACAAAGCATCAATTTTATATTTAACGCTCTGAACTCTAATCTACACAGACCTCAAGGCTAGAAAGCCAACGGGTTGGCTATGTTTGGACTTTGCTAACATGGTATACGGGTTCGCATATTTTAATTCTTAGTTGACCCAAGTTGTATACAGTATGAGAAAACACGCGTTGAAGCTGCAGTCGTTCCCGCTGATACCACTATCTATTTAGGGCCCCAATCGCCTCCTCTATAATCGGGATTAAAGTTCACGAAATTGGGTTGATTTTGCGTACGAAACTAAAACCTATTTCGTCACATATTGCTCGTTCACGGATAAGCTATAGCTTAAGCTATATTATTACAGCGATCAGTGCGTTTATGAGTTGCTCAGCGAGGATATATCAGCGCCGACTCAGTTGACCAACTCAAGCAATTATTTTATGCCAAAGTCACAGAAATTGTTAACCTATTAGGACGAGGCTGACGCTGAAAATAAAACCCTGGTATATTTGATAAAAATGCGAGTATTCCTCAATTTAATGAGCTCATCAACTAGATGGCCGAGGCTAGCAGAATTTCATATTTTTAATCTATTTGCCTTAGCTTTACGAGGCCATAAATTTGCTTGTTTATGTTAGGATTTTCAAAGACACTTTAAATCAGTTGCTCAATGCTCACGTAGTGTGCGACCGGCCTAATGAACTCAACCATCGTTCAGCATTGATTACAATGACCCGCGGTTATTTGTGACTTTTCGACGCTACAAAAGCTCTTATGTGTGCTCAATTCTTCGGTTTTGAAAACTTAATTTAGTTTTGATGCCGATAGAGTCTAAGGCTGACCCGGGCCTCAACCAACATGCATCTTCTCACTGTCGTTTGGCATATCTGCAGATAGCATTGGAACCCAATCTTCAATGAAAGTCTGCACAAGTAAGCCTTGTGCGGATTCAAGCTGTATACCTCTCGAGCAAGTGACTTCCGTGTGATGTGCGTGACTCTTAATGGGTCCTAAGCGGAACTTTGCTGTCTGCAGCATACTCCGTTTCTTTGGCTAAAATTGTAATTATTCCAAATGTTCCTTTATGAATTAATACAGATGGGCCTTTCTGTGTTATTAAGGGCAACAGACTAGCCACAAGTCTAGAAAATGATAGGTTAAACTAAACCTTTCTGTCAATCACCGACTGTCGAGGGTTTCCTAAACAGTCTTCGTTAGGGATAGGACTCCTATGTCAAATTTACTGTGAAAAGCCATTCTATTCGACAAATTAGCGTCCAACATTAAATCAAGAAAGTATTTAAGGTGAAATCTCCCATTGCCGACAGCTCCCTTGGGCGGACACGTACCTATTGCGAACATATTGTCAACATGGATTTGTCTAACCCAAATTTTACTTTTCTGATTTCATTATTCCACTTTTCTTTAGACAAGCAAATACTTCCTTGACCGGACGCGGGCAAGAATATTTGTCTCAAGTTTTGTATTCAGTTCCCTAAGATGACGGATAAAAACCACAAAAACCCTCCATTCCTTGACACTTGAAAAAAAAACATTATTACAAATGAAACCTCATTTTTATTCAAAGAAATTCGTTTTTGTTTTAATGTGTTCATCATTTAAAATAAAATTGTAAGGACGTGCTTAAACAAAAGGCTTATCTGTGTAAAAACAAAAGCATGGTTCTCCCCTTGAACGGGCAACTACCTTAAGCGGACAACTCCCTTAAGCGGACAACTCCCATAGGCGGACAACTCCCTTAGGCGGACAACTCGCTTAGGCGATCAAACATTATATGAGGCTACTTTTACTATAGGTATACCTACTTAACAATCAGTTGCGAGTTATTAGACGTTAAATGCTAAATTTTCAAGCTTAAATTATTCTAAGTGATAACATTGAGCAATTCAATTGTTTTTGTTTATACAAGATGCCACGCCTCGTTCGAAAATTCCGCCCAAAATTTAAACAAAAAATTGTAGCTGCTTATGATATGGATTACTATCAATATGCTCAATTTCGCAGCTATAGCTGTCGTAGTTTCAAAGATCTAAACCTAAATTGGGTCTTTTGTACAGGTAGTACCACGCCCCTTTTTCCAAAGTAAGTAACATCGCTGTAGGTGCCAAATTTCCGAACTGCCCCAAGATGCGAAAGAAAAGAGTTAAACAAAATTCTGTCTTTCTGAAATATTCTCGTTTTGGTTTCAAATTAAAATTTTGTAGGAGGTGACACGCCCCCTGGTCAGAAAAGTCCTCGATATTTAGCAATCGAAATATCCACCAAAGTACGAAGTTCCCACGCCCGCGACCCTACACTTATGGAAGAGCGGCCATTTGAAAATGAATGAATAAATGAAATTACGATGGTGTCAGATCGGATAAAGCTTTAGCAGGTAAACAGTCGGAGGTGAGTAGGAAGGTCTTTCAACTAAGATTGAGCCTTCTGCTACACCGTTGTAGGTCTTTTTGACGTACCCCCATTCCTAATTCAAAACGAAATGCTTCGAAGGAACCCACTCTGTTGAAACCCACTCTGCAGACACCCCCTACGCATTCAAAGGGCGCAGCTCTTAGGCCTGGTGAACTCAGCGTAATCCCCATTTCAGCATAATTCCATTTATTTACCAACGACTAGAGGGAGTAAATTCTTAATATCCTCACAGGTACAACGATAACGAGCAAAGTCGCAGCCATCAGAAGCAACGACCCCGCGACGCCATTTCGAAATCTCTGCCTTGCCATACTTTCTAATGAATGGTTTGAATAATTAAGCCCATTTTATGTCCATTGAGAAAGAAACACAAAATTGTAAATTGCATTGTCACACCATCACCAAGCGATTTTATAAATTCACTCAGTCATAATAATTTCATTCCGCAAATTCGACTGAACAACGGCAACGTCAACGTACCGTACATCCTGATTTAATTAAAATATAACCGAGTTCCTAAAATTGTTCGCATATTTTACGGACTTAAATTGAAACTCACCGTCCGTCTCCAGGAGAGCGACAACAAAAGAAAACTTTATCCTGCCGCCGCTGCTTTTATGTAGACATGTATCTATACTCGTATATTCATCATAAAATCTACACAGCAAAATAATACTTCGACAGTCGACACCACCACCACCACTCGTCCACCTGGTTTATTGTTAGCCGGGCCATATCTGATCCGGCCAACTCTTTTTCAATTTCAATGGACCGGACGACGATGAGGAAATTTTCCCAAACTTCATCATCGGCACCATCTTAATGTCTTAATTCAATTTTCCATTTGGATGAGAGCCCAACAATAACACCCAACTAAGCAGTTTCCTCTACCGTTAACAGGGGGACAAAGAAAAAACACACAAAAATTTCACTGCTCGGCTGAACTGCAGCAAGTACAACTGTTTCCTCAATAACCCCAATTTCTGGTGTATCCTGGGTGAAAGTTTTCATCTCCCTTGGACGCGTTCATTCGGGAATTGGCCATTTTAAATTGAATACGGTACTCGTTTGGGTATATGCATCCTTCGGCAGAGGTCCTTCTGGTCAATTATCGAGTAGGAGCGCTGCTTCGGTGAAACTCAATAATCCAATTGGACACGAATATGGAAGGGTATTCAAGAACGCTGCTCAGGTTAAAGGTGAAGCTGCGCCACTGGAAATGCAAACGGAAAACGCTTCTAAAACTTTAATTGTTGATGCTGTTAACGACCGATGCTGGGGCATCATTGAGAGCGTAGCAGTAGGAGGACTCGGCAACTCAAAATGTTAGCAATTATGAAGCTTGACTGTTGCAGTCGAGGATATCCGCTCTAAATTGCGATGTGACGGTGCGAAGGTGCCCAAGCGTATATGGCTTGAAGCCTGAACCCTGTGTTGGTTATTCGCGCCGCATGCACTGAATGCAACACATTTTAATTGTTTCCTTTTGTGGAGACAATGAATGGCATAAAGCGCGTCGTCCTGTAGGGGCGCAGGGGGTAGCCCTTTTGTTGCATTGAATTCATTATGAAATCCAGTGAATGGGTTTAGCGTCGATTTTTTGTTGATGCTCGTCTACTTTTTTTGTTATAATGTCGCTTGATTCGTTAGGAAGGATTTGCAGCAGTGCGGAGGGCGGAGCGCAGGTTTTGTATTTTGTTGTCGTCCCTCACATGAAGTGGTTAAATTTTAAAAGGCTGGCTGAGGTATACAGGGTGGTGTTGAATTTTATGAAAAATGAAGTCGATTTTGAGGTTTACCCTTAGAAGGACCTTCGGCTTTTTAGAGCTGGAATTAATGGCAGCAGTGGAAATGCTTGGCGGAGCATTTCTTTATGGGACCATAGGTTATCCTTATCCTGTATAAATCAGTTTGTGTGAGGCTGCACCGAAATTTGTTCCGAATGCGAATGGCTAACTTGCGAAGCCTTTTTAGGACAGTTATACAAAATCTCAAGTTTATCCAACCTAAGTGAGAATTGACGCAGTAAAAAATCTCGGTCTTGTAATTTTTCCTAGTTTTTGGGGGCTTAACCGGGCTACTTGTCACTTGAAACAGAATTTATTAGAGGAAAGCATGACGAAAGGACTAATGGCCTGTTACGGGGCTTCAAGTTGAAAATATAGCACACTAGTTGTACGCCTCGATTGTATAAGCCCTAATCTAGCCTATGATTCAGGTGCTTAGTGGAAAGCTGTCAAAATTAAATCTCAATACAAGAATCTTTAAAAGGTACTGAGGATTTCTTTTCTAGGTATGAGGGTCTCATTAATGTCGACATGACAACTAGGTCTTGGAAAGATTACTAAGCTCCTAAGAGTAGGTATGGCAGCCAAGTTACGTTCTCAGATTATAAGGCAAAGCCTTATGTGAAAGCCTGACTGCTTAGACCACTCCCTCATGATTGACTTATTTAATCAAAACAGACTCAGGCACTCACTGGCCCTTCCCAATAAACATTTTTAGTTTCGACTCTAAATTTTAGTAGTTCGCAGTGGCTTTATTTTCCGTACAATTGTGAGCTTCCGTAATTTTAAAGTCGGGACTAAAATTTGTTATTAGTACGGCACACTTGTTATAAGACAATTTGAAGTCTTTTTACCTGATGGATGGCTCTCTCGCTCTAAGATTATAATACAAAGGTGAATGTGAAAGACTGGTTGCTTGCATAACTCACTCATTCTTGACATATTTAGTCAAAATAGGCTCACTGATTTTGAGAAAACAAGTCCTCCCTCTGGCAAAAAAAAATGTTCAGTCTATTTACCTGATAAACAGGGTTGGTTCTCCCGTAGTACAGTCCTTAAAGGTCTAACAATCTTCCCAGATGACTCTTAGATAGAAGAAAACGGTTGCATGAGTTTTTCAAAAGAATTAAGCATCAACCAGTCAACGGAAAGATTACTAAAGCGTTTTTCAGACAGGGATTAACGCAGTTAAGAAAGTGTCTCAATTCGTTTCATATAGCTATGAAGCAACCTACCAATGGAAATCCCCTTTTGCTGGCCAGGCAAGCAGCCCTTAAAGTGATTAGGTTTGATTTGGTAAATTCAATACATGTGAGTTTTACAAAGTTCCGGTATGTACGTGTTCGTAAGGCGCTTCCCAGATGCGGCACTGAATTGGACATCATATTTCTACTAGCTTTGAACTCAGTTAAGAGCTTCATTGACTGAGCTATATCAAACTTGCGTAAGGAGCAATTGAAAACCACATGTGGTGGTTCCATAAAATGTAGCTTGTGACCCACAATTGAGACTAAAAGTCCAATGATTCTAACATCCTTTGAAAGAAACTAAATTGAAGTATTCGTCGGATACTGAAAAATGGTATAAGGTGCAGTAACTTCTGCAGAAGCTATGCCACTGCCGAGCCCACCAAGAGGGCCACTTCTTTTGCATGCGAGCACGGTTTCTCGATACCTTGAAAGATCTAACGAGGGTAGACACATCTACAGGATCTATAGACGTTTCATAAACAGATCTGGTTTCGGGTCTTGTCCTACAATGACACTGGATTTTCATGACTAAGACTGAGCATGGAGAAAGCTGTCCTCCCAACCAAACATAACCCCTAAGCACAATCAACAAAAGCGCTCTTTATATGAGCTACCAGAGGAGCAAAAGCCTTGTCAAAAGTTTTGTTTTCCCGTTTTTCAGACTCGAGGTATTAAGGCGAAATGTCATTACGATGGAATCCAACAAAATTCGACAAGAATTTAAACTTCGCTCCTGACTACCAAAGTTAAACACCCCCACGCGATATAAAAAGTTTTAGGTCAGCTCTCAAATTTTGTGTATAAAGGGTGGGCCATCTAGTGGTTTGTTTTTAAATTATAGGTTATTTTGACACTGGCAGGTGTTTTCCGCTCGAAATCTTGACAGAAAGTCAGTATCATTTCTCCGCGGAACGAAATGAGTCGCTTTACGATTTGTATTTGGCCCACCCTGTACTTGTCATAGAACGTTTATAGTATGTAGCTGCAAGTTACGTGCCTTCACATTTTGATCTGGATTCCGATTTAGTCATGAGTAGCTTACATGTTTCTCTTATTTCCAGGACTGCATGATTTAAGAAGAACGCTGGCTGAGTTGGACTCGAACGTGTTTATAGGTCTCCTAAAAAAAGCGACACCCACTTCCACGTTACAGTAAATCTTGGAACCATCTCCGAATGAAGATAAGTTTGGGCTTGGTTTTAGGTTATTCAAACTGATTTGTAAAAGTATGACTCTTCCATTTCGATAAGAATAGGATAATAAAGTTAAGTTTGCTTAAAGTTAGGGTTTAGAGTAGATACAAATAATTTGGTGGGTTTTGCGGAGCAGTATCAATAGCATTTCAATCTTATTCGAAGATGTTCGTTTTATGCCGATGAAGGGGTTCGTTCGCTCTTGAACTTAGGGCTGTAATAGTTCCAATTTTTTGCTTTGCTTTGAAATCAGCTGAAATTGTTGATTTTCTAGGCTTTTATTAAATTAGGGACCTGGAATATGATCAACGTTAAAGAGACGGCTGTATATTTACATCCAGGGCGTGATTTGTCTTAGTATTATAAACGTAGAGGTAACTTGCTGCCCTTTGGCCAAATTTCATACTGAAGATTATGTACATCGGACCATCGAAACTGATAATTCGCTTTAATTCAAAGCTTACGCCGAGACTAGTAGCTTTTCATGCAAGAAATAAAAAGATACAAGTCTGACTGGTGTGAGCATTTATAGACGCAGGGTCCATAATGGACTTTTGCCCCACTTGAGTGAATTATTAGTTCACAAATGAATTATGAACTTATAACCCACCCTGATGGTGCGGCACATATTAAAAAACTTATAAAATTATTTTGAAAAATTCGCACGACTACGCCCCAGCTCGCACATTTCAATGGAGCTCTACCAGCTCAACTATAGATAAGACAACAAATTTCTTTAATTAAATAATTCCTCTACCATTCCATGTCTGGTTTAAACCACTTACTTTCAGGTTGCCCCTTCAAGTTAACAGATCCACTTGCAATGTGATTGTTAACAGGACAATAAATAAAGATATCTGTCCAACTCATGATATGCCATAAGTTGACCGTAATAATGCCAATATTTTAGCCAAACATCCTCACTCGCCCCAACTTATTGTAACACAAACGATTCAGTGTATACCTCTGTATGACCCCATACCACCCACATTTGAAAAGTCCCTTATTGATCCAACAAGATTAACTCTGCGGTGCCAATGAATTATTCAAAGACAATTCGACACTCGGCACAACGCACACAACACAAAACAAAACGTCTGCCAGTGACATCTGTGACACAAAACCATATCAATACAAACTATGTCAACAATTTGAATAAACTTTGTCCCATTGTTCAGCAGAGGAGGCGAACATTTTACTCTCAACCAAAAAAGGAAGCGGCATTGAAACTTTTTAATGACTGCCTTATTGGTTTTTGAACCCCCCCAAAATAAAACCGCACTACTCTTTCAGTGAGCTCACTTAATTTACTGTGTCTTGCGTGAGGACTGAGGAGCTCTTTAATATTCAGAGCTAAAAGGCAATTTTTAGGATACCCTACCCCAAGTGACTGGGGGCTAAGCTATCTGAACTCGAAATGACATCAAAACTACATTTAAACGGCAAAAACGAAAGCTATGTCGCTTTCACACTTTTAAGTTTTAACCTGTCGTGGGTACGGTATACAGACGGGTCTTACATAAGAGGTACACAGCACCTTCATCAACATTTTACATTGTGGACATTCTCGCAACATTACCTGGAGAAATGCGCCCTTCAACGCGGGGTTTCAGCCACCCCAACGCCCACGCCAATAAGTAACCATCGTCGGGGTGTAAATCCCTCCGAGAAACAGAAAGGATGTTAAAAAGTTTTACATGAAATGGAATCAGACTTCGTTCCCATATCTTCATTGAGGAGTTGGGACAAAAGGTTTCACCTCAGGACGAAACTTTTTCCCATACTACTTTAGTTCGCTTTTACTCTCTCTCTCTTTATATTTATATATATATCTCTCTCTCTTTCTATCTCTCTGTCTCTCTCTGTATATCTGTTCATTGTTTGATTTGGTATAGTTGCAATTATTTGGGGCGCGTTGGTGTGAGTATTACATTGTGTCCTTGGACTGTCGCAATATAAATCTCGTCAGAAGTTTTGCTTACTTTTCCAAGAGGAGAGAAAAGAAAAATTGTTAGTATTCCCTTTTATTCTCGCATGCTTCTTCTTTCATCATTAGAGTCGATTCATCATGAACTGACATCATTTAGGGAAATCGAACAGTCACGGTGGGGTGCAAAAGTTCGAAGTCGAGTATTAAAAATTGATTTTTATTCTCATTATTTTGGCGGTCTTTTTGAAGTCGGTAACTAACTTGAAGCTTGAGGGAAAGTTGGGGTAAAAGACAGGCCGCGTTAAGTTCGTATTTTTTTTCCAAGGCTTTCCCTCAAGATACCTCCTTTAAAACAACAAAACGGAGTATGCCGTCACTTAGAAGTCGAACTGACACAGTAACTGGATCTCGAATGCGAGACTGAAGATTCAAAAACCACCTTTGCCCATTAGAATCAAATGCTATGTTAAAGACGGAAAATCCTTTCCCACTGTAAGTAGTTAATCAGTCTACGATTCAGTCTACGATTTCTAGATATACCTTAGCTGATCTTAATAGTCACTTTTTAGTTTACCAAAGTAGGTCCTATATTGTAGACGTAATGACAGGAGTATCACCTCTAGTGTTAGGGCCCTCTATGGCAAATTTCATCCTCAGAGATGTCCATCATCAAATTAGGACTCTTACCAGTATTTATTTGCATTTTGGAAATAACTTGTTGGAGCGATTCCAGGTAAGAAACTATTGCGAAAGGTTTCCACTCCTACGGCATTTTTTTTTAGAGCCGGAGAAATGAAATGAAATTTTTTTGTTATGTCGGAGAAACATTCCCTTTGAATGGGATTTTTTTGGGATTATCCAAAATTCATTTTGTGTAAAATGGGGTAAAAGAAGAGAATTTTATGACAAACTGGCTTTCAATTTAAGTGGGAAACAAATTTGGAATCATAAGAAAAACGGGGAAAAATCTTAACTTCTCAAGGGAAATTAATCAAATGAACATAGCAACACTGGCTTGCATAAAATTCAAAAAAATCATAATACAACTGCCCCGCTTTTGAAGATTTTACTTATCATGTAGAACTCCAAATGAGGGTTCCAAAATTTATCTATTTCGTCGTCCTTTTGAAGGCAAAAACGTTGTCCCCTCTTCCCAAAAGTTCTAAAACATTGTAACCCCGTTAGCCGTCAGCTGTAAGCAAGCCTCAACTGCATGTGGTAAACTACGATTACACGTGCAATTTTCCGTGGCAAATTTTGACATAACGAGACTGACGTCATTATGACGTAGACACTTGTCCTAAATGCGTCACTATGAGCAGCGCCTGTCAAGCATCTCAAAATTTGCCACGAAAAACACGTATTACACGTTAGCTTTATTCTTTGCTCCTTTCCACCCGTCAACTTTTCAACACCACTGTTCGGTTCGAAACACCTACCTAATATCAAATCGATCTGGCTAAGTACTTTTCCCCCATCCACCTGCCAGTCAAAATGGAGGATATGCAAAGAACAACATTAAATCCCATCTTTCAGATGTTAAGTGGAAGGGAAAAAAGTAAAAACCACGCAGACAAAGACACACACGTAATGTAAAAATTCCCGCACACAGATCATTCTTTTTCCAGGGCAAATATGGTGCTAACAGAGCAACAGTACACCGCACTGTCTCACCCATTTTAAGCATATTACACATCCTTCGCATTTGTTTTTTTTTTTTTTTTAAGGATATTGATCGATGAATGTTACATGCGAATTTATTGCTTATTTTATTTCTCGAAGCGAATGATATGAATTGGATGGTGGGACTTGGAGGTGGGATGGGAAAGGAAATAGGACATGTGGCATCAAATAGGATGGCATTAAGGACTCATTCACTCAGGTAGATAGTAGATACGTATATATAAATAATTTCAGCAAGAAAACAATATAAATGAGGGTAGAGCATGTGTTTTGTTTTTGCTGCTAGATGACAGAAAAAGCAAACAACCGCCCTCCCCAGTTACCCATCCACACGAACGCATCCTTTCGGCGATACTCAGCATCAGCACACATCAGGAAATTAGATGTAGCACCTTACAAAAACGGAAATAGTACTCGTATAGTAGCTGTCGTAGAATTTCGTTCTTCTCTTATGGCTGGGTATAGTTCTCAGCTTGAGGTTTTGGTTCAACGCACTCGAATACACTTTTTGGAGTACACAAGTAGAGTATGGCTGTGTGTGTTTGTGCAGTTTTCTTAAGGATGTGCGCCATTATCGTTAGTAGAAGGAATTTTTATGCGAAGCTTGTAAAGGAGGAGGACACCCAGAGCCGGACCCGGACAAATGTTATTTATGTTTTTGTTGGCGTACATTGTATGGTGGGTACTCAAATTTGAAACGGCAAGGACATTGTATAATTTGTGTTAGTAAATGGTCAAGCTCAAGAGCAAAAGAATTATGGTCACAATTAAGGATCAAGTGGTCGAGGAGGTAGATATAAAGTGGATTGCCCAGTGAGTGAGCGGGGATGATGTGTGTATCAAACACTCTAAGGATTTTGCTGCGTGCTTGTGTATGTTCTTAACACGGGGTGGTTTACGATTCATGTGTGCGTATACATCGCAGGTAAGGATATATGCGGTATATGGCTGGTTGTGGGAGGGGGAGGGATTTTCTCACCGATATGCAAGTGGATTCAGTTGGATTAATTCGAGAGAAAGTGTAGGGTAGCGAGGGGTGCCAAGGGGAGCTTTGGTGGCGAAGAGATCTCCGGATGAAATTTGGTTTCGGAGATTTCGGGATGTGGTACAGGTTTGAGGGCAGAACAGACCCTGAATTAATGAGCGTGCTAATTTTGTCTCGATTTGTGGAAAATTACAAGCGATTTGTGGTCGAAACGGAACTAGAGGGTGGAACGTTGCACGTTGTTATAGGTGTACACAGTTCGTGATTGTATGTAGTGTATAGGACGCTTGCGGTGGTATCCTTTGAAAACAACTTGACGTGAACTGGTTAGGTATACACTATCCGAAGAGAAGGTGGGCAAGCTTCTTCGAACTTAGTCAGAAATTGTTTCCCCCAAGTGGCTACTTGAAGTATTAGGATGATAACGCGGTGCTTCTGTTGGACAAAGTGTCAGTAACTGTTCATAATTCGTTATGGTTAAAGCATAGACATCTCTGGATTGTTAAAACTCTGAGTTCTGGGGTCGAACTACCGCATCCGTGAATGTCACTGAATTTTGTGGATTTTACAAGCAAAAAAATAATAAATTCAGTCAGTACTTGATAAAGGATGCGGTAATTCAACCCCTGGATCAGTATTAAGCTGACAGTGTGTTAGAAGGGTTGACCTGGACTAACTTGTGGCTGTTAGGTAGATTTTCCAAACTCAAGGCTTGAAATTTGTTCAGGTAGGTATATTTTTACCTACATAAAGAAAGTCATAATCCCAGGCTTTTGAAAAATAGGCTTAACTCGAACCATTTAAAAAAGAGGGCATTTTGTGGCTTTAGGGAAAGTATATTGAAAATTTCGACAATCTGGGATGTAATAAGACCCAATAGCCTTTGAAATTCAATCCAACTGGCTTAGGCACTGTATACCTTCGATTCGGTGAGAGACTAAAAGATCCATGGTGGAAATTCAAAAATCAGCATATGGCTAAATGTGACCCCGTTTCGTAGGGGTTTGACAGTTCATTATTTTTCAAAAATAAGTTAGATAGCTTTTGTATCTAACTTATTTTTGAAAAGGAATGAACTTTGAAACGTGGGTCCCGCTTTTGCGCTGCAGATGTTTGTAATATTTGTAAGCCTCTTGCAGAGACTTCCACTTCCATGGCAAAATTTGTAACTAAAATCATTAAAGACCCCTTAGTCCATTTTATCAAAGGTACACACAGCCTTCTAATTGGAAATGCCATTTCAATTTTTATTGATAAGCTTCGCATTAAAAAAAAGGCTATCGTCACAAACTTTGCAGTTCGACACAACTTGTCACATTGGCGGCCAAATTATTTCCCACACGGTCTTCTTTCCCAGTCGTCTCACCATAGCAGCGAAGGGTTCTTATTTCAAAAGCCTATAATAGTTAAAATACAAACATATAAAACAAAAAACAATACCTCGTAGCAACAACAATGCAATGAGGTTGATCTTATCCTCCGTTCTAATCAGCAGTTGGTGGGCTTGTACTCGTCGCTCAGTTGGCTCAAGTGGTAGTGACTTGGTCAATTGGAGAAAAATCGAAATGCAAGTTCATTTCCTGAGAAGCGAAAACAGACATGTCTTCCCAAGTGCAATTATATACAGAGAATCGACTGTCAGAACTCAAAACTTTTCAAACAATCACTTCAAAGGAGTCTGATGATGAATTAATGGTGTAGTTCGAAATAGCTATCATTCCTACCAAAGTGACCGTTTCTACGAGTTGTTGTTAAGAGTTGTTCTCTCAAACAATAATTCACAAACAGAAATTACCAGGGTAACCCCCAAACAAGCGAGAATCGTTGTTACTCCTCGCTTCCCCCCTCAGTAAGTTAAAAACAATACCAACTATTTTTTAACAAACACTTTGTTCGGAATCATCTATTTCGAAGCACTCTACCAGACTCTTTTAAGTAGTTGAACCTCTATTTGGAATTACCGTTTCTAGCCCCTTACAACAATACCCCACTTAACCAAGTCCAACAGGATTTATTTATTATGTGAAAGGGGTTGTTGTACTGCAACCTTTTGGTCTAGTGTACCCCCTGCCAGTGAGGTATAAACCCTCATAAAAGTTCTCCTCACAGTACAATTCCTTTCGGAATCATTTTAGAGTTTCTTGGCCTGCCTCATGTTCTGAGTGTTTTGCCAGGTTCTTGACCAGTTTTCTTTATCTAGTTTTCTAAATTCTTCTTTGAAGATGTGATCCCCTATTCCGCAGAATGGTTCAGGACCTATGAAAGTTTCTGATGCTGCTTTTCTAGCTAGGGAGTCAGCGATTTCATTACCCTCTATTCCTGCGTGGCCATCAGGCACCCAGCAGAGGGTTATTTTGTCTCTCCTACCCAGTTCACAAGAAATTTTATCCGTATTAAAAATTTCCGAAATCATCAAAATCAGGCAGAACTTTTGACAGACACGAGCTCAGTTACGATTAAATTAAAAAAAAAAATCCCGGTACAAAAATGTAAGGAAAATCTATTTTTAATATATATCGAATTTTCCAATTTTATCGCCTTATAAACCTACCTTAGCCTTAGACAAATAAAACAAAGGAAAGATAACTCTAATCGGACGATCCGTTTTCGAGTTATGGGCGATCCTAAGGATGCAACTTTGTTGTATATAAAGGGTGGGCCATCTAGTGGTTTCTTTTTAAGTCATAAGTTATTTTGATACTGACAGCTGTTTTCCGCTCGAAATCTTGACAGAAAGTCAGTATCATACTTCCGCGGAACCACAATTCATGAAAAAAAAAAATTGTGTTCCTTTTCTTTGCCTTTCTAAAACTTGTATTTTTCCCACCCTGTATATAGATTTTTAACCAGTCTTTCAGTCCTTAAATCAACGCCTCAACTCGCTGTCATCAAAATTTGGTCCGTTTCAAACATTCGACAGAGAAGCGTTTTCTCCGAAAAAGCAGTAAAATCCGGAACTTGAATTAGGAAGCTTTTTCAATACCAGACAACGATATGGACTTTTTGCTAAGGCTGCATCCAGATGGTTATGCCAAAAATGTCTTAGAGATCGATGCACGATGCTCCATTGAATACCTACGAAGGTTCGCCTGCTTTCGCGAATTTGAATTTGCTATGGTACCTATTTATTTCAGAAAGCGTCTGGAGGTCCATACCCAACCTCTCAACCTTTTATCGAAAGCTGCAACAAATATCTTCAAGTTGAATTATGAAAAATAGATCTTCGTAATAATTGCTGAAATGGCAGCTCTTTCAGTTAACCATAAGATGGCGTTCTGTTTCTGTGTTTCTAAAAGGCGAACATAGAACGTACTAACGGGTGTCTACAGGCAGTATCCTTCAATATTTATATAATATAATATTTTCAACTAACGAGTGCAGCATGCTGTAAAACATATTTCTTCATTTAAAGCAAAAGGTTAATGAGCTCTTAAGCAATATCAGACACCCCAAGCCCAGGTTGTCACACAAAAACAAGTCCCCCAACGACTATAAGGTTATTTGAGCTACATAAAAACATCCTGGCTTCATTACCTACGCATATCCATTTTCTCATATATATTTCATGCCCAAGGCGATTAAAGTGTCCCGCTTCCAGCAGCTGTTGTTAGAAAAAAACATCCACTTTCCCCCGAATTCATCTTAAATGATTTATGTTCCCATACCAACACATAGGTACACGAAAGTCAAAGGCGGAGCCTTGGAAACATCTCTGGCGATGTAAACAGCACCTACCTTCAGGCGTCTATATTTAGAGACACAATTTCGCTTTTTAAAACTCGTACCTACTCCAACTCAGATTCCGACTCCGACCACGACCATATCTGAAGAGTAGGTCTATGTTCACGTGAATATTTCATGAATTTGCACTTCAAGTTCGTAGGAAAAAAAAAACATGTAACAAGTGCCTAATTATATAAACTTTGGCCAAAGGTTGTCAAAATAATTTAAGGGCTCTTAACCCTACACCCGAGTATTTTACACGCAGTCACAACAGCCACAACCCTAACACCCATCAGTGTCATCCTCACTTTACCACTTTGCTTCGGTAGAAATATTCACATAAATTCCTACTAAAGGACTACAGCTACAGCTCCGTGCGAATTCTTAATTGCTCCCGCAGTGGGGGCAAGAGAAAGTACACAGAAAAACACCAAAGGGATGTCGGACGGGCTACACCAGTATACACACGCTCAGTGTGTACCTAATAAATCAATCTTCCCTAAAAGCATTCACTTGTGGCCACTTGTGTTTGGTGGTGCTGCTGCTGCAGGCTGCAGCTCTCAGGCCCTAGTAAGTGTGCGTGCATCCTTTTGCATTCGTGTGATAACAGGGATACGAGATACGACAGCCGAGCCAGCCAGCTTAGCAAAATATTAAATCAGCCTTAACCATGGGCGTTAATAAATCCATCATCATTACCGCTTATGACGGAGGTAGGTATACCTACAGCTACAGTGCTACAGCATCATCATCTAGCCCAGTATCCGTTTTGAAGATAAAATGCACTCGCACACCATGGATGAGGAGGATGAGGAGGAGGTGAATAAGCTACAACAACCGGAAAATGTTTATTAATGAAAATCAAGGACTCTGCCGTGTCAGTTATACCTTGTCCCTTCTGCCTTGGCGAAGTTAAGTTCCGTTGCAGTTCATCTATTGTCTTGTACCTACGTTCAACAGTGCACATTTCATCCACAGTTTTTCTTTTCATTTTCTTTTGTATGCATTGGCGATGGTGATATTTTTATTTTCATTCACTTTCTGTCTGGACATGGTTTGGTATTGGTAAGGAATTTCGCTTGGGACTTGGGAGAGCTTGGAGGACCATGAAGGTATATTTTTTACATAAACACATTCATGTGCGCCAGTCATCGGTCTTCTTTACACTTTGGCATTGCTGTTTGGTTTCCTTTTTTTTTTTGGATTTTTTTAATTTACGTTTCTCTTTGTGGGGGAGCTAATAAATCTGCGGGTTCAACCTTTTATAGCGCAGGACGCAGGTCCTTGGATATTTTCTTTCTGTTTGCATATTCGTTGGCAACATTTTTGTTGCACCAACATCTTCCCGCAGCGAACCAGCCACTTTCAAACTGTAACGAACTAACAAATTTTTGTTTATAAATAAATTGATGTAACATTTGGTTTTTTTTTTCGTTGCAGGTAAGCGACATTCGATTGTATTGAATATTGGGGTAAGTTTGTTTAAGAGAATATTGGCTGGGAATTTTCATTAATATTTTTAAAAATATGTTGGCCGAGCTGATAATTAAAGTCGGAACGGATAAAAATTGAAAAATGTTTGTACTCATAAATTATAGAATTATTCGCGTAGGTATTTTCCCGAGACAAGCTCTAAAAATCTGTAAAAATACAAAAATTGAGCGGAAATCTCTCAGAGAGCGGAAAATATACTCAAAAGTAAGGAAGTAATGTGGTTTTCAATTGGGACCAAAAATCAATCTTTTTTTTTATCTAAATCACTTTAGACGTTCCATTGGGCAGAAAAATCAATCTTTTTTTCGATTCGGATCACTTTTTGCAGATCTCGATATTTTTTCAGATCTACACATACCAAACCAATAGGTATAATTTGCACAGCTATATTACGTCATTTTGCGAAGTTTGCTTCCGAGGTAAATGCGCAAAGTTTCGTGAAAACCAAAATAACAAAATACATAAATAGCTATGGATATGATTTCGATATCTTCATTATCTCCCTCGTCATCTGAAGAATAGAAATCACAAATAATACTTCATTTGTATCTACAACTGGCTATCAATAGCTACGAAATCACATCAAAGCTAGTATGGGATTGCCTACAATTACTCACATCGCTAGCCAGCACAAACAGAGTATACACCTCATTTGGGTGCCAGGACACAGCGGACATGTGGGCAATGAAATAGCAGACATACTATCCAGGAAAGGATCAGCATCTACCTTTATGATGCCAAGACCATTTTGTGGACTACCCCTTAGCACCGCTAAATTCCACATTAAAACCTGGCTGAAAAACAAAGCAAATCATTACTCGACAAACACTGAAGGTAACAGACAAGCTAAAATGTTCATGCCAACTACTTCCCGTTCAAGAACAAAACTACTCCTAAACCTAACAAGGCGTCAGATTCGAACAGTCACAGGGTTCCTCACAGGGCACTGCCAAGTCAAAAAACACCTCATGACTATGGGAATAATACAAAATATAAATAACACTTGCAGACTATGCAACGAGGACGAAGAATCAGCAGAACACATACTGTGTCACTGTGAATGTCTAGTCAGATTACACCACCTAGGTAAACCTTACCTTGGGGCAGAGGACATATCTGACAGCGCGCTCAAAGATCTACTAGGATTCATAACTAAGTCCAGTATCATGAGCGAGCTATAAGTGGAGGCAATCACAATAGGCCCACTCGTGGCCGCAGTCATATGACAACTTGATTCCACCTCCCTCAAACAATCTAAATCTAAATCACAACAGGCGAAACATTTTTCAGATCGATATCCATTTGTGATTTTGCCAAAAACAATTGCAATTTGAACAGCTGATATTGTTGTCAATTAACGCAGATCCAATTACAAAAGCAGATCAATTTCGTTGCGCGTTCCATGAGCATCGTTAAATCTGAGATCTGAAAAATATTTTTGGTGGTCCCAATGGAAAACCACATAAGTAAAGCTTACGAGCTACTGCTTTGAGGTTTGAGTCACTTATATTTTTGACATTTAATCCACCCCACAAATAAATTTAAAACTAACGTTTTTGGTAACATGAACATATGAAAAGGTCTAGGAGAACATTCGACCACCACCGAAATTTCTTTATTTTCATAGGATCATTTGACATATTTATCAGTAGTTGTCTCTTGCCTGTTGAAATTCTCTGAGCAGTTTCGAGCCAAGAGAGAGAGAGGAGCTGGATATTCTCGTTAGTAGTAATTTGTTGTGTTAACAACAGCGAATCTCAACATTTTTTTGATGCGGGACCCAATTTTGTAGATCACTCACAGTAGTTCATTTTCTGTAGTACATAAGGATTTATTTCACCAGTAACCCGGATAATTTGACACAGAATTGGGCCCTAAGGACACGATTTTGAGATTTCTCCCCGAATTGAGATAAAAAAAGCAAAACAGAGATATCTAACTAGCACTTATCAAACGCTTGCATAATATGAGACTGACTTGGAGGAGGGTGACACTAGTTGTTGTACTTTACTTTCGCTGAGATACCTAGGATGTTTGTTTTAAGTCCTACAACAAAAACAAACAAAAATGGACCAATCTTCAGAATTTTATATTTCTGTCGGTGTAGCGGTTGGAATCTTTATTTATGCATGGACCGAAGTGGTATAAACCGGGGCGTCCAATAAAAAAAAAATAAAACTCCGGATTAACGTAAGTTTTATATTCTTCACCAGGAAAATGATGAAAACCCTGGCGAATATGGCCCATAATAATTTTATTGTCTCATCTTGAGAGCCACTGGAATAATTCACCAACATCAGCTTCACCATTTCCATACACCAACGATACTACTGCGCCTTAAATCAGTCCCTCTCCCTCTAACCAACACAAACGCGTACTATCAACAAATCGGCCATTTTGCTTCGTTCTCTGTTGCTCTCCCTTCCTCTTACGTAATCTTTTCCACACATGCTATCTGACGTTCCTACATTCCACGGTTATTCGCTCACATCGCTGAGGCTGAATTCAAGCGAGCACCGCTGAATTCAAAACTATCCTCCTCTCTTCTTCTATTCTTGTTATGCTCCATTTCTTCGTGTACAATGGAAAGAAAAAACAACTTACCCCCGAAACCAACAACAACTCCACACGATGCGCAGAAGTACCAAACGAAAGAAGACAACAATGAAGCGCAAGCAGAAGCAATGAACGAAACGAGAAAAAAAAAACACACATACCCAAAAGAAGAAACGAAGAAACCATCTGCACAAAACATAATTGGGAAAAGTTCTGCTCTACTCTTTCGCTCATTTAATTCCGAATGTCAGTCTACCGTTTGTCGCAGTGCTGTGCTGAGTGAAGTACCGCAAAATATAAAATTTTATTCTCTACACTCTGCATAGGAAAAGAAAAAGAAAAAAACATAGCAAATTGGAAAAATTCATCTCAATTTTCCCAGCGCAAAAATATGTACTCGTGAAGATTTCTCAATGAAAATCCACTAAATTTCCCATCAATCGCAAAGGGTTAGTGTTCGTCTGTCACAAAGTGTCCAAAGGAATACAATTTTCACTGTTAAATAATGAAGAAGTGAATACGCAAAAGAAAAATACAGAATTCGCATGTTTCTCCCTCATAGTGTTGTCAGAAAAAATGTTTAAAAATACAAAAGGAAAAATAATCATGCGTCGCCTGTGCTGTTGTCGTTGTGTGTGCCTGTGAATTTTTCGCTTCCTATAAACTTTTTTCTTCAACCTTGTGTTTTTCTCATAATACCGCCGCCGAAATTGTGTTTTTTTTTTTTTTTGTTTGGTTCTTCGAAAAGCATCTCCCATCCTCTTCTCGAGAAGAATTTTTCTACTTCTTCGGTTTGTAAAAAGGAGGACAACTTAATTTTTTTTTTCCTTCTAGACGTCTTCTTCGATTTGAAGCGAGTGTTGTTTGGGTGTGATTTTCCAAACCCATGCGGCGGAATTTCGCTGATTTATTTCGGGATATTACTCAAAATATTTGTTTATTTCGCTTTTGTGTTGATTACTTTGTGCGAAAGTGTTTTTATTTTTACGTGCAAAAACTGTGTTTTTCGAAACAAATAAAACTGGGTGTGTGTGTGTGAAATTTTGGGTAAAAATTCCAAATCCACTTGACTCGGCGAGTACCAAAAGAAGGATATTTTGTTCCCCATCAAGTCGAAGTCATCTGTCTTTTGTGAAGTTGAGTTTTGGTGACAGAAAAACATGAAAATTGAAGAAAAATCAAAAGAGAAGTTGTGTGCCTTGATGTGGTTTATTGGATTTTCCCATTTAAATTTCCTTCATCTTTTTAAAAAGGCTTTCCACGCAGCATCCATTCCAAGAGTTGCCAGATGGGAATGGGTTTCGAATTCGATTTGAAATGTTTACTCAAAAATAATCGAAGTTGTACATTGATGTTTTGAAAGCAACCAAGGTGTAAGACCTGAAGGGACTGTCCGTTCATCTTCAGGACAGTTGTACCTGTATTGTCCTGCGTTTCATGGATTTGAAAGGAAGTTGTTCGTACCCTCGTTTGAAATCAATGAAAAGCACTTTGGTTTAAACTGAATGTCTCTGTCATCTTAGGACTGATTTTTATATCAGGTGGCTCAAAACTGGCAAAAAATAATACATGAACTGTTCAGTTTCATTTTTGTTTCTTGGCAATCAATCTGTCAGAACGTATCCATCCGGCAATTGGTGCCAAATAGATTTTCTAAAAAAATCTAGTCCACGACAGAAGAAAGTAATAAACAAGAGGCTGGGCTGATGCTATCGCAAAATGAAATTTGCTGCGAAGCTAGGAATTTGCAAATGCGAGATATATTTCTGCCAGGCCACAACATTTGCCAAAGTCCCTAGAATTTAAAGTGACAGAGGGTGCTATCCTACCTCGAAATGCATGAGACTTGACAAATACATACAACAGTCACATCGGTCTAAAACCACGAGTTTTAATGTTTCCGGACCAAAGGACCATATTTCTTGGACATTTTTGAGGCAGTTGATATATGCTGTCACTTCTGATGTTCACAATGGCGCTTAAATCTCGTTTTCCCCGGTTTTCTTGTTATCAAACTACAAGTTCCTCTTGGTAGCAAAACAGTTCTTGACTTTCAACCTGTTCTTATGTTATAGGTATGCTCTCATTTGTGGGACTTATCGAGTAGAGCCACGACTGTCAAATCTTCTGTCTGGAATTTGTTTTGGGACAGCTCATCATCATAAATCCAAATGACCTTAGTTCAAGATTGTGTCTAGTATTTTTTAAGACTTTGCTTCTTTTTACCCGACTGGACACAGGGAGTGTAAAGAGTGAGGTGTCACTAGATTCGTATTCCTCACCGGAGTGTCATAGGCTAAAAAGTTAATACAATAAAAAAAAATGAATGTAAAAAATCAAAAAACCCAACTGACTGTTAAAAACAAAGAGCTGAAAAGATATGAATACGACACATTCAAGTATACCTAACTAGGTATTTTGCAGTCGGAGGGTACCTAGTCATATTTCTGTTAAGCTGCGAAGGTACGGTCTCTGACTGTCAATTATTAGTTAAGTATATTTGAATGTGTCTTGTTCACATCTTTTTAGCTAATTTTTTTTTTTTTAATTAACTTTTTTTATTAACATTGACTTTCAATTTCGGAATAGTTTAACTACATTACGTATGACTAAATGCGTCTTTAACGCAAAAGATTCATGGCTAACTTGACCCGCTAGGTATGCCCAAAGTAATTAGAGCTAGTTTTAACTAAGACCAGCAAATGAAGGTTCATTACCGGGTGCCTGTTGTCCATATTTTTTTTAACGCTAGCGTTAACGTATCTAGGTTGTAGCTACACCGAGTTAACTTGAATTGCGTAGTCACTGTCGTATTACTGTCACTGATTTATTACCAAGGGGAGACTCAAGCTTAGAGCAGCTTCATCAGTAATTCTTTTAGAAAATAACTTGTAATGTGATGCTAGGATTTCAAAAGGGCGAAGGGCTTTTCACTCTTGTTTCTCATTCAATATTCAATTATTTACCATTGAAATTTGACCATTAAAACAAGAAATACTTTAATAATAATAAATTCTCTAGACAATCTCCGTCATAATCGATGAGTCGCCTAATCAGTGCAGCTCAACAGCATAAGCCTGTAGTAAGTAGGTACCTACCTACTTACTTCCAGTACCACACCTCACATTACATTTCATCATTCTTGGAAGTAATAAAATAGTAAATATTTGAAGAAGAATAAAATCGTGCAAAGACACAATGCTCGGGGACAAATCAAATAAATTTTTATCTTTCGCCGATAAATATTGATTCCCTTTTTAGGTTAGGAATCTCGTCTGATTCTAAGAATTAAAAAATACTTAATTTAATAATAAATAATAGGAAAGCATTATTGGCAAAGCAGCGTCCGATCTTTAATTCAAACATTTTGACGAAATTTCGAGTCATATGACTTTTGACACCTTTGGTTGAAAAGAAGAATTCTGAAGCCTTTTTAATGAGTATTTTAAAAGTAGCTTCAATCGAAGCAGCATCAATTTCTAAATTCAAATTGAAGAGGCAATTGAGTGTTGGTTTTAAAATCGAACCTCGTTACATCAGCTACACCCTAGCGCAGTCATTAAAGCTTCCTGACCAGTGTCTTTATTTAGCACTTGGAACTGGGTGCGAGACCTAAAAGTTGCACCTTGATGTCAGTAGCTCTTGATGCAAGAGATCGACTTATTCAATTTGTCTTTGGGTCTTTACATTCTGCCAACCTTTTCTTAAAAAAAAAATTGCCATAGTTCCTTTAGAACACTTTCGGGCTAGTAAATGCCTTCTAGAAAATCATTGCACGATGTACTTGTAAAATTAAAATGTCATCGATATCGATAACTTCTACAAAGCATTTGAAATGGAAGTGCGTAGCCAAATATAGCAAGTGCATCAACAGTTCTTATATAAATATTTATCCCTTTTGAGCCAGCTCGTTGCGTATTATTTTCCAAATTTGAAGACACCTTTAGCCTTAGCGAATAAAAAAAAATGACAGCCGTTTTTCTATCGATTGATGACGACTTAGTTTAAACTTTCGGCCCAGTTAAAATTAAATTAACTCGCGCGACCATAATGAACAAACACGTTCTACACTTACACAATACAATATCCTGCCACTGAGGGTCTTGAGTGCACTTAAATTTGACAGCTCAACGGTCTCCCTTCTCGTCCATTATTTAATCTGACACACTCACAGAAATGTCTCGAAAATAATTGGTATGCTTTAAAAAATCGTAGATCTGTTCCATTTATCCACAAAACCCAAAAAACTCAAAAAGTAATGTCCAAAGTCCATGAACTGTTTGTACCCCTCAATCATTTTGTAAATAAAAGTTAAAAGACCTTCCTGCTTAAGGGCAGGCTGAGTCTCAATCCGCATCGCCGAAGCGAGCGTCTTATATAATGCTGATTACACAAGTGCAGTTAATGCTCCCAATTTGAACAAGGTGCCCATGCCCACTCTCCGCTGTGTATGCCACATCGAGTACAAATCGAAACAGATGCTGCTTTGATTGCCCTTAAGAGCAAAGCTGCATGATAATAACTCTATTGGGATTTTACTGTTGGCGCTCATTATGATAAAGCCGCCATAAAAACAGGCAGCACTCAAGTATCCGCTAAGAGGGCGCACTTGAGAGAAGATACATTTTGAAGATTTTTTCTCAACTTTCTTCATTGTTTCAACTTATTCTCAAGTGACATGATCTGCTCTATTAATGGTTCATGCTTCACTTAAAGCACTTAAATCGAATGTAAATTGTGGCTCATATTTTAAATTAAAACTCACTCATCTGGCAACACTCGTCAAGGGTTGAATTTTGAACAAGAACCAAAAGGGAAAAATCTCCCACATGATGGAAATTTTCCTCTTGCACACCCGTCTCTGTCACACACCCATTCGGAATGTTTTCCTCTTCCCACTCGCCAGGACTATCTGAAAACAGACAACAACACAGTGATAGAGCGTAGAGGTAAAAGAGGTAAAACGGCAAAGCGCCACCAGCCACCAGTTCACCAGGCGAGGGCTTTTATCTTTTATTCCTCCAGAGCAGGCAGCACAGCAGCCACACACAGGCACAGCATCCGTACACCACTACAACGCCAATTGGCAATGTTGTCAAGTTTACTTTATTTTTTTATATTGTTCCCATATATTCACTTGTTCATTTTTTTTATTTTTTTTTTTTTATTGAATCTCAATATTCTCCCCTTACAGTGTAATCTAAAAGTAATAAAGAGGAAAAAAAAATCTAAAGTAAATCTTGAAAATTCTCTGTGCCAAAATAAATAAAAATAAAAAATATATAGGAAAATCAAATTTTGTTTTGCGTCGCAAAAATAAAAAGAAAGTGTTGTGCGTGGAAGTAAATCGAAAGAAAAATAGAAAAAAAAAAGTGAAAATAAATAAGGCCCTCTAAATATTGAAGCAGCTAGCTGAGCATAAACGAAAAGGGATACACGAGAAGGAACATCCTTTTTCGCCGTCGCCGTGCATCATCACCAACAACGTAGTCGCTGTTTTCGTTCATCCGTCACAGGACCAACGTCTGCTAGTTTGAATATTTTTTCTCTGGTTTTTTTCCACCCCGAAAGGTTAATAAAAAGCCGTCAAACTGTGGGGCTCAGGGGCATTTTTCCTTCCTCCGCAAGGAATGTATTATCCGGTAAGTTGGAATGACAACACAAAATAGAAATAAAAAACAAAATGCTTGAATCCTTATACTGGTTGCAGTAATGTTTATCGTAGTCGTATCCTTTTTGCCTCTTCTTTAAGGTAGAGATCAAAAGGATACGTAAATGTTTGAGTGGCACTATCATCGCAGCTACCTCTGGTGCAAGGAGTATTATATGCATGGTCGGCAGCCGGTAGTGTTTGTATAGTCCATTCAATAAGATAAGGTTCTTACAAGGTGATGTTTATAGGGTGGATTAGGGGGATCACTTTTACTTTCGTTTGTTTGGACGGTTTTTTTTTTTTTTTTTTGGGGAAATTGTGAATTTTTGGTTGGCATTTCATGTAAAAATTTGTGAAGTTTGTTTTATTTTTGACTGGGATGTCCTTTGTAAAGTCAAATCAAATAAAGGACTGTTCAGAACAATGAGGAATTTCGAGAAAGGAACATTTAAGCACTAGACAAGACATACGCCGTACCAATATTAAGTTCAGCAGTTGTGAACTACAGTAATCCCCGGATTGTTGCATCGGGAAAAATGTACACTTTTCAACGCATTTATCCGAGGAACGCAATTACGAGAATCCTACTTTAGAGCTTTGTCGATGGAGTAAGGAAAACCCCGCTTTATAAACTTGAAAGCGCAATAAAACGTTTTTATTAGCATGTTTATAATGCACAATCACGAAAATTTAAACTTAGACATGTCATGTCAATTTGACAGCCTTTGAGTTTATTTAAGCTGTAAGCAAAAGAAACTTGTTGTATTTGTGCATTTAACCGGGAGATTTTGAATGAAATTCTACGAGAAGCTTTACTTTTATTAGCGAAAATAACCGGGTGACGGACTTAAGCGGTAGGTTCGCATTTAAACGGAAAAAATTTTGTACATTTCTTTTAAATTGCTTTGTTTGCTCAGTTTTCGTATGAATTAAACGAGGACTGCAACTAAGCGAGGGTCACTTATCTGGGGATCAATGTAGGTACGTAAATTTAAAATGGAAATTAAAAATGTTTATGAGTAAAGCTAATTTTTTTTTTTTTCGAGTATTTCGTATGACATTAACTAATCTTAGTACCTTTCTATCCAAGTGCGGAATGGAAAAATTGCTTTTTATTATCGGCAATAGTAAGTAAAAGTAGGTACCTACTCTCCAATTAATTTTTGTTATACCTAGTTCTATCAGAACTAAAAAAAAAATGAGACTTCCATTCATGTAGCTCATAGACTTTTGTGGACATCTTTTGAAGGCTGTTTTTCTAAGACTAACTTAAAACGCTCCCCGGTTATAGGTTTCTCTCTAGGCAATCTTAGAATGTCAGTTTAGAAGACAGTCAGGGTTACAGCCCGCTCTAGAAAAATTGCAGCAGGTATTAGCCATTGGATTAAATTCAATTTTAGCAATCTGTATTTTGGAGCACTGGTCTCCGGTTCGACCCCTGGAAAAATGCATTAGACTTTAAGGTATTTCCCCCTTCGCCATCGAGAGTATATATAAATATTCTTAGAAACCTACCTACTAAATTCAGCCGCTCTTTCAATTCTTCTAAGATTTGAAAAAAGACAGTCGAATTGCTCTTAGAAGTCAGGACAGGGTTCCTTTGTGCCATATAGTTCAAGAAGATATGACCCACGTGTGGTAGGGGGCTTATTTGTAGCATTTTGAAGAGTATTAGAAGATTTTCGCCATTGAAGGTTCTTAAAGAATAGACTTAGGTCAGCGGCTTGCGTTTTGAGCTTCAGTGATTGTAAATTTGATTTTAGGAGTAGTTGAACTGCTCGTCTTTGTATTCGACTTGCCAAAAGTAACGTGCATGTTTTGGTTGCGAGCTCCAATTCCGAGTTCGAACCATTGCCCAACCTTGTACCTTTTTTGAGGAAGTTGATCTTCAAATATTTGATATGTCGTCGAGTTGTGTTATTCCTAAGGCGAGGTGAACCAAGCAGTCAACCTCTCCGCATATTCCGGGACTTGGTTAACTACGTACAGTTCCTTAATCCAAATTAAAGCCACCTTAGATAGAGGGTGAAGCTCTTCTCTAATGCACTAGCCCTCGATTTTAAGTGTGAAAGACTCTGCAGTGGCAAAAATTAATTAAAAAGTCCGCTTGTATTGGAATCATCGGCCGGTTGTGATGAAACCTCTAAAATTCGCGAGTAGTATTTGGTATTTGTTTAATGTTTTGACGTTTGCTTAGTTGAAACGGGCCATTCGTCGATCCTACAGAAATATTTTGGCCATACCTAACTCAGAATACATTACGCCATACTTTGAGGTCACAATACCTTTTTCGAGCGCCCATCCTAGCAAGGAAGAATGGAGAGAGGGACTCGTACGTAACACGCAATTCCTAGCCGTTTTACGGACGGATCTAAAATGGAAACCATGGTGGATTCAGACGTCTTCTCCGAGTCGCTTGGTGTATTGAAATCGATACGCCTCCCTGGCCTGTAAGTTTGCGGTAAGGCTTCGGCCACGCAATGAGCGACGAGCGACCGAGCGACTGAGCGACGAGTCGCTGAGCGTCAAATCTGAGCGATGGGTGGCCATTTACTGAACGACGTCGCTGAGCGATTATTGGGGAAAATGCCATCGTCATTCGTCAAGTGCGGTTCGTCGTAGCTTATAAGTTGAAAATCGCGTTCATATTTAAAGATCGAGAATACGTAGCAAATTATGGTGAATTTCATCATTTATATCAAAATCTTCGCAGATTTACAGATCGATTTCGGCAATATTGTCGTATGTCAGTTCTTTCTTTCTTTCCACTCTTTATCGGTGATATTTTTATTTTTAAAGTCTTTGTGGGTGTCCTTCTCGTGAATAAAAAATCTGTGAACCTTCTAGAACAAACTTTAGGACGCAATTAAAGCAACCATTTTATTTCGAAAAATTAAAAGAACACAAAAGTAGCAGAGTGTCCATAACAATTCATATTTCATTAATTTGACTCTTTATGTCGTTACCAGAATGCAGTTTATATTTAGAACGATTTCACCAGTCCTGCCATAGCACTGGACGGCTTTAGACAGCTGAAATTAAATTTCTGTGTTTATTTTGTCCATCTTATTATTTCGTCGCTCAGCGATCGACTGAAAAATTAGAACAGATTTGATTGCAGAGCGACGTCGCTCTGTCGCTTAAAAAATCGCTCAGTCGCTCAGGGTTTATGTGGCCACCTCCATACGATTTCATGTGTTTTAATTTTTTTGCGTCGCTCAGCGACTCGTCGCTCAGTCGCTCAGTCGCTTGTCGCTCATTGCGTGGCCGAAGCCTAAGGTCAATACCACCTGAAGGTACTACCTTCCTTATCAACCGTCAGGCAGCAATAAAAGCCTTAACTGCAAAAGAAATAAAATCGAAGCTTGTGAAATGCGAAGAACTAAGGGTTATTGGCACTCAGTACAAGGTATTGCTCCGCTGGGTTCCGGGACAGGAAGGCATTCCCGGCAACGAGAGAGCAGACAAATTAGCTGGACTAGTTTCGACAGCTGTAACAGAACAAGGTGATCCCTCTGTGAATATCCCGCCTTGCTAACTCTAGCTTGAAGCAGGAAGAAAGGCCACAAGAAAGGCGAACGCTAGATGGACTGCACTAGAAACTTGGCATATCACACGAATGCAATTTGAAATAAAAGTCATTTAAACTTAACCTTAACTTACAAGCGGACTTCCACAAGTGTAACGCAGACCTACAAGTTCAAAGCTGGAAAATCACACGACTTGCAGTAAGTTCCACGTGCAACAGCTTTTCCGCCATAATGAAGCCCAAATTGTATTAAATTCCCAAACGCCATACCTCCTTCCTACATACATTCCCGATGACGCATTCCAACACGCTTTGTCGAAAAGAAGACACATCGTTTGTCCCCGATTCAAATACGTCCACCTCCTCATTCATTTTACGCCGGTTGTAAACATTTTTACAATATAAACAAAATATCTGTCGAAAAGGGGAAAATACTGCCCAAGCCAACAATAATCTTCATCACAAATTGAGCGAGACAAAGGCGATGCAGAGAAATACACCGTTCACGAGCCAAAACTAAATAAATCAAAAAAATTTCAAAAACATATTTCAAAAATCAAATAAATTTTCATCAAGATTGATGGGGAATTTTAATGAAACCGACATATTGTCCGTGCGCTGATTTTCTTTTATTTTTGTCCTTGGAAAAATATGTCAATTGAACGAAAATGAAAACAAAAAAAAAAGATCAGCCAAGAGGAAGATGCCTCAAACAAACAAAGATCTCGAGATTAATGAGTAATAACTGGAAACCGCCATTAAAGTTCTCAACACCACCATATGCATGGGAAAACGAGGTCCGTTGCAACAGAACGCGGTCGCTATCGTTTTGTGGGATGGAAAATTAAAGAATTTTAACCGCATTTCGGAAAAATGCTGGTTTTCATCATCGGCCATGGTTGCTGAGAAACACATGTGTTTTCGAGTGCGGGTATATATGGCACTCCTTGAGAACCGTACACATAGCTGCACCATCCATTCGTTCTCGTACACAAACGACATGGATCGAAGAATGTGTGTGCGCGCGTAATTAAAGCAGAGGAAGAACCAATTTGGGGGAACAAAAGAAACTGGCAGTGGGAAACAAAACATCCTCTGTGTGCTCCTTTTATGTTCCCGGGGGGATAATTACACACTGGCGAGAATGGCTATGGACAAAATAACGTACGTACCAGTACCTATACTTTAGGAGGTATTATCGCATCTGAAGAAACAAAATATAGAGAGAGCAGTGGGAAAACATTAGTCCTGTGACAATCAACATTTTAATTATCTGTACAAATATCCTTGGATGTGCCACCGAAACGGAGAAACGGCATCCGATGCGAGGCGATGATGTTCGTCTCACATACTTATTTGGAAAACAGCCGGATTAGTAGGATACATTTTTGTCTGTCTGTATATTAGGTATCCGTGTCGTCTCTACGAAATTCCATTTGCGTTGTCGTCATCTGGCATTTTCTCAGATTTGTAGTTCTTAGACGAGGAGATGTTGGCTTAGAGCAGGCACAATTGTTGAGCTAGAATTGCATACTCATTTTGCCATATATTCTAGAGAGAGAATGCTGGGAAGTGCCTCGGTATCCAACTCTGTCTGCAAGTCTGAAATGCACAAAAGTGGGTGGCACCAGGCTAATGAACCTGTAGCTGTTTTATATTTGTTTACAGGTGTTTTGGAGACTGGAATTAGAGAGACCCAGGAAAAACGCCAAATCGATTTTAAGGTTCTTTTCCACTGCGCCACGTCTGACAAAAATTCGAGAGTAAAGAAAGGGTGGTCGATCTAGTGGTCTCTTTTTAAATCAGAGGTTATTTTGACACTGACAGCTGTTTCCCGCTCGAAATCTTGACAGAAAGTCAGTCTCATACCTCCGCGGAACGAAATAAGTCGCCTTAAGCTGCTCGAGCTAAATTTTGTGCTCCCTTACAAAATTCTCTCCAAAATTTAGCTGAGCTAAATCCAAGCGAACGCTGAGTGGTACGCTGCTCGAGCTAAATAATCAAACTTTTGTTTCAGAATGTACTTCATGTATTTGTCTAAATTTAGCGTGCGGGGCGGTACATTTTCTCAAGCTACATTTTGACAAATCGTTGTGTTCTGTTGTTTTGTTGCGTTTTTGTATTGTGAAGAATGGGAGAAGTAAGCGAGGACGAGTTTTTCTAAATAAAGACCTCGACGAGGATTCCTAGAATCGGAAATGGTTGAAATCAGAGAGTGTAGAATTTTTTAAGTAAGTTATTTTGAAAGAACAGCTGTTTTCTGTGACACGGCGTGCTCTCTGTCAAAATTTAGCTGGGATTGTAGCTAATGTTTGGAGAGCAGATAAAATGTAGTTTAGCTCGAGCAGCGTAGTAAGCTTTGCGCTTGAAAAACGTTGGTAAATATTGAAAACTTATTTCCAAAGTGAGTGCTGTGTAGCCCCAGCAGTGCTTTTTTTTTTTTTTAAGAGTCGCGCCTACTGTCCGCTACGTTAACAAAAAGAATTGCCACATCTGGGCTCGGAAAACCACCACGTTATTGTCGAGAAGCCAATGCATCCACAGAGAGTGGCAGTTTGGTTACATCATTGGACCAGATTTCTTGGAAAATGAGGCTCGAAATGAGAAACAACGTTTCGTTCAACGGTGGGCGTTACAGAGCCATGTTAAGCGACTTTTTTCTTTTTACTGAAATTGAAGACATGAATTTGGATGACCTCTGGTTCATGCATGATAGCTCGCCATGCCACACAGTCTATGCCATCTTTTCGATCGATCTTTTGCGCGCCAAATTTCCAAATCGTGTTATCAGCCATCTTGGCGATGTCAATTGGCCGCCTCGGAGCAGCGATTTGACCCCTTTGGACTTTTTTTTTGTGGGGAACCGTGAAGGACGGATGTTTTGCCAACAATCCGGAAACATTTCAATCACTTAAGGCCAATATCATTCAAGCAATCCGTGAGCTACAGCCCGAAACCATCAGCAAGGTCTTGCAAAACTGGAGTGACAGAATGCGCTACTGCGAAGCCAGCCACTTGAACGACGTTCTGTTCCATAATTAATGGGAATTTTTAACCTTACATAAACAATTAAATTTGTTCATTTTTTTATTGCATTTTTAAAAGGAAACTTGCATTTGGTCCACCCTGTACAATCCACCCTCGGCCTCGAGTTCCAAATTCACTGCACCTAATAGTCTAGCTCCATTTAACCAGATAATTGTATCTGCATCCATTTAAGTCGTACCACCATCTGTCCGCATGAATTATTTGTATCACCTATTCCAAAGGGACTCTTGGGATAATTTTCAATTACCATTCGCAAGTGCTGTTCCAAACACCAACTATAGAGACATCCACATACCTATACAGATACAGATATACAGATACACCCATCCTTAGTTATAGCTATACTCTGTCCAAGAAAAATTGTCAGTACAGGCCTTATGGGAAGCTCTTTTTTCTACCAGTGGTGCCTGTAGCTCTCTCACGGCACTCAAACACAAGATTTGCCACTGAAATAAAAACGAAACCACTGGCATTCCAAAGAATTTTGTTGTTGTAATTTTCCTGCAATTTGCATATATCCCTCCACAACCAGTCTGCCAGACAGTTGCGGGCAGAATGAGCACGATCGCTTGTGTTCGCTTGCTGTTATCATCAACCAAAATAAGCGTGTGAGTGACTGAAGCACATCAGAGAAGTGTTACCATATGACAATGTTAGCATATCATTAAGGGTTTTTCTTTGAATTTTGTCAAACAACTTTCGGTTTTGGTGCTTTTTGGAGCTTTTTGGAGCTTTTGAGAGCGGAATATTATTTGGGGTGCTGCCATTCGGTTTTAATTTGTTTGTATTTCTGAAAGATCCAATAATATTCAGTTAAAACATATTTTTGAATGTTGTCTTTTAGAAATAATGTTTATTCGTGAGGTGTTTTAATGCATTCATTTCATTAACGCAACAAGTGATCATATGTGCGTTGTAGAGATATTGCAATAAATTAATAATGATTACTAGGGCAACTCAACCGGATTCATGCAGAAGCATGGTACTTTAAGGGATACAATTTGATTAAATATTTTATTATAGAAAAGTAAGTACACATTTTCAGTCTTATTCGTTAGGGCATATTTCTGCATGTTTTGGTAGGTATAAATTCATATTTCACTTTGTAGAGCATATTTTTCACACTGAAATATCAAAATGATGAAGCAGGTAGACCTATACTGTTTATTTTCGGTCGTTGGGTTTTACCACGTCCGGTCACTCCTCTCCAGTAAAGTAAATGCATTGAAAGGATTTTATGATCCTTTTTTTTGCTACTGTTTCCGCGAAGTTCTGCATTGACGGGTAATAATTTTTTAACAAATATGTAATCTAGGTATATATGTCTGTATTAAAAAATGTATGTAGAGCTGCACAAGTGCAGTCCTTTTACCATCTGTTTAGGTATATGACATTGCGTCGTGGTTATATAATTTTTCTAATTGCCTGTTTGTGTATATAAGGCGGAAACAATGGTTGTTATCTCAATAGCGGATAGTGCATCTAAGCAAGTGGTAAACTTCAAAGGATCTAAGTGTAGAAAAGAAACAACAAATTGTTGATGCAACTTAAAAATTCTATGGCCTTTTCAAAAATAAATCGGAAGCTGTACGAAATGCGGCTACTGTTTTTTCTGTTACGGAACGAACTGTATACAGGCTTTTAAGGGAAAAAGCAATCAAAGGCCACAATTCACCACCAAAGAAGAAAAATAATTCCGGTATCAAGAGCAAGGTGGATGATTTTGACAATTGTGCGATTAGGCGGATAGTCCATCAGTTTTTTATGGATTATGACCTTCCAACGATAGACAAGAAAATATAACAAAACTAAGCAGATCAACTTTGCATACAATATTGCAAAAAGATCTCGGACTTAAATTCGTCAAACGTCAGCGAAAGAATTTGTTGTTGAAAAGAAGTGACATTATTTCTTGGAACGAAGATATCTACGCGAAGTAAAAAAAAATTAGAGAAGAGAAAAGAAAGATTTATTTTACTGATGAGTGTTGTGAGCCAGGTTTAGGCCACGGAGGCATCTTTGATGTAGGTGAGAAGGGTGCGGCACGCTCGCGGATGCTCGGCTCAGCTCGACGGATGGGGTAGTTCTTACCCCCTCACCATACACCTCCTGCTCAACACACTTTTGTATCGTGCCATAAAAAAAGGAAAAATAGAGAGATAGAAAGTTACTTTAATTTACGTCGACCCCGGACGGACAAAAGGAAAGCTAATTTAGTGAGAGAAAAGAGCGGAAAAGAAAAGTTCAAAGACTTATACCTATGTCCTTGAGAGAAAGCGGGAAAGTTTACACGAAACTACGCCTAACTAGCCTAAACTATGCCTATTCTAATCTAATACTTAAGCTAAACCCTGATCACCATCTATTCTAACTTAAAACTAACCTATAATAAACAATACCCTAAGCGCGACTTTCTTTCCCATGGTCTCTCAAAGACAAAGGTTCGCCAAAACCCTGAGACATGCCTGATGACGGTGGCAAAGGCTGGCCTTCCCTCCCCTTGTATCATCGATACAACCGATGGTTACCATTCTGGCCGATACTGTGAATGGCAACCCCAAATTCACCTCCCGGTACACTCCAAGAAACTGCTCAAAGAACTTCGTTGCGTCTATGTCATGTTAAGTCGTCGTTCGTTGCCGTCGCGTTAAGTCGATGTCAATCCCCCCGCGGACGGCCTGTCCGACTGTCCACACACCGGTAGCGAAACTGGCTTAAGCACACATGATCGCGATTAAAAACACTCTCAAATAATCATGTAAACAAAATTCATTTAATTGCAACCAAAAGTTAAAAATCTAAAGTGTGTTCTGCACTTAATATCTACCCTATGATCTAATCTGTATATGTAAAATTCAAAAAAATGTAAAAAAAAACTTAAAATCTAAAACTTACGGTTTTTTTTTCCGATCCCCCGTTGTCCTGGTACCAGCACAAGAAAGGTCGCTCTGATGGAATCCAAATGGTACGCGAAACAACACAAAAAAAAATATTGAGTGCAGAAACTTAGCCTAACCTTAATACAAAATCAAAAAAACTCAAAGAAACCAAAAGAAAACTACTCTAATAAAAAAATTAATTTGGATTTCAGAAGGAAATCCTTCTAGAATTAAACAAAAAAATTCCTTCAACAGAATTAAACTAAAAATTCACTGTGCACTAGATAATTCACTTTCTGTTCAGTAAAAATTTTAGTTACGCTGTCTCTTGGAGCACCTCCTTCAGATGGCGTCGCTCAAAATGTCAGCTCGGCTGTGAGGCGAAGCACAAGAACACTTGTGGTATGTGAGGTGGCGGAGCACCCCCTCTTCAAATTGCCGCACTTCTTCCTATTCTTGAGGCGAAATATTTGGCGATATAGCCGCAATCCAAAAATGGAAAAAAATCTCTGGGATTTTTGGTTTCCAGTACTTTGTCCGGGGTTCTGCTCTGTAGCGTATTTTAGTTGACGAGGCCAAACGATTTGTCGGTTTGAATAGTCCGACCGTTGCCTGTGTTCCGCTGCCTTAGTACCGCTAAGCGCCCGTTGATACGGTTGGGCCTGTAGCGGACTCTATCGAACGGCCCCCGGAACAAAAGAATCACTGCGTTTTACGGTGGGAGAAAAATTAAATAACTGGACACAATCTTTTCATATATATGTATATACCTATATATGTCCTAATTCCTGGCCACTTTCAGTGTCCCTAGGGTGAACTACGTCACTCTTTCTTCCTGCACTATTCGCCAAAAATCCTAAATTAAAATTATCTTTAAATTCTATATTTTACTTCTCGCTAAAATTCCTCAAAACTCACCCAGAATTGCGTACGGAGATTTTTTTTCCACACTGTCACTGTCTCTTTATTCAAAAAGGGCAACGACCGCTTACAGTCGATTACGGATTGATAATGGCTGAACTGTGTTTCCTAAGCCTAAGTATTTTATCGATAATGGTGATTTTCCCCTTCTCTCTCATCTATTTGTTTTGATCGTCCTCTTTCTACCTGTACCTTACCATACCATTGCACTTTCATGTCTACCTATCTCATTGTCTTTCCCTTTTTTTTTTTTTTAAGGTCTCCACTTCTAGGGAGACGGAAGTATGTCTTCTTCCTTTTCGTCAGGCCAGTTCACCGTCGTCAATCTACCTAAACCTACTTATCGACACTAACAGCTAACAAACTAAATAAATATAACTATCACAAATCATAATTCACCAATAGACGAAATTATGAACAAATAAGTAAAAGAATAAATAAATAAATAAATAACAGGAATAACAACACCTAAAAGCTGGATAACACTAACCTTAATCTATATTGCACAATTTATCTCCAACAAAAACATAGTTCATCATATTTCGCTACGTCTATTTCGATCGCTTGATCGTGAACGCGACCACATAAACACATATTAGGACGAAAAGGTAAGCAGGATAGTGCGCGCAAGAGACAGACATCTGCCTCTGATTTTGTTGCGAAATGTCAACTTGCCGGCACATGCAAAATGCAATTGAAATTCGGTCGGGAAAATAGGTTTTTTTTTTTTTCTTTCTTTTTCGTTTCGGTCTTGTAATAATAAACCAGAAGGTTTATTGGAATTCGTTTTCAACGCAAATATCACCGCGGATGTGTAACCCTTATTCATTTATTTGTCTCATACCTGCACGGATGCACGCAGGTAGAAGTTTGTTTATTTGTGGTGCTTTTTTTTTATTTTAACCTGTTGTATTTCATTTAGGGTTGTGCAGAGAGTGTGCCTTTTGTATGCAATTATGTTGCAGTGGAGGTGGCCCTTTCCTGGAGGATATCCTAAGAAATCCTCTCACCTCTAGTGATTGTGTTACGCGGTCCTAGGCCGTCAAGATGGGCTGCCGCAACATGAGACCTGGCTAAATTGGAAGATGGTAACCCTAACAGTATTGCTCTCTGAGTTATGACGAATTATCATACACACTACGGCAACCATGTGAGAGCTTTAAAAAGGGACCGATTTATGTAAGTCATTGCAACCAGACTGAGAGACAAACATCCTATCTTCCCTGTACTGACAATTTTTCTTGGACAGAGTATAGCTGCGCCATAAATTCTTCAGAATTACTCATTAATTCCGAATTAAACACACAATTCCATGATTAATTATAATAATGTTGTAGCTGATTATGTACACGTATACCTCTCACATGTATGTATATCAGCCAATTGAGTGTCCCACAGTCTGTTGGAAGCATTTGTATCTTCTCATCGCTGCTCGCACACTCTCCAGCAGATAAATACTAAAAATAATTCGTTTCTCAAAGCGTTGCACGGCAAAATTAGGCGCGGACCTGCCCATATGACTCGCCACATCGACTGTTCAACGCAAGAGACTGCCTCACATCACATGCGTCACGGATTTCAATTAATTTATTTCGCTTTTTTTATATCCCTCGTTGTGTGCGTCTGCCCACCAACGCGTTCACGCGATGCATTTCGGGATAAACTTGGAAGCTCAAGTAAATGATAGCACACAGCAAGGCAGCCATCCATTTATCTCGCTGAGCGATGCTCCAACGATAAAATAGTCTGAGCAAAATCTCGGCAAATTTTCGAATTTCATTCCCAACACCCACAGCAACCACATCAAAGCAGGCGTGAAGGAGCGGCACACAGTCGCACAAGGCACAACCTAATTACATCGTAATTTTGAAATGCTTTTGCAGTTGCTGTTGGCTTGTGGATTCGGATGGATCTAAACCATCGAACGGGTGTGTCAAAAATTCGTAGGGTAAACTGCAAATGCAAGCGTCACAGAGATGACCCGACGGCGAGTACCTGCGGCGTCTTTCCATACAGCACAAGGTGTGATGTAAGTGTTGTTGTCATTAGCCGGCGACAGATGGAGGTCGTAGAACTTTCAGAGTTATTAGACACACGGACAAGTCAGGTGTAGGTATATAATTAAAAGATGTGACGAAACCCTTTGCTTATGGGAACACAGCTGCTTGACGATATATGCGGCAATCACCCGGTTACTTTATGGCTTGTAAAATTAAGTAATCTCCACAAAATGAGAGGGAAATCGAATGTTCCCGCTGATGCTGACCGAGTCTGCTGTCTGGTGTATGGATGGTGTTGCTGAATGAAATTGATGACAATAATCGATTCGTGTAGTAGGTGATTAGTGTAATGCAATGAGCACGATTTGAGGGTACCATCTGTGAAGTGAATGCAATTTCTGTGTACCGACATTGATGGAGGAGCTTTGACTGATCGGAATGTGAGAAAAATTCCTGGCCATTGACCAGATATGGTCTCAGGCAAGCCTCACCTAAGTCAACTTAAGGTTGTAACGAACTTACCTCAACCCGTTGTATCATAAGATTTTATTTTTAACGATTGCGGTTAAGAAAAGTTAAATTAAGTGCTTATTGCGCAAGTCAAATTTGCAGATGACGATGGGAGGCACCACAAAGCTGTAAGGCAGTAAGCTTGCTTTATGGAAAAATCTGCGAGGCCTATGCTTTAGCATTATGACAGACAACAAACAGGGACAGCTTAATGGAGTATGTGCCCGAGTGTAGACCGTAAAATTATAATCCTCATTAATTCTTTTGGCTTGTAAAAGGGGTACGCTCTCCGATTATAGAATAGGTTCAGGAATTTTTCCAACAAATGAAGCGTTCTAATCACAAGAGATTTGCAAAAGGATTTTATTTCGCCCTTGTTAAAAGAAGCATAACGCGTAACGAAATATGAAACGCAATTGAATGAACCAGTCCTCACTCTTCAGACAGTGAAATGAGGAAGGCCTGTTTCAATATTCGTTACTCACACGGAGAGGCTGACGTGTTTCATTTTTCGTTACGCGCTTAAAATATTTGCGAAGCCTACAGATTTTCAAGAAGCAGTCAAGTGCGTTGAGCCTGTTTTAATGTTCCTTACTCACACTCAGAGGCAAGCAAAAGGGCTTCAACTATTTGCGAAGCCTACATATTTTCAAGAAGCATAACGCGTAACGAAAAATGAAACGCAATTGGACGAACCAGTCCTCACTCTTCAGACAGTGAAATGAGGAAGGCCTATTTCAATATTTTTTACTCACACGCAAAAGCAAGTAAAATTAATGCAACGTATTTGCGAAGTCTACAGATTTTCAAGAAGCATAACGAAAAATGAAACGCAATTGAATGACCCACACCTCACTCTTCAGACAGTGAAATGAGTTAGGCCTGTTTTAATACTCGTTACTCACACGGAGAGGCAATTAAAAGCGATGACTGAAGTGTTTCACTTTTCGTTATGCGCTTCAAATATTTGCGAAGCCTGTAAATTTTCAATTCCTCTGCCCTTGCGAGTTGGCAACAGTTAACGTGAAAGCGAAGTAAGCTTGTGATTCATAGGTAATAAACAAAATAAATAGTGGCGCAACAGGTCCGGAGGGATCCTAGGCCTAGCTTCTCACAACCATTCGTTTTGCGAGAGTTTTCATTTTTGGAGCGAATGGAAGGGATCTACAATTTTATGCCGATTCCGAACGGCTAATTGAGAAGCTCTTTCAAGACAGTCATACTCTCGGATGTTTGTCAGACGTTCGCAAGAGGTGGCGCAGTGAAAAAAAAACCCTAAGTTGGAATTTGGGTTTTTGCGGGATTCGAACCTCGACCCCTAGCGTAGTAGTCCAACACACTAACCACTAAGCCACTGCTCCTACTTCATAGGTACAGCAGCGAAAAATTGTAACTGCAGTGGACGACCAACAATGACATCTGTCCCTTTCCAAATAAACAATAAGGTAGCCTCCTTTTCATAGAAAAGTTAAAAATTGAAAGAAAGTTGGTCGAATGCGACGAAATAAAAACTAAATGTTGCTCCATGTTAAGCCGTTTGTAATATTTGCGAAGTCAATACGGAGTGGGTGACTAGTTTTAACGTAATACGTCAACAAACCACATACAAACAGGCAGGTTTTCAAATTTTATTAAAGGTGCATAGATAATTTTATAGTTGTTTAAGATAGTCACGTCAAAGACAATTTAGACTGCCAGCAGAGGCTATCTGCCTTTAACCAGTTTTTCGGACTCGTAAACTTTTTGCACAATCCCTCATTTTAGATAAAGTTGGGGTCCAAATAGTAGGGGGGGGGGGTCACTTCGACAACTTAGGATTAGGATACATTTTCAACGGCCCAAGTTGGGTGTAATGGCCCACTCTTTTGATGATAAATATATTGTTTTTGTCCAAAGATCTTAAAAAAGGAGGTGACTACTAATCGGTACTGACCCCCATAAAAGGGGTCATTTGAATATTAACAAAATCATGTGTAAGAGTCCGTTGCTGGTGACTACTCACGACACAAACCTCGACTCTATCAATGTACACATTTGCTGAAGCTGCAATACTCTAGAACTGGTGTTGGTGTTTGCTTGATTTTACTTGACCCCCACTTTGAGGGGTCCTTTCATTTAAATATCAACAAAGTTGCTATGGAAGCCCCATTCTGCACAGTTACCTGCGATGGTGAATAAGTACAAATTTCAAAAGAATTTCATTTACCACGGGCAGTTGTACCCCTTTATTGGGGGGGCATTTTGTTTAAATGAATCTGAATTTCAAAATCCTAACACTTTGTGGCACAAAAGTTGCATTTTTCAGGGGATACTCTCCTTCGGCACACGAATATTTCATTTACAATTTTGGGCACCGATATCTAGGGCTTGCCCCCACTTGGGAGGGGCATTTTTTACCAACGAAGTCGTATGGAAAGAATTGACGCCTTATCTAAACCAAAATAAGTACTCATTCTATTAGCCCTAGTCCTTTCCAGTGATAACCCCAAGCGAAGAAAAATTCCGATTAAAAATTAATCGAAATCAACGTTCGCTTATGAAAACAAATCAAAAATCGCTTCGAACCAAAGCAGCTTCGATGTGCAACTGATCAGACCTCTCTGCAAGGGTACACAAAAGACTTTCCTTTCATTTGGTAAATATTGGGACTTACATTGAGCATCACCCCATACTCTTGGTCATTTCGTTTTTAATATCCGGTTGACTCGTGTGTGACACTTCAAATTGACGGACGGATTTCCTGTTTGAAATTGTAGATTTTATTCGCTCTAATATTCCTCCCCACACGTTCATCCTTATTTTGATTGCTCTGCAGTAATTTTGAGAATTTTTCGATCACATTTCACGAAATTGCCGGCCACTTAACCATCATTTAACTGTGTCATGTTGTCGAAGCCTAAAAACATATTTACTTTGTAATTTTCTTCTTGAAAAAACTGTGCACACAGTAGTTATCATCTATCAAGGACGCTCGCTAAAATCACACACAAAGGACGACTCGAATGGCGGTTCCACATATAATTCGTTCAAACTTTCGCGTAATGTCGTGCTAGTTAAATATTCAACACGGCCCTCGCACGTTGCGGGGTTGCAGGAAGAGGCTCGCATTCAACTTTCGTATATGTTCCGTGTAAGGATATAAAGGAGGACTGTCAGATCCACTTGAAAAAAGTAGAAATTGAAGTCAAACATGCTTTTATGATGAGCAGCAGCACACATCTACGGTTTGTACTTGTACCGCAGTATTTTCTTTTCGTCGTCTCAGAAAATCGATTCGTATATCTGAGTGATTTATACGTGGGTACAGTGACTTCCTTTTTGTTGGCTGTACGAGTACGACGCCACGTACATACGTGTACAGTATGCCCTCTCTGGCTCTGTGTATACTCGTATCTCGTATGATTGTCGTGAACGAGAACTTTTGTATTTGGTCTTTCAACCCTTCGGTTTATAGGGTGCGTATACTCTTAGAGGCGGGCGCCGTTGCCAGATTTCACCCTGATGGGTGATGGTGATGTTTAAGTCCTCCCGTGATATGCTAGAGCGAGGGTTGAAATTGGATTTTAGAAAACCAGCCTGAATGATGTTGTAAATATCTAAATGGATTCATAATTGTACGCGTGCCGGGGCCCACTCATTCCTATTGTTATCCGAATTCGGTTCCTTTGTTGGAAATGCATGCGGAGAACAGATGAGGAAGAGTGTACGAGCGTATGTAGATAGGAACGTCCGTCAGTTGGCTGATGGGTTTATGGAATTCTGAAATTAACGATGGGCGATGGCAAGGCAAATCCGCACTAGTCGGTTGGCACGATTTACGCCTAATTGGTTGATCATTTCCCATATAAGGGGCGGGGTGGGGGGCAGTAAAAAGTTAGATAGACCTTTTTTGAATTAATTGGATTAGCACGTACCTTTGCAGAAAGGTGGCACAGATGTGTTTTATCTTTTTTGGTGTGACTCGTGCGTATACATATTTGATGAAAATTTGTGTCGGTTCTTTTAATACAATTATGGGAAAAGCTATCCACCTGTGGTGTAGGGTTGGGACTTCCTTTTGCCGGCGAAAAGGTTGCCAAATCCGTACAGGGATTTGTTTGAAATTCAAATATTATATTCAATAACAAAGGGGGATTTTCCAAGTTTGATCATGCTTAGGTAGGGTTTTGGTTTAATTTGTATTTGAACAATGAATCGTCATATTCACGTAAGGCGGCAGCTTGTTGGGTACATGGCCAAGGGTTGCTATAACGGAGATGATATGGCAGTAGGAAGATGCAAGGTTTCCGTGGGTAATGCCTATTTAAATACATACATTTTAAATATTAAATTTTAAATCCTGCATATGTTTAACGTAGCTTAAGAAGATTTTAAATAAATTTGCGTATGGAATTGCCCCATAACATTAACATGCATACGGAGTTGCTTACTGAAGTTTAAAATGCAAAACTTTTTGGCTTAAAATCAAGAAATGAAAAATCGTGGCACTCGAGTCTGAATCCACCTTCTCCGAGCTTAGAAAAAAAAACATCCAAACAGCTTAGATAACAAACGGTCGTATTAATATTAATAGCTCTAAAAGGTGCATGAACAACATTTTAAGAATCGAAAACTCTCCGTGACAAAAATTAGGAACGTCCTTAATCACAGAACTTTCATACGATTGCCACTGAAACGTCCGAATTCGCAAAACTACCAACTTAATGACAAAGTTAAACGTTTTAAGAGCTCTATTTAATATTGAATCCATAAATATTAAGAGTTCTGAGAATAATTGAAAAAAAAAAGTCATTCAAAAAGTAGCTCTGTATATGGTCCTTAAACTTCTGAATGCGATATTCCCCAGTGGTCATTTTATCATACGTGATTTGCCCCCCGGGAAGGTGAACTGCGATCAAAGGACTGGTGTTTTTTTTTAGCTGGGTGCCTGCTTAAAATTGGCCCATACAATATAACTCTGGGTTAAAGTCTTCAACATTAGTTTAGTCAAATGATTGCTTTCTAAGTCACTAATAGAGGAAACTTCAAACTAAACACTGACTGATGCTGTTCCAGCGGCTTAGATGAAAGCACAACTAAATACTTAACAGTCGTATCTATAACCAATAAGTTGTTGATAAAAGGTCGTTGTAAGCAAGCAAAGCAAAGGTAACAGGACATTAGTCTACGGTGTTTATACCCGACACAAATTAAGTTCGTTAACAAACGCGTTTGCTACAATAGCCTCCCTCGATTTGGGAATGACGTCCAAGATATAGGTAAACTTGCCCAGTTATCGATGTAGGAAACAGATTTCCGGGTTTAGTACCCATATTTTTAAATTTAGTTTTCTCAGTGTATTAACCAATGCGATTCAAGTTGAAAATATATCTAAGGGAACTCATTTAATTTTCAAAGATCAATAAGTCTATCATTCGTACAATGGCTCAGTATTTAGTGTGCTGCTGGAACACAGACCTAGGGGTTCCCAGTTCAAAGCCGGGAAAACAAAAAGTACGCTTCAAATCTTTTCCCATTGCGTCAAACCTTCCGAATGGCTGACGGGCACCCGGGAATTTAAATCGCTTCTCAACTTCAGCGCACTGGTTGAGTGGTTAATGTGCAGCTGGAGTATTGAGCGAGGGGTCCCCGGTTCGACCCCGGGAAAACAAAAATTACGCGTCAAATCTTTTCCCATTGCGTCAAACCTTCCGAGTGGCTGACGGGCGCCCGGGAATATAAATCGCTTCTCAATTCAGCGCACTGGTTGTGTGGTTAATGTGCAGCTGGAGTATTGAGCGAGGGGTCCCCGGTTCGACCCCGGGAAAACAAAAATTACGCTTCAAATCTTTTCCCATTGCGTCAAACCTTCCGAATGGCTGACGGGCACCCGGGAATAAATATCGCTTCTCAATTCAGCGCACTGGTTGAGTGGTTAATGTGCAGCTGGAGTATTGAGCGAGGGGTCCCTGGTTCGACCCCGGGAAAACACAAATTACGCGTCAAATCTTTTCCCATTGCGTCAAACCTTCCGAATGGCTGACGGGCTCCCGGGAATATAAATCGCTTCTCAATTCAGCGCACTGGTTGTGTGGTTAATGTGCAGCTGGAGTATTGAGCGAGGGGTCCCCGGTTCGACCCCGGGAAAACAAAAATTACGCTTAAAATCTTCTCTCACTGCGCCAAACATTCCGAATGGCTGACGGACGTTTGGGAATATAAATCGCATCTCAATTCAGCGCACTTGTTGAGTGGTTAATATGCAGCTGGAATACTCCGCGAGGTTCGACCCCCCGGCTCGATCCCCCGGAAAATTTAACTTAAAACCAAACAAATTACACCTCGAGACTTGTTGAAATGGTGCAATGCAAATATTTAGCAAGCGTCTGTTGAACATCCGAGAGTATAATTGACTTCATAATTCAGTCTCTCGTATAGTCGGCAAAAATTTGTTGTTCTCATCTTTTTTTTTAAATAGACAAAAACAAACAAACGAACGAATGATTGCAAAAAGATAGACCCAGGGTGGCATATGAACCTGTTGCGCCTTCTTCTTGTTTACCTGTTATTTTATTTCGTTAAAAAAAAAAACTAAAAGCTTACAAAAGATATTCCAAAGTTCAACAAAAAATATTTTTAAAAAGAATACAGCTTTTAGCTTAAAGTGAAATAGCTAAGTTTGAATTGTGACCAATCGTGTTTAGTGACGGCAATAAAAGTTATATAAAGTTGATATACCTATTCTCAGAGCCTTCTCAATCTCTCACACATTCCTCATCAAACAGTTTCATATGATATCAGATCGATATAGGCGTTTCTTTGCACAAGAAAAGAGAAATCAGTACCCACAATCTCACGTAAGGAAATACCCGGGTCATTGGATGCCCATTTGTAGATCTTTATTACCAACACTATACCTGCTCTATATGGTCTTTCACCTGGAAGCGTCAAATTAACTTTTGCACCACGTTTACCATATGATTATCGATTCTGGTAACGTCGCGCGATGGTTACTTCTTTTACGATCTTCGTTTGGGTATTACGCAAGTGGGCTCACCCTGTGTGGCAATAAACAAGCCGATAGCAACAAAATTACCGTCGCTCAGTCATGAGGTCTTTTAGGGCGAAAAATACATTTCACTTTCTTTTTATTTACCGAGAACATTTAAGTCAATTCACACTTTCATACCAGATAATGCCTATCCGACAGAGTCAGCGTCGATCATTGAGAATTGCTTTTTTTTTCATACAAATAATAAAATAATTAAACGACAAACAGAGAGAGAAACGGAAAATTAAAAATAGAAAAAAAAAAGCCAATTAGCATATAAAAACAGCGATCAACGACCTGAGAAGCTGGAGAACCACAAGCAACAATTAAAATACTAGTTCTCGAAATTGGAACAATCAAGTAGCCTGTTGATTTACTTTTTGCATGTGTTTGCACAAGTCCTGTAAAAATTAAATGAATAAAAAAATATGCTTTGGATTTAATATGACAAACGACAGGAGGAGTGCCAACATACGCACACGCGGTTTTTCGTATTTCTCAATTATGTATACGAGTCGAGTACCACCCGGAAAATACCTAATACTCGAAGCATTCGGAAATGGCTTCTGACTTTGATCTAAATTGTGCTATTAGTTTGAAAATTTAAGAAAAAGCGCCCGCGATATTTTGAGGAATGTGGTTGCCTTGACTTGTTTTCTATGACAGACAGTGGATACTGGATAACACGTGCTTTTTTGACAGTGATTGACAGCATGTGTCGTTTTTCAATTTACTTTGTATTTTGTATTTTTTTTTTTTTTTTTTTTGTTAATTCATTTTTAGGTTATTTTTATGTAAGAATATTTATGTTTACGAGCACTGAAGGTGTTGGAAATGATTGGTCTGTTGCTGGTAGTTTGCTAGATTTTAGTTTCGATTGTTATTTTGGGAACGAAAATAGCTTCTTGTTACTTGTTGAAAAGTTGTAAGAAAAGTGAATAATTTCGAACTAAAGGTGCGAAGGCTAAGAATAAACTTAAGACCGAAGACTGGGTAAAGCTATTTTACAGATATTTGCTTTTTATACAGTGAGTTAAATCAGGCTAGAAGGCTTAACGCCGATAGCGTGGCTGTGACTCTCTCAAATGTGTGTTTAGATGGGTACTATGCTCATTGCTCAAGTAGCAACTTTTAACAAGGAACCTATCTGTGCTCAGGTATGTAGCATCATACTCTAAATGTGAGGATTTTTGACTTATACATTCGCGCTCGAGGTGTGCTTTAAAAGTGAGCCAGCTATTTAATGTCTGCTTTGTATAAATAGTCACCTGCTGTAAGTGAGATATAGCTACGAAGGAGAACTTCTGTTTTGAACTCAATTCGAAATCTTCGATGTCGAAAATGGTATATTGTCAGGGTCAACCCCAAGTAGCGAGAATCGTTGTTACTCCTCGCTTCCCCACTCGGTTTAGGACATGGTTAGTTACGCGCTTTCAAGCAACTTTTTTACCATCATCAGCCAGTCAGCATCAGAGATGATATTTTTAAACTGATTTTTATGCTGACGATATGGAAACTTAGGTTGTGAGGCAAAGCATTCGCTTCTTCGGGGGCATTTTCTAGTCAAACGGAAAAGCCAAAATTGAGGCTGGCTATTATTGATGACAAAATAAAGTATATGATGTCGTAGAGCAAAGACTTAAGTTCGACAATTTTGACAAAGCTTAACGAAGCACCGAAGTGCCTTCGAAATATGTAGCTGACGTCTGTCGAAAAATAGAAATTAAATCAGGGCATCAGAGATCAGGAAAGAATCACTCTTGCTAACCGCTGTGTGTCTTCGAGCTAAGGTCTCGAAGAAGTAGAGGCCTTGTCACATAACCAAGAAGATATTTTACCACACTTATGATCCTGGTGCTGTATAGTGCAGAAGCTTAAATTGATGAAAACCTCTTGTGACTTTTGAGAGAAAAATTCTTCGTTTGGAGGAGATTCAACGACGAACTTTACAGAATACCCTGATTAAGTTAAAAATCTGATTAAGGGTCCACTTAGGCATTCTATACCCGCGACGCTACTAATGGAAGAGCGGCCATTGAAAATGAATGAATGAAACTTAAAAATCCTAATGTTAAACATTAGAGATGGCTGCTGTTTGTGGATCACATATGGACATGGAAAATCACCCACTTACACTAAATCCACGGGACACAACAGCTGAGGACGACCTCAGCACAGTAAGAGGCGCGCACAAGAGAAAAAATCCTAATCAATTTCGACCCAATAACCATGGGTAGCTCACTTGAAACCGAGCTAGCTCTAGCTTACTGGTTTAAGCTGAGGTCCACACTGAACTATCTAAGTTAGAGTAAGCAGCTTGGGCAACAAAATTCAACCACAGTCGAACAATCGATATGGATCGTCTACTAATTTCAAGAACTTCTTGGTATTGCGACTGAAGAGAAGTCGTCCATCTGTAGCCCCGTCTGGTATATCGAGGCGAAGATCGTCATCGTACATAGAGTTTGCTTCATTGAACATCTATTTCTGAAAAGCAAGGAAAAGCAAAGCCAAATAGATAAACATCGCCAACAAATCAGAGTTGATTGCTTGCAATCAGCCTGTAGGTATGCAAATTTTTGAAGTGATAACTTCTTTAGGCGCGTTGGGCACTATTTGGATGGGCAAAAATTAGCAAACTCGCGACACCGACACCGACACCGATTGCATACTTTTAGGGCGCGTTGGGATGGGCAAAAATTAGCAAACTCGCGACACCGACACCGACACCGACACCGACTCCGACACCGACACCGACACCGACACCGACACCGACTCCGACACCGACACCGACACCGATTGCATACTTTTAGTTGTAAACTTTTGTACTATTGCTTACTTTTAGGGGTAGGTAATTTATAGCTTAATCTACGATGATTTTTATTTGAATACGTTACTATGGTAATTTATGGTAGCGACAAATTGATTGTCACCAAAATTATTTCAATTACCTGTTTTGTATGGGGAATTCATAACTTAATTTTACCAGGCTTAATTCCGACATATTATATCCACGATTTTGGGTTTGTGCACATTTACGGCACAGTAGCTTGTGTTATAATTAACGAAACAAGAAAAATGAAAACTGTGGTAAACTTGCCACCCTAAGAGTAGGTATACTATATAAATAATTGTAATATTCATGTCGCCTTAGTGTATACTGTAAAATATGATTAGTAATTTTTGTGTAAAATAATGAATATAAAACTACAATTGATGCCGTACCACGAGATCTAGAGCATTATCAATGGCGATGCGGCAAGACAGAAAAATATTGTTGTCTTTTCTCGTTCTTTTTCTTTTAAAAGTAAAATTTGTATTTTTCGGAAAGAAATTCATATTCAATTAAGCTTCAGTATAATTATTATTAATTTATTCGTTCTGTGCTAGTTTCGGTAGAATACAAGTAGATACAATCGGATTGTGGTAGCTGAAGTAAGATATGTACATTCGAGACTGTAATCTATCTAGATTACGCTGGAAGACAGCATCGATGAAATTTACTTATATATGCTAAAGATAATTCTGCATTACTTCAAGATAAAGTTGGGAAGAGATTTGATGATATTCCAATCATTTTGAGTGGGGATTTCAACATCAACTTTGCAGATGATAAAAACTACCATTAATTGAATTTTTAAATAGCAAATTTGATTTAACGATGAGCAATGATCGCAATCTTAGCACGACTAGACATAAAACTACAATTGATGCCGTCTTTACAAGATATTTAAATAGATTCAAATCAAAATTGTTTGTTTCATATTTTAGTTACCATTAACTCTATAGTATCCGTTTTCAAATATAATGATAATAATGATGATGATGATGGAAGAGTTTGAAGTTGTTGATGAAATTTCATAAGTGTCATTGGTATTCATTTCAAAGAATACCCATTAATTTTTAAATTTAATATTTCATGTATCTGTAAATTTACATTTTAAGCAATAGATTGCAATTCTGTATGTAAAATAATATGTATTATTTTTGATGTAAAATACCGCATTAAATGAAAATGAAAAATGTAACAAATTTTTGTAGTAGTAGTAGTTTATAATAATGAATAAAAAAACACTTTATTTAAAAGTACTTCCTACACAATAATATATTTTCTGACGATTCGAAAAATACACACGTAATTGTTCAAGTTATCACTTCTGTCGGCACTCCCGGAGTGCCTTTTAATTTTTTTTAATAAAAAGCTGTAAACTGGTAGTTTAAGTGCATGTCTCGACTTTTGTTTTGCAAGATGTGAAGCAACTCACGGATCTAATCATTCGCGGACATGATTTTTCTCGGGGATAACAAAAATAAATAAGGACTCTAGGCCTAGCTTCTCAAAACTCCAAACTGCTAATTGGGAATCTCCTCGAGTAGTATAACATACTTATCACTGAGAGTTTGGCAGAAAAGGGACTGTGGAAGACAACTTTCTGTCTTCATTTTATTTTTTGGGGGTTGAACCGGGGATCTCCTCAATGAGTAGCAGGACGTTATTATCACTGATCATGAAGAGGGACTGTGGAAGAAAACTTTCAGTCTTCATTTTATTTGCTGGGGGTTGAACCGGGGATCTCCTCAATGAGTAGTAGAACATACTTATCACTGAGAGTTTGGCAAGAAAACTTTCAATCTATTATTTTTATTTTTTGGGGGTTGAACCGCAGATCTCCTCGATGAGTCGTATAACGTAATTATCACTGAGACTTTGGTATGAAGAGGGACTGTGGAAACAACTTTCAGTCTTCATTTTATTTGCTGGGGGTTGAACCGGGGATCTCCTCAATGAGTAGTAGAAAATAATTATCCCTGAGAGGTTGGCAAGAAAATGGACAGTGGATGGCAACTTTCTGTCTTCATCTTATTCAAGTTATCACTGAGTCTACAAAATTACAGGCTCGTTTATACCTCAGTCGCAGGTTGGTAAGTTGGCAGTTGGCAAGTAACTTTTCAAATTAATTTATATATGGTTTGTGTCTGGGATAAACATATATTTAATTATATGCGGTTTTTGCACACCCAACGTGATATGATTCACAAAATATAGTTGTTGAGGGCCAGCATCGATCGTATCTCTGCTCTTTACAAATAATTTTGTCCTGGGGTCTAAAGAATTGTACTAGATCTGTAGTATTCCATCTTGGAAGTCAAATTCCACAGAAAATGTAAATTATTGAGTCCATTTATTCGGTAACTCAAAATTACGTCGACGCCTATTCCACTCTCGGTTTCAATCCCGGAATGCTGCAGCACGAGTTATCGTTCAATCCAGGTTACAAATTCCTTTCGCCTACTCAGCAACGGTCATCTACTCTGCCGCCTTCCTATATTGTGGCTGATCTTGCGCCGGCCGGCCGCTCGTGTACAAACATTTCACCGTAACCTTGAACTCGAAAAAAAAGAAACAAAAATCACTTTCTCACAACTCTATATACACGACGCTCATACAACCATTAACCAGTGACGCCATCGCCCACACTATTAATCATTCCATCTAAATAGCTGTGCGAGTCAACGTCCGCCAGCGTTCCATTACCATTAGTTGTTAAGTTTTCTCTCTCGCTTTCGAGATGGAACATATCCATTAATCAGGCGACTTTCCCACGCCCCATCAGCTTCCTATACAATCAATTTGATCACAGTTCTATTGCAAGTCGCATATATGGCTCGCGTGTTACCGATATAATTTCAGTACTGTCCCCAATCGAAGACAATTAGTATCTCAACAGCTGTAGTGATTACCTATAAAATTGGCAATGACACTAGTCCAGCCCGGCAGCGGTAGAATGCGCGAACTGCATTATTTGTCAATTGGCAAGGTGAGTATCATTCCCAGTGCCAGTATACCGCCTTGGACTAAGAGTGTGCCGACAAAATGCCACTGTGTCAGTGAAAAATAGTTAATTGCTTGATCAATCGATTGGGACAGTGATGATGGGGGTTGATTTGAAACTTTTCGAGATTTGAATTCAAATCTAACGAGTTGCTAACCTCTGAGTGCACGATTTGCTGCTGCGCGAATATGTATGGAACTAATTGTGCTTGGGGGAGCTTCTGGCTGAATCAATTACGGATTAAAATCGTCGAGGCAAGAGAATGTTTATAATGGTGGTGTGTTGCGGCGTCCAGGCGACACGAAGTCATTAGTTATTGTAATCCTCTTCGGGAGTCTGCCGTAGAAAAACGGCTGGTAACTTAATATGTTTATTGGAAATGGTAATGAGGATGGGCCGGCTTTAATTGTGAGGAGTTCGGTATGTTGTGCAATTGAAATTAGATAAATATAAAACTAAGCATTGTACAAACAGAGATAATAGGATGATGTGAGAGATTTATGTGCAAATGGTTATGCTGATGATAGATTTGTTAAAGACTGTTGTATAGAAGATTGTGATTGATGGCGTCATTCGCTATTGAGCTTCGTGACTTTGAAAGTCGCAACTTTTCTGAGATGTGCCAATTTGCGTTTCAATTTGTGTCTAATGCCTTTACCGAGACGTATAGCTTATGCGAACTTACTTACTTGCTAAAGTCACAAAAAAAATGTAACTAATATTGTTTTCAGACTGACACCAAAGTTGACAGCACTCAAACTCGTCATACCTGCCAGCTAAATTGATGATTTTAAGAAGACTCAGTGAATACCGAGCTTATTGGTAGTGACAACTGTAAGCCTTCGGAAGGTTATCTTGGCAAAAACATAAATTTAATAAGTAAAACTATCTCTGGAAAAGACCTTCAACAACTCTTAACAGTTCGCTCAAAAAGCAATAACCCCTATCGGGAATAAGATTTCCCCGGGAATCTTTTCTGTTCAGCAATCTGACTTACATTGCTGACAAGGGAAACATTTCCCACGGAATTTATTCGCGATAACCCCTAATATCAAATCTGTATATGAAATCATTGTAAAACTTAAGGTAGAATTATTAATTTAAATCTCTTTATAATTTGTTTTTCTTTGTATAACTCATTTATGTAACAATAAAGTTATAATAATAATAATAATAATAATTTCAAACCTCACCTTCCAAGGCCTAATATGTTCCAATTTATTTTTTATCCAACAGAGGATTTAAGTTGTAGGTCACAATTTACAAAACGAAGGCATTCCTTTGTCGTAAAATATAACTCAGAAACTAGAGACTTATTCTAAGCACCGCGCAAAAATGTTCTGATGAAGATTCTTTTCACCTTAAGTGGTTATAGAAGCTCTGCTACTTCAACAGATAGCGCAAAAGGAATCATCTCAAAGTACCCTAATGAAAAGTAAAACTTCTTCTGCCAAACTTCTGACTTAAACTTTGATTAAGCATCTTCTAGTTGTAACCCTGGCTTCCTTCCAAAATACCAGCCAAAGACTCAAGTCAAAAATAAATTTCATAGTTTGAATTGTAGTGCCATAATGACAAAGGGAAAAGATTTACATCGGGTGTCTTTTTTCAGATGTTTGAGATAAAATTTGTATTTTCCGTGGTATGAACGTGAAACCCCTCGCTCAGTAGGCCAGCACAATAATCACTGACCTAGACATTAACAGAATGAAATTCTGATTCTGATCGTAATAATTTGTTCCGTGAAATAATTTAGACGTGAACCATGTTGAAAGGGGTTCCATGGAATAGTTCAGACATCTACCACGTGTAATTGTGTAAGGGTAAGAATTACCCAAGTTGCAAACCTAAATCGTCGTCAAATCAAATCATCTTACATCCATCCACATTTAAGTGGAAGCTACAGTTTGTAGTGAACGTGCCTCTCTAGCGGGCACGATCCTTAGTCAGCGCCGTCCATTTATGCACGTCGAATTGGTTGAGGTCACATTATACTTGTGAAAGGTATCGCGGACGAGATCGTATATTTCAGTTTAGTTCCAGAACCCAGAAGTCGAAAATTATTCAGACTTGAGCCTTAACCTTTTCGCATGATTTTTTTTCTATTCACGGTAGTGTCCTTAGGCGTTTTTTTTTATTTTGCCCACACGATCTATATAGATCATGATTTCCAGGGTTTACTACAATAGTACGTGATCCAATTTTTGTGGAGAACCCTGGAAATCAAAGACCTATGTAGATCATGTGGGCAAAATAAAAAAACGCCTTTTGTAGAGCTCGTATAAGGTAGTTTGTGGTTCAGTCTAAGCTCCCACATGCGGTTTTCGCACGATTCTTAAGACGCGAAAAGTAGAACACACGATTGAAAACAAGACACCTAGACTAGACTAGACCTAGATTTGTGCGCGTCTAGCTTAAATCTTCTCGTTCACGACTTCGACAACAATTATGCGTCTTTTCCAGTCATAACTAGACAGGGAAGGTCATAGTCTTCGTCAGCGTCTCCTAAATATAGTAAATAGTTGTCCCGTAAGGACACAGTAACTGCTAATGGCGGCAGAGTTCACTCCAAAGCCTGTATGAAGACTAACTTTCACTACCTCGGATTTTCAGTTCTCAATTTTAGCGTGCGTCATTCTCTCAATATACCATTTTAAAAGTGATGGTGAGTGGGTGATACTTTGGTATGAACTCAGACCTTTAGGGTCTTCAGCAGGAGGAGACCTAATTCCGCGCCGGTCCGATATCATCAGATACAATTTGATATACAAGCTTAGAAAGACGGATTCCTCTACAGTTGGTGCAGGTGCGTGTATGCTGATAAATTTCGAGTCTTCGGATGATGCGCATGTATCCCATTAATTCATTGTCTTCAGCCTTAAACAGATCAATTTCAAAAGACTGTCAGACTGGGAGTTCGGCCTTGTTTAGGTAGTTCAGGGCGAGCTATGGCTTTTTAACTATTTTCCATTCCGGATGTGGTAGTACTGATTAATTGTTGTTGGCTACCATTTAATACCCCGTAGAAATAGTATTTTTATATTCTAAGCACCAACTGCCTCTTTACTGGTTTCCAATTCAATTTTGCAGTCTCCGATTTGTGTAGCGACACAGTGGGTTGCCACCTTAAGGTGAAAGTGCATAGGCTAGGTACGATTTACATTCCTCAATATTCCCTGTGTCTATCATAAGTCTTACATACTTGGGCTTTTTCTGACATTCATTTCATTGCGAATTTTAAACCAAAATCCAAATGGTTCTAACATTCACGGTACACATACTCACCAATTGAAGAGTTTTTTATCTTAATATTAAATTAATTTAACATTTATTAAATCTTTGTTCTCTTACTTTAAGGTTTTTTTTTTTAATTTTGTAATTATATGGTCTGTAAATTGTAAAATGGTAGACTTGAATAAATAAACAAATAAACAAATAAACAATTCCAACTTGTTTGATGAGCAAAAGTTGACCACTTCTATCTAGCATGTCGGTTAGGTCCCACTGTGCAAACAAAAATTTTCCGTCGAGCGTATTCGTAACAGAAATCGCTTGCCTTTGATTCTAGTCGGACGAAGAATATCCCTTGGGCTAGGAGTGGTGCACACAACTTTGTTCTTGCCTGGTCTCCTGTGTCTTCCAGGCGGTCGAGATTTATTGGACGTGACATCCAGGGATTGGTTTTCGTTTTTCTTTGCGTTCCTTAATATTTTATGCGCATCCTGTTGGCAGCGCCTATTAAAATTCATCAGCCTACGGCTGAATAATGGTGTGCGGCGGTGGCGGCGGCGGCGGGTGTTTTCAACTTATCAGACATAATTATTTCTGTTCGTTTGTTTTTGTTGTCTTGGGGATGCCAATGTGCCACCCGCACTCTTGTGAGACTCGCCGCCAACTATCAAAGGAGTCCCCGGAAGGATATTGCATGGTTCCTTGCATACGATATATGAGTTTTTAAATGTCTCTTTTCCTACTTATCCCCAACGGTCTCCAAGTTGGACTTGATATATCTACCAAAAAAGCCAAAATACAGTCCCCTTGGGAGTGTGTGTGTATAAGTGATATCCAGTGCGTAGCTATAATTTATTCGATGACTGTAAGGGATTCCATAAGGCCGATTGTGATGTTATTAAAAGTTTTGCGAACTTTTCACTCGTCGGCGGACTTCATTTTCTGATTGGGTTCATATGCGGATTACGGATTTATATTTGCAACGCAAATTTTATTCCCATAAAATGCTCAACTTGAAATGCGAGTCGCACATAGTGGGTCGTGTGCTTGTTGAGCTGATATCAGTACAAGTGACGTTTGAAATTGACTTATTGGGTGAACTTGTGCGAGAGAGAATGCTGAGCCATTCTATCTTAGTTTCGCCAGAACGATGTTGGCCGCTTATTTGTGCTATTCGTGAGAGATTTGTTTCAGCGCTCTCCATTGATTGGATTACAATCTTATCTCGAACAGTGGCAATGCTTGCGCTGGCATCTTTCAAGAGTTGTCTTGTTATTCGGTTGACTTTGTGAAAACAAATGAAATACTAGAGATTGACGAAGCTGAGAATATAGAATACTATTTAAGCAACTGCCTGTACAGATGTTGAACAAAAGTAAACAGGCCAAGGTCTAAATGGAAAAGTTTCGCCCTATTGTTTGGTACATAGCCTAGAGCGGCCTTCAAAACAATTGTTTGTTATTGTGGAGTTGGAATTCGAAAATCCTTTGTAACTTATTCAGCAAGGTGAATTACTCAACTGGGCTTACTTTCAACAGATTTCCATTGTCGGCGATGTGAAAGGGTGCCGTTTTGAATAGGGTTTCAGTGGAATAGTCGATAGCTAGCACAATGTTGATGTAGGATATGTGAAAGCACCTGGTACATACATTGTACAAGTACGTTGGCAGTAACCCGTGACTTATGTTGGCAGTGATTCGACATTGGCAATGAGATATAGAGGAGAAATAACAGAGGAGATGACCGAACACACGTTGTATAGATTCAGACCGTACGAACAGTTTAAATTGCACCTGATATACGGCTTTTACTTAATTTATTTTAATGTAAGACCTACGCAAATTGTAGTAGTCCTTGAATTCATAATAAAAACAGAATGTCCCTGCCGCTTCATCATCATTCAACTGGAAATCTTCCTAAAGAACCTATTACTACTGAGTATTGTTAGTATTGTATGAATCGCACACCCTGTGTGCGCTTATGTGAAATCATGTGCGTTCATCTCAAAGCCGTGTGCGGATAAAAAATATTCATCAAAGTCCATCAGGGCAGTGCATGCCGAGCTTATAAAAAATAAATAGTTGGCGCAACAGGTCCGTAGGGACTCTAGGCCTAGCTTCTCACAACCACTCGTTTTGTGTGAGTTTTTCATTTTTGTAACGAATGGAAGTGATCTACAATTTTATGCCGATTCCAAACGGCTAATTGAGACGCTCTTTCGAAACAGTTATGCTCTCGGATGTTTGTCAAACGTTCGCGAGAGGTGACGCAGTGGAAAAAAAAAAACCTAAATTTGAATTTGGGTTTTTGCGGGATTCGAACCTGGGACCCAACACACTTACCACAAAGCCAGGGCTTAGAAATGACAACTTACCTATTACCAAAATTTGAATGGCATTGAAAGCTCCCACCTACAAGTATTGCTAGAGTTTTAACGCACACAATATGTGCGCTTAAAAAAAGATGTGCGCTTTCAATAGTAATACTCACAGTAATCTCCACACACAAATAGCTGAATAACTTGCATGTTTCATCACATCTTGTATCACATCTAAAATGTGGGCCTAAATGGCCTCATGTGCGTTTACAAAAACAAAAGATCAACAACGATCGACCGGAGTATGAGAGAACCCACTAATGACTGGCCCCCATGTGAATCTAGATTGGGATATTTTATTTATTTATTTATTTATTTAATTGATATAAAGTGGTTTGCACAATTAAGATTAAGATTGAGGGCCGTAAAAGCCAATTCGTCTTAGTACTGCTTTATAAACAGAGGTTTTGTGTGGGAGTCAAAACTGTAAGGGCTTCACAATGCATCAACATTGCTCTGAGTTTGCCGAATCCATGTCTCTTACACATACTTAACCATTGTTATTATGGTAACGCACACCGAATGTGCGCCCTGATGAATTCATGTGCGCTTGCAGTAATAATGCTCACAGTCGTGTGCGCATCAAACTAATTTAATAGCTTCTGTATTAAGGTCCCCATTTGAACGTATATCTTCTCGTTTATTCGTCGGACTACCTCAAAACCTCGTTAAGTTACTGAATAGTTGCTGCAGCAACCAAAATAAAAGTCATTCTTCTTGTCTCGTATGAAAGTGATAGTGGATAGAGCTTGTGGGTAAATTTATTTTGGTTTAAATTTTTTTGGTTTTTCTCTCGGTTCCAGCTGAAACGTAATGGCTATTCATTTGGCCTTGCTACACAAGTTGAGGAGTTTATGCGTCAATCCAAGAGACAGGCAAATTCAATCTCGTTAACCTCCCCTTTCTGTTTCACATCCGGCGATTCATTGTCAAGCCTTGGCTGATTCGCAATTACTATATCAAAGCGTTCTACACGCTGAACGAACACACAACCTCATCCAATTGCATTAGGATCCACTGTGTCCACATATAGCTTGAGGTAGTTCTTGCTGTTGTTTTCCCTTTTTTTTCTGCCAACCATCCTTTTGTCTCTGCTGCCTTTGAACTTGTTTCTTTTTTCGCAAACTATATATTTTGTTTTTCTCACAAAAGACCTCGGCATCCCATCACTGAAAGACAACGGAGAGGCCAAAACCCAAACTGGTTTCGGAAGGTAACTTTGTTGGTCCGAAGGGAAACTGGGTTAGGTTTCGTTTTTTTTTTTTCAGCGTTTTCCCTTCTCCTTTCCGTTTCTGCAGTTTATACCATCATTGCCGGCGTAATAATGTCAGTGAAAGTCGTCTACTTGTCACTTGTGGTAAACCGATCACAAGTGCTGGCATACACCAGCTCAAGAGCCGGTCTCCAGCAGCTGATTATGTAAGCCCCGTTCTTCTTCTCAGTCTGATGCGTAAATGACTACACACATGTCCGAGACGGTGGAGCGATGTTGTTTGTCTCCTTTCAAGCGTGATGTTTCACAGATCTTCTCGTTGTCAGGGATAGTGGTTGTTACTGTTGTTGGTTGTTGATGTTATTGGTGGTGATATTGGACTTAATGCCCAGTGAGCCATAAGCTATAATATTAATGACAGATGAAGTGAAGCGATCAGGTTGGGTAAGGTGGTTTCTTCTGCTGCTCCGTAGCATTTCCGTAACTAAAGCTGGAAAACCGAATCCAGAAATCCGTCACGCAAATGAACACTGGCTTAATATCGACTTAGAACTGGTTTTTGTTATCATTTCTTCGCTTATTTCGTGCATTGTAAGCCATTAATGGCCTGTGAACAATTAAAAGTGGTGCCAACTTCATTTTTACACAATAAGCACGCAACTTCCGCTTTGCATTACACACTTTGGCGGCTAATTGATGCATATTATCTGGAATTGCGCTCGGCTTTTAACTTTTTCTTGTGTAAATATATTTTTTTTTAATTAGTGTTCAGCAAAGTGCCATCTACTGCCATCTTCCTTGTACGATGTTCAGCGAGTCGTGGAGAATCCATATTTTTCCATCGTGATGCAAGCAGGTACGGGCGCTTTGTTGAGGCAACAAGCTTGAAAAATGCCACAACCGCCCGAATTACCGTTGACGCGATGTTTGACTGGAAGGAGATCCAACATCCAAGTCAAAATGGAACGCCTATTGCTAGCACGTGAGTGTGCTCATCCATTAAAGGTTTTTGCTTGCTTCTTTTGTGTCAACGTCTTGGTCGATTTCGTGGTCAATGGCAGCGTTGTGCGGAGCGAATTGTGGTAGTCGGGAGCATTGTGTTTCTATTGTTTGATAGTTTTTGGGGGAAAAGCATATTTTTTGTTTCCCCATTATCAATTAAAATTGAGAAATGATGGCGCAGTTTTTGTCGGTTGACCTTGAAGTGGGATCTCTGAATTTATTGTTCTTCAGGCGGCTTGTCGTGAATTGAGCAACATTAGCGGGTATTCCTGCAAATTTAGTGAAGGGTAATTAATGGCTGATGATCGCGGATTCCTTGCGGTGGAAAAAGATGGCACCTGTCTAAGTAATGGTAGTGTGACTGTCATTAAAAAGAAATATATAAGATTTACGATTTAGTGGATGGGTTACAGCGTATTTGCGTATTTGGTAACCGCACATGGTGAAGCGCCACCTACTGTTTTCAAGGCCTCTTGATTCGGCTAATGACTTGTTTTCGAAGCTTTTTGTTTAAAAACTCTGAATTTTCTTATTAAAATTCTGGGTAGAAAATTCATCCGGGGTAAAAGAACTCACTAATGATCTCAAACTTAAAAATTTTGCGAGTTACGGGTGACCTAAGCAAGCGGATGACCAAAACTGATCGACTGACAGGAAATTTCTTAAAAACACATGCATTTTATTGAATACGCGTTTTTTTTTTTTTTTTTTTAATTGTAAACGGATACTACTAGCATGCTACTTACTTACTTCACTGCAGCCTTCCTCCGCGATCCCAGGAACGTTTCTTCCAGTTAACCAGACCAAACGCTCTGGCATCCACTATAGCTTGGTCTTTTTAACGGAGGTTCGGTCTTCCTTTTCGTCTCGAACCAGGAGGCTGGGATTCGAAGATCCTCTTAGCTGGGGCATTATTTTCCATTCGCTCGATGTTGCCGAGCCAAAGTAGTCGACGTGTTTTGGTTTGCTGGACTAGATCCACATCTTGGTACAGCTCGCAGAGTTCGCGGTTGTATCTTCTCCTCCATTCGCCCTCCACGTACACAGGACCAAAGATTCATCGAAGAGTTAATCTTTTCTTTTGAAGGAACTCAGTATTAGCTCTCATTTCCTGCTAATCGTCCAGCACTCGGCGCCATAAAGTAAAACTGGCAGGATAAGGGTTTTGTACAGCACACATTTTGCCCTTCGAGTTAGGAGTTTTGAACCTAATTGTTTTGCCAAACCGGAGTAGCAACGGTTTCCTAGGGTATTTCTTCGTCGGATTTCCACTAGGGTGTCATTCATGGAGTTCATGCTCACTCCGAGGTAGATAAACTCCTTAACTTCCTCGAAATTGTTGCTGTCAATAGTGACGTTTCGTCCTAGGCGCTGGACAGATGCTTGTTGGTTTGTTGATAACATATACAACTTAGTCTTGTCTTCATTTACTTCAAGGCCAATAGATTTCGCCAGTTCTTCAGTCGCCGTAAAAGCCTCTATCACGGCACGCTCGGAGCGACCGATGATGTCAATATCGTCCGCATAAACCAGTTGTTCGACGGATCTTTTGAAGACAGTGCCTTTCGTGTTGACACATGCCCTGCGCCCTATCTGTTCTAACACGAGATTTAAGAGATTAGTGCGTCTCCTTGCCGAAATCCGGTGCATGTTTGGAATGTTTCGGAGGAACTTATTCCAAATTGCACGTCCAGTGTCACGCGACACAACTGGATCAGTTTTGCCGGGCATCGCCACATAAAGCTCCTGCCGATGAATGCTATTGGTCTTTTCCAGGGATATGCCTCGATAATCTTGCAAGACATAGGATTGCCTTTTTTTGTAAATGGGGCATATGAAGCTGATAGTCCCGTCATCGGGCATGGTTTCTTCCACCCATACTTGGTTGATGATTTGTTGTAAAACATCACCACCATATGAAAAGCTATGCAGGTAAACCATCAGAGCCGGCGGTCTTGTTCTTCTTAAGCTTTTTTATTGCTAAGCCAACTTCTTCTATACTGGGTGAGGATGATGGAGCTGGTTCTTCATTGACTGAACGTGGGTTCTCTTGCTCTTCTTGCCCTATCACTCTCTCTACATGATGCCCATTTAGCAGTTGCCGGATGTGCTGCTTAAACACAACTACTATTCCCGGTGACTAGGTTTCCTTCACTGTTTCGAAGAGTCTGTGTTCCTTGTAGAACTTCCGGATGTTGCTTCGATCGCGAGACTCTTCAATCTCCCTGAGCTGGGGAGACTGCGTAGGCCCTCTTCTTTCTACGCAGAATATTCCTCTCCTCCCTCCTCCTGGCTCGATTCTCTTCCCTCGCTGCCCTTGTTTTGCGCTGTGTTTCTCCCTTACTCTCCGGTAAAATGCTTTCCAACAGAGTCGTGTTATGCTCTATCCCCCTTTTCATACATATAGACGAAAAGGAAAACGCACATCAATTTCAAATCGTCTCATAAATAGTAATAAGTGTCAATAAAGTCAACATACCGCTTATCATTACTTTCTGCTAAACAAACTACCGGAAAAAAAAAAACAATACAAAAAAAACCATAACCATCTATGTAACAAATGTTTCTCTATTTTCTCTTTTTCAGGTAAGTGCTTATGGCCATCATTCATCTGATAAACGAAATCGAACCGCACTATGGTGGTAAGAGATTAATCATCGTTGACCCTGTATGTCTCAAAAATTATGTGTAAACGTCCTCGTGGTAGCAACGTTGAACTCGTAAATTCTCATTAACCTCCGTGGTGGTGTATGATAACTCTATAAGAGTGTGCATTTGAACCTCTCCACATGGATCAAGGACAATTTACACTCAGGCAGCACTTATCTGCACTCGTACACCACCGCGTCGCATAATTACTATCTATGTGGGCGAAGACAGTTTTGTGTCGGTATACTTAGTTGTGGAGGGGTGGCGGCCATGCCCTTAATGGTGTCAATTTCCAGTGTAGTGCTGGTTGAAAAGGAGCTATAAATTTACAACCTTTAACAAGGAATTATTATAAGGCGACTATAAGGGAGTTTTGCATTTTTCCCTTCCTTTTACTATAACACTGCGCTCATTTTATTGCATAATAAATCATCCAACAGGTGTAAGATGATGGCCCATAAAAGCCACCGGGAAGTGGGATAAGGTAAAGTCCTAAATAAAACGGACAAAAGGTCGTTTGTTGTGTGCGCGTAATGAAATTTTCGTCCTTCTCTCTCTCACACTCTCTTTCTCACTCGGGTGCAATAAATTATGGCTGAGTGCTAGCCACGCTCATAATGGACATCTCACATTCACTTTGTTTCGCTGGAGTGGTGGTGTTTTTTTTTTTTTTTTTTGTCGCTTATATAATATTCTTAACCATCTGGAGGCAGGAAAACAATTTTGTGGTCCTTTTTAATAGTTCGAGAGGGATTTTGCATGTATACACTGGAGGAACCCGCTCGCGGTTCAATGAAATGAAATTATTTTAATGGAGTTGGCATTAAAATTGTTTTGGCGTGACTTTTATTTTATTTTCTCTGCTCTCTTGTTCGGGTCCTTTTCAGATGGAATTCAGTTTCAAGTGCTGTTCTATGTGAACTGGACTGACGAAGGGCGGCTGGCAGTCTTGTATAACTTTTTATGAAGTGACCCTAAAGTTTTTAATATTTCTTGAGGGGCTATTAGGTTGTGAATTTTGTTTTTTGTTGTCAAAAGCAAAGGACTATTAGATTTGTCCTTCAGTGGAGGAAAAAAAGTTTTCGCCTGCGTTTGCGGGTATCCTGAATCCACAAAGGGAAACTTCAGAAGTTTTGCAACGTTAATTTTGCTAAGTTTTAATGGATGGCAAGCGCATGGGGAGACGATCAATCATTTAGTCAAAAGCCGAATAGAAATGGCGTAGACAGGACTAAGGATCAATTAAATGTTTGAATAACCGCTGAGGCTCTCCCGGGAAATGCTGTTTTGCGAGGTTGAACGACAATGGCCGCAAATTGAAGAATAAAAGTCATTAATCAGGCTGAGGATTCAATTGATTTTGGCAACGGCAAAGGGTCCAGGTAGACACTTTCAATAAGGATGGTCAATCGGAATAGACTTATGAACTGTTCGTCATTATAGCCTAATTTGGAGTTTTCCAATGAATGGGGGCTTGTTTTTCTTAAATAAGCAATGCGACGTCAAAGTGTGCCATCGAACAGAACACTCTTAGAGGGAGCAAGTTTCCCTTTTTAATATTCAACGTTTTAAAGAGGAATGGGTCACATAAACTGATTCAACTTGCGGCCTCACATGTGAGTAAGTTCAATAATTCCAATCTCGGAGTAACAACGACTCTCGCTTGTTTGGGGGTTACCCTGACAATTTCTGTTGGGAAATTATGTAGAATTTCAGCTTGTGAATTATTGTTTTTGAGGGAAAAACTCTTAAGAACAACTCATAGACACATTCACTTTGTCACAATCTCTGTCTAATTTTGGAACATTCCCTTTTTCACAAAAATAGACATCCGTCCAAAAAAAAACGCTGGAATCGATTGAATTTAACAGCTCCTATTCAACTGAACAAAATTACGACTCGCATTTATCTTTCAATTTATAAGTTGAAGGCTTTGAATGAGGCTAAGAGAAGACACATGTCTTCCTCTTATAAATGCAAAGAAAAATGCGAGTCGAAATTAAAATCCACCCCAAAAAAGTGTTCGTTTTCGAGCTCGTTCCCTTGGAAAGAACCTTTCCCCTATTCTCATATGGCAAAAGCTGACTCGCAACGCGTGTACGGGTCTCCACATTTCTCATATGAAATGTAAATTTCGTCACGACCCTCGTTTATGGATGATTTTGCCAAATATCAGCCATTTTATGCACATATATTCAAACGCGTCTGTGCTAGGGGATGGAACGAACACAATTATTTCAAATGACAACCCACCTGTCACTTGAGCTATTTCAAAAGAGTTATGCAAAAATGCGGTCTAACGTCTGTCGTCTTCGCATGTCCTGACGAAAAGGTGGGTTGCTGCATAATACATTTCAAGCTCTTAAAATAATTGCTACATTCCTACATTCGAGGGGGCGTACGACTACGGTGTTGCTACAACAAGGCAACGCACCCCCTTCTGGACCGTTTCCTTTGTGTTGGCTTTATATAAATATATAGCAAGCCAGGGCCACTTGGCCTGACGCTCACCCGTAATGTCAAAACACGTACTCGTAAGTCAACACAACAAGATGTGTACAACAAAGAGGCCAGAGATCCTCTTTAAAAAGGAGCACACTGTCATCGGGTCGGCCGAAGAGAGCACAAAGATAAATACCTCAGTGCATAGTCCTGTCAGCCAGCCACCCCCACTGTAGTCCGTGTGGGAGAAAGTGGTCTGTTTCTATTTTTGTTTCTATTAAAGTCATGTTGTAAAATTCAACTACCCTCCGTCCGCATATTACAAAAAGAATGAGAGCTAAATGAATACCCGTAGAAGAACGGACTCCTGCGCTTCCCCACCCGCCCCAGAACTCAAACCCCCAAAGGTGGTCAGGGACATTTTCTCTTTGAATGTGGATGCAAATAAAACGTGGTGCTGTGTCGACGAGGGTTTGGATTCTAGATAAACACAATTCCACTCAAATTTTCACGTAGCGCGGTGCTTTTCATCTTTCCTTTGGCTCCGCCCGTTTGCCTTTACATTCTCTCTGCTTAAATTTGACCCTTAGCGGTGTAGCGAAGTGTAGGCAAAATTTGAATGTTTTTTTTTCGCTATTTGTATTTTAGTGATGTTAAGCGGACCCTTGAGCTATGCGTCTACTTGGATTTAATGTGGTAATGTTTAGAATACGTTCGAGTGAGTGGGCGGATTGGGGGGGATGTAAAATTAAATTTTTGAGCTGCTGAGTTTGGGCTTTATTTTTGTATTTCACATTTTATTATGTCGTTTGTGGTGGGAAGCCATTTTTCGAAATTAAAAAAAAAAGAGAGACGAACGAAACGTTTAAAATTAATAAAACAACATGCGGCAAATTGTTGGCCATTATACAGTTTTAAAAGGGAAAGCTTGTCTAATGCGGTTGATGGACGTTAAGGCAACACTCTTTGGAAAGGTCCATTTCTAACGGGAGATATGGGTATATGTGTTGTGAAAGTGAGTACCAGGGAAGTAAACATTTAATACCCGGACCCATTAATGTGTCCCATTAAATGTTGTGTTGCATAAGTTATGGCTACAGAGTAATCTCCGTCCTTTCAGGTTGATAATAACTGCTTTTTTGTTTTTCAAGATGGGATGATGGTTTCCGTCTGGGGATACTGTATGGAAATAAACAGCGCAGTCAATGTGGTTTTGCAAAGTTGGTTGAGCACCAATGTAGACCCAAAAATTAATGACCAACTGACTCAAAGAACAACGTTTCACAACGTAATTGTCAGACAGATTTTGGGCAGCACCTACAAACAGGAAGAGAGTTTCTACCGCCTTGAAATGGGGCATACATACAACTCATCCATGGCCATGAAATGCACGTACAACTCATCCACGAACCAAACGAAATTCAGGCCAACTGATTTTTCAGATATTTCTGTCGTATCGGTTTCTTTTAAAATTTAGTACATATTATATTATTGTTGTTCATTGGACACTCCATGCCACGAGTCATTGGTAGATGAAATGTCAATGGATAAGTTGACAAGTTCAGGAATATCTTAAATTATCGCTCTTAATATGAATTGGAGGTTGTCTAAGTCCCAATGATCCCATTACAACATATAAAAACATTTTGCATTTTAAACCGCGCCATCTGGTTGGCATTATCAGTAGCTTGTGGTTCGTGCATTAACTAAATAAAGTACTAGCTCCGAAATAACCCGTAAAATTAAAAAGTACAGCTCTTTGCGAGGCTTTCTCTACCAAATTTAACTACCTACCCACAATTGTTGTACATGCAAACATTTTCATTGAGGATATTTGCTTAAAAATTTGATGTGACTTGAACTTGAATAACTTTTCAGAGTAAATTATAATGAAAACCGACAAAAAACCGGCGCTATGTGCCCTTTGTACGAATATCACTGGCATTGCATTGAAGACTTCTACTAGCTCAATTACACAGGCTAAAAGCACAGATTTATCAAAATTTAGGCTCAAATCTCAACTGATCAGCAAAGAATATTTATATTACCTTTTAGCGGCCAGCAAGCTCTTGAGAAGTTGTCCCATTGACCTTAAGAAATAGGTACGGAGCTGACTTAAATCAGTCTTGGCTTAGTTAGCTCCAAAATCGACCCAAGTGTTTGCAGCAGTAATTTAAGGACTAAATGTCAAAGCGACACTAAGTCAATACCAACTTGAGAAACCCTGTGCTGTATTTTTTTCCAACCACTACGTACGAGTATATGGCAAAAAACTCAAGTCACGGTATTTTATGAAAGAAAGAACACGTTGATGTAAATGAAAGGCCCGAAAAATGCCAACTCACCAAATTCGAAAGTAAGACTGCTTGAAGTATCACAATTGGGCTAACGAGTGGGGTCTACAATTACCCCCAGTATTTCCCCAAAATGATTTTTTCCTGATTTTGTTCGTGAATGAGCCTCACACAAAAATTCAGGGTGAAAAACTATATCCCCTTATAAGTACTAGAACAAACCAATTAATACTACTCAAAGCGCTAAATAGCTTGAAATATCCGAAATATATTTGTCTGCGCGTATGTGAGAGATCTACGAAATGCGACATAAAGAATCTTGCGAAAAACAGAATTTGTGAAATGTTTGCGTTCGAAATAAATATTTTTGGGGCTTGCAATCGCTACCCAATGAGTCCATCTGTTTCAACTATGAGGCTGAGGCTGTTTTTTATCTTCTTCTTTTTCACATCTCTGTAGTGCTTTGTGGGTCCTTTTTTCCAGTAGACTGAGTGTGAACGTCAATAATAATCAACCATCTGTACAAAACGGCGACGTTATCGGTTGTGCCATATTTTCCATTGAACTCTCAGATTAGTTTATACCGAAACCTTTTTTCCCTTTGAAAACATGTCATGTATGCAATTCCGAATGACCACTAATTGTGTCTCCTAAACTTGATTTATTATAAAAGGCTCTGTTCTTTTTTCTTTTTTTTATAAATTTATATATTTATTAATTTATTTATTTAGCTTATTTATTTATTTATCTCTAATAAATGAGTTGAATATTATTTATCAAAGATTATATTGATTTTTGTATTTATTTTTATTTTTGCCTTTAATTGTGTTATTTATTTATTTATTTATATATTTATTTATTTAATTTATTTATTTTTTTTTTTTTTTTTTTTTTTGTCAAATGCAGGTTTTGTTTTTTTCCTTAAAAACAAATAGAATTTAATAGTACAATACGTTTTTAATCTGTATAAATTGTTTCAGCTGGAAGATATAAATTTACTCCTACATATATCATATCTCTGTATTGTAAATTAAGCGGTGGCTAGCATTTGAAATAAAATTCTATCAATCTCTGTTCAGAACAATTTAGTCTTGAATGGTTTCGAGGACGATTGAATACGTAACCGGGCGTATTTTTTGTTCCCAATTAGTAAAGACACAAACCCTCACATACGATTTATGCATCCGAGTATTGAACCTTTTTTCTACTTACTAATCTAGTTATGTAACTTTTTGACTTCTACATTTAATTGTGGATAAAGTCGGTTGAATTTTCGAACAAACTAAGAAACTGGTTTGTAATTTTAGAACTTATTAGTATCCTTACGTAAAGCTGAGCCAACATCTTTCTTAAATATTTCTGAACCAACATTTTAAACCCATAGCAAAGCGACGAGTCTGGATGGTATCTCTAAAGTAGCTAATTGTTTCCAACGTCATTCATTGCGACAATGGACATTGGAACCTTTCCGCAAACCCTGCAATCTGTGTCCAAGTTTTACAGATGAATCGAATATATCTGTAGACTTTCAAGGTTTTTTCCCTTCAGGACAAACCTCAATTCACAAGACATCGTCATTAATTCACCATTGACGGAACTAGGAAAATATATATCTATATATTTTTTTTTGTAGATATTCCTTATTATAGAAGATTACACAAAAAAAATGTATATAAGTTTTAGACAACGTTGGTACAACTCCTATTTGCAGACTCCACTAAAGGTATAAAAAATTCTCTTTGTGCTTCCTCGAAATGGAAGTTATAATGGAAATAATCAAAGCCAAGGATAAACGATGGAAAGCTCCGCATAAATAATCAATGAGGGTTTTACCATCGGATATATTTTTTTCTTCTCTCATTTTTATTTTGTTTTGTTTGGTTTTCAATTAAAAGTACGACGGGATAGGACTAATTGTGATGGGCGCCATATGCCCTTTTGTACTCCGAATCATATTGATATAGGATGAAATACGATGAGAGATGCGTGGGTCGAGGATGGTCCTTTTAAGTAGTCTATTTGTAAGCAAGTAAAGTAAGTCCTTTTACAAATAAAAAGGCACTGATGATGAATATGTATTGCGCAAAATGTTATGCCTCTGTCGTATTTCAATCACAGTTGTGAGTCTGTATTGAGATGGCAGTGGGAAGCAGTTGTGAGTCTGTATTAAGATGGCGGTGGGAAGTTTTTTTTACTCGCATTTTAATAATCAAATTAGAAAAAATTTAAGCAGAGCTGAATGATTATTGTATATAGCGATGGGGTCAGGAGAACGCTCTCCAAAGTCGAATTTTTGGTTTTGAAAAAAAAAAAAAAAAAAAAAAAAAATTACAAACCCTTGCATAGACAGCAAGACTTAGAAAAATACGTGGCATGTTCTTCCTTTATATGTCTTTTATCAATTCTCAGAATCTTTCCCTTGATATTTGCATTCTTGAAAATCGCTTACGATTCTCCCATCAACATTCGGCGTTATGTCAAGATGAACTCGCCGGCAAACGCCCCAACTCCTCCGGGAAACTAGAAGTAAACGAACTTTTTTTTTCATGGTAATGCAGAGTAGTTCATTTATGTCAAAGTGGAGCGGTGTTCGAGTGGTGATCGTTGAGAACTTGAAAAAAAATGGAAAAAAAAAAATCCTACTTAAAAAACTAAGTCTTGATTTAAGAGTTGTTTTATCTGAAACGCATTGAAAGATCCTCTTCCTATAATCTGATAGCCATTTACTTTTCTAACCGAATGCTCTTTCTCGCTTAACAGCAACTGCAACCTGCAAGTGCTTGGACTGAAGTCGACTTAAGTGGGAACATGATGGCAAGTAGCTATTTTTTGAAAATATGCTATATAAAATCTCTAACCGAAAGTTCTTCTTCGATATCAGAAATTGCAACCTGCAAGTGGTTCGAATTAAGTCGACTTAAGTACGAAAATAATGACAAGTTAGTTGCAATTCTTTAAAAACTGCTGTCAAAATTAATGTTACATTGAGGAAAGTGGAAAGCTCAGCCAATTAAATCTCTAAACGAAAGTGCTTCCTCACTTAAGAGCAACCCCAACCTGCAAGTGGTTCGACTTAAGTCGACTTATGTAGGAAAATAATGGAAAGCAACAATGCTTTGAAAATATGCGGTGGAATATTGCTGTCAAAATTAAGTTTGCATTGAGGAAGGTGGGAAGCTCAGTCAATAAAATCACGGTCAGAGATTAGACAGACTTAGCTTCGGTTTGGTTTTAAAATACTCGAGTTTTCTCTAGATGGCGGTACTAAGGTTCGATCCCCGAAAAAAAAAAAAAAAATACATCTAAAGGTTTTTTTCTACTGCGCCACCTCTCCCGAACGTCTAAGAAACATTCGAGAGTATAACTGTCATGAAAGAGCTTCTCAATTCAGCCCTTTTTACTCGGCATAAAATTGTAGATCCTCTCCATTTGTCCCAAAAATTAAAACCTCACTCAAAACGAATGGTTTTGAGAAGCTAGGCCTAGGGTCCCTATACGGACCTGTTGTGCCAACTTTTTTTTTCGATGATGGTACCACTTAAAAGCTCTTGAATGCTAGATCACCTCTTTGTGACTGTTTTGAGCCAGTTTTGACTAATTTTATGTTGATTACAGCTGCGAAATTGTCACCACACAGCTTCCAAAACTTCTTGCAACTCTCCACGCGATATATTTTAAATGGCTTGTTAAGGAATTCGAATGTTTAAACTAATATGAAATATGATTACCACACTCTTGGGCTGATTTTATAGCTCTTTAAGGGAAAATTATTTTTATCACGTAGATTTTGACTTCATGGGTTTGAAAGAATGCTTTCATCCAGCCTGCATTCTCAACTCCAGTCTAAAAGACGGACCGCTTTTCGATGAACCTTCCTTCTACCTTCCTTCAAGTTCACACTACAAGCCAAAATGAAAATTTTTAACTTATCTCCCAAAGTCGAAGTACTTACGACTACATAGTACAAAAGAGCAAGTTTCGTGCGACCAGTCATGCACATTTTTTACATGCGAACAATACGGTCCAGAATTTTGCAACTCGTTACCTTCCATGAGAGTAGGTATATCCGACTTTCTGTAGTTTTCCCCACATCAAATTGATCTTTTCAATTCATTTGTTGGATATTCCCCAGATTTATCCTTTTTGTGGTAAACAAACAAAATCCGAGACGAAGCTTATTTTGTTGCGCAGAATTAATCTGCTCAACATTTTCCATTTTTTCAACAACTCCTGCCGCTCGTTTTTCCAGACTGTTTCTTTTAAAAACTTCAATCAACTTAAGCAGACGACCTGTGGCGATTTCATACACCGCATCCTGCATCCCCAAACTGAACACGAATGGCTCCACCTCGCACACACCTGCACCACCATCATACTATCCAGAAACATATCTCAATATTTGCGTATATTACCCAAATTATCCCACATTTTGTATAATATCTGCAGCAGATTTCCTCCCCCTCGGCAAAATACCCAACCATCATTACATTCGATTCACTAATTTGTACCTGAATGTGCTGAATGTGAATGTTGCCATAGCAACAGCCAATGCCTTTCATTGCATCCTTGTACCTTGTGTTTGGACATTTCTCGGGGGCCATCTGAAGACCACAGAACGAGAAGATACTGCCAGTCGGGTTTATTAGCTCATTGCCGCAAGACACACTTATACGTATGGTATCCAGTAGCATGCAATCCAAATAATATTTCGATTACTATTTATCCAAGGAGGATCTTGTGCGGTGGCGCCGCAGACGAAACCCTCATCAACTAAATTAAATTTAATTTCCGCCCGGCTGCGGCTAAGGCAACTTAAATCCTTGCAACAGAACTGGAAATCACCAAAAATATCACTTTAAATGGGGTAATTATCCTGCCACCATCATCGTCGGCCTGTCTACGTCTCACCGCCCTCAGCCAGACTCAATTACTCAATCAACTCAATCAACTCCGCTCACGGTCATATTCCATAGCAGTGGAAACGTTGGCACAAATGGCGACCCTGCTATTAAGAATCGCATGCGGGTACGCTACTAGTGCTTTGGTTTTTATCTACGATTTTATTGCGTGCATTTGTCTTGACAGGATAAAGCAGCATTTTCCGCCTCCTCATTCCGCCGGGCAACAGCAGCAACAACAAGAACAACAAAGCAGTTTTGTTTTCTCTCGTTAAAACCTTAAAAAGGAGTGCGAACCGAGGAAGGATATCTGTCTGGGAAACTAGCAGCATAGCCCACAGTTTGCCGGAGCAATTAGTCGCTCCGGGGAGGACGAAGCGGCCAAAAAAAAAACAGAAGAAATTATGTTCCCCAAGCACGATATCAAACGACTTCATCGAACCAACAGTACACGTTGCCCAGACAGTTGCAGAAGGATCGGCCGGCGGATACAGGGGAAGTAAGTATGTACTTTGTACGTAATAAAGGACTCTTTTCCTTTTTGCGTTGCTCTACTCTAATTTCGTTTTCTGTCGGTCGGTATACACACACAGTACGGGTATAGTTGCCCGGGTATCGATTAACTTTAATCACGCTGCAACTCACTACAGGTGGATGCCTCCTGCGTGTTGTGTCCGTGTATGTATGTTGTGTATACTGTGCAGGATAAGAAAATTATGGATTTGGTTTCTCTCGCGCTACTGGATCTTCCTCTTTTATCTATTCCTGCAATTATCCTTGAACTTTTTCCACTTTATAGAAATACGCTTCGTTTTGTGGGCTATAAACGGGGGTTGGTGGTGGAGGTAGTGATGGTGATGGTGGGGGGGTTATTATTTGTTAATATAGAAAAGGCCTCTGTTTGTCCGAAGTTTTTGAAAATGCTGCGGTGTATGTGCCCGGATGTTGAGAATAAATGGTGCGAAATATCCTGGCATTAATTTTTATGACATCGTTCTGTGTGTATAGTGTCTCTCGGGTGCGGCTCACACGATTTATGGTCATGTTTATTGAGTGGGGATTTGTATGGTGAGCGCGAGAGAATCTCGCTGAAAAGTTGTTCAAATCAGCGAGGATATCGGTATTATATGAGAAAGTGTTATGATAAATTGATATTTAGGCGCGCGCGGGAGTCGACTGCGACTGGGTACATATTGTTTTGATAATAAATTCGCCTGTCAGAGGAAGCAGAAGGACTACAGGGTTACGATGACAGATTTTAGTGGCCATATATTTTTTGTGGCAGGCATTGGCTTCCGCAGCTACGTTTTTTTCGGTCAATTAAATCAGTTTATGGACGGATTTGGTTTTGAATGTCCCATACTTCTAGCTGAAGTTGTTTTGGACGGTTTTGTTGATATGATTCCTCGTCTAAAGTAAGTCAGTTCAGTGGAATCTCAACAAATTGCAACTGAAAATAATTAATTGCGGATCATTTCTGCTAATTTTTTGACAGACCAGTTGAACACACCCTTATGGTCGGTACCTGATGACATGGGGTCATTTCAGGGAATGGTGAAGATCACCTTCGATTTTTCCACTGGTGAAAACTATGAAATATTTAAATGAGAAAGAAAAACACCAGTAATGCATCCGATTAGCAGGGACACGAACCGTAATGAAAGAAACGTGTATGAGCTTCAAACCTAATGGAATGTGGCTGCTTTTGCGGCCAATAATAATACATTCATTTATACACTAATCACTTTTAGTGTCCGCGGTAAATTTTACCAACTCAAATAGGTGACTTTTTTCATAAAAATTGATCTATTGTGACCTACAAAGTATTTACTATTTAAAAAAGATTTTTATAGCAAGGCCGATCAATGAAAAAAACGTTTCCACTAATTGGAGGACTCCGAGTTGGCTACAGAGGAATGTTGGCGCAATCCGAGCTCTTCCCTACTGCAGGGGGCCCGAACCGAAAAAAGGGGCCTCCACATAAAATACTAATATAGAAAAAAAAACATTTATTTTTAACAAAAAACAATTTTTTTCATTACGAAACACATCTTTTCATATGTTTGCAGTCTTTTTCGTTGAATAAAAAATAAAATCTTACTTAAACTGAATAAGGGACCATTTTGATCATTTTTGAAAAAGTATGGGCCATGGGTCGCCCATGTATGAAAGGTTCAAGCTTTTGAGCCAGTTATTAAAAAGGCTCCTTTTGACTACTTTGAGTTCAAAAAAGGCGTCAATTCGAGGTAGCTGCCGTACAAGGAAAGCTTCCAGCAAATACACAGTAGTGCTATTCAAGAAGCTGCCCTCAAGTTGTTCGTCAAATGTCAGACAGTCATCCAACCCCGCCCAGGCAGTTCTGTAAAGTGCAGACAAGATGTAAGACCAACTCTATGGCGTGATTGAAAAAAAAAAATCCAGGATATTCAAGCGCATTGACAGCATACCTTGCAGTGGATGCTGAATCTTTAAGCTCTATGTTACTAAAGCGCCTTGTTTGCCGTTGTGAGATGTCTTCTGGTTATTGTGTCATCATTCTGGCAGCAATACTGTTCACAGAAGGCGTGCGTGTAACTAATCGACAGTGCCAAAGCATCGTTACCTACATAGAAGCGACGTTTTTAAAACATCGCAGCCGTTAAGGCTGTATGCCTAGTTACAGAATTTTCCGAAAAATATATCGAAAACTCACAATGCTTCGATTATTTTGTGTTAAAAATGTGCATACAAAATATTCAGCAAAATGCCTGAGTCAGGTAAATATCAGACTTGGAATTACGTAGCAATTGCTACGTTTTATTCTGACGGACCTGAGTAAAAGGTCAGTGGCGCCGCTTTTCGAACATGTCCAAAAGTTAGTGTTAGCTCCAATCAGTTTTTATTCATACGGAACGTCGCAAATGCTTCGATTTTGACACTTCGTTTGGGTAAAAAAAAATGTCTACCTTTTATTCATAGCACCCAATAAAAAGGGTGTTTTTTTTTTAGATGTATAGAACTTTAAGCTGGCAACACTATCTTAACTGGCGGCCATTTTGTCAGCTGTCAAGTGATTTGTTTTAAGTTTGGTTTGGCATTTCAACATGAATAGACTGACGCCTGAATAACGCTTCCAAATTGGCCCAAAACAAGATTGCCGTTGATCCCAATTTTCACTTTTGGTTGAATGGCCACGTCAATAAACAAAACTGCCGTATTTGGAGTGATGATAAACCTCAAGTGTGTGTTGAGACACCGTTACATCCACAAAAACTGACTGTTTGGTGGGCTTTATGGGTTGGTGGAATAATTGATCCGTACTTCTTTAAAAACGATGCTGGCCAGAACGTTACAGTCAATGGTGAGAGCTATAGAGCCATGATTACTGACTTTTTCGTTCATCAATTGAACAGCCATGATGTGCAGAAGCTGTGATTTCAACAAGATGGCGCAACATGTCACACAGCTCGTGCCACAATTGATTTATTGAAGGAAACGTTTGGTATCTGCATATTTTCACATTGCGGACCCGTAAATTGGCCTCCAAGATCGTGCGATTTAACGCCGCTTGACTACTTTCTGTGGGGATGTGTGAAGTCGCTAGTCTACGCCGATAAGCCCGAAACGACTGACCACTTGGAGGATAACATTCGCCGCGTTATTGGCGATATACGGCCACAAATGTTGGAAAAAGTCATCGAAAGACCTCCAGATTAGACTACGTCCGAGCCAGGCGAGGCAGTCATATGCCAGAAATAGAAATCATATTTCAATTATAAAGCCAGAAGATTATCCTTCGAATAAAGTAAATTTCATGTTAATTTAAAAAATGCATCTTTGTTTTATTCCATTTCAAAGTTCTATACCTCTAAAAAAAAAACACCCTTTATATACAACCTTTTTACTTGGTATGGCCGGAAGGGCGTACATAATTTTATTTTATTAACCAAATTTTGAAAATGGAGTTGCGAGATGGGCAATCACAAGTATTCATAGTTTAGAACTGATTTTGTCATTTTAAACTTTGATTTTCGTGAAAAGTAGTGGTCACCGTATTTCTTTTATCGTTAAAAAAATTTTCGCCCAAAGAGAGCTTTCCTATGCAGTTGCAGGGGGTATGGTATATGCCTCGAAACTTGATTCCTACATGTACCTGGCTCTAATTTAGGTTGCCACGAATAAAGTTTGTTTTCCCATTAAGAAAAACATTGGAAAAGATCACGGAGCGGAGGTAATGTGCTTTTACTTGTTAATTTTGGAAACCGATGTTTGGCCATTGGTTCCTGTCTCAGCTATTTAAGTTCTTGAATATATGATTCACACTTTGTATACACATATATTTACTTTTTTATTAAATGGAAATAAACAAGATTCATCTGGACTTCCTGAATCATAAGTCAGTCCGTCGCCAATCATGTATAACTTCCTACAAATATCTCTTAGTGCCGGCTACCTTAGAAAGACCCCCCCAACCCCGGCTATGCCATAAGTCATAAACGAATCCCATTGCGAATCACCTGCAACTATATTGCATGACTGTTCTGTCATTGCCACGAAATTCCTTAAGGACTAGTAGTATGCGAAGTAAACAGTTCTAGCTTCTAGCCAAGAGCCAATTTATCTCTGCACATATACGTCCACCCCCTGCTAACAGAAATTACACAATAAACATAAATCAAATAGGAAATAGCTTACAGTCATCCATATACCGCACGTATACCCCGTCCGCCTTCACCTTTGAAACAAATGAAAGCTCATCATTTCCATTCGCCCCACTATACGTATACAGTGCTCAGGCGGTTCTATAGCTCCGAGCTAGAAGAAAACACACATTACTCAACCCCCTGCTGCCTTTGTTGTACATATCACACATATAACCTCACTAATTAATGTTGTCGTTCGTTCGTACGTAAACACACATGGTGTATGGATATATACGGCGAGCCTAGAAGATTTCGTGTCTGTAAGGCCTTTCCTTTCGATTGCGATATTCTCGAGATACAAACGATTTTTCAGGCTCCCCTCCTCCACTGACTCGGTGTCTCTATCGTCCCCCGTCCCACCCATCGACAGACAAGGGTAGATGAAAGTAAAATAAATAACCGTCAATTAGACATCCGTTTCAGCTGAAACATGAGCTTAGCGATATTCAGCCTAAATATACCAAGCGTGCATGTAGACGGACACAGATGTATCTGTGCATATTTTTAAGCAATTAATTGATGGGATCTCATCGGCAACATGTCAAGGTCGAGAGACCTCTCACATTCAGACAGAGCTACTGCGAGGGTATAGTCAAGGATTAGAGGGATTTGGCTGATTGTAGCTTCAGCTGGGGACTTTCGTTCTCACTTAATTATTCGCACCGACTAATCCGCATCTGGGATCCGAAATGAATTGGGAACATATTCCGCTAAGCGCCCTAGATTGATTGGTCGCTGGAGTCTGCTGTGTAAAGATGATTTGTCAACATATCAATCAAGTGATTTTGTCAAGAGAGTTTGTGTTATTAAACTTTAAAGAACGCCGCCAGGAGGAGGAGAACTGGAGACGGTGTGACAACGACAAGAATCAGGAGAAGAATACATCTCCATCTCCAAGGTACGAGTACGCCCACGGCCTATTTGTGCGGCAGATACAGCGAGCAATTTGCGTTGTTGTCATATCCATCTGTGAAATTTTAAAGGCGCTCGTGTTCTTAGAACATCTATCAGATATCCCTCAATAAATGTCGCGGAGTGACAGTTTTTATTTTGCTTTGTGTTCGCTCTTTTGGGTGGAGTGTAAGATCGTGTTGCAGTCACCCTCCTATACGCGTAGGACATTAAATCGAAAGATGAAATATTAATTTCTTTAGTCGCAGATACGAAGGACTTTGATTAATGGAAATTGCGGAGCAATTTAATAATTCAGATGTTTATGGCGCTGTGCATGCGTGGCTCTGTGTGTGGCTGAAGGTGATTCTTTGACGAAGAATGGGTGCACATGTTGTTCTATGAAGTCATTGTACATAACGAATTCATGGGCACATGTGCGGGTACGGGCATTATTAATGTATGGTTAAATTATTAAATGGATTGTCACGTGGACGTGATGGAGACAATTGTCGTGAGAAATATTGTGTTTTCGGAGCAGAGATGAATTTAATTGTTTTGCCAGAGGAGTGCACATTGTGTATATGGGCATGACATGCGTGCGTGTGAAATAACTGACAGTCATTACGTGGGTTGGTTTAAGGTGCGGATGGTGTTTGTTGGAATTTGCTTTAAATTGAATGCAGCCAAGAAAGTCGGTTCATTTTTGATGAAATAAAGAAGTTAAAAAGGAAATCCTAATTTTTTGATTTGCTCGGTTGAAAGACGTAACTCGTGCGAAAGTATTGTCATGTGTTTTTACCTGGAACCTCTTTTAATTCCAGAGTTGATTGCTTATAAAATTTGCCTAACCCCTGTGGGGGTTGGCAAATGAAAAGATTGACTTCTGAACGTAAAGTAATCTGAAAATATGATGGTGAAATATGTAACCAACATCGAGCTGCATGCCTTCTCAGACGACTCGCATGGAGTCGTGGTGTATTTTATGTCAACTAATGAGAAGGGAGAAGGCAACCTTCAATTGGCGTGTGCCAAAACTAGATTCGCACCAATTAAACAGCAAAGCATTTCCCAAAACTTTGGCAAATGACCATGGATCTCGTAAATAATAAATCTTAATATTTTCCTTAATTTTTGTGAACCCCCAAAGAACCAACTTTTGAATGGAAACTATCGCCACTGTGAGTTCTTCAAAATTTGGAACCATTACTTCAGTGATATCTTACATAATTCAGCAGTATAAGCCTTAAAATTGTCTTGGCTCCTATTTTACTTGCAAATCTTGACAATCAAATTTATTACTATCAATCATCGACACTTTTTGTGTCACGTACGGAACTCGTTTTGTCCCTAAATTGCTCGAAAAGTTACTCCATATGCAGGACTTCCAATCTGAAGGTTCATGCCACTGTACTCGTTCTGGGGCAGCATGCTGGATTTTTCTATGAAAGTAACCCAAGTTCGTTGTTCATGAGTTAGATGCTCGTTCGGAAATCGCTATTGACTGTTCTTCACGACCGTCAACGGCGAACTAAGAAACAGTGCTGCCAGATTTGGCGCTTTGTCTTATATGGGCTATCTTTTTTCGTAAAAAGCGATAGAAATGAAATTAATTATTTATTTCTAAATTAATATAGAAATAATCTTCCATGAGCGCACAACACAATTTTAGGCTATATGTCCGGCCCTAGCGAGATATCCGTCAGAACAGAAAATTCTCTGCAACGCATACTCTTTCGGAGGCTCAAATTCCATTCGAGTTGTCGGACTTCGGAAAAGAAATAAACAATTGACAAACAAACTCCGCAACCAATCCCTGTCGGAGGATATCGGCCTAGCTGTCAAAACATTAACAAAAAAATGACTTCATCGCACTTGAACGTAATTCGTCGATATGCGTTACAAAAATGTCGGAAGAATTCTCCGAACAGTTGTTCCGACGAATACCTCGCATCATAAATCCACTGAATCGTATAAAATCGGAGAATGTTCCGTACCTCGCCAGGGCCGATCGTTTTACAAAATTTTGTCTACGTTTTTTATTTTCGAACAAACACGCACCCTTAAAACTTGGCAGCACTCTTTCAGTGAAGTGACATCGAACAGTTGTTCAACTTGCACGCACACGAATTTATTTTCCAAGCTTTTTTGATTTGAGACAAACCACAAAATCCAATTGCAGAAAATAGAAGTCCAGTAAAATTTGCGGCGCGCATAGGAAATGGGTAAGTGGAAAAAATACCAAATTTTCCACAATTTGTAGGCTTCTTTCTGAGCAACGATTTTGGGCTATATTTTTTTAAAGTTTGGGCGCAAAGCAAACCAAACCAAGCAAACCAAATTCTGTCAACCATGCTAAGAAATGCCAACCAAACATAAATGTTGGCTAAAAAAACATGGACATGGAATGTGCGCAGTTCCATCTGAACCTCATCTGTTGTTCTTAGGGTTTTTTAACTTTTGTTTTTTAATTTCTAATGTGGCATTATTTTTAAAATTTTCATTAAAAGCAAGGTATAAACTTTGTTTAACCAATAGCTGCCTCAAATGTTTAGCTGTCAATCATAAATCTGTTTTCGATTCATCGGGTATCTTGTCACATTTTTACGAGTGAATGCTCAGTGGAGAGTTTTCTCTTCGGAGATTTATATACCTGGATCTACTATTTTTTAGCATAATTTCTTTTGAGAGGTTCACAGCTTTTTCTTGTTGGACAACGAGGCTCTGAATTCAGCCGCAACAATAAAACTTTACTTCTCGGGACATTTTTGTTTCTTTTGTCCGACGTTACTTTGCTTTGTCGCCCTTGGGGCTATATATTAAAGAACTTCTTTGTCCATTCAAGGCAGTGTTCGTCTAAAGGAATAAAATTTGATTTAGAGAACGCACATCTGTGCAAAAGTCCTCATAAGAGAAATGCTAGGAAAGGGATATTTTACTGATTTTACCTATTAAACTGCAATTGATTTGATTTAATATACAGGGTGTCCGCCGGGAAGGTATACAACTTTGTTTTGCCGCCATTTTGGTAAACATTAGTCTTGACAGTTCATATTTGGCAGTCGTGAAGTAGACACTTGGCAAATTTATTATGGAAAAATATTCGATAAACCAACGTGTTTTAATCGTTAAAACATTTTATCAAAATCAATCATCGATCACTGTGACGATGAGAAAGTTACGTGAAATTTTGGGGAGAAACAACGTGCCAACAAAACGCACTATTTATCGTGTAGTGAATGATTTCGAAGAAAGAGGGTCTGTAGGTGATAGGCCCAAGCATGGACCACAACGTACTGCAAGATCGGCTGAAAACAATACTGCCGCTCAAAGGAAGTGTTCAAAACAATCCATCAACCTCAATTCGACGCCGTGCTCAGGAGCTTGGGCTTCAAAGAACATCTTTGGCGACAATTTTAACGCCACAACTTCATGCTTTGGGCTTGATTAACATGTGGTATCAACAAGACGGTGCCACATCGCATACAGCCAGGATTACAATGGAATTACTGCGAGACCTCTTTCCACAACAAGTTATTTCAAGAAATGGTGATGTTGATTGGCCTCCACGGTCGCCTGATTTGACTGCTCCGGACTTCTTTTTGTGGGGATATCTGAAAAGCAAGGTTTGTGCAAACAAACCAGAAACGCTTGAGAAACTCAAACAAAATATTCGTGATGAAATTAATGAAATACCGCGTGAAAAGTGTGAGAATGTAATGAAAAATGTGCTCAAAAGGGCTCGCATTTGTAAGACTAACAGAGGCGGAAATTTACCTGATATTGAATTCCATACATAATTGCCGACATCAAATAAAACATTTATCAATATAAGATCCATTCTATTTCATTAAACAAAAGTTATAAACAAACAAGGTACCTTCCCGGCGGACACCCCTGTACTATTACCTGGTCCACTACCTTTGATACCGTCTTGCGATGCTACTTACTCACTAGACAAAACGTTTTTTTAGTCTTGCGATCTGAAGGCAAGCTTCCGACACTCTATTGGCTGTAGAATTAAATTCATATCATGCAGGGAATAAAATTAAAGCAATGAAGACAAAATATTAAAGAAACCTAGGTAGTTCCAAAATCTTTAAAAAATGAGACGCACTTTTGACACATTTCCTAAAACAATAATTACGACAGAGAAATGGTGCTTCCCCGTCATGAAAGATTGTCTGTCATTCAGTGTTATTTTATTTTCCAAATACTTTACAACACATATGGCCAACTTGCCACTCTATCCATTTAAATATATTAACAACCACATTAGCAACATACCCGCTCCATCTTGCAAAACAAAAGACTGCTGCTAAGCATTTTTCAATTTCATCTCCAAACTGTTTACTTTCGTCGTTTGAATTCCAAAAAAAAAAAAAACCCACGTAAAATATAATTTTCCACACAGCTGAACTAAACTATAATAATTTGTTGTTTTCGAAATACCCAAGCGTTTAAAAATAGTCCAGCGCTGGTTGTGGGAATGAATGTTCCCCTAGTTTCGAAGTCAAACTCCTGGCCACCTGTTGGTCTATTTGAACAGCTAGAATTATTTTGAGTAAATGGTTTTGTGGCGCTCCAAATGCTTTCGTGGAATCTTAAATCAGCAAAGCGGCACTTGGGTATTTTCATTCTCCCGTCGATATAGCTATCACCAACAAAAACAACTGGTCTTGGGATATTAAATACTCGTGCGTGCTCTTTCGTTTTCAAAAAAAAAACTTTATTTACCACCGTTGACACTTTTTCTTTTCATTGTTAGACATAATCATAATCGCAGTTTAGGAAATTCACTTTAGAAAGCAACTGAAACACTGTCACCATTTATTCCGCATTTTTAATTACTGGTAATGACAGTTCTAACATAGTTTTCCAACCACATCAGCATGGGCGCTGTATTTTAGTAACTCCTTTATTAGTTTGGAAACTTTATGTACCCAAGGATACATCACGTGTCGATGGAAACTCAATTTTCCCCGAATATCACCAGCAAGCACCCATGAACACTGTGCGCTGTAACGTTCTCTCTACTGCAATTGGCAAGTTAACTTAATTACAAAACTACGTCAGGATGTCGCTTATTACTTCGCTTTCTACTGCGCCATTCATTTTCCATTTATTCTCCTGTGCAATGTTCATGCCATGTCACCGATTGGCGTGTTGCAGATGTGTTTTTTTAATATGCAATTGGTTTCATTTCTTTTCTGGCTTAAGTGACTTTAATTGACTGGGCTTGGGAATGTTGATCATTCCAGTGAGTGCGAGCAATTCACAGCAACCTCACCCGATCCAATTGAATGACTGCACTGAGTTTGAGTGTTTGATAGACAATTTGTACCTAAAATCTTAAATCATGCATTAATGTGGTGTTTTTTCTGTTTTCCTTTCAGGTAAGTGCTTCCATTTGAAGAGACCCGTGGTGTACTTAGTGTGGGCCCGCCCTTAAAAGCCATAATCAGTACCCGGTGTGTGTAAGTAAATAGAAATACGCTTTAGCTTGATTAACTACACTCGAGAGGCAGAGTGGCAGTAACAATCTCACAGTTGATCTAGTGTGTAGTGGATGGTAAATAAAATGCCAACGGACGTAGCTGGAGTTCGTTTTGCTTTGGTGTTATTTGTTATAAACCGTTGAACATGCATTACGTAGTTGGAAGAGGATTTTGTTGTGTTTTCATTTGAGTGTAAGATTTATTTGGTTTGAGGAAATAAGGAATAATTGCAGGGATTTGCCATTTGCACACCTCCAGCATCCATAGTAAAATTCACTTGTATTTATCAACTCGGAAATGAAACGATGCATGTAATTATCGTCAGAGGAAAGTGTTTGCTCAAAGGCACCTGTGTTGGGGAGATTTTATCATCAGGTACAGAACCGCGAGGCATACGTTATATGAAATTCATTCTCTTAGGTGGTGAAGCAAGATCAATCAGAGACGGTAATTTTAGTGTTATGAATTTATGGCGCAATACGTCGGTTTTTACGATGGCAATTCAGATTGGACTCTAAAGTAATGATGGTTGTGTCGAAATGCGGCGGTTTCTTGTTCCTGGTTTATGTTTATGTGATACTTACCACTGTATTGATGTATTCACCACGTGGGCTGGAACGATTTTTTTTGTTTTGTTTAGTACATTCAATAGTAGATCGTGGTGTTCTTCAACCGCTTACAACTGTTGATCTTGTGAAGAAATTCACCACGAAACTTCACCAATTTTGCATACTCACCTCACAAAGGTAAGTTTGAATTGAAAGTGCTTGTAACATATATATAATGTTCCTATTAAGACAAGAGTTGCTTGAAGGAAATGTTTTTTTAAGGGTTTCCCGTTCAGCGAATTTAGCAAATACAACAACCTTTCCCATAAGAAATTCACCACACACTTGAAGGCTTAGCTTCTAGCAAATAATGTTGACGGTCATAGAGGTTTTGGCAAATCAGTTTCTCATTGGATATTGTTGTATAAATTCGCTGGCTCATAGTTATTTATTTAATTGAATCTAAATACGACCAATGTTGTGCCTTTGGTGCCTAAATCGTTGCTGAAGTGTCGCCAAAATTCAACGTTCCCCAAAAAAAAAAAATCCAACGTCGTCCCATCTCAGGTCCGAGGGGCCAAGTAACGTCACTAAAAAACGGCTAACTTTTGAAAACTCTGCACAAAAAAATCGATTGTTGATTATTCCTCGGGTGACACGTAGCGCCATCTCGCGGGGACCACTTTAATTCACTAATTTCTGGCTATCAAACCTTTTCGTTCACCAAATCGAAAAATATTCGAACAAATGCGAATTTTAGAGGCTCTCTTTCATTTTTTTAGCAAATACCACAACCATTTCATTTCCAAAAGTCCCCAAAGGGTTTGTTACCTAGCTAATTGTGGAATAAACATTTCAAGACGTTTTCATCATGTTTTACTAAGGCAAACAATTGAATTTTGTTCACTTTCCCTTCGTTAGTTGTTGCAGAGACGTGTACAGAATGTAGATCATGAACTTAGTCACTACCACTCAGCAGTCACACATAAATTATGCAAAGTCTGAGATTCTCGTTTCCATATCAACTGCCCACATAAACCGTATCATCTACATTTTAATTTGACAACCGTTCCACTCCATCCACCTTTTCTCTCTTGATTGTGTAAAGTAATTCGTCGTGTCAAAAGTGAACATAATCATTTCCATTTCCCGGGCTCACTTTTCGAGTTGATTTCTTTTTTTCTTTTTTGCCCTCTCATAATCAAATGGTAATTAATCATTCAAACACCCTTATTATCATATTTCGCTCGCCCCAGCCAGCCATCAAGCACCCAGCGAAGAACTTCCCGCCGGAAACGGTTGACCATTGAAACTTAATAAACACTTTGCCGACTTATTCACGACACAAATGACTATCGTTTTGGTGGGATAGGACCGCGAATGCAAATGAAGTTCGCATGGTTACCTCCATCACATCCACGCAGGTCAGCAGATTGATTACTTTCGATTGAGCCACTTGATTGGGTTCTTTCTCCGGAGTTTGGTGTACCTAAGGGCTATCCGAATTCATTTGTCATTTCGTCAAAGTCTATAATTAAGAAAAAAAAGGCCTGGGAATGGGTCCACTGGACTTTTTTTTTCTTTTACAGGCTCCTTTAATGCTTTCGTTATCGAAAAAGTAAAACGCTTACTTTGACTGTATATAGATGATAATAAAAACCGATGGATAAATCAGAAGTAGATGTGAATAAATGTAATTTATCTCTTGGATAAGGGTTACAGATTTAGGGACAAGCTACGATAGGTTCAGCTCACGCTGTCGTCCCTCGGAAGTAGATTGACGAAGGTTAATGAATAATTCTTAAAATGCGAAAACGAAGAAAACACAGGGAACCTGAATGCGGTTAATTGATGGATCAAAGTGCTGTAGCATTTTAAAAGTGATGAGGGTAGATTCACTCGGAATTAATGGAAGGGGGTGGAAGAGGATTGAAATTTTCTATTGACAGGCTAATGGACGGTCCCCATTGAGATAAATTGTCTTATGTAACACGAGGGGAGTTGGCAAACGGGCAGATTGAATGGGCGACCTTGTATTTTTGTATTCCATGCATTTTTTATTTTGAAATTGATGAAGTCTAGCGCAGGATTGATGAAAAGTTTAACAGCATAACAGCTTTGGCGATGCCCATGTGACAGATGTGATGGATTGAGACAAAGTGGCAAAAAAAAAATGTACTTGCTATATTGTTCAGTTGAACAAGTCTGTTGGCAACACCTTTTCATCGATCATGGACTGTTTATTCTTGTTTTTTTCTTTTATCCTTTTGGAATAAGGGTTAACATTTGAAAAATTATGTTGGCATTCATTGCGATTTATATTCTGACGGCGTCCGTTGCAATTTGGTAACGAATGGTTACGACCTTTTAGCTAATTTATGTTGCATGCCCTCGGGCGCATGGTATGTAATTTATCAGAAAAGTTGTCGACTCTGGTAATGTGTGCTTAGTTATATACAACTTGATAGTTTTGAAGCCATCACAGCGTCGTAGCTACTTTCTTGACAAATATTCAGCGAAAAGAGGTGCAGGGAAATAAGTCCCCGGGAACTAAGTCACACTTAAAGGGTCTTGAAACACGTCCAAAGTTTACCGAAAAATACCAAACGCGTTGTCGCTGTAGCTGGATTGTAGGTAGGTAACTACAGTTCTTCAATATCGAAATGAAAAGGAAAATAACTTGTCTACTGATCCCGACAGACACTTTACAAGCTGAATGAAGGTATTAGCCTTGAAAAGTGGCTCCAAATACATCTTACGATTTTGAATACTTCTTTGAAAACCTTTATCAAACTTTTCGAAAACAAAAACTCCAGGTTTGCATTTTTTTTCTAGCTTTCCATCGCATCATCTTCATATATAAAACACCTGCAAATAAATGTCACAACTTTTGCCAACATAAAAGTCGCCTAAACGAACCGCTTTTCGTAGCCAGCCAGATTCATCTTAGTGACACTTTTATGTGCTTAGATACCATCTAATGCTGATGTCCTTATTTATAGCAGACACCGGTATACAGAATCTTCTCTCTTTTTGGCTTCCATTCATTCTGCTAATTGTAAGAAAAGTTTTTACCAAAAATACCACCATCAGGGGTTGTTACCCCGCTGGGTCACTAAATCATTTTAAATTGTTGGCCTGCATAATGGACTGTAACAAGTGCAACAAGTCTATAGAAATTCCAATCCTGATGACAATCACTTGCACACTAAATCACTATCCTCGTCGTTCTTCATCATTACTATGTTCTATATTTTGGTCAAAGGACACTCCTTACCCCCGGCATCTTTGTGCGGCAGTACAGTTGCTTGTAATTGCACTTCACATCTGCATACAGTTGAACTTTCTTCATGCACATCTATGGCGCTGCTGATGATTTTTTTTTTTTTTTTTTTTTGCTTCCTTTTATTGTTATTATTTTTGGAAATACAGGCGATGGAGGGTTTTTTGCACGAGGGATAACGTTTTTTGTTGGACGCGATCCAAAACAATTTATGTCAGTTTTAATAACACAAGAAAAGATCCAGTGTTGAATTCAATGAGATGTTTTAAGAGAACACGTACTTATTGGCCCGAGCCAATGGGCTATACGGTTTCATTGGATGGTGTTTTATGTTTCTTTCAAAGTGCATTTACGTGCATGGAATACGGTCGTTGGATGTTGGGATTTTCCATATGATGAAAGGTTTTCTCTGTGTGATATCGACTTTAAAAAGAGGAAGCGACGCAAAGTCTTAAGCGAGTCAGTATATTTTTTGAAATTAAGAATCCAAGTCAATGTTGACGTATGAAATTTGGTGCGGGCCACTGACCCTTATTTTCCCTAAAAGGCACCCGTAAAATGGGTTGAAATAGAAGAGCGACTTTACTCGAATTTGTCGAGTTTAAAAAGACGTATATTTATTTTTTCTGACATATCTGATGTCAGACTGTAAAAGAGATTCCCTATCCTATTACCTTATTTGCTATTAATTCAATTGCATACTTTTTGGAGAATAGTTAGTGCATAGGGTGCACTTATCTCGAACACATACGCCACTTGGTTGAACGGTAGCTCAGATATGAACCGAATTGAACTCGAATTGAACTGTCATCCCGAGAACCCTCCAAACCAACACCACATTTATAAGTCCGTCTGTAAAACTCTATAGATAAATACAAAAAAAAAAATACATTGCTGTCATATTTCCCGCCTTACCATCTTCCTATCTGTTAAATTCTATAATATAAAATCCAAGTAAAATTGTGAACGTTTTACAACCACAATAAGTCTAGACCTCGAACCACATACCACATCCTTCGCTTTGGACTGGTGCGAGTTATTTCAACTTACTGTCATTCTCTTTGAAGCTATTTAAACCCTTTCACCATGACACGTCTAGACCACATCAGTATGCAAATATTCATTTGAAATGTACCCCTCCATTTATAATATTTGAAGGTGGCGTATTTACCTTTCCCTGTGAATATGAATATTTAATTAATACCATAGGTGAAAGACAACTTAAAGTCGGCAAAACTAACAGGAATTCCTTTTTCTCCCCGCTGAGCACAGATTGAGCTCAAATATTTAACAGGAAAATGTGTAAACAAATCACTCACGCGAAAGTGCACTTAGCAAACGGGGGATTAAAGCGCTGTGATAGGGTGACCCCTCTTCTTATCTAAAGGCTGGTTTCGTTCTTATAGTTGCCGTCTAAGGGCGATGTATTGGCTCTGTGGAATTTCGTTTACCTTAAGGCAAATTAGCTCTATTCAGCGAGTGATGACTTAGTGGATGGGTATGTTATATTCAGCTATTTCCAGATTGATGTTTGATCAGGTAAATGGGATCTATACATCCCTGGCAACTGAGATTTTACTCCAGTTCTGCGGGTCTATTCATCGAGTGTTACTTTAGTGGATTGTTATGAATAGTTGGAGCTTATATTTTCAACTCTACTTTACACTTAATAACCTCTCACTTCTCGACAGGCTCTATGCATATATGTAGTTCACTTTCAGCGAGTGCCGATGATACTGTGGATGGGTATGCAGGTGTTTTATGTTTCTTAATGCAGCTCTAAAATGCACTGAAACATTTTCCTTAACGAACGTCTTTCTAGCTGCTTGCATTAAATAATATAGTTCCAATTAATCGATTGCCGACTACTCTGCGGATGTTAAACCTTATAGTTGAGTTCTATTTAGGGTTAGAGCCTGTAAATACAAATGAGAGGCTCCTCTGTGACGGGACAAACAATTGTATGTGTGGCGAAGTAAAATACTAAAAGCTCAACGGTCTTGGAAAAGCGTCTATAACACTTCATCGAGTTCCGAAAACTCTATGGATGGGCAATGGGCATAGCCACTGTTCTTCATTTATTACCGTGGAACAGCCCTTCCATCAAACTTTCTATATGCAAACAGTTTGTGTACTTAACAATCGAGGAAAAAATTGAATTCAGTGAGTGTCGATGAGCCTGTGGATGGGTATGTGCGTCTTTAATAAGTTAAAAAAAAAATGCAATTTGAGCAACAGCTCTAGCTCTACAGGACTCTACACCCTAGCTTCTTACAACTTAGCATCTTTACTTATATATATTTTTTTTAAGGACCAACAATTTTGTGTCTAAATTTGAACGTCAGATGATATCAGAAGCCTTGGGACGGTAGTTAAAGTGGGACGTTTGTCAGACTCTGAGACTCTGGGCAGAGAAGGCGCATGTGAAGGAGCCCTCGCTCAATAGCCCATCACATCTCTCGCTGCACTTGGTCTCTTTTATTAAAAAAAGAAGACCGTGTTTAGTATAACTTCAACTCGATCCAAATCAACGACCCATTCGTGCACTTTAAAGTGTCCTAACTCTCTAACTGACACTCTTAAATGTTCGGTTTGTGCTGCTGCTATTTCACTATATAAGAAGTGTATCTAGAACTAGAGTGCTACATAGCACAAAGTCAAACGAATATAAATGATGGGTACTACATCCACATATATACGAACTCGCAACACCCAGGGCAGCCCATACCGAACAAGGACACATGGACGACGTGGGTGATTTAGGTTTTAGCGTAGAACTTTTTCTCCTCGTCGTCGTGGTGCGTTTTGCTAGCAAGCGTGCCTGATGGATGGCAACTCAGTGACAATGTGCAAGTGAAAGGAAATTAAACAAATGAATCACACACAAACAAAGGCGGGTGGGGACGATCGCTCGCTAGATAAATGAAGATTGTAACATTAGAAAAAAAGGCGACGAGACCGAAGCAATGGTTGACAGTTTGACTTTTTGATTGAGAAGACAAATGCTTTCTTTAAAGTTCAACCATAGCATGGTGTTCGCCAGTGGATAGAGTTTCATTACTCTTTAAGGATTGACCTTTGATGGGTGGGAGCGGGAGCTTCCCCATTGACAGGTTAAAAGTTATTTATAAAACCGACCACACCATGTCCATTAATCTTTTGCTCAAATGGCACAGCAGCTTTGAAGTGTCTTGAAATAGAAAATATGGCGGTGATGATGGTTACAATGCAAAGGCAAATCAATTAAATGCGAACATCCCTCACTGGTGCTGGTGCTGGTGCTGGTGCCCGACAAATCCTCCCCAGAAAAGCAATTATTTTTCTCCTATTTTAATTATGATGCAGAATTAGTATATCTGCAACACAAATCTATCAAAAGGAATTTCACATTGAAAGGAGCCCCGACAAAAAGAGAATATCCATCAGCAATGCAACACAAAAACGTGCTATAATTCTTCCACTCAAGTATAAAAGCCCGCAATTTTAGAATTGCAAAAGATTCCAACTCTGCGCAGAAAAAAAAAGAAAAGAAGACGAGCCGAACGAACACCAAGATAAAACCAATTTCTCGGCAGAGAAAAAAAGGGGATCGCCCCTTTCCCGAAATAGCACCGCAAACTTCTCGCATCAACTGTTGTTTTTGGAGAACTGCCGACGATTTTGTGTTTATCCTTTCTTTATGCATTTCTCGTCTCTGCTGCATGTTGGCCCGTAATTTATACCATCTCGTGGTTCTTTGCTTTAACTTCTCCAAAAATGTATGTACGAACAAAAAACTAAACCCCAAACGAACACAATTATTCATTGTGGCGATGTATTGGTGTATAGCGACCAACATTATGCTGCTGCACCAGAAAAAAACCCGAGATGGAAGGAGCAAACTATTATTTTCGGATTGAACGTCAAAATTTGAATATTTCAAAAATAACGAGATGAACATCATGGATACGTTTGTATAGATATGTGTGTGAGGAAATTTTATCCAGAAATTCACAAGTTCGTTCGACGAAACATGCAATGTAAGAAATATGCATATTAGCCTTAGACATTTAAATATTCTTGATTGCAGGGTCTGTTCTTTGATTTTATGTCTGTTTTAAGGCTGTGTGAATAAAACTGATGAGGGAAAAATGGAAATAAAAATCGGAATTCTCGTAGGATTAAAAAGATACACCGGATACGAGGGGCGAACAATTTGAAGAAAGTTCCAAAGGGATTTTTCACATCACTCATCTTCATCGATGGGAGGTTTGTTCGTTGGAGTTTTATATTTTGGCTGTACGCTTGTACAGGGTGCTGATGAGTGTAAATGTGTTTACTTGAGGGGGTATCCTACTGACTATCGCACTAACAGGTCCTTCCTTAGCAAATTCGTTCTTAGAACTATGCGCTGCTCCAGATATACATGAACTTTTTTGTAAAAAAAAAAAAAAAAACTAGCAAATTTAGCTCTCAGTATGTGCAGCGCCATCTGGCAGTCAAATAGGAACGAGAGGATAATATTAAAATGTATTCTAGTAGTAGTTGCTCTAGAAGGTAAATGTTCTCTTGGCGGCCAAACTTCGGTCTGTTTCCCAAATCCAATGGAACAATATTCGATATAGAAACAGAGCCATCTGGCGTTCAAACTTATTTGTTACTCGTTTTGTAGGAAGGGCATATAAAATGGCACAAGAGAGGGGTTTTAGTGGACACACTTATTGAACAGAGTCAGACACTTAACAGTGGTCACTTCTAAAATAAACGTTTACCAACTTGCGAAGACCAAATACGTAGGTACTGTGTGGGTGATGATGCATAGTCAAATTTTCAGAGGCAGTTCTGCGGCGATTCTTAGTTTGGTTAAAATGATCGATATTTGGGAATTTCAATTGTGCTTTTACGCTCGGGATTGACCTTAGCATTTGTCATTATGATTATATTAGTCAGACTTAAAGGAACTAATCTTCGCTAAGGCTTGGATTACGAACCGAAGTTTCAGTTTGTCACTGATTTCAAAACAATGAAACATTTTTCCTACAACGGTTCTTGCGGTCTTGGTCGAAGGGGTGAATTAAATGCGGCGGATCTAGGCATCTAGATTTGGTAGGTATAGAGAATCATATTGGCTTGCAGATGATTCCAGTAATTGACTCATAGACTCACATATTCCAAAGAATCAATTGAAATGAAAAAAACCTTTGTCATTTTAAAAACCGCTATCGTAGACAACTTTCAGAATTCCGCCAGAAAATGCTTGATCGGCATAACGCCATCTACCCGTGGAAATATTTCATATCCGACTTCAGAACAATTACTTTATATTTATTAAACAATGCTCCTCGACGTATCAAAAATCGAACTGCAGATGGTATTTCTTAACTAAGCACTCACGAGCAGATGTTCCGTCGATTTGGCACCATCTACCCGTGGAAATATTTTAGGTCTGAGCTTAGAGATAATGCTTCTGATTTGTTAAGCTTGTTATTACATGCTTCTCAGCATATCAAAATTGGAACTACAAATAGTATTTCTTAACTCAGCACTCACGAGCAGATGATCGATCGATGAAATTTGCGTCATATGTGCATAAAACTAAACCCATTCTTATTGGATACAGCCAGGTGCCGAACCAGCTAGTATCAGCCTGATCGATTGCGCGCCATCTATAAATTGAACAGTTAAATATCTAAGATCAGAACCCAAAATATGACACCCGTACTACAATTTAATGGTTTAACATTAAAAAAAAAAAAAAAACTCCCGTGCTGAATTCTACTGCCAAAGTATCCTGGACACGTACATGCATTCTACGAACACATTTAGATAAATACCTCACCCATGGCCTACAAACGATACGTGCATACAACTTAAACCAATCAATACTTAGCCCAAGTGGATTTGTTCCGCACATCGCTAAGGAAAAGTTTTGTTCTTCTTAAGACAGAAATATATTGTAAAACTCCCATGGTATCCTGCATGAAATTGCATAAAACTTTCTTCAAATTTGTTCATAAAAAAAGTTCAAAAGCATCACAAACTTCCTTCGACCTACCCTGTATGTCGAATCAAATTGTTTGATCTATTTTCACATCCATCCGTACATCCAAGCGTTTCCCGTCTCGGATGATGTATCGACGCTTACTTACATCCTTTCGGGAAGCGGAACTTGGCTGAATATCTGCATACATGTAAGCTCTATCCTGCAGATAGTCCGTTGCCTCTTTTGTTTTAAAATCCACACACAAATAGACTTTCCTTTCCTCTTTTTCGGATATGGCGTCTGGTCTGTTTGATACAAAAAGTGATCCATGGTGTAGGTGGGGTGAGATTCCTTCAAACCAACCGCCTTACAAGTAAAATGAGTAATAAACTTTTGCAGCTTTCTCGTTCTTTGTTATATTCCAAGATGCAGATAATGACGACAACAGCGTGATGGGGGATACGAACATAAAAAAAAAAGAATACACACGAACCTTTTCCGCCCCCCAAGTGAGAAAACAAAGGGTCTACTAATTTAGCCTTTATAATTTTAACAGCGAGAACGAGAGAGATATATGCATTTTAATCGCAAGAACTTTACAAAGTTCCGCTTTCTTCCGATTTCCTGTCTCGTGTGTGGAACATATTTTTTGGCCCAGGGTCTACGGATGTAAAGAGTGGAAATTTGTTATAACGAAGTTTTATTTCGCCTATGCAAACGATGGAGTTGATGAAAGCACAGCCAGATTTCGCTTACTTAAAAGAAACAAAATTTACCAACTTGATGACATATTGTCTGCGCACAATGATAGACGGCCGGGGGTAGTTGATCTAGATAATGACAATGTCAGGATGCAGTAAGGCTGAAGTAACTAGTTGTAGTAAAGCAAAAAAATAAACAACGAAAGGCGAAAACTTTTCTTTTCAGAAAAGATGGAAATCTCGTGAAAGACGATATTTGCTGTTGGAAAATTAACATTTACTTGAAGAAAGTTGCAAGAGCTCTGCTGCACCATTGCTCGCATCAGAGGAGGTTAAAGACTTGGCTAATGGAAGGAGTTTACGAAAATGACTACGTCTTGTGAATATTATATTTGCTGTAGTAAGAAGATAGCACACATAATTGCGAAAGCAGGAGGAATAGTTGCTGTAGCTTTGCTAATGCATGCAGCTGAAGAAAATATTCCCAAATTATTTAGAATCATTTGCGAAAAATACTTAGCGGCCGTGGTCGTGAAAAATAGTCGTTAATTTGCACGACTATAATCGTTCAAACAATTCAGTTATCATTTTAGTAACCACCTGGGAGAGTTGTGAAAACGACTTATGAGTGTATTCATGCCAATCTTTTGGCAACTTCCTAGGTCATGAGATCAGTCGTGAACTTACACGACTAGTATTTTTAACTTTATCGATTACGCAGTAAGCGAATGATTTTGTTTTCGTACAAAATTTCGAAGTCGAGATGTTATCAATTCTGACATTACAATGACAGAGGAACTCAAAAAAGTGGGTCGCAAAATTCTGTCCGTCTGTCCCGAGACCTACAGTTTATACGGCTGCCCGGATTTCATTCAAACTTTGGATATGGGGCTTACAGTGCGGGGCTTCATACCAATTTTATTTGTTCGAAAACGGCTCTAACGATTTCAACCAAAATTGATATTTGAACTTTTGTAGGTTTTTTTTTTTTTACATATCTCGAAAACGGTTCATACGATTGTAACAAAAATTCATTTGTAAAGTAATATGGTCATTTCTAACTTAATAGCAAACTTAATTTTTGTCTATATAACCGTATAATAATAAAAAACGCATTTTTTTGTTTTAAATTGGTTTTCTTTAGTTTACCGGATAATGGCGATAAAGATTTTGACTAAAATGCATAATTAATACTGAAATTGATGTTTTAAAAATTCTTGCGTCCCTAATTTTCAATACGAATCACCGAAAACGCTAATTTTATTTTAGTCAGTACCTTACAGGTCTTTTAAAAGCTGCTCGTCGAAGCTTTGGTAGCAGTCTTTTGGAAACTTCACAAGTCTCGAAAAGAGTCGTAAAATTACACGACTGCGTTGAGCGTTTTTTTTTTTTTTAACTTTTTTGTATTGGGTTAACAACTCAGTTTTGAATTTTTGAAAAATTGTTGGGGCTTTGGTGTCAGTCAATTGGAAACTTAGCAAGTCGTGAACTCGACTGTTTTTCTCATCGGTTATACAACTCTGTCCGAATTAAGCAAGCGTTTTGCAAGACTTTTTGGAAACTACAAACTGGAAACTTGCAAAGTCGTGAACAGAGTTGCCACGAGTCTTTGCATCTCAAGACCAGTTTCTTTCAAAAGACCGCTAGTATCCCAAGACTCACCTTTGAGCTAACGAAGTGCTTATTCTTATAAACTACTGAGTATACAAAATGTATGTTATTAATAAGATCAAACAGGTGATGAATTTTCACGACTTGTGCCAATTTTAGCACAGCATGATCAAGCGGTATCGGATGGTGTATATCAGGCTCGCTATCTTCGAACGTTTGTGTATGTTCGTGAGTTGGACTTAAGGAAGGATTCTCCTGTTAGTGAGGTTTTTTGTTCGACCGGTCATTATCTATTTTTCATTCAAAACAGTCAACGAAGCTAAATTTTCTCCACCAATTTCAGCCAATAGCTGACAAGTGCTGAACAAATAAGCTTTTGGGTGGTAGTTGTGTGTAGGTAGTACCAATTGGTGAATTAGTGCATATATTGCACGACTAGTCGTGATATCGTATCAGCTTAAATACCAAATCTAATCAAGACCGAAGGTCTCTACTTCATACGGTAGGTAGTTTTTCGCCCGAATGCGATCAGTTGGGTTCAGCAGCGTTAGGGGAATCTTATTTGGGACCACAATGGGCTCATTTCCATTCCCGAAGTAAATGGGCGCGTCACCATACCTACCTCATCTACCACCATGGATCTATACGACTTCCCATTTCAAAAAATCGCTGTAAATCTTACATAAAAATCCACAAACACACTGATACCTTGATTTGTTTGTTTAAACGTCTCTACACCTCATAGGAAATTAAATTCTGTTGCTTGTAATAAGTCTTACACCAAAGCTCGCTGGAAGGATACTCCCACAGCTGCCAATGCCAACAGCCATGAGTAGCAAATATGTAAGATGTTGACTATTCCGCATCGTGCAATCAATGTGTCAAATTGCTCTCTGCCACAGTTCATTGAACCGAATCTCATTAACACAAGCTATCGCTTGTTTACCTCGATCCCCCCGAAAAAGACAATCCAACTAAATGCACACATGAAATGTTAGCGCGTTTGAAATGAATTTTTAATTTGCACGCCCATCCTTTTAGTAGAACTCCCATTTGACAGGCAGACTTTTTAGCAACAAAATCTTGGTGCATGTCCTCATCGTGCATCCCAATCATCATTATTGCATCACACATGCAATGGAACACTTCTATGCTCTTGCATAATCGCCAAACGTAATTACAGAAATTATTTCACTGAAGAGATGACGACGACGACGATGCCGATGATGATGATGATGATTATTCAAATTCTCACACAATTTCACACCCGCATATACAGGCAGGATTCATTTAGCCATATTGGCGAAAATTCCCTACTCTCCTGCGCTGGCACAAGTGAAACACATTGTGTTACCACATGTGGATCGGTATGTGTGTTCTCTTTCTTTGCACTCTACAGCGGTTCCATCTTCCACCCGAGGAACGAAAGGCAGGATGATGGAATCCTTTAGCTGGCAGTCACAATTTGCATTACGAGTCCACAAACACCAGAAACCAGCCACCTAGCTACCGCCCTCGTTGTACAACAATATCGTTGGCAACGTTGTTAAATAATAAGGATAAAGGATGTCACGTCGTCGTCGCGAATTCCCCTGTTTCTTTGCTTTCACTTTTGCATTTATTTGTTTGCATCATGTGTATGTCTTGTGACGTGTTTTATAGAATCGTAAAAGATGGTGTTATCCGTGTGTATAGGCTCAGCATATATAGCGAGAGATTTTTAATTAAAATTTCGCGCCTAGATATTTGGCATACGGCCTGATACCTCCGTTGGGATTGTTTTTTTTTTTTTTTTGTCTCTCAGTTACCTGTCGTCTGGTGGTTTATATAGTCTGTTTGATGTGGTTAGACATCACTTTAGGGATATACAAAGTGGAAGAAAGTCTGATTGAAACGAAAGTAGGAAACTTCATTTACTGATGAAATACATTTGCCCTCAGACATTTAAATAAGTGTCGGAACGGGAACTGTTTTTGTTAAAAAAAAAAATGGAATCCCACAGGGTTGGATCATGTTACGCCTATTTTTCAGCATTTTTTCAGCTTCTTAAAATTCTCGTTTAAACATTGTTATCATTTCCAATATCTATCGATATCTTATTTTTCAAGTTGTAAGCAACCATGCATACCCAGAAAAGTTCATTGAAATCGGTAGAGTGGTTTAAAAGATAGACAACAGCGCCACCTATCGGGTCCAAAACTATCCTATCTTTCAAGTTCCATCAAACACTTGACACCCACAAAATTTCATTGAAATCGGTTGAGTGGTTTGGGAGGTCGACAACAGCGCCACCTATTGGGTCGAAAACTATCCTATCTTTCAAGTTGCAAGCACCCATACCAAATCGGTTGAGTGGTTAAGGAGTCGAGAGCGGCGGCGTTGTGATGCCGACAGGCCAATTCCGCCGTAACACCGAAATTTCCGTCTCATCTGAATCGATTTTACTCCCAATTCGCGCCAATAGGATGTTTCACATAAAAAAGTGGTGTACCACAAGGTAGAAAGTTGTGGTCGATACTTTTAATATTTTTTTTTTTTTTTTTTTTGTTAAATCGACAACGTTTGTTTGTTTCTAAATAGATTCCCATTCAATACTGCGAGTATACATCCCTGCACCTCTCAACCCCCATCCAAGCACATTTTTGTTTACCTCCGACAATAAGCAGATTAAATCCCGATGTTCAGTCAATTCATGCGGCATTCCAGCCTCGGCATAAATTCGTCTTTTCCTGGCTGGTTGACAAAACAGTAAATCATTCTTTATTTTTCGACTTAATAATCCAAAGCGAACAGCTCAAACAAAAAAAGAAAACACGAATCCATCTCAAGCGTGTCTCTGTTTTTGAAAAGCAATTTCTTTAGCGGATACCTACTTTCTTTAAGACGACCATGTTGAGAGCAACCATCTCTAATGCTCTAAATCAAATGTAAACCTTCCAGCGCAGCACCGCTTCATTCTACAGGGAGCGGTTGTAGCGCACTTTTGCCTGCACCCCTGTCTCTGTAATGTAACAAAGTTAAAAAATCAAGTACCAACCAAACGAACACTAATACTAAATAAATCACCTTGAAGTCCTTCGAGGACGCAAAGCCACCCGGCGAATAAGAACCAATGCTTCCCAAGGAAACCAAAGGATACTGTAAAATGCTCCTTCTCAGGAAGTAATCACTTTTAAATGTGCACAGACTATTGAGAGTCACAAAGAAGTTTTATGTGTCCCGGTTTTCTTATTTTTTTGTATATTGTTCCCTCATCTCCCCCGGCGTCATCGACCCGCTTAAAGAACAGGAAAAGTTGAAATGAAAAATGCATTTCATTGTGCAACTTTACTTGCTGCACGAGTATCCCCGTCGGGATATAAACAATGTCGGTGTGCAATTGCTGGAGCTTGAAAGATTTAATCAGGGGCGGTCCGTTCTACACACTTGTACATATTTGCAGTTCTGTTAAAGTTATGAAATAGTATCTCGAAGGACACACAGGTACCTGAAAGTCTTGGTTCCACCTCTAAATCGAGGGTTACATCGATTTCTATTCACGCGTTATCCACGGACAGAATGACCTTCATAATTAGAAACAAAATAAAACCCAAGTTCTAAGGGGCACTATTTTTATCGCAAGCAATAATAATTCAAAGGAGGTAGATCTGAAACTGGAAAACGTTACCCTAATGTCAGTAGCAGTGGCACAAGTAACAACCATGCATAAGGGGGTTGGCGGAGTTCAACCCTATCGTGTGTAAGAGGGCGTATACCGTATAACCAGCCTACCCCCGACACCACATTCGCTGAAAACCAAGTATAAAATAATTTTCCACCTTCAAGTTGAAGTGTTCTCGCCACGTGGGAGATGACAGGGTGCGTTGCAGACTGTCATCCCTTTGGTAGTGCTAGTTCTCCCACCACTTCTTATCTTTTTTCTGTTTTATTTTGCCAATGTTAGCCTGGGGCGTGCAATTTACATACCTTGTAAATTATTCATGTTTTGTACCCTACACGCCCGTGGTGTGGTAGAAGGGTCCTTATATTTTGTGTTTTTCCTTGTTTTTCACCTGACGATGATAGGCATAAGCATAACGCATATATATCATGCATAGGGTGGTGTTTTCTTAGGATGGTTAGTTATGCTCAAGTGAACATGCCAAATAAAAGCCTTTGCAGGTTGGAATATATGTGTTTTTAGAAATCTGTAGTCAGTCGGGGTATAAATTGTTTTGATCCTGCATCGAAATTCGCCTCGAATAACAGAGATTGATATGCATAACCTAGAAATTGAAGCCAAAGGCAGTTGTAAAAACTTCAGCAAACAGGAAAGAGGAGTCTTAAAAAAAGCGAAAAAAAATATGTGGTGATGGTAGAGAAATATTGCTCTAAACTTGATTCCAAATTGCAGATTTTTGCTACTCATAAACCCCGTGCCAAATTAAAAAAAAAGAAAAAATTCTCCCATGTTTCGGACCACATCCTTTCGACTAACAATTGGGTGGTTTATTACGCGTAATTTATTCATTCACCGCACTGATATAGCGTTTCAGTAAGTCATCTTCTGGAAAAACATCCACCCACCCTGTTTCCACTCATAAATCATTCTAAGTATCGCCCACCCTATTTATACCCCTATTTATCATACATCCTTAGCTAAATCAGAAGCACCCGTACATTAATCATCAGCTTGAACTTTAGAGTATCATCGACCCAGAGGGTAGAAAGATCAAGACCCGCCCTTTTAAGAGACATCCACCCGCTCCAGACTTTAATTTCACCCGTAAACGAAATAAATAGATGACGCAACAGGTCCTTAGGATTATGTCTTTTTGGGACGAGTCGAAGGAAGTTACAATATAATATTAATCCCAGTTCAAATAGGCGAGTTAAGAAGCTTTTCTAAGGCAGTTAGAGACGCTCGTAGTGAAAAAGATGTAATTTTTGTTCTGCCGCAAATCGAACCTGACAGCCCTCACACAACAGTCCATCACACTAACCTCTGAGATACTGCGCTCATTTTCAGTTATACCTTATCTTTAAAATATCATTCTTCTTCGCCTATTATGTTCGAGTTATGATTAAAAAACAAACCATTGGAGAATTGATCGATTATTTTTCTCTTAATTAGCTACGGTTGTCATCCTCTTTGGTGTATCCAACTATTGGTTCAGTTTTCAACAAAGAAAGCACTTTATATTAGGTTCACTTCCTGGCAGGGACAGACAATCCATCACATCGAGCGACCTAACCGCTCTATTAGCATTTTCCAGCACATTCACTTATCGACCTACTACTAATATGATTGCAACGAAAAAAAAAAAAAAAAAAAACAGAATAAATATACCAACAAAACTGATCGATTGTATTTATTCACTGGCGCCCAACGTGGGGCATTGTGTCAAGCGATTAGACTTTCGGAATAAAATTACTATTGGTGGGATCATATGATCGATACTAATCCTCAATATGGAGGAGCTATGTCACTCAAGAAGTCAAAAACAATGATTTGTGCCTATTGATCTTGATCGACACACCTGGCATAAAGTTCGCCTTGATCGATCGTCATTTAGTAGGTACTCAGAATCTTCTAACTATCATAATAAAGTTCGCCTTGATCGATCGCCGTTTAGTAGGTACTCAGAATCTTCTAACGATCGATATATGAGACTTGTCCACTTGATCGTGGTTTGTGATGGGCGAAATATTTCACTTTCTGCCTCTAATTTGAAGTTTTGACAATCGAAATTAGACCCGATCATGCTTCGCTTATTTTGCCGAGCACTAAGGCCCGTTTTCTGATCCTACTCATAGTGATTTAGGTTCGACTTAAAAGCTTTTGTGACAGTTTATGACATAGAAAAAGTAGCCAGGGTATTTAAATAGAACTAAAATCGCTATGAGTAGTATCAGCAAACGGGCCTTAATTTCTAACATATTACCGATCGACTATATTTCGAATTATACACATTATATCTGTCGGCGATCACTCGCCAGCTGCGATCTGACGCGGCAAGATACTCTTCTTCCCGCTGATCACTACAAGCGTTGGCAATATAACCGAGACTTGATTGTGATTCCGCAGTCTGTACTCGACGATCAATTGACCGCAAGTTCGGTGACGATCACTGACAAACTTCGATCTATATAGTTACTTGTTCATATTTCGCATCGACAGCATATTGCGAGTCCTGATCATTGACAACCGCACTACCGTTATCGATAACAATTATCACGAATTAGCAGGCGGAATACTCTATTGGGGATCGCAATCAAACCGCTATCCGCGATGTTTTATGATCGGCGATACGTTACATTTGCTCTCCATCAATAGAGAAATTTTCAAATGTAGATATTGCCTCTGGATACTGCTTCTGTTGAGAATAGGAAAATGCCTCTCGATCACTTACAAATTGCGATCGCTAAAGTTTTTCTGTCGATCAGTATAAAATCATTGGCTGATCGGCAGCGTATTCTAATTCTCGTCAAAGATCAGGTACAATAAGGATCGCATAAGAATCAGCTCTTTTAAAACCATTTCCCCACAACATTTCTTTAAATTTCCATGTCTACTGGTTCGATTTTGGTTCTTGTATTCGGTCTGATCTCATTTGTCCTTGCAGTCCTTTGTCGAGTACAAACACAGTCCTAAAATGATGAATACAACAATCTTGAGCCATCCCAATCAAAGTGGCACCGTCTTACAACCGTATTTCCATTGAGTTGTTAAATTTTGCAAACTTTTTTTTTTACTTAGAGCTCAGCAAAATATTTCACATTCATAGCACATCTTCGCCGCACAGCTGTTGTTTCTTATTCGCGGTATGCTATAAATGTCTCGCTATGGTTAATTAATTTGTAGTTTCCTTATTTTTTATTTTTATCTTATTTTGTAAAACTTTCCACTAGCTCTGTGAAAAGTTGTCAGCACGAAATGAAGGGTTCTTTGGAATTTTCTTTTTTTGGGACATAACTTTTTAAAAGAGCTACGATTCTATGATACTCACGAAACAAGAACCTCATACATATTATATGTCAAGTTCAGAAAGTGTGCTGAATAAAGCTGACAGCTTTAAACTTTCAAGGAGGCGAAACAAAAAAATTGGAGATAAAAAAACTGTTGAACTAGTTAAAGTTGGCGAAAAGATGCTGAAACACGAAAAAAGTGGTTGAAGTGGAAAATCAAATGCACACATGTGTTGAGAGAGTTCTGCGAAATATGCGAAAAGTTTATTTTGTGAGAGTGAATTTTTTTTTTTTTTTTTTTGGGAGTCATTCCATGGAAGATCCTTGATGAAATTATGCATAAGAAATTTGTACATGAATTGTGCCATCTGGGGGGTTTATATATTTTTACGACGGAATTGCAAATTCCATTTGTTTGGAGTCCTAAATGGAGCTAATAAGGGAGTACGATTCGGTTGGTGTACGGACTTGGGTTAGGCAGTTAAATCTAAATGATGATTCGAATTGGTTTGCCTTCCTGAATAACTATAGAACTACCCATAGCTTTACAAAAAAAAAACGGATGATCCATTCTGCCACTATAGGCAATTTAAAGTCCACCTGTGACAAAGTTTAAGTGCTATTTTCGCATGTAGGTATCGGCTTGTTGCTTTTAGGGGCCATTTGGAGAAACTATAAAAATGATTTAAGTTGGTCATTAAGTGGTCCAGGTTTCAGGTTCGAAGATTACGCAGCTCATGGTACCTACTTACTAAGTTTTTATGGCGCTATAGACCGGTTCATATTTTTGTTGGAATGTGTTTTGAATTATAAAAGCAAACTTCGTAGAAAATTTCAAGTTCAGAGAACTAAAAGTTTTGTTCTTTGGAATTTGAGCTCTGAAGATAGGATTCAGGTTCAGATTTGGCGGATTTTCCTTGCCCAGTTAGTTGACTTGAAATCTCGTTGGTAAGGTCAAACCTTGTGAAGCTGTAATTTTAAATTTTGTGTGTTCTAGTTCAATTGGAATGCGAAGTTTCAGCTTCGTAAAAAAAAACTGTTATTAAATATTATTATTTTCTAAGAAATATTTTTTCTGATTGATTTTTAAGCTAGCATGTGGAGAAAATGAAATCTTGGAAGAGGTTTTACACCAATAAATTAAGACGAAAGGTAACTCCGTGGGAAATTTAACGATCCTGGAGCCATGAAACTTGTTCCTCAACCTTCGTGTTCTGAATATCAGACAATCCCTTTAAGTGATTGGTATCGTCTCAAATTTTACCCAGAGCTATAAACGAACATCTTTGATCACATGCTATACTCTCTAAAGCCTCTTACCTGCATAACTTTAAGTGAAGCGATATTTATTTACATTGAATTTTTTTCCATCAACCCTCACGCAATTCAAATTAAGTGACCCCCCTATGGGGGCGCACCTTTCACATATTAATCCTACCTTGTAGCAATGCATTTTTCGTTTTTGCAAGTGTTGGAGAAGCTACGAGTATTAAATACCCTTATATTATTATAAGAGTGTCTGTCCCGTATTCCAGTGTAACCCTCTGCACTCATAAAACGTAAAAACAAAAAAGGGGCGCGGTTTATTGCAGACAAATAATCGTGTCCTAAAGATCATATTGGACAACCATTAAATTTCTGTATGAGCAGTCCTCATTCAACTGCTTTGCTTGGTATATCATGATCTATTTCTGGAAATTGATTCTTTAAGGGCTACCTTTCAGTTTGACCCCTCCAGAAGGGGGTATTTTGAAAACTAAAAATCCTAATTCAACTGCTTTGCTTGGTATATCATGATATATTTCTGGAAATTGATTCTTTAAAGGGCTGCCTTTTAGTTTGACCCCCCCAGTGGGAGCATTTTGAAAACTACAAATTCGGTCACTAGTTTTATAGATTCTCCTATGATATTTCCAACAAGAACTTCGATTGGTGTTTTGTTCTTCTTGGAAGTATTTATTTGGTTAAATGACTGGTCCCCTCTAGTGGGTGTCTTTGCGTCAAAACATTTAACACGCAATTAATCATATCAAGTAAGAATGGAACGCGAGATGTAAGTTAATTGGACAGTCCCTGACAATTTTTGGTGGGAAATCATGATCGTATTACCGCTAAAATTTAAACTAATTTTGTAAAACAAACCTCAGTAATTCAACTGTTATAAGGCATGAACAAGTTCTTACAACGTTTCCATTAGCTATCTGGTTCGAGAAACAAAACATTGAAACAATGACATGTATACCATTAAAAGAAAAGTAGCTGTACTCACATTTACATATAAAGTAGCTGTACTCGCAACGTTAACCAGCTGTAATTGTAATGCGCTGCAGTAACTGTGTGTCACAGGGATCACAAAAGTTGCATTCACCCGGACGATAGCGTTAATTTTTTTATTAATGTGTTGCTTAATAGATTTTTCTCCAAATGGGTGCCAAGTTCTTTAACCCCCCCAAACAATGGGAACTTTTTTTTTCTCTGTCATTTCCAGCACTATAAGAGTTCATGTTCATTGTCCAGCATATTCATATAGCACTAGGTTTCTAAGAATTACGTCGAATTCAACGTCGAAAGCGATTTCATAAAGAAAAAATATAGTAAGAACACATTTTTATGGCCTTATTTTTTTTATGTTTTTCGCTTATATTAAGCGGTAGTTTTATTCGTTCAAAGGAACCTGTTTTATAATGAGCTGACGGATGCATTGGAAATTTCTTGGCATTATGTGTAATTGGTGTTTATTCGAAAAGGAAACATAAACTTGGATATGACACGAGTACCTACTTAGTAAATTATTTATCAGGTGTAGCATCGAAGTATTAAATTTACAACCTTGGAAAAGATGGCAGTTACGAATGTGCAACACGGGCTTAGTCATAAATGTGACAGAGTAAAGTGGGCTTTAGGTTTTCGAACGGAAGCTGCTTTATTTCTTGAATAAATTGCGCGGGGATTGTGTGCTGTTGTATTGAGCTAGGTTAAACCACCGGAAAATATAAAATAAGACCTTTTTTTTCTAGTGCGCCAACTCTCATGAACATCTGACAAACGTCCAATTTCAATGTCTTTAAACAACAGGTTTTCAAGTCATACAATCAGCTGTGTTGCACCTGTCCATTTGCTTGCCTTCCATGTAATTAGGAGTTCGCTTTTTGGCGCTTAGTTAAAATTTGACAAAAATTGCTTAGTGCTACCGTCATGATATATGTGAGAACGCGGATATTCATCTGTCACTCTTCTCTAGTCCAATCCTTGTATCTTCCTCGCATCACCTATTTTCATTTAATGTGCTCCTAATACGATGCTATAGAAAGATTTTAATTTGCTTCAAGTTTTGAAACCATTTAGAAACCGATTTACATCTAAATATGTCATGAGATATTCGTATGCAGATGTTTGTGTTTCTTTTTTAAGTAAAATCTACCGAAATTAAGTCAACGAAGGGGCCTAATAGACGATAAAACTGACATATGCTAAAAATATATCCTCACACATTATCATGCAATTATATGTATCATGATATATCGAAAAGTGAAATGGAACTGCCCACATATTTTAAACGAAATCTAATTTGTAGTTTCTTAGTTCAAAAGTCTTGATCACTCATCGCATGATACAACTCGTGACTTTTAATTTTCTCTATGTACAATTTTCAAGTGGTAAGTGCAGTATACAACTCAAATATTTTACTAGCTAGCAGCCGCTCATGGCATTTTTATGATAAATGGGTTTTCTCTCCTGAAAGTTCAACCATGAATACATTCCATATAATGACATTGGAGACGACTCTCCTGAAGAAGTACCTGCTTGCGTCAAAATTCGAAATACACAGTCAAAGCCAGAAAATGTTTTCATAATACCCTTTAAATTATCTCATGATACTATCTGCTCTAGTGAAAAATCGTTCATTGGGTCCTGTAACCGACGTCATCCTTCAACATACATAGCAACACTGTGATATTTAACTAGGATAGAAGACCTAAAAATATGCAATATTTTATGCTACTAATTTATATCATGAGAGACTCGCAAAACCATACAATTTTGCAAATGTTTCTGATGAACCAAACACTAGATATTGAGGGAAATTGTAAGGATATATGTCGTGCTCTTGTTTTTATAAAATGTTTAATATATATCATGAGATAAATGCCAAATTTAATAGGAAAGTACCAAAGAATCTCTTTGCCTTCCTTTAGCAAGCCATACGGAGTTAAAATCCGACAAACATTTCTTTTCACTCCCATTTCAACTGTACTTAGTTCATTTGAATATACTTATCCATTCAAAGGAGCGACAGCGTGGAGTGTTTGAGTTGGATTCCATAAAATACGCTCGCGCAAAAAATAAAGGACTCATTTACTTCAGCTGCTTTGCATTCTAAATTGGATTTTGAATGAAGCCAAATGGAAATGCAGTATTTCATGCTGTTTAGTCCTGATGGTGGTAGAAAAAAACTCTTTATTCAATCTTACCTCTTTCGTTCTTACTATCACAATAAGGGGGGAAAAAACTACTTCACAAATTCACATAAACCCAAAACTTGCATCAAAGACCATCCGGTAAGTTTCCCATGACAACAACCGAATCCCATGAATCCTTTCAGTGTTTTTCTTTTTTTTTGTTCCTGTCATTATTGTTATGTTTCATGCGCGCCAAACTGAAACACACAGTGACTTCCTCGTTTCCTCTTATTCCATCTCATTTCTTTTAAAATTACGTCCTGTATCCGTTGAGTGCGCTAATGAAGATCCGGCAAGAAAGAACCGCGCCACCGCGCACCACACACAAACACTCCATGCAACTCTAAATGTCATTTTCACGGTGAGTAAATCCCGTATCCATCCCATAAGAGTTTATGGGATTTTAACGAGCTATACACACACAGCCACACACCGAGCAAGAGGCTGCCATCATCTTCCTAATGGAACGGAGAAAATATCCAATTTTCCCTTTAAGGACTTTTGGTTGTACCCTTCGCTAGAATCAAATGCGTGAAACTTCCTCTCACTTGCGTGTAGTCTCACCATTTAGATGTAAACTACCCATACCTAATGGTTATCCTTCGAAAGGAGCAAGAAGCTAGAAAACCCATTGAATTAAGTGCTAGATGGCATCTTTATCAAACGCGCCTGCGGCGGGGTATATTTATAAAATAAAATTTTTATTGAGTCCTTATGATTGCGCCGAATTTGATGAAGTGAGCGTATGGGTAGGGCAGAGTAGCGCAGGGGGATCTGTCGTCCTTATGGGAAATTACTCTGCTTAAATAAATTATCCTTCATGATATTCCATATGAGCCTGAGCACACAGTACGAAGTTGTCTATTTTGTGTGCCAGTGATGGCTGGGGGGAGAGGGGAAAGAAATTAATATGCCATTACAAGCTGGCTCTTCTCCGGTGACGCTACTCTACGTCACATGAATATTAATTGACTCCAATTGTTTTTGATCAACGTTGACGGTGCACGGCATAGCGACACAGCTCCAACTGATGGAGAGTAAGTTTTTGGGGTTTGATTGCCAATTTACGGCGAATATGGATGTGGCTATTGCCTATTGACTTCAATTAGCTGAACACTCATAGGCTGCAACGTGTGGAGTTTGAGGTATTTCCTTAACAAAATTATGTAGATAGTCGGATGAAGGGATGAACACAGGCTTAGGCAAATGGCATTCGAGTTATAATCGAATAAATTGAGCACATAGTTAAATGAAATATTTTGCACGATATATATGTATATCCCTCAGCGAATTGGTTGGATTTTGTGCAAAGACAATCAAAGACGAAATATGCTTAGGAATATGTGAGTTGATACAATTTTGTGTCATGCGATAGGTATACAATTATCCAAGTTTTTAAAATAGTCTTAAGATCAAATTAAAACGTTTCCTAATTCGTTAAGCTCAATTTTTATCGATACGAAAAAGTTTCTAATAACCGGGTAAGAGATTTTTCAACATATATAATGATACATTTTTGTGTCATGAGATACAGGAATTTCTCAATAGTTTTCAGATCATTTTCCAACGTTACTCAGTTCGATGTTTTCCCGCATGACAGATGCCTTATGTTCCACTTATGTATCAACATGTGTTATGATACAATTCTATGTCATAGGATAGGTGTACAGTTATCCAAGTCTTGGAAATAGTTTTAAGAACAAATTAAAATGTGTCCTACCTTTTTCGCTAAGTTCATTTCCTATTTTAAACATATATGTTATATATGTACATAATGATATAATTTTGTGTCATGAGATACAGGAATTTTGTAGTTTTATAAATAGTTTTCAAGTCACATTCCGACGTGACCTAGTTAAATAAGTTCGCTTTCTTCCCGCATGATAGATGCTTAATGTTGCACTTATGAACATGTGTGATGATACAATTCTGTGTCATGAGAAATATTTTTTTTTACAGTAAGTGCTTAGAACATTTTGCAAAATGTCAAGCTTTGAAAAAAAAATATATATATATATATTAAAGTAAAAGAAATTATGTCATGCAATAATTATCCTTTGAGATTTTAAATTTTTACCTTTTTGGTTGGTCTTTTGGAAAAGACCTTCTAAAGTGGTTTACTTATACTAATAAACAATTTCATAACCAACTTAATGAGCGCAATATATCATGAGGCACGGACAAATATATTGTGACATAAATTTGTACGCAATGTTAATAAACATTTAACAATTTACAATTGGTGTAGCTGTACGAAAACGCACATCTGCCGTTCAGTTAGAGGATGCCCTTCAGAGATATATACAATTAAGTATCACACAAGAACTGAGATGTATCATGAGACAAGTTATTTTAAATGGTAGGCTTTCTATGTTTTTTTTTTTTTTCTTGGTTCTCAATGTAATTCTCGAAAGAGGCAGAGATATGATTTCTCTTCACAATCTTATTGCTTAAGACGAAAAGTATCATAGCGGGAAGTATCATGATATTCATCAAAATATACTATGGTATAGACTTATGCAAAGCGTCAGGCAATTTACAACCGATGTCTTATTCAAAAATATTGCTCTAAAAGTCCCCTTCCAATTTGGTTACTCTATCAATGCCTTTAATGAATTGGTCAAATGTTTGACATAGTAACTCCCTTCCCATTCGAAATAACTATGTTATAATTTACGACTTGAATGTACGAAATTAAGTGCTCTACCAACAGCCACCGTCGGGCTGGATATAATGTCTTTAGATAACCTTTGATCAGAGCATGGTCATAAACCATATCCTTCCCTCTAACCAATTTGCAAATCACTGTGTGCAGTCAAAACTCATGGCGTGGCCTAAGCTTTTAGCCCGAGTATAACTTTGCTCACAAGCCTTCATTTAAATAAAATACCAATTCATTGTCGACACCATACCCCTATCTCTCGCATCAAACCCATAGTAAAATTGATCTGGAAAATATTTATTCAGGCAAAGTATACCTCCCCGATTCAACTTGTAGCCAAGTTAATTAAATTATAATAAAATAGCTTGAGGGGATACGAGTTCATTGGAAGACACTTCTCCAAATTCGAACGAACGAGTATGTTCCTTTCGTTCGCAGATAAACAAATCCCCTGTTGGGTGTAATGGTATCCTTTTTATTACTGATTTTCGAAATCTATGCATCTTTAATTTGAAACGTAAAAAAAGTGAAAATCCTTCACATGGGGGATGGGATGTAAAAAAAATATCTCCCGATATGGATCTGTTTAATTTCATATCGAATTTTGTATGCGCACGCACATCGCTTTTGCGAAATAAAAAAACCGCGTATCTGTATGTACACAATTTAATTTAACATAAATCACGCAATTTGCGCTGATTTTGTGACATAATGGAGATTGTGTGGTGTTGCGACGAATAAATATGTGGAACAGAGATAGGAAGTGGTTGTCGAGGGGATAACCCATTCCCGAGGGTGGAATTTTAAGCGATTTATTAAACGACCCCAAATCGTGCCAGAGCGCGGTGGCTTTCCCTTTTTACACCTTTTTGGGATTTGCTTGTTTTTTTTTTTTAACTTTACAATTTATTGACAATTTATTTGAGAATGAGGAGAACACCAGCAAGCGAGGTTGAAACTTGAAAGATATACAAATTTGTGTTACCTTGTGTGACTACCTTTCTGTTGCTGGGTAGAGGCGGCTGCGGCTGCGGCTGTGCGATACTTTGCATCGTCTGGAAGGGGATAGTAATTAATAAAAATAAAATTATATATAAATTGACCTCGTTTTCGAAATCGAAATTATTATTAGCCCATGGGGCGGTCGGCTGTAGGGATAACGTTGAGTAATACATGCCCACTGCGGCTAATTGGACGCGATGCAATGTCTACCTACTTGTGGGGGAAATGTATAAATTCGTTTCAATCCTCTTGAAGATGTAGGGCCCGATGGTAATTTTGTTCACTCATGAGTACTCAGGCATTTAATTGAAAAAAAATCACTGGATGTAGTGGACATTTCTACATAAGTACATCAGTCAATCGAGTGAAGATTTTGGATTTAAATGAAAGGGAAGTAAATCATCTGAGAGGGGATTTGTTTTGGTTTACTTGGGCCATGATGAAGTTGTGTGAGCATTTAAGGTATAACGAACAGTAATTATTTGAAGAAAAAACGGATATAGCGAAAACATGTTTACTGAAAAATATTAATCAAAGCTCGGAATTTAATCGGATATCTGATACTTGAAGCTCTGAAAACGAAATTTGTACAGAAATGTATTAAGTTCGACCAATTAGCAAGAACTTGACATGACAATTGATGTCTTATTTAACGTTTTCTTAAATAAACCGCCTCCAAAAAGGGGGCGTGGCCTTAGTCAAGGTTTGAACAGTTTTTTAAACAAGTCAATTGTAGCTCTCTTCTTCCTAAAACAAAAGTATCGGTCCAATTTTGTAGTATACCAAGCAGAGGACGTGTCAGTTGTATAAATTTAACAATTTGTATGCTGTAGCGTATTTTACCTCATTAGCAGAAAAGGAAGTCATACGGATGGACCACGTAGTTGCATATTCCCACCCATCCTTTTTCTCACAAACACGCTATTTGTATGCGGATCTCTTTTGCGCGTCGTAAAAAGTTAGTGACATAAAAAAGGAACGTGGTTTCAATCCTCGGTTTTGGTTGGTGCCCCAAGTAAATGAATGCTCCGTTTGTTGTTGAAATTAATATACAGAGAATGTTTTAAAAAATATGACAATCAAGTAAACGTATTTCTATTTTCTTATTCCATTACTCCAAATGCAATCCCACAAATTTACCAAACTATATTTGCACATTTATATTTTGAAACTTTCTAAACATCCATTTCTCTCTTGTTTCCCCTTTCAGGTAAGCATCTCTAATCCCAGCAGCAAATATCATCCCATCTTCGGATACCCACAAACCGTAAGAATAACGAAATATAGTTTAAGCTTGAAAAAACAAAATCACTATCAGTACATCCCACACCCAACTCATAAACGACTGCTATTACAGTGATATCATTTCTTCCAATTGGCCAATCGGTATATGACATGGCGAGCGATCTCCTCAAGTTCACATTTCTCTCTTCTAAATCCGAAAAACTTATTCCAATAAATCGAACTCAATTTTCATCATCATTGGGCGTTCGGCTTCATTCGCATCGCTGAAATATACTCTTTTCCTTATCGCTTGCCCAGTCTTGTTGCACCAGTGAAGATGACGACGCGCTGCAAAAGAATAAAAAAAAAAATTGCCCTTTAGCCCGAAGAAACTGATAACCCCATGGCGTTTATTTTGTGCTTCTGCCCGCACTCGAGAGCACAGATAAAAGGGTTCCTGCTCACACAAGGGTGAGAACGCTAGATTTGCTACCACCTCAACGCTATAAGTCTGATGAGACTCTTCTTTAAGGAGAAAGGTAATTTTCCGCATGAATTTTCATTCGAGGATTTTTTTTTTTTTTTTTCGTCCTTATCGTGGAGAAAATATCTTAAAATACAATACAAACACTCGGCCATTTCCCGGGAGTGTTTTATCCTTGCTCGTCGTTTCTTTCTGTTTATACTCGATAAAATGTCCTCTTAACGGGGATGTGTGCATGAGAACGGGCTTTGAGTATTTGCTTTATGGGAAAAGCATATCTCATTTTCGGTGGACGTTCTATTTATATATATAGAGTCCATCCGGATTCTTCAAGGATAGTGGCATTGCCGAGAAAAAGTGGAAGGAATGCTCATAAATGCTTATCTTTGATGTGAAATTGGATGTAGCTTCTTTTTCTTCTTGTTTGGCGCAAGGATATAATGAAATATTTTCATGGATATTTAACAAGAAGAAAAACTTCTGGTTATTATTAATTTTGGTCCCAAACTGTTTGGGTTATTTTTCTGCCTGCACTTGCAAAATAATTAAAATGTGATTTTAACGAATCGCTGCACACACATGGAGGGCGGTATTGGGGATTGTAAATTATTTTGCAGAAGACGTTGCATTGGAAAATTGCTTCCGAAGTATTTTATCGCAAAAGTACAACATAAAAGGTTTGTGTCACTACTTTGTGGGTTTTGCAACTACGGTCTCTGAGATGGAACCGAATTTGTTTGTCAATAAGAAGTTCACGTCGGCCATCTTTCTAAATTCATATTTTTTAAAGCAGATTAACAAAACACTGTCTATACAGTCTTACATTCCAAAAGGCTTTATGTCGCAGCTTTTTATTTATCCTTTTTAAGTTTTAATAAAAATTTGCTGAAAGGCATTTTCAGAACTAGTTTCTATTATACTGGAACCTTCTTAATTCGTATTTTTAAAGCAGATTAATAAGAACTGTCCAAGAGGTTCATGTCGGAGCTATTTATTTGATATTTTTAAATTTCAATAAAAATATTCTGTAAGGCATGTTCGGAACGAATTCCTAAAATCATCGTTTCTAAGTGGGTGAATAATAGATACCACTCTAAAAATGTCATCACAGTGAAAACCAATAGTTTATCAAGGTTTGAATCAGGGCTATTTCATCATCTTTGCTTGTTTGTTTATCTATGGCTGCTATGAACGTACTCCGCATTTAAAAATAATTTAAAATTTATCTGCTCTGGCTCTGTGTGCCATACATTTCCGTGTAGCAAATAGCATCCTTCACATGCGGTTTGTGTCCAAGCTAGATATATCGATTTGCACAGAATGCAACTTGATGAAACTTTGGCCTTTAGTCTTAAACGACTTTGTTCAACCCTTGGCTACTCCTGAACGAGATGTTAATTTGAAAAAGGCCTTAAAATGCCTGGATTCAATTTTTCCTTTATGGTTCGTGTCACCGCTAGTTTGTTCCAGAAATATATCAGCTACTTGTTAAACTTTTTTTTTTTATTTATTAGTACTTTTGAAAGGTCCATTTGTGCGATATAGCGAGCTCCGTTCCACAGCACAGTTGTTACGTTCCACAAATGGCCTGTGCCACCGCTACTAAGTTCTACCTTACATATTATTTCTTCTAATTTCCCCACTTTTTACGACTTTCGATCAACGAAATGTCTGCTTATAAGAAATACCTGTTCTTCGCAATTTATAATGCAAACCGACGACGAAAAAGTCCTTCACTCTCATCTGTGCTCCGCTGAACTTACAACTCTCCAGTTTCGTCGATTGACTGGAAACGCGCCAAATTTCACTGGGGGCGAACTCCTAAATTAGATTGATTGACCAGAGGACGGCAACTATAAATCTGCTGTGTAGCCTGCAATTCAAAGCGGCCATCAACACCAAGTGGATATCCTGTCGGACTCTCTTCAGGAAGCAGCCATTCACCTACTTCTCGCAATTCGTCTCCTGTCAACCGTGTTCGCAACCGGTCCCACAGGACTAAAGTTTCTCTCTACTTCGTTTAATCTCCCTAATAAAGCACACCCAATCAATTGTCGCACGCTGAACTGGCAATTTTGATTAGAGTCAAAGTTCGCAGGAAATATCTCCATTGGATGAACCAGCCAACGACAACCCCTACGCTGACACACTCCATCACAGTAACCCAATACCAGGCGATTTTCAATTCCAGCAGTTAACATTAAAAAAAGAAACAGGAATGGAAATTCCTGCCCCCCAGTCTTTGAATCGTTGATCCTGCAGCGCTGGCATACAAAAACGATTCTCATCAATGTCAGCTTGTGATAGTGGAGTATGCATGCCTGCGTTTATCGTCCCGAATGCATGTAACACTAACTCGTGCTATTCTCCATCCGCACAATAGATGAGTGTGTAAGGTAGCCTAACGTACTTCGATCCACAAAATTCACAATAAATTTTCGAAAAGCATCTATCGAGACCGTCCCCTATCCGTTGAATACGAGTATGCCACGAAGGACAATTTCGACGACGACACGGTAACGGATGAGGAAGAACATTTCTGATGATTAATTTTCAGCAATTATTTCCATGTTTCGATGTGATAACACGAGATGCGGAAGACAAGAACGAAGGACGGATAGACGGACCGACATTGTTCATTCGGATCAATTGCTGCACAATGCGCAGTTCGGACATTTCTAAAGGATCCTAAATGAAGGGGGTGGGCGGATGGGGGTAACATTTCCTTTTCGATTTTGTATTCCCGGCACTCGTACTTTATCTTTTTTAATCCTTTCATTGCATTTTGAGTGGAGATGCTTGGCAACTATGCGTTCGTTTGCATAATGTTTCTCCTCTTTCAGATGAACTGGAATCCACTTCACTTTTTGCGTGATTGATATCGTGGCCTTGCGATGTGCATTGAAGCACACGCACACTGTAGAACCCGAGGTAAAGTAAATCCGAGAGAGAAAGGGATTTCAGGTTCTCAAATGCATGTCAAGCGAATAATTTTTCTGATACTTGATTCAAGTTAAAAGTTGGTAGGAGTTTTATTTCGATGGGGAATGCAGTTCAGGTAGAGTGTTTAGGTCTTTGAGGGCAGAATCGCTGAACTGGCGTGCTCCACTTAAGGGTTTGCACAACCACAACGGGGTTAAGGGCAACCATTGAGGATTATTTATTTGATGGCAGCAACTACACTTTACACTAGCAGTTTTTTTTTTTTTTTGGAATTGGAACCTCTGCCAGACATTAAAACAGGGGGAAAAAGAATATGGTGTCAGAATTCCCCATTGTGGGACCCCATTTCAGTAGGAGACTGCCAACAGTAATGGATTAAGGATTCATCCATCTCTTTAAAAAAGAATATATTTCAAAGCTCAACCCACCCGTTACGATAAGTAAGATAAGAAAGTCCTTCATGCGGGTTATGTCTACCATAAATCAGGTTAATCGTATGGTCTTTACGAACATTGAAGATGGCAAAGACGATACCCACTATTCCTTCCTCTTAGTTAATACAAATCGCCACTAAAAATTGCCAGAAAGTATGCTTGAAAATATGCTCTTCGATATGGGTACTATCATGGACACGAACCTAGTAGACGTAAAACAAAAGTCAGCCAAAAGTGCTTAGACTTTCACAAAAAAAGAAATAACCGACGGCGGACCTCTTTTTGTTTAGTTTTTCGACAGAATTTCTCTAAGCGCACACGAAATTCTTATCCCAGCGTGATTTTCCATAGCGCACATTTTGTGTGCGAAATAATATTGTCTCTCTTATAGCAAACCAAAGTATTTACCACTTTTTTCTACAAATTTCATAGGAAATTTTCGCAACGCACTCCTGTGTGCGGAATTTAAATAGGTGTGCGTTTAAATAATTTTTTTTTTTTAATTCAGGACCAGAACCTGAAAAGTTTGTGTTTCTTTTTTAGCTCAAGAACATCAGAGTTTGAACTTGTGTTTATTTTTTCGTTCAGAGCATGATCGGAGCTCAAATTAAACTGACTGAGTAAAAAACTGATTACACATACACACTTGCACTCACATTTGACAGAAAAAGAAAGGAAAAACAGAAAAACATCAGAACAATCTGAGCACGCTCGGTTAAGAGCGCGAATTAAAACACTTGTTTCTTACTTTTAAAATTAAACAATATTTATTTGGAACTATGTCCTTTATTATTGAAATACTTTTTACTAATTCTAAAAGGAGCTTAAGGCTACTATGTAGTTACAATAAGACTGTTGATAAATTCATCATACAGTCGTATTTATATACTTTTCTTATCTATCTACAAGGAGACCCAAGCGTACAATCGTCTTGCTTGATAATGAAGAAGAGATAATATTCCAACATTGTATACAAACGATATTATCTCTTTTACATATGTTATCATTGTAGCGTTGTGTGCAAGACTGTACTAGAGACTAAAGATATCATTGAATACAAATAATGTTATCTTTTTTCTCAATATGTTTTGCTATGGATACTTAACTCCCCCCCTTGTTAAACGAAATCGTCCCGATTTTTCGACGCTATTTTTAACATTTCTCTTTCATAAGTTTTGTTATATGCGTCAATCTTTTTTTGTTTTTGACGATCTGTTATACATTGTATAGTTTTTATCATTACGTACGTAAATGCTAGAATAACAATCAGTGTTACAATTGTGTATATAGTTGATAATATCGGTTTTTCTTCAAAAGGAATAATTAGTTTTTTTAAAGTATCTATGTTATCGAATTTGTACATTGTATCTTCTTTAATTATTTGGTCGATGTAAGACTCTGAATTATGATTTCTTAATATAACTTCTTTAATTTGCTTATGCATGTTTTTGTATATTTTATCGTCTAGATTTATAGTATTTTCATAAGTAACTAAGTTTATACCATTAATTGTTTGATTATTTAACTTATGCTTACCGCTTAATAACATAACACCGGATTCAATTTCTAAGTCGTAATCGTATTCTTGTTTAATGTTGCATTTTGAAGTTATATTCTTTAAAAGTGGAATAAGACAATTTTCTTCTTCAAAGTTAATTTCACAAATGTTTTTACTTAGATGATTTTGACAATTTCTTGTTCTTAAATAAGTTTGGTTACATAAGGCAATTGTTTTATCTGTAATGATTTTTCCATGTTTTGAATTTAAAGGTGTTACTTTATACAATTTACATGATTTAATTAGAACTGGATATTTATATATTGTGATGAAGAATTCATCAGTTCTAGCTAATAATATTTTAGAGTACTCAAGTATATTTATTATGGGTACTTGAATTATTTCATGTTGAATAATATTTTTAATGTCATCTAAGTCTAGGCTTTCTGATAAATATTCATTATTTTTTGCTGCATTAATTGTTCTGGTCAATAATAATAATTGTTCGTACACTTGTTCTATTACTAAATGTTCTTTAAGGCTCTGACCTTCGAATTGTTGCAAAATTTGTTCAAATCTAGAATTTATAGTTTTTTGTTTATTATTGTTTTCTATGAGATTATTTATACTCGTTTCTATGTTAACTAAGTCATAATGGTCAGGATTACCAAACACATATTTGAAAGCTGTTCCTAAAAAGTTAATTGATCTAGTATGCCTAGTATGTTCTTGTAATTGGTCTGCTAAATTCTTAATTTTACTTAACCAAATTTTTTCTTCTTGTGTAGGTTGATATTTACTAGTTACGATATTTACGTAAGGTTGAAATATCGAAGTCAGGTTGGTGGCATGTAACAAATAAGTTTGTTCTTTGAATAAATACACGTCATCTGTTTGCGTAAGTATAAACTTCTTGTTTAGTAACTCAGTTATTTGAACGTTTCCTTGCCCTTCTTGACTCTGTACAATTCCTAGTAATGTTAGGAATATTAATATTTTCGTCATCTGAAAAATGATAATTCTTTATGTTATCCTTGTGAATTTTTATTCCTTCTTTAGAGATTACAGTGTCTCCTTTATCTTCTTCTACTATTCTTGTTATGTATCTGGCGTTAGATTTCTTTCTAAGACCTGTGATTCTTACCATTATCTTATCTCCTTTTTTATACTCTCTGTGTCGAGTTCCTTTATTTAGACGTTCGATCACTTTTTTGGATGCTGAGTTTAGTTTATTTATTATAATTTCACTATTGCTATATTTATTTTGATTAAAGAAAATGTCTCTAGGTTTCAAACCGGTAACTGAGTGTATAGAATTATTTAATTCACGCACTGTTCTAAATATTTCTTCGATAAGTCTTGTTTTATTCTGAATTGTGAATATTCTAGACAGTTCAGTTATTGTACCGTTTACACGTTCTACCTGACCGTTCGCTGTCGATCTGTATACTGGAGTTTCTACTTTAGTTATGTTGTATTTCAAACACATTTGGTTCACCATTTCTGTTTTGAATCCCTTCTCGTTATCTGTCATGAGTCGTTCACATTTTGGGAAATAATTAGATAAGACCTCTTCCATAACGTCGTACAGTCTGTTTCGAGTTTCGATTTCCCGAAGGATTGTATATTTAGAATACTTATCTACTGTTACAAGGAAAGTATACTTGTCGTTGAAGTATATGTCCATATGAATGTGTGTTCCCACATGTGTTGGTATTTCTGAATTATTCAGAGGTTCTCTGATAGGTTTTCTTTCATATTTTCCAAATAGACATGCTATGCATTTTCTGTTGAAACTCTTTGCTTGTTTATTTAGATCGGGCCAGTAATATTTCTCTGAGATTTCTTGTATATTGTTACGTAACCCTCGGTGTGCTCTTTCGTGAGTTACCCTTACAAGTTTTAGTTGTTCCTCCAAATTTGTCACGTCTTGAAGTTTTCTTGGTGTGAATATAAATCTTACTAGTGGGAATTCTTTTTTTATGTTTTCACCATATTTGTATATGTTTTCAAATTTCGTATGCAAAGCTACAATCTTTTGGGGTTGTATAACTTCTTTCATCTGCCTTAGTAAAGAGTCTTTGTCCTTAAACTTTATTATGAGTCTTATTTTGTTACTAAAATAGATTTGTGTTTCGATATTATTTGTTATATCTTCAATAAGTTCGAACTGTGCAGTGTATGCATTAAAAGGCTGATTCACAGTTTTTATTATATCATTAGAAGAACTTTCAGCTGAATGTGCTGTTTCTATGGTAGAAGTATTTATGCGTTGACGTGATAATGCGTCAGCTACAAGATTTAGGTTTCCTGGTTTATAAACTAATTTTGCTCCAAAGTCTTCAATGATTCCCTTCCAACGTTTCAGCTTTGTGTTGGGATTTTTTTCTGATACAGAATATATAAGGCTCTGGTGATCGGTATATATGGTTAAGTCTGCTATACCATATATGTAGTTTCTGAGTTTTTGTAAGGACCATATGATCGCTAATAGCTCTTTCTCGTTTGTGCTATAGTTCTCTTCTGTCTTACTCAGTGTTCTTGACAAGAAGTGTATAGGTTGCTTATTCTGACTTAGTACGGCTCCAATAGCTATGTTGGATGCATCAGTAGTAAGCTCGAATGGTTTACTATAATCCGGTTGAAAAAGTTCGACTTGTTCTTTCAAATAATTTTTTAAAATTCTAATCGCTTCTAATGCTGAATCATTCAGATTTAACTTAATATTTTTACTTTGTTTTTTGTTTACTTTACCGTTATCTCCTCGTAAATATAATGTCAGGGGCTTGGCTATGCTTGCGTATCCTTTTATAAACTTACGATAGTAACCTGTAAGACCTAAAAATCCTCTCAAATCCTTTACCGTTTGTGGGACTGGAAAATTTTCTATAGCTGCTATTTTCTCAGGGTTCGTAGTGATTCTACCATGTCTGATTATGTGACCTAAGTATTCTACTTCTTCTTGAAAAAACTTACTTTTCTCATCAGATATTTTTAATGTGGCTTTATTGAGTACGTCGAATACTTGACTTATGTGCTGTATATGTTCTTCCTCAGATGAAGAATATATCAATACGTCATCAATGTAAACGTGTACGAATTTACCTACAAAGTCTCTCAAAATGTCGTCCACGCATCTCTGAAATATGCTTGGTGCATTTTTGAGCCCGAAAGGCATTCGTTTAAAATGATATTTTGCGCCATTTATAGCAAAAGCTGTTTTTTCTTTATCATCTGTTTTGATTTTAATTTGGTGGAAACCTGACTCCAAATCTAATGTTGTAAAGTACTTGGCTTTACCTAAATTTTGAATTGTCATGTTGACATCCGGAATGGGGTATCTGTCTGTTACAGTGTGAGCGTTAAGTTTTTGGAAATCAACAACCATGCGCCGTTTTGGTTTTCCTTTTTCGTCCAAACCTTTTTTAGGTACTGTCCATATGGGACTGTTATAAGGACTATGGCTTTTTTCTATTATATCGTCATGTAAGAGTTTCTGTATTTCTTTGTTTACGAATTCGTTATCTGCTATGGGATATGGATATTGTTTAACATAAACCGGATTATCATTGGTCGTCCTAATGCTTGCTTCTATAGTATCTGTAAAGGGTAACTGTCCTATGCTGTTATTAATCTTCATCAGTCTATCTATGTCTGCTTTATAAATATTATTTTCCCCAATTATGTAATTAATTTTCTGAATAGATTCGACACTGCTTATGGTAGTTAGAGTCATATTACTGAAATTTATTTCCGCGTTTAGAACTTTAAGTCCTTCATATCCTAATATCATATCAAAAGACTGAATATCCTCTAATTCAAAAAATGTTATATTTTTCTTTAATATCCTAACTACTTTCTTTGTATCTACCATAGAATAACCATGCATTGTTTTTATTTTTATAGGTTTAATTTTAATTTTTTTGCTAGAATCGCATTTTCTATTAATGTAATTATGGGTTGCACCAGTATCAATAAGAATTTTATAAATTTTCTTAGAAATAGTACTAGTTAAATTTAAGCAGGGCAACCCGTCTACTAGTTTAAATGATCTATTCTTATGTTATTATTTACCATACATTCCGTTTCATCTGCTTCTGCATATGTACTGCTGACATCGTCTCTGCGTTGTTGTCGGGAGTTATTTACTCTCTGCTGCTTGAAGTTCTGCTGATAAGATCGTTGCGGTCTGTTGTGTGTGTTGAAACTCCCGCTGTGTTCACGTTTCGCTGGTGGATTATATACATCGGGTTTGTATTGATTCCAATTTTGTCGCTGTGCATGTACAATTTGTCTCGAGTTTATCTCCATCGGCTGTGGTCCTTGATTGTGTTGCTGCATATTATCGTATTGCTTCTGGGGTTGATAATTCGTTGTTTGGCTCGAATAATTTGGTCTTCTTTCGTTTCTGCGTTCATGTGGCATATTTTTGTGGTGCTTATCCTGAGTGAGATGTAAATGCCTGTGCACATTATCATGTTCTATTCTGCGAGCAATTGCGAATGCGTGTTCTAGATCATTTATTGTAGCTGAATATAATGATCCTCTTGTAAAGTTGTCACTCATACCATCAATGAATATACGAACTGCGTCGTCGTTAGCATTTTTAATTAGTCTGTCGATTATATTCGGCGGATCACCTGACATAGTGATTTTTGATATTATTAAATTGAGATTTTTATTTATCTCGTCGTGGTATTCAGACAGTGTGCTTCTTTTTTGCGTGATGGCTTTCATCATGTCTTGTAGCACGTATAGAGGTTCTTGATTAGAGTACGTATAATCTAATCTGTTACGTATCGCCTCAAAATTAAAAATTGTGTTATAATTAGTTAACACATTCGCGGCTGCACCCTGTATTTTACTTTTCACTATAGTCAATGCTGCTGCGTACTTACTGTGTGTTTTGAAGTTTTTAATGCTGTCCATTAATCTGGATGCTTCTTCGCGCCACGACCGATAATTTGATTGATCGCCGTTGAAAATAGGTAGGCTTTTAAATGCGTCTAACTGTATTTCACTACCATCTGTATATGTGGTTCTTATTTCCTCTAGCACAGGTATGTTTGGTACTATGCCTAATCCAGATTTTACTTCATTTAGTTTTGTTTCTAAATTAGTGTTTATTTGATTTTGGTTAGTTATTATTGCTGCTAACCTTGCATTCTCTGTGCGTGTGTGCTCTAGGGTTTGTGTTACTGTGTTGCTCCTGGTTTCTAAAGCTTCTAATCTTGCCATTAATACTGCGAGTTGTTCCATTTTGAACTCGTGTCTGTTGTCGTCGAATTTGTGTGTTTTTTTTCTCCACATATACACTTTCACTGAATTGCTTTGCTGCTTCGTACGAAGAAGCTATATTTGTACCTGCTATGCTAGGTAATTCTTGTAACCGGTAACGCGAGTGTTCTGTTTATACTAGATTTCACTACTTGTTCCCGAGGTCCGCTCGATTGAAGTTAAAAAGTATATTTAACCTCCTGGCAGGATCGCCAATTAAAACACTTGTTTCTTACTTTTAAAATTAAACAATATTTATTTGGAACTATGTCCTTTATTATTGAAATACTTTTTACTAATTCTAAAAGGAGCTTAAGGCTACTATGTAGTTACAATAAGACTGTTGATAAATTCATCATACAGTCGTATTTATATACTTTTCTTATCTATCTACAAGGAGACCCAAGCGTACAATCGTCTTGCTTGATAATGAAGAAGAGATAATATTCCAACATTGTATACAAACGATATTATCTCTTTTACATATGTTATCATTGTAGCGTTGTGTGCAAGACTGTACTAGAGACTAAAGATATCATTGAATACAAATAATGTTATCTTTTTTCTCAATATGTTTTGCTATGGATACTTAACTCGCGCTCATAATGCTCGAGCTCAGTTCAGTGCTCAGCTTTGAACAAAAAAAGGAAAACACCTAAGGATTCAAAACCGCTTTCATTTAATTATTTACAGGAAACATTTGTTTAAAGAATAACTGATATCCCCTACCAAATTCCCCTCAGTCTCGGACATATCCTGTGACGCAACTCAACTTGAACCTTTCGTTTTGTTAAACAGATTCACACTCAAAGCAAACGTATGCAAAACGCGTAATACTCTCCCAAACATAGTTTGAATACAAAATACGAAAAAGTTCCGTACGAAATTATCTTTTTCTCTTTGAAATGAAAATAAATTGCACCCGGGGTCAAATTCATTTACAATAACGAATCGAAGTACAAAGTATCTGCATATCTTTACACAAAACGAACAACGACGGCTGTAAAGGAGGTTTTTTTTTTTGCTTTTTGTTGTCCCTTTTCTCTGTTTTGTCAGCGTATACACAAGTTTCTTTACGGCTGATTTTATTTACTTTTTGCATACTTCTTGGTATTTTTTTACTGCTCGTTCGCTTTGTCCGAACATTTCGGTGAGTAAACTACAGAAGATGTCCGGTATTCTTCAGTTTACTCATATTTATTCGACATTAAATGGCCAAACACTGAGGACTATACGCTGGCAAAGACGATGATGAGTACTCGCTTCGTACGACGCGTTGTGTTTATTTTTGTTATCAGGCCGAGTAACATATACGTATACGTAATTCGTTTCTGCCCAGTGGGTCAGACATGTGTTTTTTTAACATCAAGCTGTGTATATATATATATATATATGAGCAAGAGAGAGAACAGACAAAATCCAAAACTATTAAAAAGCGAAAGGCTGAACTGTGGTGAACTTCACTGTGGAAACGGGATAGAACGGGAAAAAAAAAGTGTGATTCCTCTTTTGTTAGTTCTTTCATTTGATTCTCTTTTAATTGGCAGTTCATTTGGATTGTGTGTATGCCACACGAGCTGTACTCGTATGCCACATAGAACACAATGTTGCAGAGTGATGAATCAAAGACACATAATTTTATTGTGTTCTCGTGATCTCATTGGCAACAATTGACTGCTTCCACATATTTGCTCACGTACGAACCTACGAACGCGCAATGTGTGAGATATGTGCGCAATTCCAATGAAGAACGTTGGCTAAAATTGAAGAAGAATTGTATCATTACATCAGCGTGTAGTTGTGATCTGTTAAACGTTACTCATAAAACAGAATACTATGATGACAGGCAGGCGAAGAGATTGATTGGCACATACTGCCCATACAGTTGACTTTTTATTATCAACATGAGAATCAATGGAAAGATTTGTCTTACACTCGGGGAAGGGACGTCATCAAAAGATACATGATTGGCACAGATTTTCATGGCGGCAAATCGAAACGATTAGCTTTATTTCGCTAGGAATAATATTATGTTTGCATCATGTCCATGTGTCAAAGAGAACTTCTGTGATTCGTGAGAAGGCTATTGATAAGGAGAACCGATGCGTACGTCACTTTTTCAGACAAAAACTGTTGCAGCTATAAGCTTTTTATACTGGAATGTTCAGTTTTATGGTGAGAAAGTTGGGAGGTCACATTTCTCTAACTACCGTGATTTGCTTTCGAAAAAAAGTGTGCGCTTGAGTGGTTGGATCCGTCTTTCGTTTACGCACATGTCCGAGTGCGCAAGGGCTAGTACAATAAAACATCTAGAAACATACGCGAAACCCAGACAAATCATAGACACGAAATGATCATCCATAGACGGACAGAAGAAAAATATATTGGGGCCATTCAAAAAAAAAGTTTTAAATTAAAATATTTTCGTTTTTCTTGTACGTGCGTTGTTGGTTTTTTTTTATAGAAAAAGCGGCGGTGATGTTTAATTAAGGCCACAAATTTAACAGCACTTTTTTAATTTTAAAAACTCCGAAATGGAAGCCTTGCGCACATAAAAGCGCACATATTAATAATGTGCGCATCCATTGGCGCATAAAAACAAATCTTACTAACCTAACCTTCAAAATACTTAAGTGCGTTTGATAGATATATATATTTCCATGAACATGAATGATGTGCGCTATATGAAGAAATCATAATAGCGCCCTCTGGCCACAAATTTGTTTTTTTTTTTATCTCTTGAAAAGCCCAAAGAAATGGCTCTGCTATCAAAATAAAAGACAATTACTGAATACTCGTTTCATTTTTGGAGGGACTTAAATGCTACCTGCAACCTAGCAGGGGTAAGACTCCTCCTTTAAATGTGTGCGCAAAGTATTTGAAGTTTAGCGGATTTATTTTTTATTTAGAAATCCTTAAAACCTCGAATATGCTTTTTAAATGACTGTAGCTTAGTTTAGGTAAACGACACTAAAGTCGTAAGATGCACAAACTCCCTCTGAACACCGCTCCATTTGTCGTTCCATAAGTATGCTATCATACTTTGGCGACAGACGAATCCCTTGACTTCCTGAGTACTCCCGTTTTATGTCGGCTTTTCGGTAGTCAATATTTTGGCTTACCAGTCTAGAAGGTTTATAGTTGTTGTTTGTTATCGATCAGGGACACCAACCTAATCCAACAAATTATACTGTTCGTTGGTTTATTGATGACGTGCTACCATTTCACCCCTGTTGCATGTGAAGTGAAGTTTCAATTTTCAACAGTTTTGTTTGCTTAAAGCTACGCAGAAAGGTTGCATAGTTTCTCAGAGTCAACTCGACTCGAAAATATCGATCAAAGTCCAGAAGCAAACACTTCTCTTGAAGGAAAAAGTGTAGTTGAACAAGCCGAACCTTGTGGTACACCAAAAATCGTACGTTGAATAAGGCTAAGAGAGTATTCCAGTTTAAAATCGGCATCCTATGGACAAAGTCGACCTGATTTAAATTGATTCATATATTCTCTGAGTTGAGTTTCGATAACTCTTTGATTTGGGTTGACTTAAGATGGTTTTTTGATCATTGTTTTGAATCGGCTCGGTGTTTTTTCGGCGACTGGATCTTTCCATTGGTTGACGACTGGTGGCTTAAGTGAATATCTGCCTTTTCAAAATTGTTTCCATTTAACGACTCATTCGAATACAATCGGTACATTCGAATTCACTGGATATCGCCCCCTTTAAACTTTTTACTCAAGTCCGACCATTTCTTCCTCCTCACAGTCCTCTTCCTGTTTATTCAAATTGTAATCGCATTAACGCTCATTTATTCAATTAAAAGTTCACAGCGCACTGAGTCAATGGCCCTGGCCGGCTCAACTATTCCAATTCCAATACGAGTATTAACAGCAAGTGCAACTTTTGTCAACAATTTAAGTGCAATATGCCCTCAATTGTCTATCCAACTAAGTATACATATTTCTTTAATTCCACGATACAACATACAAGCATGTATTAAAATAAATCTCATTACACATCGGCACTCAAGCGGCTGCAGGAGAAAGGCTTCGTTAAGATTATTCGTAGCACAGTTGTATGGCAATGTTAACGAGCATTTTCAAGTGAATGCTTAGTTTTAATAACAGAAGCACTTTGCTGCTCATTCCCCCGTCCGGTTCGTGGCCCCATATACACTTAGCCGGGGTAAAGTTCCAACAGCTTTTCTTTCAACCATTTTCCGAGGAATTACTCTCGTTTCATGGAATGAAAGTTATCGAAAATGAAAAGGATAATACAGTCATTAAGTTTAATTCCCAAACTCATGGTACGACTATCCAAGAGCAACCCACTTTTCGGTCGTGCAACAGGGGCAGACGATTAGACATCAGAGCCATTAGAGGGAATGCATTTAGTTTTTATTTGTATGCACTATCTGTGTCCCGAAGTGCATTCGTTTTGTTGTGTTGCTGCGTGTGGCTCCACAAATAGATTCGAAACAACGCACATGTGCGCTGCATATGACTGCAGGGATATGCCTTCAGCCGAAACCTATTGATCGGCGAACAGAATCTGCCTTACGCAAAAACAAAAACTCTTGTCGTTTGCTTTTACGGTGTGGTATACTCGTATGCTGTTTCCAGGGAACCCCTTGCAGAGGCACAGCAATCCAGACAGCAGATACATCTAAAATTAGTCCGACAAAAGAAAAAGAAAAACAAAAAACATACCGAAAGTCACACATGTGTGCACATGCATATTGACTGCGGATCGAGATGATTTTTTTGTATATCTGTGTGATCTGTGATTGCACAATGGCGTGCTGCACAAGGAAGGGTATAAATTCACAAAAGACACGCAGAAGAGTGTGTGCGACTGGAATACAAAATTTTCAAAATGAAGTTCATGAAAGCGACTAGAGAATGGATATGACGAAAACCAGAAGGCCCTCTTAGCGCAGCAAAGTAGCTCCGGGTTTTTGTGTATTTTTAAAAATATCTCAACGCAGAGAACGGTTGGCAGTGTTTTTGTGTTTTTATTCTGTTTCGGCTGGGGATTGAGCCAGGGATAGTGTTTTTGTTTGATATGGGGAGAAGAGCCATCATCCGGTACGTTGTTTCGCTTTAATTGGTATGATTTTTGTTTTATTTTTAGGGATTTGAAGCGAGAACGAGAATCGAAGAAACAAAGAAAAGTATTGGAATTCGTTATAAATAGAATGGGTCGTGTAGACATTCCGATAGATGGATACGAAAAACAGATGCCTATGCCTATTGAGGGGGGGCTACTCCTTGTATTGTGGCATCTAACATCAGCGGTTATTGAAGGGCCTTTGTCTGTACTGCTGTACGGTAAAATTGATATTAAAGCGGAATTAGAACGACGCATGAATTACGACGACTTAAAATTTATATTGCCATCGTTAGTGAAGTCTTACAGTTCGAATAGTAAATTTAAAAAAAAAAGCAACAGCGTTCCCAACATGTTGAAATGTTGCATTCGAAGGTTTTTCCAAATTTTTAAAAAATCAACAACGTTGGCGACATATTGAAATTTTGCATTCGAAAGTTTTCCATTTTTTTTCAAAAATCAACAGCGTTCGCAACATATTGAATTCGAAGGTTTCCAATTTTGCGAAATGTTGAAAAGTAGCATTCGAAGGTTTTCTATTTTTTTTTTTTTTTTTTTTTTTCAAAAATCAGCAGCGTTGGCGACATGTTGAAAAGTAGCATTCGAAGTTTTTCCAATTTTTTCAAAAATCAACAGCGTTGGCGACATGTTGAAAGTAGCATTCGAAGGTTTTCCAATTTTTTCAAAAATCCACAGCGTTCGCAACATGTTGAAATGTTGCATTCGAAGGTTTTCCAATTATTTTAAAAATCAACGGCGTTCGCAACATGTTGCACTTTTGCATTCGAAGGTTTTTCTATTATTTCAAAAATCAAAAGCGCTCGCAACATGCTGAAATTGTTCATTCGAAGATTTTCCAATTATTTAAAAAGCAACAGAGTTCGAAGGATAGTTTTAAAACCTCGGGAAGGAATTGACAGTTTTTAACCTAATCCGAGAGGCTGAATTTTAGAACTTTTCCCCGGACAATTGTACGTTCGCATGTTTAAGGGTTTTGATGCACTTTCTGTGCAGACAGTTACACCTCTCGCTCTGTACTCAAGCGGACTAAGCACTGCGCCCCTTTGTTGTGAACTAGCTGATCAGAAGTCGTAGTCTCGAATGAAATGCTAAAGAGAACGATGCCTCTATAGTTCGCACAGTTTAGAAGGTGCCCTTTCGCGTGGTTAAAGCATAACCTCCTCTGACCAGATCTTGGAAATCAGTTGAGGTATACCTACCACAAAGTTCATATGGCAGGTCGTCTACACCACCATCATTCTAGGACTTGAGCTCTAACATGGCTGCCCTCACTTAATTCTGGTCAGGTGGATGAAATTCAGTCCTCCTTTTTAATGGTTTGTTGACTTTTAAACCCACCCATTCCAAATCAGAAATCGCTTTGGCGGCGATGAATCTCACACAAAACACTTTTCGGATATTTTTAACAGATAAACCTTGTTTTGCCATACTGAAGGGGTTCATCGCCTTACCCCGAAGACATGATTTCAATGCTTTCAATAACTCACACGACACTCCTTCCCTTCCGACAAGCCCCGATCTGAATATGGAATGTCCATGCCCGCCCAATCAATCTTGAGGCGTATTTCGTTCAAATTCGTAAATTGTTTTAACCACGATTTTAACTGAAATTGCGTCGTGTCATCAATAACACTGTCAAATGTCAAAATCTATCAATCACAACAGCAGTCTGTAAATTTCATAACAACAAATAAAAAAATAATACACAAAACTGCCAAGGGTCTTCGCGCACCCATTCAACCAGCAAGGCAGGTAATTTACCTTTCAAATGGAAAAAAATCAAATAAATGTTTACACCTCGGGACAAACAATCGGTATAGACGGACGTATTCGTACAAGCGTTTAAATTATTCAACGCACGCATTGATGAGCTTCTTTACTGATTCTTTTGTGTGTTCACAATATGCATATAGATAGGTTTCTGATTATATTTTTTTAATTTACATGCAACAATATTGAAAAAAGGTGACGCACGAAAGATCAGACGCTCATCCTCATTGAAATGAATAATTAAAAAAAAAATCTGAATTTAAAACATAACAAAGCTACATTACACAGAACCGAAGCTACAAAGACCTTTAGCCGGCCTCGACACAGCCGCTACAAACAGAGACAAACAGAGAAACAGATCGACAGACAGAGGATTTGTGAAGAAAATTTATTTACACTATTCGGAGTTAACACAGAAGTCACACGAGATGTCGGCTGTAAACAATCAAAGCGCGATGATCGTAGGGGATGATTTGTTTACTGAATGCATCTTTAGATGCAGTGAGTCTGAGTACAGTGAGTAGTCACAGCCGGCGAATGCCAGTCGCGCCCCATGTGACTGTAGACTGAATTAAGGCCGCAGACTTTGGGAAAATTTGTTTCGAATTTTATGAGTCTGTGGGTAATTGGTTGAGACAGTTAACTTGGCTATGTTAATTGGATCACTGTCCTCATAATACAGGCGTTTGGCAGTTTTTCATGCTGTTGCAGTTGGCAGTTAGTTAGTGCATTTAACTTGAGACTGTATGTTTTCTGTTACCACATTTTGAAGGTTGCCATTAATTTCGGTTAAGATCTAGGCTAAGTATTTGTTTTAAGGACATTTATACCTCGGAATGCTTTGGTTTCAAAATGGTTATACATTTTTGTGGAAACGATTGTAATCGATAGCTTTTCTGCGGGTGCTTTGGCGATCATTGTTCGTAATTTTAGGGTAACAAGATCCATACCTTCCTTATGTGCTAAAATGGAGGTCTTGACCTCCCGAAAATATCCATCCAAAAAAGACCTTTAGCTCCACAGAAGAATCTATGAAATGAAACACGATCGCAAAGATTTATTCACCGAAACTTTGAAGTTTTGATCGTTCGAAAGGAGACGATCATGACTCATGACGATCTTTCCTGAATGAAGTTAGTCACATTGGGCCTCACTAATTATAATCATTTTTAACCTTCACGTTGTATATTTTGTCGGTCAATGATTATTACCAACAATCGCGGATTTACAATTATACAAAATTTGGCTTCTAAAAAGTGTCGCGTTCGGTCAACTTATTATCCGTCTTTGGCAAGTTTACTTTGTAGCAGGACAACGAGAATGAGGTCTTTTACAATGTGCAGGGTCTCCTTGGTTCTTCTGGACAAAGTTTAACCAACTGGTTTGCGTTTGTCCAACTTGCTCAGTTATATTTACAAAAACGGACTGACGCTCAGAAGTAAGTTATTAAGTTTCAGAGTATCCTAATACTATAGGTGAAGGCTATCGTAAAGTTCAAAGAAGATGCTGATGACCTATGTTTAGTGAAGACACCGGACCCATCTCGGCTTAGGGTTTTAGGCTTATCTGAGAATATTGACAGCAATTGACAGCTTTTTTATCACCTATTGTGCCGCCAAGCCTGATTTGTTACCGAGTGTTTGAAGTAGACCTCACATACTTTAGGACAACTCATCTTTCGGATATATCCGCCATGTTTTTCGCGGTGCTTCCAGCCTTACATATTTCCCATTTCTGTGGATAAGTTCAGGGTGGATCAATTGTCCATAGATCAAATGTCCCTCAGTGCAAATGTTTCTCGGATTATACTGTCTTCGTATCAAATGGCTATAATCGTGGATGACTTGCATGTTTCAACAATTTTTTCCAACGATTGTTACCTAAATAAAAACCCTCCATGTGCGGTAATTTTTAATTTTTCTTTTTCGAAGCCCACAATTTTCTGCCATATCCAAATGTGGGAGTTGACGAACTTATTTCTGCAGTTGAGTGTTTTACAGACGTTTGGAAGATGTTGGACAGTGTTCCCAGATCTAAACAAATAAAAATAAATAGTTGGCGCAACAGGTCCAGATGAACCTTAGGCCTTAACCTCACAACCATTCGTTTTGTGTGAGTTTTTCATGTTTATAACGAATGGGAAGGATCCACAATTTTATGCCGACTCCAAGCGGCTAACTGAGAAGCTCTTTCAATACAGTTATACACTTGGATGTTTGTCAGACGTTTGCGAGAGGTGGCGCAGTGGAAAAACCCTAAGTTGGAATTTGGGTTTTTGCCGTATTCGAACGTCGGAGCCCTCGCTTAGTAGTTGAACAAACAAACCACTAAGCCACAGCGCCTACAGTGTTCAAAATCTGTTGGCGATTATTTGTCTTTTTTCCGTAGTATGTTTAGAACTTAGAACCTCTCGATCTGTTTCCCAATACATTGTCCAATGGGTTCGTGCTTTGTCGTTGAATTTTGAAAGTTTCGTTGGTGTTTTTATAGGAAAATTGAAATAATTGTGACAGATGTACGTATTCAAATAAAAGAAAAAGGTTGAAACCTTGGCTAAATCGCGAGAAAATAGTGCATGCATCTGTAGCTAGATGGCGCTGACATTACTTAAATGGGAAAACATATTACCGACAGACCTAGTATGGTCTGAAATGATCACTTTTCAGATCTGGAATAGAACTCAGACTTTAACATGCAAAACCTACTTGCAGAATCTGCGCTAACTAGATTTACTTTACTTTTTATGGAATTACAGGCTTATGATTCAAATAATGTACATCTCCAGGCAACTCGACTTAACAACCAACACTGTATAACCAGTTCAAAGAGCATTCTCCCTCCATTGGGAGTCAAATCAAATTTAAATCCGACAAGTAAACCAAATGTCCCTAAAGTGTGTATACACGTCTATAAAAACATTCAAACTCCACAAAAGTGATAGCAATTTCCAAGGCAAACAAAAAAAAGCCGAATCCTTTTTAATTACATCCATCAAGGTGAAATGTTCGTCCGAAATTCAATAAAGACCCGTCCATCCATCGTTGTAGGACCCAACAAAAGCCTCCTTAAGCCTACAAACAAAACAAATTAGACGTGTTCCCGAAAGTAATATCACATTTTCACTATACCTCATGTACGCACAACTACCTCCCCCTGGCGCTCACAACACAGCTTGCCTTCTTAAAATATTAATTATGTAGGACGTAGCTGTAGCAGTGTATAGTGAGTATAGTCTACCTTGTTCCGTAGTTCTTCCTGTTTACAGTTGTCCCCCCTCCTCCCCAATTAATACATCCCAATCGTTCTGTGTGCGTTCAACTTGGCCAAAACAAAAAAAAAGAGAAAAGAAGTGCGCAACAAAGCGAAATTCAAATTATCTTCATCCGAAAATCTGAACTACGCCTGAAAATTCCAAACGGAAATTGAACACCAAATAGAGAGTACAAAGCCTCCACATGGCATGCCATGGTGGAGTGAAGGGAGGGACTCTGCCATGCCACCTCGTCGGCATTCAAATCCAAAGACTACGTATTAGTGTACGCTACTGCACGTAACACCTCTATCCACTTATCAGGTTGAGGTTCTTTGCCTTTCGACCAAAACGGAGGGTGATTGTGCGACCGAGACAATGGAAAAGTGCTGTAAATATTGTTTGTTCCAGGATATACGTGATCCGAATTTCAATTAGGACAACAGTCAATCATTTTCTGGCCGCATGCAGTAGCAGGTATATGGTATAGGCTGTACTTACTCTCCACCAGCTCTCCTATGAATAGACAAGCGGCTCCAACTGGGCTGTGTGCAGAATTTCGAAGCAGGTTGGAGGTGATGGCTTTTGTTTTTTTTTTTTTTTTTTGTGGATACTTTAGCCCGAAAAGGATGTGCTGTGTGTGTGTGCGTATGATAGGAGTAGTTGAACTCTCCGTCGTGAATTTGAATCGAGTGGGCCTATCCAATGAATTTTCGAGGAAGAAAAGACAATTTTCACGATCGTCTGAGTTGTACGTATGCAAATCCCCTTTTGATTGGCACAGATCCTGACAACGATTTACGCTGAATTATTTATTTGCGAGTTGGGAGTCTTAATCGAAGGACTCGTGTCAAATGTCGATTGCGATGATGGTTTCCCACCTCTGTTTCCCAGGTCCTGTGTTTCGGGCGCGTTGACAAATTCGTATCGATTGTCTGTCAGTGGGAGGGGAAGGATAACACATCAATGTGTCTTTTGTTTCTGTCCTTCATTTTGAATTTGAAAGAACGAAAAAAAAAACACGTTACATTTTGCTATCAACAACCTAACCTCCTGCATAAGGATCGTCGCGTGACTGAAATGATTTGGGGGAGATTTGGAGGACATTTAAAATGTGTTGGATAAATGTCAGTCATTCAGAGTGCGCTGTCTTTTTGCTTTTTTCTGGGCGACCATTATCCTTAATTTTGCAGATATATATGTATTAAATAAAGTACATTTGCTTTGTTCTTGTTTCTCGGCTGTTCGATTTGTTTTTTTTTTTTTTTTTTTTATTGTCTCGCTAAGAACGTTGATTTTAGTTTGACACGCGATTATTATCTTTCTTCAACGGGAAGGCATTCATATTTTGTATTTTTGATGAGGAGGTGTTCACAAGTCATGCGAATCGTGTGTGTTTGTTTGGCGGAGCCGATTCACCGATGAAGTTATAATGAATTGGCAATAAAATCGGAATGGGACCTAGATTGGAATACATTTTTCTACAAACCCAGCCGTGTTATTATAGTCACGCTTTGGAAATAGGCAATTTAGGATTCGTAATGGAGTCGATAGACGTTTGTGTATATGTTTGTTGGATTCTTTCGGGCGGAATTCGCCACCCAAGACGTCAGACTTTATAGAAGCAACAGCTCCATAAAGGACACGACCTCTAGCTTGCGACAACCAATCTTTTGAGTTCATTTTTGTTGGCCTTTTCATAACAATTTTACTCTTAGATGTTTCCAAGACGTTCGTTAGAAGTAGCACTGTAGAAGAGGTCTCAGTAGTTCAATAAACTAACCACCACTTTGTCCGGATTACATATAGAAAATTTGACGAACAAAAAAGCAAGCACAGGAGCACTGTTTTTGAAGGACTTAAAGTTATCTCCAATTGGTTCCCCGCTTCCATCTTGTCGGTGTCATACATAGCTCTCATTCCTGAGTTACTTCTTGAAGATTCATTTTCATTTCAAATTCATTTTTATTCATTCATCATTCATTCTTTCTTTAACTTAAATACTAGACAAAATCGTTCACAATTCCACCCCCTGAGACTCTTTTTTTCAATCCGGTTTACCAATGAATGATCAGGTGCCAAATTCCGTCAAAATCACCCCCAAAATTAGCCCGCTCAATGCCTAATCTGTCTTCGGTGGCTTCTATGTTTCTACTTCTATTTTAACAGAAAATAAATATTTTCAACAAAATGCAGTGTGAATTATAAATTGGTGGCATAAAAATACAAATTTGCATATTTATGACAGACGTCAAAAATATGCAAAAATGCTAAAAAGCTGATATACGTGCCAGAAAGTATGCAATGAAAAATTCGTTTTAATTATAATGAGTGTTTATGTGATACCAACCAACTTGGTGTGCGTAACTGGAGGCAGCTAGCGAGGGACCGAGTTGAGGTTGAGGCCGTGGTCCACCCCGGACTGTAAGTGCCACCAAAAGTAAAGTAATGGTTATTTGATACTCTAGACAGTTCCCTTTAAGGGCATCTAACTCCGACATTCCCCCTCTTCACGAATTTCTCCTTACGATTAATATCGTTGCCGGAAGATCATCCTCCTAAACAGACGGGAGTTTAAAAATGATCACCTCATTCAAAATATACTCTACAGCGGGTACCATTCGATTTAGATTTCCGAACTCTACCTTCCGCAATGTTGATATTTTTCTGGTTTAAATGTTTCTCTCAGCTGGCTAGTTAGACTTCCGCCAACTAAACAGCTTAAAAGTCTCTTGTCCCTCGTTAAATCTTCTTAAAAATCTCTATTAATTGGGACCAGATAGCTTCCAAAGAATTCCTTTTCTCAAAACGCCAAAGGATGTGTTTATTCGCACTTCATAGGGTCCCGATTGGACCGTTTCAGGTGGTCTTAAATTGCGTCTTCCTAGCTTTTAGGGATACAGCATCACTACACTACGTGTAAAATGCATGTACAATAACAACACTTATGTCCTGGCTGTCTTTTTCGGATTAAAACTTCAATCCCAGCTGTATGTCAGAACTATTGGTGGGAACTCATACTTTGATCTTAAAAGCTTTATCATCCTCAGTTGGCTTTCTCTAGAAATGTTGGTCCATTTTCACGACGTGGTTTTAAATAATTGTGTACGACTATGTATCTTAATCTTCAGTAGTCATTTCATCGCGACTCTTCTACAGGCAAGTGTTCAATGGTCACTTCATAACCACTCATGCAGTCTTTGGAATCCCTGAACTCGTATTTGAAACCGTACTTATCGCTTAAAAAAGATTTGGTCATTTGGCGTCTAAGCATAAGAATTATCTTTAATCAACCTGAAAAAGTTATGTAGATAAAGGGCAACCCTGTGGTACTCCATTGGCCCAGAGCAGCCATCCATTCAACTGAGATACGAGTGCTGTAGGCTTCTAATTGAACTCTTTTAAAAGAAGAGATATTAGCACGCATTTGTCGTATTTGTCAATAAAATTTCGTCATGTGTCAAATATTTCTTTAGTCAAAATCGAAACAAGCTTTTTTTTTTAACAAATACGTGTTTTGGAAATGAATTTTAGAGCTTTTTAGAATTTTTTTGGCAAACCTACACCAAGTTTCCTTTATGGAACTTCCCCGACTATTTTAGAATTCTGCTAGCACTTTCCAAGTTTCGACACATGATTTTCTCTTTCTTCAGTCTTACCGGTCATATCCAAATGTGATAGCAAAATTTTTGTCACCATTTTTCAAAAACCTGAAAACCCCGAGTCGTGTGTTGATGCAGTGACATTTTATTATTCGGTTTTCGGTCGGTCTGTTTCGTTCCATCGGTTTTCGCCAACTCGGTTTGACAAAAATAAAACTCGGTTTAACTCGGTTTAGTCTTTTTTAGTCTCCTCACTAGTCTTTATTTTTTTATGTCGTTTCTTGCAGACTCGTCGTGGACCTAGGCCCGCACGGTTAACTGCTTGAAAATCCTTAATTTTGAAACTGCAGTCAGATCCAGGGCAACCGCAAACTCCACTTAAGAGTTCCACTTTCACCTTCCAAATATGTAAACAATGTCGAACCACGTCTTATTTTAGAAACAACATCAAAACGTATAGTCCCCTACAAGAAAGAGGATCAATTTAAATAAACCTCCGTGCTTAAGGTTAATCAAATAAAATGTGACAAATCACCCAACGCCAACATTCCATAAAAGCCCACTTAGTCCTCATGCAGTATTGAAGGATTTGCAAGGCATTTCAATAAACCAAGCCTGTCCATAATCATGCAAAATAAAATGAAAAACAGGACCTTTTACAACCGGACAGAGCTCACCAATCACAAGGGGAAAACAAATCTTTATTACACGATGATAAAAATGTCCGCCAGCTTTTATTACATTTGCCTACAAATAAGATTATATTTACGACCTCCCTCCTCTGTACAACATTCCGCCGACTGACAGTAAACATAAATAAAAAAGGACATAATTAAGATATCCAATTTCCTTGCCCCTATACTTAACTACCGAGGACGGGAAAATAATTAAAAAATAAAAAAAAAATCCTCCAGATTATATTAATAAAATATTTAGACATTGAAAATCGTCAAACAAATATAAACATTAAAAAAAAAAAACAGAAAATGTTTAAACAGCAGATGCGGGTGCTGGGGGTACACTACACGTGTTGTTCATACAAGTAAACAAGTAGCCGCCTGTAAATACATACAGACAAGTGGAAGCGAAAGGATATGTCAGTCATTAATTTTATTTTATTTTTCTACTTTATTTAATGAGAATGCTATCAACCACCACAGTTTGTGAGGTATGAGGGACGTTCATTGAACCTTAATTACCCGCCTCACGGCTCACGCTCATCAATAAGCGATTTTAATGATTGAGACATGTCCTGCCGTTCGGCTGTGTTCATGTCATGTGTAAATAAATAGTTTTAGACAGAATGGAAGCGGATTTAATTTTAATCCTTGTTAATTTGTTTGTACGAGGTGACTAATGACAGAACGCTTGTGAATGCAATTAATAATGCAACGGTATTATGTAGGACTAGCTGTGCCCGCAACTTCGTACGCGGCGTAAGGCTGTGTACTTTCCAATTAAAGAGATTTGACCGTTTTCTCAACAGCATATTTGTTTAAAATCTAGCTAAAACAAAGCGGTGAACATTGTCAATGTGAAACAATAAATCAAACAAATCTATTTACCTTAAACACCAATTAAGAAAATTAAATTCAACAGCGTAAGTCCTAAAGTTCCACTTCCTTACTGTAGGCATCAACGTAGGTAATATCAAAACAACCACTAAAACAAAAGCCTGAACGGAAATTTGTATCTACACCAACAATAAGTAAATCAAACAACATAATTCACCTATATCGTCTTTACTTCTTGAATTCTTCAATTCTTTACTGTAGTCTGTAGGTATCAACGTAGGTAAATAACAACCATTAAAACAAAAACCATGAACTCAGTTCCTATATACACCACCTCCAACATACATTCACCACCACACCACACGTCATCAGCCATCTGCGCATTTCCTCCGATCCGAAACACATTGTCGCTGTTTTTTGTTGTTGTTTTTTTTCATATGAACGTGCTTGTGCGATGTGCGCCACCAAACCACCCCCAAGCAGAACAACGATCAAGAACCGCGGCTGCTGATAATATTCGATTTCAGAAAATAAATTTATTTTTTTAATGTTAGATTTTAGGTTGTAGCTCAGCTTCTAGAGGACATAGAAAGCTGATTGATGGCTTGAAATATCTATAAAAGTGTTGGCTCTCCTAAGTATTTTGTTTTGTTTGCATTGATAAAGAATTATTTGAGTAATGGCGAGTTAAAGGCAGTAAAGTCGGAAAAAAAACACATTTGGGTCAAAAACGCTCCAAAAAATAGGAATGGCAATGAAAGGAATAACCTATATGTTGCACAGAATCTTAAGAAACATTTCAAAAAAAGTTTCATCGAAATCTGTGCAGTAGTTCTCACGCCATTAGGTAACAGAAAAATTGCCAACAGTTTTATTATAAGTATAGATTTGTCCATATAAAGTGCATGTGGGAATAGAAAAAAAACCCAGATGGGGAGACGGTCCTACTTTGGGGAGTGTGATGAAACGAAGGGTGTACGTAATTGTCGCACTTTAAACGGTGCTGGATGTTCGTGACTTCAACACTTCGATGACAGGCTAATTGCCTCTTTGCGGAAGTCCTATGATTAGAGTGATCCGCCATGACACTTGAGGAGGCTCAATGGCGGGATTAATACATTTCATTGAGTGGTTGTTGGAATAGGTAATGAGTGGTATGGACAATTGCACGGAATGTACACGAATTAGCCAAAAGGCGGGATGTCTGTGGAAGAAAAGCGTACGAAGGTAAATTATATGCAAATGCAAAATTTGTGACCATTTTGTCTAACAGGCTCTACAACTACCTCAGAAAGTTAAATTTTCGCAGAGTTTAAGCGAAAAATTGTCTTTCCAATCGGTATTTCGTGCGTCCTCAACGAACTTGGAGTGCGTAATAGAAGGCAGGTATAGCTAATGACCGAGCTGAATGCAGGTGGTTGTACGTTTAAGCCGTGTAGCACCCCAGACTGTAAGCGCCATCTAACGTGAAATAAGGGTGTCCCCGGTAATCGATGACCCAAACCATTTACACATATGACAAAAATGCAAATCCACTCTTAAATTGTTACCCAACTTCGTCACACTGCGTAGGCGCAGTGGCTTAGAGGTTAGTGTGTTTAGTTACTTAGCGAGGGGTCTAGGTTCGAATCCCGCAAAAAACCCAAATTCCAACTCAGGGTTTTTTCCACCTCTCGCGAACTTCTGACAAACATCCGAGAGTATAACTGTCTTGAAAGAGCTTCTCAATTAGCCGTTTGGAGATATAGATCCCTTCCATTCGTTCCAAAATATGAAAAACTCACACAAAACGAATGGTTGTGAGAAGCTAGGCCTAGGGTCCCTCCGGACCTGTTGCTCCAACTATTTATTTATTTATTTTTGACTTCGTCACATTTAGTTTTCAGAATTTTATTCGTAATTTATGACTTTTCCCCTGGTTTCGTAGAGATTTTTTATTGAGTCTAGAGAAGAAAGTGAAATATTAGCTACAAAGATTTTCAAACCTTACTTTGCTTACCTATGTCAATGGTCTATTTTAAATCACTTAGCGAACGTAATAAGCAATTTTCTAGATGACTTACTTTGCATTTGTGTAAATCGCTTGTTTTGGAAACCTGTTATTTGGGCGATGACCCTCTTGAAAGTTACAGGATTAGGGCTTGTCTCTGTTATCAAATTTTTGTCTTCGGAAGAGCGAAAATCTCCACGCGTAAAATTGTTTGTCTGTTTGTATGTGGATTTGTTAGGACATCAGTTGGAGAGGCGAAAAGAGACCCGACATTGGTGGTCTTATTGGAATATTTCTCGAAGTCTATATATAGGACATCAGTTTAAAATTACCCATCCAATCCGTATGTGGTATTTCTCAGACATAGCAGCGGTTATTACGGCGACATTTATTTTTTATTGCATCAGACAACTAATTCGAAGGATATGCGAGTTTAATGTTTTCTGAAATAGGACTGCTTTCATAGTTGGTCGCCTACGGCGTAATTATTATTAAATCACCGCCAACAATTTTCCATCATCAAACGCATATTGATTTATTGTGACTTTAAGGACAATCGACAATGCGATATAAAGTTGCAGATATTTTGTTTGAAAAAAAGTGCACAAAGCCTCCTTTCTTATGCCCCTATTCTCCGCTCGGTCTTACAGGGATGACTGGACATTTTCCTGCATACATTTTGTATCATTCGCAAGCCCTCTCAAAGCCGGCCATTGTGTACCCACTCTATTAAGTGCCATTGTGCGCACTTACTGCTGGACTTAGTTCAACCAGCACTATTCTGCAATTTCCATTAACAACACAGCCCCATTTCCCATTTTAGCCACAGAAAATAAAACATTTCCCCAGCTCTTCTCTGTAATGAAATTTTCTTCTCAATTTTGTATGTTGTTCTTATTCGCATTTTAAAGGGCAGCGGGCACGTACCCCCTCGAGGACCTTTAGAGCAAAATTGTAATGGCCAGCGAGAAATCCACATTTTGCAATTCGATCATAAATCATAAATACACCATACTCGTGCTAGGTGTTGTATCCTTCGGTAGAGTTCTTTTGCGGTCGAGTTTCTATGATGCTGTTAAACGAAATTTCCAACCAGAGCATCCTATTTTATGGGGAGTGGGGCGGTTGGAAACGGCAAACAAACGCAAAACCGGAAATAACACAACAAACCCCAGGGATTGCCGAAGTAATAATATTTTCTTTATTTGCTAGCAACCAGCGGAGCAATCCTTAAATAATAATAATCGTTCTATACGTTCTCCACGTTATATTACATAAAAGAGAGAGAGAAAAAAGAGAAAAAAATATACAACTAATGGTCTGCTGCACAGCATCCCCGATGAAGACTGTGTAGCTTTTCGTTAGCCTTACCGTGTATGCACTGCCATTAGACTAAGAATACAAATTTCCAGTACCCAGTAATGTGAAAAATTAAATTTATGTCCTGTCAGGCGGAAAAAAAATCCTTATAATTGGTTGAGAGGAAGAGCAGAGGTGGTTATGGCTGGCCTTTCTTGTGATCAGGTGATTTTATTTTTCCAGCGAAAAGAAATTGCATAACCGGAAACAATGTCGCCGGTCGCGTTGGAATTTGAAAAGGTCCTTGGTCGCCGGAATGAATTTGGATATTTCATTAGGGACAAGGACCACAATAAGTTTATATAATTCGCTGCGAGAAATCGGTGTGCAAAGTCGTCGCTCCTCATCGTTATGTGATGGAATCTTTTGTGATAGGTAACGGCGAAAGGATATCCTTTAAAATTGCGTTGATTCCGTTGAAATGTACTTTGAGTGTCAATTTAAAAGGCTTTTATTGTGCTGTCTTCTTGGAGGGTGGGTATAGTGGGTAGGAATGTTTGGATTGCTTTGTACTCAGACTTTGTAAGGTTTTAGAAGCCCAAACAGGCAAATATCAATTGTTCTTGAAACAAAAGTACTTGAACGTTGATCCCCATTTCGGTTTGGAATCAGGAAATAATGACTTCCGTCGACTCAAAGGTATTGAGTTTGAACTTGCTGTGAAAGGGACTTTCTTAATCCGTTTCTGTAATAGTTATTATAAACGAATAGATTTAGCAAATACAACAACCTTCTAAGTGAGAAATACATTGATTTCCTTTTATTTACCCCGTAGGCGTATCTAGTTGATCCACATGACATACAAGACTGGTATAAAAGGCTTCCACATCCATATATTCACGGGCAGTCAAGGAGCTATAAACGCCCTTAGCTCGGCTATCAGTGATGCCCTTCAAACGCTTGACCTTAGGAATAAAACTAAAATATGCTGGATTCCTGGTCATGAGGGTTTTGAGGGAAACGAGAAAGCCGGCGAACTGGCCAGAATGGGCTCTGAAAGTCATTTGAAGGACCTGAATCCCTTGTCTATAAATTTACCCATCGAAAGATGGGAACACACAAAATGTATTTCATATTGGGAGAATATCCCAGGTCAAGACAAGCCAAGCGTGCCTTTCAAAATATTTGCCAAAAAAATCTTAAATCTAAATAGGCATGATATCAAAACCCTAACTGGATTCCTTACAGGACATCACGGCCTACGAAATCACTTAACCAAAATTAACCTAACCGACTCTTCGCTTTCCGGTTGTGTCTGGAAGACACTATGAGAAATCAGAAGAGCTATCTTCTACAGGGAGCTTCTAAGCCCTGAAGATGAAGATGAAGAAGTCATTTGCTAGCAGTATGATTAACTTTAGTAAAGTGGAGAACCTCCTAACCTAAACGTTGTTCCGTCCCTACGGCACAATAGATCTGTATAGGCCGACGTGCCTTTTCATCGCTCAGGTCAGTCAGAAGGTTAAAAATACCTTAATTTAAAAATGTGCGTGGCAATCTCCTGGTACTTGATCCACCTAACTTAGTAAATGCATCAACCTTTTATTCAAAGGTACTCACACTCACTCTGCAAAATTCGACTCATCTATTTAAGAAGTCAAACAGTTCAGCTATTTCAGAATCAATCTTCAGTTCCACCTTGGTTTTAGTTCTGTTGGAAGCTCAGTCTCCAAACTTAAATACTGTTTAAAATAAATAAATAGTTGGCGCAACAAGTCCGGAGGGACCCTAGGCCTAGCTTCTCGCAACCATTCGTTTTGTGTGAGTTTTTTTCTTTTTGGAACGAATGGAAGGGATCTACAATTTTATTCCGACTCCAAACGGCTAATTGAGAAACTCTTTCAAGGCAGTTATACTCTCAGATGTTTGTCAGACGTTCGCGAGAGGTGGCACAGTAAAAAAAAAACCCTTAGTTGGAATATTGAGTTTTTGCGGGATTCGAACCTCGACCCCTCGCTAAGTAGTCCAACACACTAACCACTAAGCCACTGCGCCTTAAAAACTGGTTGCCAGACAGAAATGGCATTTTACAAAAAGAAAGGACGATGGAAATTCACAACCATTGCATATCATTGTGTGATTTATTATTGTTAAAAAAAAATATTTGGTGCAATAGGGACATATTTCACCCATGGTCCAGCTTTTCATTTTTTAGCGACTTATCTTGAAGAACTTACCGAATTCATGACGAACTTGCTTGCTTTGTCTTGAAACCTGTAAGCGCCTTTAGGCAATTTAAACACAGAACCTAGAAACGGCTTCAGATACCAAAGACTGGACCTAAGCCGATTGTCGAACCATCTCCTACATTGAGGTTTATAGACCGCTTTGTATTTTTTTTTTAAAGAAAACGTAATTTGACCTTCAACATTTTAGGTGGCTGTATGGGCTTAGCCAAGACACTGGTGCCCAGTAGGGACCACCGTTACAAAGAACTTTCATTCGGATGTATTATGTTACAATTTACAAAAACCCATGGTCTTTCCTATCCTGGTCTCTTACATCGAGGCTTAAAAAACTGATTTATATTATTTCAAGAACTAAAAAAAAAAAAAACAGGGGTTGAATTACCGCATCCGTGAACGAGCTGTTACCAAATCATGCTATTTTTACAAACGAAACTAAACGAAATTCCAACACAACATGCTCGTTCGCGGATGAATTGATTCGGCCATCAGACTGGTAGGTGGTTGTATTGGCTAAGTCACGACGCAGTTAGACAGCAATATTGAGCTCCGACTGGAAATGACTAAGTATGATATACTGCTCTACTAAACGGTGGGTGGCTGCATTGGCTAAGTCAGGACACATTTATCCAAATGTAAGGCCTGTTAGGTATGGTTAGGTTAGGTTGAGTGGGGTTGAGAGATCGTCACAAAAGACCAAGCACCAAAGCGGGCCCATCGCCATCCCCAGGGAGCTATAACGGTAAAAAACCTAAACCAAACCACCCAAACAATCAATTTCCGTACAGAATTTGATTATGGTCGCAATATTGTTTGTTCCTGCCTGGGTGGTTCCTTCTAATCCGAGGGCAGTTGGTGTGGTGGCTATATGACTGGGAGCCTTACATTTTTATTTTCGACTCTAAATTTTAGCAGTTCACACTGGATATATTTTCTATAAACATTTCACAATTGGGAGCTTCGGTAAATTTAAAGTCGAGACTTACATAGGTCTATTCTAATAGAAGTGGCTGCTTGTAACTCGTTAAATGTACCTCTGTCCCAATGCGTTGGAAAATACATTAAGTAGCTAAAATGTGCAGTCTCGGTACACCTGACAAATTCGCCAGCCGCCTCTTTTATTCGCTTTAGGTCGCTGTAAATTACGAAAAGTTGTCCACATACTATACACAAAGTTAACGTAGTTTACTGTCAGAAAATAGCACTGTTGTCAAAAAGAGGTCAGTATACAAACTCAGTTTAAAACACGATTGTCCCGCGCTCTGTCCTGCTTTATTAGGTGGACGCCACAAACTTGCTGGCATGATTGGCATAAATGATGACAAAGTAGTGACTGCCATGCCGAATTGGACTACCATACTTGCTCTGCAGCATTAAATTGAACTCAAAACATCGCCGTCGATGACATAACAACTACACACACTCACACTCATCATCATCACCCTCTTCCTGATTCTCGAAACCCGTCCAACGTCCATACCTGTGCCATGCAACGCTAATCTAATCTGCAACTTCCTCCATTTATTTGTATATTTTACTAATTTACTAATGAGCTTCCTTTCTTTCTTTTCAGGTAAGTTGAATAAATTTAACACGTCGATGTCACTGCATCGCACAGAAAAACAGGTAACATACAATGTGACGCTCTTACTTCCCCAAATTCCTAATTATACGAACCTTGTTGCAAGAAACAGGTCCTAACTAACCAAATTACCATTTGTTGATTGAGATAATTGATCAAGTACTTTCGAATCAAACAATACGAACGGCATCCATCCTGGGTCGGCGTGGCGCGTCAAACCCACAAACTCAATCATCGCCGGCTGTCACATTGGCCAGCGGAAAATTAAAGAAAACTCACAAGCAACTCCACCACCAGTGGCGATGACTTTCACTTGACTGGGTATGGGAACGTCCCGCCGCACGGTAGATATTTCGGTGTCGTTTTGTCGTACGCCGTTGACGGAATTCCATGTGCGCCACTTTACTGTGCTTACAAGTTACAACATACTATGCGATTCACGCCGCCATGAGATACTTTGCATTTTTTTATTTTGTTTCTCCTTTTTCTTGTATGTAGTACTATATATCTATCGGGTGTAATTCAATCTCTCGCCAGTCTTTGTGATTCATAAGTTGATTGCCTGTGCAGCGATTGCATCGAGTGGTGGTTTAGTTCACGGTAGTGGACACCGCCGCCAACACACAAGACTGTGCTTACACCTTGGGTTTCTTGGGTTTATATGGTTGGTGGCTCTGTGGCTGGGTCGAAGTCGGTGCAACTACACTGACCCCACACAGTAGTGCTGTGCTTCGATTAATCGATTTACAGGTGTAGAAATGTAACGAGGCGGTAGAAAAGATTAAAAGGGTGACTCGGCTCGAATCTATGGATTAGTTAACAGGCGTGCGTACACACGATCTTGAATTATAAATTTAACACCGGGTGTAGTAAACGGTGACATTTTCAATTACTCACTCAGGGTGTTTGTTTTTGTGATGAGAAGGCGTGCGGTATTGCATTTCCTGAGGTCGTTAAGGTAGCTCTCGTCAGGAGCACTTTAAAGCGATTGTTGCCGTAGATTACATCTGTCAGAATGGGGTCGTGTTTTCAGTTGGAAAGTGTTTTTGATTCCAGGCATCCGCTTGAGGTACATACATTGATGGGAACTACTGTCCGAAATTCCGATTTGATGAGTCTTCGTTTGGCGCTGCTTTTAAAATCGTCAGTGACCAGAATAGCGCTGTCATAGTCGTTAATTCAAAGGAGCTAGACCAGTATAATCTGGTCGCAGCGTACTGATTTTTAATTCGCTTATTCAATGGAGGGGCAGTGGCTTAGTGGTTAGTGTGTTGGACAAGTTTGATTCCTGGAAAACACCAAACTCCAACTTAAGGCTTTTTCCACTGCGCCACCTCTCGTGGTTGTCTGACAAACATTGGAGAGTATAACTGTCATCAAAGAGCCTCTCAATTAGCCGTTTGGACTCGGCACAAAATTGTAGATTCCTTCCATTCCTCCCAAAAATGGAAAAACTGCGGAAGCTTGGAGGGCTACCAATAAACATTTTTAGTTTCGACTCTAGATTTGATTAGTTCACAGTGGCTATACTTTCCATGTAAATTTCAAAATTGTCAGCTTTCGTAAATTTAAAGCCGAGACTAAAATTTGTTATTTGTACGGCGCTGAGAATTATAAACGAGGCCGAAAATCAGTGAGAGTTCCCTTATGGAGAACCCGTGAAAAAAATATAAAACCAAAACCACAGCGGCGCCATCTTTTTATCGTCATTTTCAGCTCTTGTCTCAACCTTCCGCAATAATTAAAAGCCAACAAAGATTAACATAATTTTAGGCAAGTTTTTGTTCCGCCCGTTTTGAGGAGAATGCTTCAGAAATACTTCGTCAATAATTTACGCTGTTATATCGAAGTGTCAAGCCTTATATCCACCACTTCCTGAGTAGTTACGTCCTCTTACTTTGGCGACGCGTCCTAGTGTTAACTTCGTTCGTGAACGCCTTACTTTTGGAGAATAAATATTAACAACTAAAAAAATGTTTTCACTTGTCCTTTAAGTCGTGAACTCGAGAACTTGAGCCAAATCGTAGTTCATAACAATAGGAACTACTAACCTGCGACAGCAATACTGTTCACTCATTCCGCTACAACTTCAAAATTATAAAAGTTACCAATATCCATAACCAAATTTCAGTAAATTTCTTAGTGTATTTCCCAACTCGGGCCAGCCTCTTGTGCACTTGAGCCCATTCATTATTCATACTGAAACGAAAAACTACCCTGTAACTGACTGCGACCAGCATCTGCCACTGCGACACGAGCGAAAACAATTTTTTCCATTTCCATTCATTCGACCATCAACTCGTTCAGATGAGTTGGAAACGAAATCAACTATGGGTATGGGTTTGTGTGGGGTTCGTGTGGTGCTTGGGTTTTGGATTTGGGTGGAATAAAGTGGAAATGAAAGTATGAGTAATTTTGTTGCTTTCCACGTTCTACTCGTTATGAAAGGCTATGAACGAAATGGGTAGTTTGTATAGGATGTTTTGGGTGAATAGGATATTCTGGGTGGGAAAATGTCATTAAAATATTTTTGAACAAATCTAGAAGGCTGGACTAGGAATCTAAGCAATTTTTGTTCATACCGAAACGAAAAACTACCCTGTCAGACTGCGACCAGCGGATCCGACTGCAACACGAGCGATAACAATACTTTCCATTTCCACTCATTCGACCATCAACTCGTTCAGATGAGTCGGAAACGAAATCAACTATGGGTATGGGTTTGTGTGGGGTGCTTGGATTTTGGATTTGGGTAGAATAAAGTGGAAATGAAAGCATGAGTAATTTTGTTGCTTCCCATACGTTCTACGCGTTCTGGAAGGCTATGAACGAAATGGGTAGTTTGTATAGGATATTTTGGGTGGGCAAATGTCATTAAAATATTCTTGAACAAATCTACTTAGAATCTAAGTATTTTTTTTTATGTAAATATGTATATCAAACAAATTTAAGAAAAAATAAAATTGAATGAACTGAACGCCTAAGCTTTTTACGCACGCATCGCCACTGAGAAAATGTTTGCAATGGATAACCGCGTCAAGGGGTCTTATGTAATATTATTCTTGAAGCCTTTTGCCCACTTCTATCATCGAAAACCTATTTTAAGTCGTGTAGCCCATTATAATAAGTTTTGTTCCATTTTCAACAGTTGTTACGATACATTCGTTGGGTTAGGTTAGGTTAGAGGAGCAGTTTGCATTTGTAATTTCACCCAGTTATGGTTACATTTTGCGGGTGCGCCCAGAATCCATAACCGAAAGCCTTTTCGACTCCAAGCAATTAAATAATTTAGGAAGCTCTTCACAAGAGACGCTCGCTTAAGGGGAACTGCATCCACTTCTTGGACATCACAAAATATTTGTGACCAAAAATAAAATTGATGTCGATGTTCTCTCTAAGGCCGAAAATAAATGAACCTCCTCCAAAATACTGTCGACCCTACTCAAACCGGACCTCCAAGTAGTACCATCTTCGCAGTTTCAAAAAAAAAAAAAAAACACTCACTCCTAATTACCCCCAATTTATCTCGCCAAAGCCGCCCTTAAATTGAATGTCATCCTGTATACCTCCCATCATACGAAAAGATGGAATCCTTGGAGACAGCATTCCGATAAAAAAAAAACACGTTCCATAACAACACCGCTTCTATAAAAACTCGCCGTCGTATTTACTCTCATTCGTCTTCAAAGTTTTGATGTCTTGCTGGTGTATACCTACCGAAAAAAAAAAAAAAAAAACCAACCACACACATTAAGGAGCAATCATGTTCAACAGCATCCTTGTTAAGTGTTAGTGTTGCGTTGTACTGTATTTCGTATTCCCCCACCCCCCACGCGGTATTACACAACCAATCGCAATAAAAATTTCGCGCACTTCCGTCGAAAATAAATGTTCAAAAATCCTTCCCATGGCACATTCCGGAAATAAAGTGTCCTTAACGATGTTACGGAGAAAATTGCATATGAGCGCAGGCAGACATACCATAAATATCAGACTAATGTGAATCCTTCTCCCTGCTCCTTGCCACATGCGAGTACAAGCAGTGTGTTTTTTTTTTTTTTTTTTTACATTATTCTTTGGAATTTCCTTGCTCCCCAGGATGCAAACAACGACGTACCCGCTTTCATTTTCCACCAATAACACAAAATAAAAAGAACAGACAAAAAAAAAACCAACAAAGGATACAATGTACAAAAATATGATACAATCGTATACTCTCCTCTCTTGTCCTGGTCGTCTGCGCTGCCAGGAGACTGCACAGAACATTTGCCTTGAAAGTTGGTCACCCATTCTATTGGAAGATTCAAGAAAAAAATAAAACAGTTTTTTTTTTTCTCATTGCTAGGAAAATGTATTCTTTATTGAATATTTATGGAACTTGCATAGAAAGTTTGCTTTTGTATTCTTTCGTTTTGTGATCTGCCACCCTAGCTGTATGTGGAACTTTTTTCTAAATTTTATTTGTCAATATGCTGCGACATATTAGTAAGCAAGGATATCCGCGTTTGAGAAGGACATATCTTGATTTGTTTTCGAAACACCATACCACTTACTCTTCCCGTTTGGATACAAATTGTACTGTGTCGTGAGAGGTGGCTAAAGGTCTTCCCGGGGGAATGTGGTGTAATCACTTTATAAAACGCGCTATAGTGTTTGGATGACTGCTATAAAAACAACTAGCGGAGTAGGTAAACATGTTTTTTTTCTTGCTGATGTATGCATATTTGTGGTGGAGGATGGAGGCGGGGGTCGTAAAAGTGCCGTACTTGAACGTCCCTTGTGTGGACTTTGTGTAGAGACGCCACTATGAAGAGCAAATCATGTGGGTTGGAACATTCCCTGGGGAGAAGCGTACCGCATGTGTTTGTGTATGCCAATTGGGGACTGCTACTGAGGGTGGTGATTTATTTAAGTTTTTATGTTGGTTTCTCTGAGTTCAGATAAGGCGACAGGGGGACAAAATACTTCTTAACTGTGGTGATAATGTAAATAAGTCATTTGTTGAAAGCAACATATATTGACAGCTAGTGCAGTTTTTTTTTTGTAATCTGTGATTCAAGTTCACTTATTGTTATCATTGTCTGGAACTAAAGTGACAATGACATTGAACGTTTTTTACTACGCAAAATCCCGACCGATTGATGGTGTGGTTATTATTTCCTGTCTTTGGGGGTTTATGGTATAAACGGGAGCGGGTCAAAATGCTACTTTTAAAATTCTGCTCTGCAAAATTCTATCTTCTCATACAAAAATACTGCTTTTCGAGTCTTTCTATCAGCGAACTCTTTTTCTTATATTATAAAAGTCGAAGTTTCCAGCAATTTCATTTTCGATTGACAAAGTTGTCATTTGTTAGAGGTTATACCCGTTTGTGTGCAAATTTCAGACTTCTACCTCAATTAGTTTCTGAGTTAAAACAAAATGGATCTAGTAGGTTCGGACAGACAGCGTATCGAAACTAAAACAACAAAAGTTAATAAAAGGTACTCCTCTCTTTAAAATTACAAAAAAAAAAAAAAAAAAAAAAAAAACAATTTGAAAAAAGAACAAATTAAAAAAGAAAGTGGTGTAGTTGGAAAAAGCTATCATTCCTACCAAAGTGACTGTGTCTACGAGTTGTTGTTAAAAGTTATACTCTCAAAACAATAATTCATACAAAAAGAACGTGTTCTCTAAATCGCTGCTTTCCAAAATTCAGCGAACAATAAAAAAAGTTTTGGAAAATGTTAAAAACCCTTCGCTTTTGAACATATTCCAAACCTTGAACGCAGAATTTAGAAAAGCAGAAGTTTGGAAATAGAATTTTGAAAGCAGGGTTTTACAAAAATAATTTTGACCCATCCAGACTTTTGACCTCAACCCGCTATCAGCTTCACGACTTCTGTTAAACAACGGAGAAAGTACAATCGAAAGACTGTTCTGACACTAAGTACTAGCATTCCGCCATTAAAACTATTATGTTAGCAATAATCGTACCTCTCTTACCTATGCACCTGCGAAGTATGTAATATATCGACACCGCTAAAGAGGTCAACCTGAAAAGCATCCGCGCGAAGATGGCACCTGATGCGACTCTATACACAACTGTAAGTAACACTCCATTGTCCTCATCCCTATCTCGAAATTGATGGAAAAATCCACTCAATGCGACTATCGGACGCCACTGAAATGTCATCGATAAATTGAGATACTCTCAGTGTGCATAGGTCAACAGGTCATTCTTTTTTTTTTATTTTATTATTTGTATTCAATTGAAAAGCAGTATAATATCCCATCTACACGACTTCACGACTTCGCACAGCTCTCCAGCTTACATTGCACTACAGAGTGCCATAGTACTCCATTCTTCAATTAACCACCTTCAAAGATCACGTTTCCAGTGGTGATGCAACGTCAGAGTGTGCACAGTGCACAAAAGAAGTGCCATCTTCGTCTTCGGTTCGTATATACATATTCATCGAACAGGTTCTTGGGACCGATGCGACCTCGTCGTCGTTATATACACATTACACAATGTACCCAACTGAATGCTCAAAGTATCTCTCATGGAATGCTCGCATGCAACGATTCACTGAACATTGAAATGTCATTCGTCAAATTGATCCGAGCACAAATAATGTTTGTCCTCTTTGAAATGTCACCAAAAGTACGGCTACCATGTGCACATTCACTTTATGACCTTTGAAGAGGACACAAACCATCGAATGCAATTCAATTTCATATTTCCTTCCGTTTTCAATTAAAATTTCGATTTTGATTGCAATTGCAAATCAGAGGTGGGTGAACGATTTTTATTTATTAACACGACATGTAGATGGGTGAGTTAGCAGTTTCTACTTGGGGGAACTCCCATTTCATGTGGTGTGCATTAGACCGAGAAGAAAAATATCGCTTGAAATTCCATCGAATACTTTCAAGGGTCTTCCCACCGAAGTAAGGTAGGTATATCTGACTACCTTACCTAGCCAGCTAATACCGATCACTTTTGACATTGACGTAGTGCTGAACAATGGCACGCGGAAAACTGGAGAAGGTATCAGAACACTGTATCTCGTATGGATTAAATAACTCATGTGTCAATCAAGCCACTTTAATTGATCAAAGTTTTTGAATCTGGAAATGCTTGTGCTGGGGAGTAGACCGAAGGTTGGTATTGCTTAGTCATTTGATGTGGATTTATGTCATGGGAATGATGGGAGAAAAATATTACGTATACGCCTAGTTGAGTCCTAAGAAATTGTAACAGGATAAGGCGGCCTTTATCAATCAGATGAAAGGTTTCTCTAGTCATTAATCAATTAGGTTAAATAAAGGTTTGTGAATTGTGAAAGCAAAGCTGTTCTTTTTTCCGGTGGGTATTAGGAAAATGTTTTCAGTTCAGCTGACAGATGACGCAATTGGCGGTTATATTTCAATGCTGGGAATGATTTTCAATTTTTTTTGTTGGAAAGGTTTCCCTTCAATTGCGCTGAACAAAGGCAAATGATGTGTTTGGCTGTATTTAGGGGTCGTAACTGCAGATTAAGTTTTCAAAAGAAACACTGAATAGATATGAAAACACAGATTATAACCAATAGATAAATTTATTTGAATTCTGTTGGACCATGTCCTCCATCAGTTTTAAAGATGAAAATATTTACCTAGAAAAATAAAATAAATGGTTGTTGTCCATACTACTATGTACTTTCAAAATTGAAATGTCTGTCGGCCTTATGTGCTGGGGTTTTCTAATTTGCTAAGCGTATGTAATTTTGAAATGGGGATATTTTTTTATTAACATTCGGGTAAATACCTTGCCACTGTACCACCGTCAAATGTTTAGATTTATTAGCGTTTTTATATAAAACTCTTTGGTTTTTCGCAAATTAGTCCAGTCGTTGAAAATTTAAACAAATTTGTCGTGTATTTTACAGTCTTCTTAAATTATGTTTACAAGAAACTGAAAACATTCGTGTTACAATATAGGCACTTTGACCGATTTCTTGAATTTTGTTCCGGGCAGAAATCACATTGTGTCAACACCCACAATAATCGTCGGAATTAGTAATTACACGGTTTAGGCTACAGTTAATACTTTTGAAACAGTATCCAAACCATGGATCAGAGATATTTGAGGTGTGCAAGTCCTAAAGTAAAAATTACCAAAAAGAGTTTAATTGTAAACGTTTTAATAAGACATGCCAAAACTTATTTGCTTAATGGTTGTATATTATTCATTTCTTCCATTCAACGCCTGCGTATAGTGTCTTTTTGAATGTCAGTGAAATATGAATAGTTCGCGTAGGACTTTATACGAAACTAGTTCTTTACTTTATTATTTTAACGAGCCCTAAAACAACTTGCAACTTATTCTGCAAGTGCGAAGCTTTTTCCCATGAACCACTTCCTATGTGTGTACAATTTTTGGGAAAAGAGAATGGAACCTAATATTGAGCCTGGTGGCACTTCACACTTTATTTGCTTCCTACGGTCTGTAAACATGTGTGTATAAGTTTGATAGAAGTGCCTTCTAAATAATTATCGGCTTATGTTTGTAGACCGATGCGGATTTGAATCGCTGTGTCTCAAACTGTTGACAGTATTTATGTCAATCCGAACGTTCATGTGCTCTTAAACCAAGAAACCCTGTACTATTAGCTACACCAATTTTTTAATTCTGGCTTTGCTCACCATTTCAAGGATACCAAGTTCTAGCATTCAACCCAAATCAATTCTCGCTGCGATGTCCTATCTTAACTGAATTTCAATGAATTTAGTGCAAATACAAAGAAGAGACGATGCATCAACAGCACACGCCTATGTTTGTCATCATTAGCATAAGCAAATGTTTCTTATTTGCTTTACAAACCGCTAAAGATAGACTTCACAGTAGCTTCAAAACAAAATTCGTAATTCATTCCAAATTAACCACCCGATGACATAGCATTATTTTCAACATCAATTAAGCGCAAATAGAAAAATACAGAAAAACCAAAGAGAAATTAATTTGTAAATGCTTATAGCAAAAAAAAATAATATTAACTAAGTGTCGTCGTATCTAATGAGTTCATTCCACCCCTTGTTGCAAGGCAGCCAACCAATTGGCTAGAGAGCTGCTGTCGCCTAGTGCCGCCTACGCTGTGCATAGCTTGCAATTTTATATTCAATAAACAAATATGTATAAATATTTTTGGGAAAAGAAACGTCTTCCCCCAACGAATCTTTTTGATTTTGAAAAATTATTAATTCATTAAAACGACACTCAGTATGCATGTATACTTGATCGCGTAATGTCATTGGCATCCAGCGATTGCCTTGAATTCGGGAAGTTTTTTTTTTTATTTGCTCTTTTTTCGATTGACGGTAATCATATTCACAGATTATACATGCGTGTCTTTATGGAAATGACAAATCCGTTGTACATTGAACGAACGCGATGCGCGGTTAAATATTTGTCAAACGAATTGATTGACATAAATGCGCTCAAAGGACATGCGTGTGCCTGTGCATGCTTCGCGATATAAATTGTTTGTTTTGTTAAATTAAAATCGCCGCTGGGTTTGTTTTTAAATTATTTACAAAGCGTGGATCGTTGTGCAAATTGTGAGGGGTTTTGTCGGCATTTATATTATCTCGGTGTGATGCTTATTATACGATGATGATAAAAACCCCGGCCTGTTTAAACATTTGCTTTATTTCCCTTCACCTAGTCTAAGTGCAACTCGATTTCGTCCCATCAAATCACTTACATGACAAATTACCCACAAAGTACACCGCATTAGATAGATCCGGCGAGGCAAGGAATTATGCAACAATGCGCCGTCACCATCCTGTGTCACATCAATAATGAAAATGGCAGCAGATTGGAATTATTCTTCTTGTGATAAATTGGCGAAGGACATTTTTTTTTTAGCTGACAGAAATCGGCCATTTCATTTTTATTTCATGCTTCTGCTTGCGGTTGGGTTGAAGCCTTCAGGAATCCTCTGGTGCGCATTGAATTGCAATTGACAATGCAAACGTCAGGGGCGGCACATTTATTGTCACTTAGAATGGGAATTCCTTTGAATGAATTTCAAATCAAATGAAACAGCAATGAGATGGCAAATATATTGCACACAAGTTGCATGTGACAGCTTTGGATGTTGGGTTATGTGCAATATCCTTTGATGGAAAGAAATGCCGCACATTGCGATGAGTGCAAATTATACGAAAGTGACATGAAATGCATAAGTCGTAATTGAATGGAATTATTTAGGACGTAGGGTTGTGCTTTGTCGACGGTTTCTTTTTTTTTTAAGTGGCGGTGCGTATGTGGATTTTCTTTCAATGCAAATTGCTTTCAGTGGACTTTTTTAGAGTTCACGAAATAAATGGTAGAAACCTTGGTTCAGACTGTTGATATATATTCATTCGTATTGCAAATAATATGGTCCCTAGTTTAGACTCTTGTGGTACTACACAAAGCAGTTGAAGCGTCGCAGCGATGTGCATTGGTTTGTGTTTTTTGGACGGGTTTGTGTTGTGTTCCGGCACTTAAGCACCTTTACAGTATTTGACACGTTTATACCATCAATGTCTTTAAATTTGCAGTCATCGGGGGTGTTTTTCATCCACTTATCTGAGTCACATATTTTTTGGATCGACATAATCTTCCATTCACAGGTGTTGAGTTTCAGTCCAGTGACTGGCATGGTCCTCTTTGTATAAATTTAAACCAATCTCGTGTATTTGTCATCGTTCATCGAAGCTACCTTATCTTCCAAACCCATTCTGTCAAAAGAGCGTTAGTGAATTATTTTTTTAGTCTGAGTAGTGTACGATATTTTGTTTGATAGGCACTGACCCACGAATACAAATGCAAAGTCCTTAAAATTTATGACTTCATTGCCCTCTAATATTGCCAATGGATGGAGAGGTTCAAAAACCTTGTATGAGCAAAAATTCTTCGTTGATTTAATGAAGGTTCAAACGTACATCACTTGTTAGTGAGAAAGCTCATCAAAACCCATCGTTTTATCGCTGAAAAAGTATAGGCGTAACAAGGCAACCTTGTGGCACTCCGATTGGAGCCCGAATTATGAAGAGCAGCGGTTCCTTTTATGGCACGTGGTTGTTAGGCAGGCTACTTTGCTAAATTAAGGCAAATACTTTCCAGATAAGCCACCCTGAAGAATACACATTTCCCTTTCTTTTTGGGAAAGCTTTTAAGAATTTAAAAACTCCTATTATACCCCTCAAAAAAGTAACAGCTTCCATTTGTTTGAAGTATGCCCATAAATAAAATTAAACAGCGTAAGCTAGGAAAATTCCTGCCACCCTGTTCTGAATTGTATCATAGCTACACCACCCTTCGTCACAAATGAGTCTCTTCTCAGGCGGTCGTTTAAATTCCTCTACAATAGACATCTAGAGCCCCAACTGAGCCTATTGATGACATCGAAATCCCTCCAATTATATTTTGAGTGACAGTACAGAAAATCCATCATCCTTGAAATTTGTTTGTATCCGCTAAACCCCCTGAATCCCTTATTAATATAAAAGCCTAACTCCCCTCTCACTTACTTTTATGGCATGTGTCTGTTTATCATCCTTAAGAATCTGGTCTGCCAATAATTCAATACAAAAAAAAAAACAGCCGCCCCCATAAATTTGAATGGCATCAGGATGATATAATTTGCCGAAACATTAAAACTCTCACATTAGCATTTTATTACAGTCATGACAACATTAATATAATGAGATACTTGACTACCTGGGCTGCGAGTAAAGTCCTCCATGTCATTACGTTAGAAATAAATATCCTTTTACGCCGTTACACACACATACTCCGATTCGTTTCCACTTGAAGTGGGATCGCTCCTTTGACGGTACTGAAATCGAAGTCAATCCTTTATTTCCATGTAATAGTACCGAATATCCTCGTTTTACGACACACAAATTCGCTCACCTGTGTCCTGTATTTTTATTTTTTCCCTTCTGCAAGAACAACAGAAATAAAAATAAATAACCCTTCACGAGGACTCCTTTTATGTTCGCTTTTCTATGCGGGTACGTATGGTGGGAAAAAAATCGATAATCATCGAAAGGGCAGAATATAAAAGGAGCACATCGGTGTTTTTTTTTTTTTTTTTTGTAAGGGTCCATGAGAGCGTAAAAGGATACGCACCAACCAATTTAAAATTCAAATCAAATTGAATTGAATTTTATGTGATCACGTGTGGCACCAAAATCCTTTTTTTTTTTTTTTTTTTTGCAATAGTTGGGCTGTGCAAAATACATCAGCAAAACACCGGGTGTATTTTCGTTTCTAATTTGGCGTGCAGGCGTAAAAGCGTTTAGAGCCATGGCAGTCAGACGGCAATGGTTGCAATGGGGCTAAAAATACATCGCACCACAGAATAAATCGCCTGCATTGCTCATTACGTGCATCCAATAAAAATGTCGAAAGTCGTTCTAATTAAATTGTGCGCCAAACTCATTTCAACTCATTAATAAGTGGCTAATAAAAAATGTTGCGTATACGACCGAGTGCATTTCGTTGGCAATCGCCGCACACGCTCTACATACGGGTGGCTGTGCACGGATGGATGGATAATTTTGCGAATCTTTCATCTGACTAGTGTCCCTTTTAAGGACCTCAGCTCGCATCACACAAGCATGTGATGCTGTGTGTTTTCTGAGCATCTTGGCATAGATTAATTTATCTCTATTATGAAATCAAAAAAAAAAGGGGGGTTTCCCCCTTTTGCACAGGGTTGTGTGATGTTGGTGTAACTATTCCCATGACATGACATCAATTAAATTAAGAACACAACAGATTGCGAACATGAAATGGAAATGTCCGTCTATGCGGATGATATATTTACGCCGCGTGCGCGTTGCATTGTGTGTATATCTCTTTCGGCTGTGGTATAATTGTTTTGACTATGTTTTATTGCCAAAAATTGTGCTCGATTGTATGAGTGCAGCGTCCAATTATTCACTAATCTTCACAGAATGCATTTGTCTCTATTTTCGGATTTTACATCTAACTGTATAATTTATTTATAAAATGTTATTTTATTTAGTCGGGTTTATAGGTAGGTACACATCAGTTGCCGGAAATGGTACTCGAAACTAAAAATACGACGAGAGTGATTTCTGCATACAAATGTAAATGTAGGTATATAAAAAATTAGCCATGAAGAATGAACATCTAACGATGCTTCACAGGTACGTGGGATGTTTTAAGTAAATTGTATTCAATGGGTTTAGATTGCATTGCATACAACTAAGTTGGAAACAAAATCAAAAAGTGTACTTTGATGGGAGGTGCATTGACAGTCTTAATATGCACAGAAGTTTATTCGATTGGAGTGATCCATGATCCATGATTCCATGTTTTTAGTGGATTTATTTAAAGAAAAAGTTGATATACTCGTACATGACGATGTAGAATACGCGACAGATAGCTTTAGACTATATATGCATATACACTGTCTTGGTTCTGCATACCCTCACATAAAACTAGCTCATTTGATGGCTGAGCCAAATTAACCTTCACAACATCATAGAACTCAGTAGATTTTAAAGAACTGTCCGAAGAGAAAACATATCATCTGACCAGACAAATAAAACATCTACAGAAAAGGACAGAATCGTAACATTCATCAGCAAAATCCCTTGGTGAATTATTAGCAACGTATCACATTTGTTCTAAAAATTGACTGCCACAATTCAGGCTTTCAAAAATAGGTCTTAATCCGACAGTCTGTCAATGAAAATTGATTAAAATTCAACTGAAATCTCCCAACCGAACTATTCCCTTTTCTCAAGGATGGCTGGGGAAATATACATACCCTAAATTTGTATTCAAACGTCTAGGTGTTTCATCAGCTATCTGCGCTGTTCCTCAAATAAAAATCTCATCGCTTTATAAGATCTACATCGAATTCTTATTTTTTGTTTCGCTCCATCAGAGAAAAGGAGACGCAGTGCTTTTGATTTACGGTCGCCAACTCAGCGCAGCGAACCTTGCTCAAGAACAATCAGTGTTGCTATTTTCTGATTTTATGAAATAAATTTGGTAATTTCATCATGCTAAATTTTGGTCTGCAGCTTAGATTCTGGATAAAGTAAAAAATTGGTTGACTACTTAAAATGTTTTAGGGAGTGTTACCTCCTTTCTTACTTGCTTTCTCTTTTTTTCCTGTGTAAAATAATCATATTTAGCAGTATAGTCACGTAAAAAATGCATTTTGGTCAAAAACTCCCACAACAAAGAGGACGTGGCAAAAAACCGACTTAGCTTATAGTTTTCTCAGAGTCTTCAGAAGCATATCAAAATTAGTTTCGTCGAAAAATTTCTAGTAAAATATCACTTTGGTCAAAAACTCCCACAACAAAGAGGACGTGGAAAAAAATCGAATTTGCTACTAGGCTTCTCAAGGTCTTTAGAAACATTCAAAAACATCTTTCATCGAAATCTGTCCAGTAAAAAATGCACTTAGTTCAAAATTGCCCCCAAAAAGTGAGCGTGGCAAAAACCGATTTCGCTTATAGCCTTCTCAGAGTCATCAGAAACATTTCAAAATAAGTTTCATCGAAATCTGTCCAGTAAAAAATGCATTTAGTTCAAAATCGCCCCCAAAAAGTGGGCGTGGCAAAAACCGATTTCGCTTATAGCCTTCCCAAAGTCATCAGAAACATTTTAAAATTAGTATCTTCAAAAGATCTACAGTATTTATTACATAAACCGCGGACCGGACATATATAAAACTCTCTACAATTTTTTTTTATTGTATAGCTATTTTAGGTTTTCAAAAGGGTATTTTGCAGAAAAATAAGCATTCATCACTTTGTACTGCAGTATGGCTCTGCAATGAACTTGGACCTCAACCAATACGCCTCTTCTGTTAGCAGAGTCTTTGGATGACTACATCTAGTATCACTCTACGTTAGTTGAGCGCCTCCTATTTGTGCAGAAAAGGTGTTTTGTTTTTTTTTTCTGCGTCACTCATTCGCTTTACATGTCCTAACCTTCTAGGACGACAAAATTTCCCTTTTGTATTCCGGCGAGCTGTTCATAGAGATCGCTGTAAAATCTTCTTCCAGTCAGTCATCGCCATTAATGAGGACACTTCCTTCGCGCAGAATGCCCCAGAGCTATATAATAATAAAAAATTATCCTTTGTCACTTACTGCAAAGAATATTCCCGCAGCACCTTTTAACCCTATCCCTCTCTTGGCACACCGACTAAACATCACAGATTTGAACAAAAACTCGTCCGACCTTTGAGCCCTTACCATCCGTCTGCCATTTAAACTGTCACCAAAATAGATGACCATCAAAACGTCTTCAACTGAATTCAATGTCATTTGTGTTCATTGATCTTTTAAACATATCCATCAATCTGTCAACGACTGTCCTTACATCTGATTTTCTTGCCATATCGATGCCAGGCATCAATAACACAATCAGTCTGTATTTTGATGCTTCTTTTATTGGACTCACTCCCGCCATACTAATGTTATTCCTAGAATCCTTTCTTCTCAACTGAAACAAAATCAAAAAAAAAAAAAAAAAACCCGACGTATTTAACGATATTCACATTCGCTGAAGGCCGCGTTCAAGGAGAAACGTTTTTCTCCTCACTCGACTCGTTTAAGTCTTTCTTTGTGTATTCTTTTCAACACCGAAGAAAAAAACCTACGAACACGTATAGCTTCTATTCGATTTAGCATTATGCACCAAGAATCCGATCCTCGGTCGCTCTGCGCCATGGTTACGTTACAATCAATTTGTGGCGTTATTACGTATTGCAAAGAGGTGCGGTATATTTATTTGTAGATGTTGAGTTCATCATTCTGTGAAATCTTAAGAAATGCGATTAAATTCGCCGCACAGAAGAGCTACAGAGGGCGAAGAATGAAAGAAGAAAGTGTTGGTGGAGACGAAGGGAAGTCTTTATCGTTTTCTTTGCTTTCGAGTGAAATGCGATTGCATAACCAAGTTTAGTGCTGTTGCTGTAGGTAAAGTCAATTTGCGTTTCGATGAAGAGGCGAACGGAATCAGTGAAGGAACTCAATCTTCGACTTTGTGTGTATTCGAAAAGGTCGAACAGGTGAAGCGGCAACAGGGTTGTTAGTTGTAATGAGATTTGCCAGATGACGATTTGTTACTTGAGTCTTCAGAGGGGGAGGTAGGGACGTGTTCAGCTTAATTTGGCAGTATGCTTTGGAAAATTACTACGAGATAGTAGAAACATCCATATTGAGACAACTTTGACGCAATGAATGTAAATAGTTCAGAATTGAGTTCACTCGTCGTATAGGACGAGTACATATTTATGTACTACCTATAAGGAACGTAGTACTTTACTGCATCAGTAACCATTAGCAAGAGATAAAATTATAAAGATCCATTCTGAAGAAAAAAGAAGACTTAACCCCGAAGAATCTCAAGTTTGCTGGGTCCTGACAAGAAACACCTTCAATTCCCCATTAAACAGTAGGTAAAGTGGGGTTTTCGATTACCTTTGGACATGATTCGAAGTTCTAAGTTTCATTTTCGGAGAAGCAGGAACTCTTCCTTATAGTCTGATTGACAACTTTTCAGTTGAAATACCGTCTTCATACTTCGCCGAAACCCTATGTCAAGACTGCTTCCAAATGTCTGAATTTTTGGAGCTCAGCAAGCAGCAGAAAAGATACTTCTTAATACAAAACTCTCAGCAGTAAGGCAGTAAGAGAAGCATAAATGTATGAAATTCGTATTTATCTCCAAAAAAAAACGAATTAACTTTGAAACCCCTCAAAGTCGCTTCATACTTAGACTCGGCATTCAGATAAGCATTGCAGTGGTTCTTAAAAAATCAAACAAAACTAATTTTGCATTTATCCAAGGACATAATATAATGAAGCTTCAATTTGCAACTTCATAAGTCCAAAAATCTACTTGTGAAGAATAGGGAAAGATGTTCAATGCGCAGTGGAACTGCGAGAAAAACTTGCAAAGCAACAGTCAAAGTTCAAATATATACTGTTTCATTACCTGGCACGTAAAACACAGAGTTGCAGAGGCTGCATTTATTAAAATATCCAGAAACTTGAAGTGTGGCTTATAACACTAACGCTGACAAATAGCCACGACAACAACCAACAACTGGATATCACAACTTTGATTTGCCTCCAAAAAAAAACTGATAGAAGGGGGCTTTAAAAAAGGCTGGGTCCCGCGAAACTTTCTCGTTAATTGCAAGTTCGTCTTGGATCACCCTCTCGGTATATATTTTTACTTTAAAACATAGCGGAAAACTTTAGCAAAGATGCAAACCAAAAAAGATTGGCCTGGCTATCACAACCGCCCGGGCCCATCTGTATGTACACTCTGAAATGGTTACAACTTTATACCCGCAGGTTTGGGGTTTACATAAAGAAAGGATATTTTTAGTGTAACACTAAAATCGTAAACCAAGAGCCTTGAACGTTCAGGAAAAAACATGAAGAGCAAATAACGTGTGACCCAGTCGTGTAAATTTATGTAAATTTGTAACTGAAATATGCCACGAATTCCAATTTACCTACAAATATGCACTTCTGTCAAAATCTATCGAGGAGTTTTCGTAAACAAAAAAAAAAACTGCTCTTATTAGCTAAATTATAAATCATTATGAAAATCGTAACATAAACATTTTTGTGAAAAATTGTTTCCATTCTTATTGTTTAACAAATGCAAACTGCCTCCATTCATATCGAGTAATCATAATTTCACTGACATCTGTTGAGTGCCGCACATATTAATTCCTGTCCACAACCACCCCTGGACAACAACCACTTCACATCCGAAATTCACTTAATAAATGCCTCACAACCACCCCTGAATATCAACCATCTGCGCTTAGGAAAAAAAAAAAATCAAAACAAACCATAAATCACCAGGAGGTCATTAGGCAAATATTTGTTTTCGTTTATTTTCCATCTATAAAACGAGTTGCAGTTGTCCCGCACACTTGTACGTACTCAAACCGCATGACAAGCTCTCCAAATTTGTGAAGACAACTATATCCACTTTATCCAGTGAGACACTTGAATGTTTAGCAACTTGTTTTGGCCAATACCAGTGGAAATGTGTGTCGCTGCCGCTGAATGTGGAAAGGAAAACTGAAAACGGCATTTTTTGTTGTTGTTGTTTTTATTTTTATTTTTTCTGCTACCATAACTTTATGGTTATAGAGTTTTCTGCTTTTGCTATCATCATCATCACCGTCATCACCGCTGCGCCACCGTCTTTGTTGTCATAGCTGGTTTTGACCTCAAAACTCTCGACAGTTGACAAAATATTTTAATAGATGTTTATAGATGGTTTTGTGTTTAGTTTTTGCGCGCCAGCATTTTGTTGTATACTCAAATAGTGGCAGGGGGACATATTTGAATTTAGTGGAATATGATCTTCGGCGCGATGATAGTGACAAGCGGATTGCCAAGGCTCCGATTTGTGCGAATGATTTAGTAGTTTCAAATGCGGGAGAAACTTGCGTATGGGGATTTTTTTTTTTTTTAACAAAACTGTGTGTACCTTGTGTACGAAATTTGTTCATAACCGAGTTGTGATATAGAGGAATACCCACTGAGGCGAGGAGCGTTTATGAGAGCATTGTCAAGTTTAACGGAGATGATGGTAACCTTGAACAAAGTTCAATATTCCGGCAAATATCCACTTGATGGTAATAACTACACGGATGGGGATGAAAACTTTAGAGAAACAGAAGAGATAAAGGGAATGCGAATTGAATTCCATTAGGAGTTGTCGAAAGTTTGTAAATTTCATTCAAAAGCGAGAGGAAGGGATTGAAGAGATTGTTGTTGTCTGAATTGCCATCTTTAACAGAAATGCCATTCGAATTCTCGGAAGCCATTAGTGATTATAATACAAAGACTTGGAATATATATATATATATATATATTTTTTTTTTTTTTTGATATGGATGAATGTCCTTTCGAAGAAAAAATAAATAAAAAGATGTGCTCGTGGACCTATTTTTGGACAGACTTTTTTAATTTTAGGGTACACTCAATGCCGACATCGTGGACATAAAGGGACACGGTGCCGTACAAAAGGGTAACCCCTACAAGGCCTACCATGGCAAAACTGGTCGCATCTTTTGTACTGAGATGAAAATGGAAAATCCGATGAGAACAGCAGGGGAAAGCGTTGCCGTTTGGCCCCCTTTTGAGCATCAACAACAAAAATAAAAAAAATTATCAAAATGTGCCCTTTTTAGTTTAAGTAGGATTTTATTCTTTATTGAACGAAAAAGAGGGCAAAAATGTGAACCAAAAAGGTTTCGTAATGAATATATTTGTTTTTTTGCTATTTCAGTATTTTATGTGGTGGCCCCTTTTAGGTCCCCTTTTTGCAGCTTTTCTTTTTCAGCGGCAACGCTGGCAGGGGATACTGCATCATGTCACAGATTTAAAACGATTGTAAATATTTAAAGCTAAAAAATACAAGGTCCAAGAATTGAAGAATTTTATTAACATTCAACAAAACTGTCAAAAAGTGGGTCAAAAACAAAAATTAAAAACAAATTTTTGCTCAAATCGACTTAAAAAACACTTTGATAAATTCTTACATTAATGCAATTATTAAATAAATTAACAACGTTCAACAAAAAATTCACAAAATGGGTAAAAAATGCAAAAAAAAAAACAATATTATTACCCTAGCATTGAATTTTTTAACTTTGTGTTACAAGAACTTGTATCACTTGTAGAAATTTGCTTATTGTACAAATCCAAGCTACCCCTAGATTGGGTCTCTTGTCTCTTCTCGTAGCTTAAGAGATTGTTTAATATTTATGTTCCTCTTTTAAAAGCTACCCAAGAAACGCTTGAAAAGCAGAAGTTCTTTTCATGAATAGATGTTGCCAAATCAAAGACGCGCCGTTCTGAGAACAGCAAACACAATCAGATGACCCATGGTTGTCGTTGGCACCCATAAAAAAAGTGGCACGACACCATTTTGTGCCTTCAAAGTATTTCTAACGAGAAAAGGTGCGTAGTCTGTTTTCGGAACTTCTAAAAGATTATGTCCATCTTTCTGTAGAAACTATCGAGTGAGTGGGGAAGCGAGGAGTCACAACGATTCTCGCAAGTTCTGGGGTTTCGCCCTGAAAATTTCTGTTGGGAAATTTTGTGGAATTTCAGTTTGTGAATTCTTGTTTTCAAAACAATAATTCACATGTAGAAACTATCCTCCAGAGACAGTTCTGGCTAACTAAGATATATTTTGATGAGACATTTCTCTGCGATTTTGGAGGACGCCATAATTTTGCTTGTGACAAATACTCCCGAGCTTGAATAGAATTGTGTAGGAGCCTGTTTTAATGAATATTTGTTTCTCATTAAAGCGAAGTAAAATATAATGTCAAGCACGCAATATCGAAAACCACAGAACGTTGCAGACTACTCGGAAACTCACAATTGGCTTATCGCAACTAGAAGGTGCCTAGGGAGCTGCTGAATTCTGAACACCAGCAGAAATTCAAAGTTCATGTTGCCACCTTTCCTGTGAAATTAGTTTTTAGTACAGCCACTAGACTATTTTGGCTTTTAGCACCCTTCACTTTCAACGAGTGGACGAATTTTGAAATAAATAAAAAGTCGAGACATACACCAAAAACAGCAATACCACAAAGGCTTGCATACTTCCAGGCTGAATGGATGCGAGTCACTTTGAATAATTATTTAAGGGTGCATTTTTCTTCTTTTCATTTTCCTTGTTGAGATATAACTTTAAAAAAAAGACTCTTATTTGACGAATGAATTTCAGTCACGCCAGAGTTTCAACGGGAGTTCTTAACCAACAAAAATTATTGTTTCGCAGCCCAGTGATATGTATTTACCTAATGACGAATGCATTTCATTTTTCTTTCACTTTTCTCTTTAGACAATTTCCCTCATTTCATCTTCTAAGTTTTTCTATTTAGAAAAGGAACAGAAAAACACATTCCCAATCAATCACAATTCAGTTTTCGCAAAACAACGGAAAAAAAAATGCAAATCCTTCGACTTCAATTAACAATCGTTTTCAAAAATTATCTAAATAATTTTATTACGCCCTTCTTACAGACGAACATGTCAAGTGACAGTAAAACTTAACGAACAACCGACAGCGGAAAAAAAGAAAAAAAAAAAAAACAAAGCAATCAATTTAAATTGTTCGCCATTTATGATGCCATATTAAGATCACTTAATGAAATACTGTTGTCATCTGGCTGTGTGTGTTCGTGTATACGCTTTAGTGTGACAGTCGTAATTCCGCATGTCCTCCTTCCGTTCTTCCCCCATTTTAATCACTGAAAAACCCCGAAGCGGCGAACTCAATCCGACCTCTATGCATTTAAATATAAATATGAGCACTATGCACGCCGGCCGCCATGTTTTTGATGATTTAATGGAACGAAGCGTATACAGTGGTGTAGCCCAGTTTCTCGGGCAGATATAGCAACTATGACATCCCCATTCTTTGTGTTGCTCCATCGCATCATCAACATTGCCCCATCCCAGTAGTGACAGTAGAGTACAGCACTTTGCTGTCGCACACGGGACCCACATGGACCAAATTAGACCGGAAACATTCAATTGGCGTGAATAAAGCTTTCATCTGTACTCCCTCTTCGACTCTCTGAATGTACATAGTACTCGTACAGTACATGTACATCCCAACATCCCAACACACACCCAAACGCAGACTGTTGGCTATTGCGAGGAGTGGATTGTGTGTACATATCTGGTGTATCTCTGGAGGGTATAACTACAAGAGGGTACAAAAGTGGATAACTGATTGAGATTGAGTTCCCTCGGTGAGACATGACACAAGTTGTACCGCTCCTCCTGCTAATACTCGAACCGTCTAGTAGTACATAGCTGTGCCTGCCAGTACTTGTTGGAATTATAAGCTTCCATCATCGCAATGTTCTGTGAAGATGGAGATGATTTTCATCGTCTAATCGCTTAATTAGTTTTCATTTGATGACATCTCGAGTTGGCTGCAGAGTGGGCGGTTGCATAGGGATTGCTGCTTTTCCTTTGCATCGTCGATGTTCTTTAACCGGTGGCAAATTGAGTTTGAAGTACATGCTTCGAAAGTCGACGAGCGGAGTTGGGTTGAACTTTAAAACTCAAGTAGGGTTGTGTCCACTTGGGGCAGTCAGTTCTATTAATCGATTTGGGATTGGTATTGATTAGATTTTGCGCCCACCTGCAAATATGCTAACCTTTTTCACGCTCCCGCACGAGCCTGAGAGGAGACTAAACATCCAATCACACCAGTAAATAGCAAATAAAAGTATTCACGAATGGCACGTGACCCATAATGCTTGATTGCCTTTAAGTTTGAATTTACGCATAAAAAGAAAAATACGAAGACATTAATAATCCAAACACATTTGGGTGAAGTAACAACAAATGCCGCAACAATTTACAAACTGGGCGACCAACGAGAAGGAAGCAGCAACAAAAAAAGTGAAACTAATTGCACCACATTTGGTTGAAACTATACAAGTGGTTGACGTTTAGTGACGTACATGAACAGTGGTCTTGCGTGTGACAAAGGGTGGACAAATTGGAATTTTTGATTTTGAATTGACTCGATCATGGTTTTTTTAACACAACTTTTTTTAAAATATGGACTTCCGAAACTTTCAACACAGTTCGACTTAGAGAGATCTGTTTTACTAACTCACGAACATAGGTGGAGCTACAGTTCGAGTTTTATCTCTCAACTCTTTCTAAATAAATTTAGGGAAAAATATTTTCAGCTTAAAATAAGCATTTAGTAAGAAGTTCAGTTTTTGGGTTTTGAAATTTTAAAAACTATTTCGATCAGGCAGTATTTTCATACCTGACCAGGAGAAGGAAAAATATTTTTGCGGCATATTTTCAACGATCAGGAGATCTTTTTATTTGTTTCGAATGAAATTTTTACTAAAATTTGTTCCGTTTTTGATCAAAGAATTCTTAGAACTTTTTCACGGACGGAGTAGGTGACAAGTTCTTCAATCAGTCACTTCCTTTTCTCATTTCCAAGTCGGTCTCACCAAAAATGATCCTCTTCGTTTGGCACGAATTGAAATACCCACTAAACATATTTAAAATAATTCTATTTAAATCATCACCTGCCCTTCAGTTTGCGTTGACGTCTTGAATGTCAAATTTTTTTTTTAAACTAAGTGCATTCAACGTTAAATAAGTTTTTAGTTTGAAGAGTGGAAAATCGTTCAAAAAGCAATGTCATTGTCGGTACACTTAAAAAAAAATAGCAACAGTTCATTATTTCTTGTTTTAATATTTTTAAATTAGAAAAACTATTAACTAAAATGTTTTGTGTTAAAATAAGTCGCAAACGATTTGATTTTGTCAATGGAACGTAGGTGTGCATTTCATAGGCTTCAAAAGTCGGGATCTAACATCTTAGGCTTCAGTAGAAAATCGTAACTTTTGTTTGAAACTAAGGTTTTTGAGATATACGAACGTTTTAGAGCTCGAATTGCCACTGTCTGGTCTGTTTTGCAGCCCGCAACTAACTCCAAAGCGACTACCAGTTTGAAGAGCTGTCTTTCGACTACACTAATTTGTAGCTGGTTTTGAAATATACTCTTTGAACTCTGCGCGCAATCTAGTGCGAGCCCTTTCTCTAAAGCGTTTCAGGTTGATGCTTTGCTTTCCAATGGCTCTACACGTTCTAGCCAACGTAGACGCCCTATATGCGCACTTTCCAAGCTTAGTCAGTATCGCTGCACAGCTCCCTCTATATTTAAGCCGGTCAACGTAAACTGGCCCGAAGAATACTCGTAACAATTTTTGCGTTCGAAACGATCCTAGTCTCTTATTCGCAGAGCCTTGACCGATACCAAAATACACTGCAACCTGCAGATATACTTTCAGTTCTATGATTTTTGATGTGAAACATCTATTAGCGGGACTTGGGAGTAAAATCGAATCGAATGAGACGGAAATTCCGGCGTTACGGCGGAAATAGGCCTGTCGCCATAACTACGCTGCCTACTAGGGTTGCTTGCAACTTGAAAAATAGAGATAGTTTTAATCCCGATAGGTGGCGCTGTTGTCGATCTTCTAAACCACTCATCCGATTTAAATAAAATTTTGTGGCGGTGTAGGGTTGCTTGCAATTTGAAAGGTAGGATAGTTTTGAACCCGGTATCGGAGATATAAACATTTTTTGTTCAATTCTTTCAACTTAACTCCTAAAGTGAATACTTACATGGGCACTTTGGACCTGGAAAGTGAACTGATAAAACTTGGTCTTACACAGACACTAGACTTCTGAATCAGTTGAATAAAATTAGTCTAAAACAAAACAAAACTACAAATAGATAACGTTGGATTGGATTGTGTTATGAAAACTTTTTAATTGAATGAATACACTTATCTATTGGGCTTTATTAAGATTATAATATTAAAAAGACTTGGTTTTCAAATTAAATTTCCTAATACAATTCAAATACAACACAATACAATTTAACATCCACATTTAGGGAGAGAAGTTTCACATCTGGAATGTGGACACAAGTAGACTCTCTGTTTTTTTTTTTTATTTAAAATGAAAACGAAAACGTTTTTCTAAGAAAAACTCACTTAAATTTCGAATATTGGCTTTAATTTGTAAAAACCGAGTGTGAATTATATTTGATTTGTCATTTAAAAACAAAACGCCATGAAATATACTATAAAAACGTAAAGGAATGAGTTCTCTTCGACTATGCAACGATATGGATGTTAACGATGAGCGCCAGAAAATATGCAATCATTATCTGTTAGGTTGTTACGATTGTTCAGTGACTTTGCAAAGAAAACATTTTCTGATGAGATTTGTGAGCCAATTGTGACGAATGGATGTTAGTTTGCCACTTAAATTGAAATATCCATACCCTCAGAAAGTAAGTTTGCTGATCTTTTACCAAAAGGAGTGAAAAGATATGCCCTTGCGTTGTCAACTTAATTTTGTCAGTTGTCTGTTCAGAAGTCTCACGTTGAAGAATAACCTCGATATCAGCAACTTACCTTTCATCATTAGAATCCAATTCGAAAGTGACAAATCCGAAACTGGCGCTTAATTGTTTATGAATTCATATTTATTCTACCAACGGTGTTGGCCATTTTATTCACTTGTCTTGGTATTACTTACAGGAAATTTGTCACCACAAAGAGATTCATCCATTTGCAAAAAAAGAAATATTTAAAAATAAGAAAGTAACACAAATACCCAACGCCACCCGGTCAAAATTGACCACTGTGCGGGACAGTAACTTTATTAACCTACCTGCAGTGGCACACATGGCAATGCCAAACCATAATCCATGCGACATTCCATTTGTCGTCTCAAAGTCATCACCAAATAGATACAAATCAAGCCACCGTATTGCATTTCGAATTCCAAGCACGTAGGCATGTTCCAAAGTAAATTTCGATTGCCATTCACATTCTCAATGATTGAGTCGCAACTTTGCCACAATTCCTTCCACCGCATATTTATGCAGGAAGTACAACATCATACACACACACACTAACCCAGCCAGAAACGAGAAAATTTCAAAACTTTTCAGTTTGAAAATCACCAAACTTAACTGAAAAGTTAAACAAATATCGTTTCTCGATACGACAGGCACTGGCACAGTCTATCTCTTCCAATGGTTCATGCATGACCTTTTATAATTCAATAGAACTTGTTCTCGCTGCGCAGTGTCCTTGCACGGCGGTTGGATGGAACTATGCTCATTTCGAAAATTTCCATCAGTCATATGAAAAAAGTTTTAATGTACTAAACTAAGCGGTTTGAGTTGAATTTCATTTCCAAATACATTCTTTCGCTTTTGGCATAAATTTGCTGGAAATAGGCAACAGTTCTATACAAACTCACACAGGCTCTTGACATTTTCGAATTCGGATCGATTTAATTGATTAATTAAAAGTTTAAATGTTTCAAATAGAGAATTGCACATAGGGAGAACTAAATCGAGAGACATTAGATTCGGCTTGGGGCTACACAAGCAGACACCCACACCCACACCGATGGAGCAAGGAAAATTTTTAATTGCAATCCATTAGGAGAATAGTTTTTCAAACAAAAATTAGAGAAAACTTTCAAAGGTATGACGTACTATCAGGTATTGAGTGTTTAAAACGTATCGTAACTATTTAGAAAATTTAATAACAAAAATTATTCAATGTGTGGAGGGTGGCTGTGGATCCTTTGCTGCAATTTAACAGTGTGTGAGTGTGTTTTTGTAAAGGGGCGGTGGCGGTCTTTCCAAAGTTTTCAGTTTCATACGAAAGGCAAGAGGAAAGTTTGGCATATCTTATCGGTTTACTTGGCAATTACGGGCGATATTGAATGCCACTTAGAGTTAGTTTTCATTTACATAAGGTTGTAATACTAATTTTGTGTAAAAGGTTAAGCTAGTAACAGCGCGAAATATATATTTAAAAACGATCTAGGGCAGGGATTTTTTTTTTCAAACCCAAATAACCCAATAAATTCGTTAAAGAGTTTTCTATACATATTTTGAAACTACGTGCAAACGAGTCAAATATTGGCTTGTAAAGTTGCTCATAGCTTAGATACCTTTCTAAAATACTTCAATGAATGAAGGGCAACCGAAAATGTATTCTTTTCACTTCCTTTTTTTTCTGTGAATCGAAAACGTGTGTGATCTAATTTTGTTTACTGATTAAGAAAGTGTTTCTCAAGATAGAAAAATGTATCGTTAAATATAAGGTTGTGGCATTTGCTAAGTGGAATATGGATGTGCTAAGCAGAACAATTTTTTTTAAATTCATTTTTATTATTCTTTAGTGGTGCTTACTCACTTTTTATCATTCATCATTCGCTTGTTCTGCTTCGTGCACTCACATTATTTTTGTTAAACAGTATTTTTGATTCGGTCGTAGAAATAAATAAATAGTTGCCACAACAGGGCCCTATGCATGTTCGCTAGGGCTAGCTTCTCACAACCATTCGATTTGCGTGAGTCTTTATTTTTGGGACTGTAGGAGTCTACTTTGAACCGGTAGTTATTTAAAAAGTCAAATATAAAACTCAAATAAATAACATCAACTTCATGGACCAACCACAAGATTGTGACACTAAACCAACCCAAAATTTTGTATATATATCCTCATTCATTCATAATCATACCCTCGCGTTTTGGCCATCAACTATTCGAGCTATCATTCCATTCGTCAAGCATTCTAAGAATTTCTTTTCTACTCGAAATTTTCGTTTTTCATTTGTCATTCTATTAAAGTTAATTTAACGTAAGTTATTTTTTTCCAATCTTTAATTCGTCCTACAGGACTTACAATTTTATTACTTATCCGAACGGCTGAATTGAGAAACTCTTTCATGACAGTTGTACTCTATGATGTTTGTCAGGGGTCAGATTTTGTAAGGCGAAACGATCAAACGTTTTCGTGCGCACGAATGATTTACCCTATGTTACACAAGCTAATTTCTTCGTGCACACGAAAACGTTTGAACGATTCGCCTTACAGAACCTTAAACCCTCCCCTCCCTCCCGAAAAAAATGTTGTCCCCATAAAAACATGAAAAACCCCCCTCAGACATGCCCCCCTAGAAGAAATCTGAATCTCCTCACAATCCTCAATCACCATATAAAAATATCAATCGCTGTAGCAAATTACAGGAAAAAATTACAACCATAAATAAAAATGTATACTCTTCACATGTTACCCCTCCAAATAAGGGGCTAATGGGGTCACTTTAAAAAACTGCATAATTCTCTATTGCATTATGTACGACTTTTAACGTAAAAAGCTTTGAAATATTAGGCCTTTGGAAACCCCGATATCTATCCTACTATTGTCTTATTTTCCAAAAGTTTATAAACAATTTACTAATTTATATTTATCTCTTCTTTCTTTGCAGGTAAGTTTGACAACTCAACGTCATCGCCAGCGACAAGAACAAAACAACTCATTGCCATCTACACCAGTCACCATTACTTCGATTTAAGTAATTTTTATTTGCGTACGAGTTCAGTGAACGAAACTGAAATAGAACGTTGAAAATTATAAAGCTAAATTTTGCAAACAGGGACTGTACCTTGAATAAATAATTTATATTCACTTCCATTAAAGGATCTATTTGAAAGACCTGAAACTCCTAATACTCTTATTTTTAAAACATTTTAGGACGCGTCCCTTTTTTATTGAGTTTTCCTCGTTAGGGTATTGTTTTTACCTTTTCGGTGCTGATTAGCCTGACAACTGACAAGGGCAAATCTTTAATGTGATGAGAGGATGTTAAATAGGTCTACCTTCGTCAAACTTGGGCGAACCATTCAATCTTTAAATGGACATATATGCGGGGCACTCATTCCGTAACTTGCCATTCCGTAGCTGCAGAAATTACAAGTTTGAGAGCCTTATCCAGTTCATTTTCCACAAATGTAAAAAAAATAAAAACCCAGCCCACATAGAACTTATTATGGTCATCAGTTGACAGTTGTCAAAAAGAAACCGTCCAGGCGAAATCTGCCACCAGACTTCTTCCTTTGATTGGTAATAAACGCAATTTTTTGAACACAACTTATGTAGGTATAAATACCAAACAGAACTGCGAACTTCTCACAACCATTTAGTGTGAGCTATTATTTAGCTCCCTAAAAGAGGGAGAAGACGAGTTTTCTAAACAAAATTTTACGTGGAAACTGAATATTAGTTGTATGCATCGAAAAGGACTATATCGACTATACCTATCAAAAATAAAAATTGACGCCCTTATGCCTATTTATCTTAAGGAATCTACGTACCAAATTTCATCACTGGTAATTCGGAACTATTATGGTAGACTCCTACATCGAACATAGCAAGTTCAGCGTCCTTTTTGTTGCGTTCGGTACCCAATTGGAGCGAATATAAACCTCAGCCCGAAGCAGCTCCTCTAAGACAGGTTAGACTGCTTCAGAATTTTGCTCCAATTTATGAAGCTCGGCCCAAAAATGTTCTTCGAATTATCATAGCTTACAGAAAGGAGCAGCGAATCTGTAACCGCTGTCACTTAAAAGGCAGGTCCCTTGATACTTCCATGGCATATGTTTTGAGGAACTTGAAATTATTAAAAGTCTGGCAACGAATGCACATCACCTATCAGTACCCTTGACAACCATGAGAAGATTACCTTTTAAAAAATCCTTAGCTCGAGACAGGCATCCCATTAACTTGCTTTCTGCAAAACATCTAACATCCATCCGCAAGCATCTAGAGGCGCTTTTGAGACCGTATGGTTCGTCTTTCTTGACATAAGTACTGACAAAACAAAATCGTGTTCGTTTCGCAAAAATGCGATTTTTAGTCACGGATCGCTTCCGCGTTATTATCTTACCAAACCGTATTCGGCAAGTCAAAAATTGTACCCTCCTCCTATTCTTTGACCCCCGTATTAATAAACACTGTGTTAAAGTTATCAACTTGTTACTCAGCAGTTATGTCCAATTTTTGTATGCTATCTGACGTTTGCTAGCTAACTAAATTGTGTACATTTTTTTATTAATAACGGGGTGAGCAACTAATGACTTATTAAACAAATAATTGCCTTCAATTCGCTCTTCAACTGGTCTTTAAACGCGCAAAAATGTTGCCTAAGGTTGTAAGTAAATATTTGTAGAATCATTTTGTTTGGTGCCTCGAACCTCCTCACGCGCTTGATAAATTTGTCCGCACACTTGTGAAAAACATGCTCATTACACAATCCACTAAAGTCCATTAAAAACTATCAAATTGTTAATTGGACATTCTAACATGCTTCTGAAATATATAAATGGGAATTACTAACATGCACGTACCACATTACAAACACCAATCAATTAATTTCAAAACTAGTATGATATTCCATACCGGATGCTGTCCCCCCTCCCCCATCCCATCATTATTATTGATGCACATATGAGCGTAACCTAACGCTTATTAAAATTAATCAACCGCACAGTTTCGCACTTCTCATTCAAGTATTATTTTATTATGCACTACCTATGCTCATCTATCCTTTTGTGGGTGAAGTATTTCGCCCCCTCGCGTATTTTGAGTATATCAATTTTCCCTAATTACGGAATAATTAATTAACGATGAGCGAGCGTATTTTAAATTCAGCTCTAAACAGTCACAAAAAAAAATATAATTTGCCTGCAAAAAATTCTTGCTGTCTTGACTTGTGACTCCGACTTCATCAGCCATAAGCCAATGTAATTGAGTAACAAAGAAAAAAAAAAGGTGCTCTGCTGGCACTCGTTAATTTTAATTATTCTTCTCCATGAACACGTTGGACATGGCGGCGGATGCAATGGAATGCTAAAATGAAACGAAATTAAACATTTCCCCAACAAAACATAAAATGGGAATTTATTAGGGAATTTTCATCCCTGAAAACAGACTGACTGCCCTACTGAATTTAGCCATCCGTCGCGCCGACATTAAGGACTTGTATCATTCCGAAGAGGATAATAAAGTTTTACGCAGAAATATTCATTCTAATGAGGTGATTTATTCAGGTATTTATTTGAGGGGTGGACATAAGACAATGAATTGTACAGTGCCACTCAAAAATGATGGGTGGGTTTCATATTTGTATATAGAACTCTCACGGGAATGTCCTGGCGTAAGTTTTCCTATCTTGTAAGGCTGTAAAAGCTGTAAATATTGTAATTGATGCAAATTGTACTTGGAATAAGGCGTGATAATGGGAGCAGATTTTTTAATGGCATATGGGGTACTGTGAAGACAGATTTGAATGGGAATTTGGAAATGGGAACTAACTTAAATTTGTCTAGGTTTTGTTGAGCAAAAATATTTACACCAAGTGTCTCAGAGATGGGCCTATTTTTGTGTGCATCATCGCTCTCTCAATGAGGGAAGTTTGTCCTTTGTCTTATATATAAATATAGGCGAAGGGAAATAGTTACGAACCACTTTTACTGCCTTAAATACAGTGGGCCTCACCAATAAACATTTTTAGTTTCGAATCGAAATTTTTATAGTTCACAGTGGCTATATTGTCCTTCCAAATTGTGCAATTGTGAGCTCCCGTTAATTTAACGTTGAGACTAAGTTGTTATACGGCGCATTATCTCTTGATTTTTTTTGCTGTAGTTGAAAATTAATGTGCCGGCTATCATGTTGGGACCATAAAGCAAAATGATTGACAGATTTTCCAAAGAGCTCCTAATCGCATTTGAATACCTTTTTTAAAACAGAAATGGTGGAAATTTATTGTACGATGATAGACCCTGACATTGACTGACAGCGGTACAATTTATTGAACCGTTCTCATGCTCCAATACAGAGGCTCTTTGGGTTGAACTTTGGAAAATGTGATTTGTAGCACAGCTACGCCATTTTTAATTTTAGCTTCGGTTTCCTTAAAATCACGAAAACTTACGATTGAGGAAAATTTATGCATTTGAAAGACTTTTTGTAAGGGAATGGTTCTTTTAGTTCTAAATTTGAATAGTTTTGCGGAAATATTTCCTCTAGATTGTCCCGTAACCAACTCACCGTGGTTGCCTAAGCGCCTGGATTTTCGTAGAGATTTACCTCTGTGCTCTAAATGGCGCAGGGTCATAAGTCCACGCGACATAAGTTCATAATGACCCCACTTCACTAAGACATAAGTCCATAATGGATTTATGTCTCGTGGACTTATGTCCCTGCGGTTTGAATTTGCGATATTGATTATGTGGCCTTTCCCCGTTGTTTGCGAATGACAGTGGCGCAAAAATTGCTAATAGATTCTATTTCTTTGGGTTTATTGGTGGAGTATTTAGATCAGTCTTACAGTAGATACTCTCAATGATTTTTTCTTTGAAAAGGAGTTAAGCTGAATCCTCCGTGCAATAAACGCAATCATGTTCTGTTTTTCTCACTTTCAAGCGTTGTTCAGATCTTCATCTTCAGGTTTGGTCGCTTTTCTGACTGTGATTTGTTGCATTCACAGACGCACTGTTTTTATTATTTGGTAAAATAAGCAAATCATTGATAGATATATAAAAGGGACAGAGCTAGGGAAAAAATGTATTAACCTAAGAAAATCATTGATGTTTAGAACAAATCTGGGGAAAGTATAGCCCCTTGTGTCACTCCCACTTTTATAGCAAAGAAATCCAGTGATACACCGTCTAATACTACAACTTGAACAGATCTGTCAAGAAGAATGTTGTACATCCATCCCGAAAGCTGTTCAGGAAGGTAATCCAGAACAGGTTAGGTAGGGCTCTATAAGAAGTCCCGACAAAAGTGTCTGAAATGTAAAAAGTTGTAAATTCTCGTCATTTTCGATCACCTGCGTGGGTTGCTCTCTGTTTGTTCTTTGGCTTTTTCCGAATCCATAGTAAGGTTGAAATTATTTGGAAAATTAAAATAATAAGGACTTTGATGTTCCCACGAAGAGCTGCGTTTAATTGGGATAGCTGACTTGGAATCTTGTTGGACCAGGGTTCAGTTGGGCGTAGTTTTTTAATGGAGTGACGAACATGAAGTTCTTCATTAAACTTTATAAATGAATTCTGCATTCTGCATTAAAGTAGAGTTGACTGCAAAAATGGACCAATCGCTCCATATCAAATAAAGCCTATCTACTGGTTAACGAATGCTGTCGTTTAGTCACTGTATCTGATGCTTATCTATCGGTAGCAAATTTGTCCAGGACAATCACACTGCCGGACGAAATACAGCGCGACGTCAGGTTTTCCTCTAGATCTTCTAGGTATCTATCAGTCGGATAAAACTTACACAAATCACAATTTCTCACACTGGGTTTCAGATAAGTGTGATTCTTTTTTAGCTAGGGCTCATTCAACCGCCATCAGCTGCAAAACATGTCTTAAAGAAGTTCCTAGTGCTCTCAGTCTGGTGCTTCGAAAGAAATTGCGTTTTATTTGGCCCTTATCTCATGGTTAAAAAAGTTATTTAGAGAACATTTCTCTCGCTGGGTTTCAGATAAGTTGGGAATTCTTTTAGCTGCTATTTGTCTAACTGCCATCAGTGGCACAACAAATCGTTAAGAAGTTCCTACTGCTTCTCAGTCGGGGTCAGCGAATAATATTGCTTCGTATTCGGAACTTATCTTACAGTTAAATAAAATATTTAGTGAATATTTCTCCCGCTTGGTCTCAGATAAGTGGGAATCTTTTTTAGTTACGCTTACGACTCATCCAACCGCCATCAGTTTCACAACAAGCGCTAAAGAAGCACCTACTGCTCTCAGTACGGTGCACCGAATAGAATTGCGTCTTATTTGGAACTTATCCTACAGTTAAAAAAAAAAGTTATTTAGCGAATATTTCTCTCGCTGGATCTCAGACAAGTGGGATTTTCTTTGCTAATACTCATGCAACCCCCATCAGTTGCACATTAAGTCTTAAAGAAGTTGGTACTGCTCTCAGTCTGGAGCATCGAATGAAATTGCGTCTTATTTGGAACTTATCTCACAGTTACAAATTATTTTGCGATTATATCCCATCCATAAATAAGCGAATAAAGCTGCCCATTCGACTTACTAAAAACTAAAGTCCTCAACTTAACGAGCTCCATATCTTTATATAGACATTCCCTCTCGTCCCGTCGTTATTAAAATCGATATAAAAATGGTGGCCGTCTAAAGTATAAAGTTACTTGTCGGATGAGAGAGGATCCACCAACCAGTGTTCCAGCAAAAAAGGTCCAACTTTCCCCTACCAGTATATCCCACGCCCACCCAATATGCTACGTGCTTCGTTCGCCGACATTCCCTCTGAAAGAGAATACACAAAAAATTTGAAAACAAATTTCCTAATTATCTATGCGCATCGCAATTAGGTTGATTTAAAATTGTGCTATTCCGTCGTTGTACAGTGGTTACGCATGGCAACAAGCTGCGGGTATATTTCCCATGAATACATTTGCAAATTATTAGAATTCAGTATCTTGAAAGGTACCAGCACCCCATTGAAATTTCAATTTAAATTTAAGCAGGCCAAAGTGTAACTTCAGTTTCTATAATGTTTATGACATTTAACTGACAGCCTGGTATATCCACGAGACAATATACACTTCTCAGCTGTCTGCTGTCGGTCAGGGCGTCCTGCCACCCCGAACAATGGAGAGCAACCCTTCTGCAATCCGAATTGTGGCTGGTGGGTTTAAGATAAAAACCGAAAACCTCCTACACGCCATTCATTTCGGTTTAATTAACTTTCATCAGTCATCCCTCCAGAGCGAGCGCCGGCAATGGAGGGCGGTATTACCGTACAGAATTTTCGTTTGAACATTCAGATTGTTTTGTATCGTTCGTTGTTGTTGAGAGTAATTAATTACATTCTGATGGAAAGCGTTACCGATTTGTTTTTGTAGCACCACCGCCGCAGGCTCCCTGATAAGGCGAGAACTTTGCAATTAAGATTTATTTGCAAAGAGTCGAAGCATTTTTTTCAATTTCACCCCTTGAAATTGCTTCATCTATTTGCCTTCAAACGGGGAGAGCGATAGACACTCCATTGCTCCAATCCACAACTCCTTGTCGACTGAAGTTACATATTAAACCACCGAAATGCATGCAGTCACCAGACAACTCTCCGACTCATCAACAAAGATGATGTTGTGCAATTGGCATTGGCATCTAGAAATATCTTAATTTGTGAATTGAATTAATTACGTGATCATTTATCACCTTCACACACAGGGTACAGCACCACAACGGCACATGAGAGGACTCTTGCGATATGGCCTGGCGCATTCCGCACGTTCAGTATTTACCCCTCTCTGTCTATCCTTCGAGTGTGTTTTGTGTCTAGAAACGTATTGATGGCTCTATGAGCTGCTGCTGCTGCTGGTAGTACTTGCTTTTGGTTTAATTAAAAATAGTTTGCCAAGGGTTTTGTATTTTGATGCTGAACATCTGTGTGCGGTTGGTTAAGCGCACAAATGCAATTCTGCACACAGAGAGAGAGAGAGTAGTTAATTGGATTTTCGTTTAGAATAGAATAAAAATTAAATTCTCTTCGTTGTCGATATCATTAGGCTTGGGGAGGATGTCAGATGTTTTTTTTTAATTGAATTCTACTATCGCCGTGTGGTAAACATGTGTATATGTGGGAGGCATAGGTGCCATGGAGACGAGGCAATCATTTCCGGAACTACCGTGATATTAGGTTTTTTTTTCTCAGAACAAACTGTTGGGAGTTCGTATCGATTTGCAAACAAATGCGCAGTAAGCTCCTTGAATCGTATTCCGATCTTTTACCCGTATTAAAGTCAAGGTCGGTGTGGGTATAAATTACAGACACCTGATAATTGGTAGAGACATTCGCGTACCGATGACACGGTAGCCATAATGATTATTATTATTGGATAGTAAAAAAATGTTTGCTCATTGTGTGGAAGCGCAGCACGCCATCATCACGAAACATAACTATCTGCCCATGTCTTATGAAGTCATAGAGAACACCTGTTACATGCGACATTGGCCTCGATACACGGAAATGAGTTAACATCTTTAACTCACCACATGATGAGTTTACGTGTAAGAAATCACAGTCGTGTGCAGCTGGGGCCAGCAATGTAGCTACCGATGTAGCATCGCCAAGAAGATTGCAAGGGGTGAAACTTTAAGTTCATGAATCGTTTACACAAATGCGGTGAAGGTCAAGAAATTCTTAAAAATCAGATAAAAATATCCAATCATCGATATGCAAAAGTAGCACGTACACACACGAACCCTATTACCTATCCCCTGATTGCCTTCCTAAATTGTGACATGAATTGCATATACTATGGCGATAACTGTTGGGACACACTTTTCAATTAATATGGTGCATTGGTCAACAAAATCTGCATACAAATTCTATATCGTACCCGACATTAAGAGCTTTGAAACGACCAGAAATCAGAAAAAAAAAATAGGTAAGGGGTGTGGCCTTGCTCTTAACTTCGTTCTCGATTTTTTGAATCATCATTATCATTTCTCTCTCTCACATTTCCCTAAAGTTTATTTTATGCTGGAGAACTATGACTTAAAAAAAAATGTGTGAAGCTTCCGGACTCCCGAAAATATTATGTAGCTACTTGGGTACAGTGAAAGGTTGAAGTATCATCATCCTAGACTTCGATTAACTTAAATTTGACGACCTTTTAACGACTATAAAAAAGATCCAATTTCGTACAGTTTCGTATCCAAACTACAATAATTTTCTCGATGAAAGTGTGAATTATAAGATCCAATTAAAATTTGATCCTATTGGTGAGCTTAATTAATTTTCTCTTTCATGAAAATATATATAATAAAATCGAAATATAACACTTCGTAACCAGGTTCATGTATAGTTAGTTAGTTAATTGACTATTTTATTTCATGTTTCCAATTCAATACAAAAATGTAGTTTTTTTTGTTTTACTTAGTCTATATACGGTTTGGCCTTAGGCCGTCTACCAGATTGACATTCAAATGAAAAGAATTAAATAATAGTATTTCATATTTGAATATAAAATAAAACTGTGTTATAATTGTACTTAATATAAGAGCTATTTATATATCCTTTTTTTAAAACATTTCTTCAACTATGCAATTTCTGTAACGCAGTGCGTTAATTGTGAAATTGTAGAGCAAGTTCCAATCTCTACCACCATTCAATATATGGATTGCTTCTTCTAAACTAAGTGTCGGAACTCCGAAAATTTGTGTGCGGATTTCTTGAAGTATCGGACATATTGCAATGAAGTGTAATACATCCTCCCGCTCCTTGAGATTACAAAGATCGCATAGAATTGGTAGCTCTGGGCGGTGTGGAATAAAATTTAGTTTTAGAAGTTCACCTCTTACTTTGAAGATAGTGCTTATCTTGTCTACCGAATAACTGTTCAAAAAATATGTTTTGTCCTTAAGGTAATAGTTAAGCTTGCTATAGTAAGCTCTGTGTGTGGGTGACTGGGCTTCTTTTGAAAATTCATCATAAATTCTTTGTCCAATTTCCGTCAGTAACTTTTTTGCTTTGTGCCTTATAGAATCCTGTGACTCATTCGGCATAAAAGTGAGGTTATAGCCACATTTCAATCCTAGCGATTCCCACTCTTGAACACATTTGACTTTGTAACTTAGCATTTGTGCAAGCACCAACCTTGGAACTCTTTCCTGACTCATCCCAACGACCTTTACAATATAATCTAGATGCAGCTTGAGGGTATCCATGAACAGGGGTGCTACTCCAGTCTCCAAGTGTAACATATAGTTGGGGGAACTACTTGGAATTTTAAAAAGTCTCCTAAGGAAATATCGGATAAACTTTTCCACAGCTTCAAACGAGCAATAACCCCAAACTTGTGCTGCGTAAAGCAAAATTGAAGACGCTGTAGCACGGAATATTTTCTGTTTTGTTGTATGTGAAATGTGGTTATTATTAATGCAATTTCCCCAGACTGCACAAATCGCACGTTTAGCTTCTCCTAGCTTAGTACTTAGATGCTTGCTCATGTTTAAGCTCGGCGTAACCAGCACTCCAAGATATTTGTACTGTTTGACTATCTCAATCTGATCGCCTTGGAATTTCCATTTTTCCACTCGAGCGTACCGCCCTCCACCATCTCTGAAAATCATCATCTTTGACTTCTCTAGGTTGACAGTCAAATTCCAGGTTTTGCAGTAGGTGTCCAATCTGTTTACCATTAACTGCATCATTTCTATTTTGTCAGCTAGAAAGACGATGTCATCTGCAAACATCAGTGCTGGGATTTTAGTACCACTGAGCTCTATTCCACCCATAACGTGTTCGGTTATATCATTTATATACAATATAAATAGTAAGGTGCTAAGAACGCAGCCTTGTTTAACACCCATGGAAACTTCAAAATCCTCTGATAACCGGCGACCATCCCAGACACATGCTTTATTGTTTAAATATAATGCTCTTAAAACGTTGATGACTTGAGACGAGATTCCATACTTATACAGCTTATAAAAAAGCATTTCTCTCGGAATAGAATCAAAAGCGGCACGAAAATCCACGAAAAAGGCATACAATTTTTGGCGCTTCATTTTATATATTTCTGCAATATTCACCAGCGAGAATATTTGGTCTATGGTAGAATAGTTTCTCCGAAAACCAGATTGAAACTCATGTAAAACCTTCTTATTTGTCACCCATTCTGTGATTCTTTTGAAGAGTAAACTGGCAAACAACTTAGCTGATGTATTTAGAAACGATATCCCTCTGTAATTTTCTGGGTCGTCGTAATCTCCTTTTTTGTGAAGAGGAAAAATGATCGCCTTTAGGAAACTTTCAGGTACGTCCGCTGTTGTAAATATTCTATTGAATTCCTGCGTGAGAACAGCTAAAAATTCCTGCGAGCAGTTCTTATAGAATTCAAACGGTATTCGATCATGTCCTGGTGCTTTATTTGTCTTTGCATTCTCGATGGCCACTTCCACTTCTGCGATAGAAAATGGCATATCCAAAAATTCATCTTTGATCATTGGGGCTGCATACAAAGGGGATGGGGAGATTTGAGGTGCATTGAGAAGAGTTTTAAAATGGTCTCTTAACTGCTCTGCTTGTAATCCGAAAGAGATTGAATTAGTTTTTCCATTTATGATTTTACACGCTTTCCAAAATTCAGCTGATGATCTTGATTCGTTTATCAAAGCATTCTGTTCTTCGAAATTATGCTTCTTAGTATAACAAAGTTGCTTGAATTTTTTATTAGCGGCCGCATAAAGAACTTTAAAAGTATCACAGTTTTTTATCCGCAATAATTTAAGGAAGGCAAAGGAAGTTTTCCTTGCTCGGATACACTCGCTATCGAACCACTTCTGCTTATTGATTTTTTGGATCTGTTTCTTCGGCTGATTTAAAGATGCAGCTTTTTTAATTATCTTCGTCAGATCGTCAATTTTAGGTACAGTATTCATACAGCGCAGTTTTCCGAGTTCAGTGTTAAGCATATGCTTAAATGATTCCCGATAGGCATCCTTCCATACCAACTTTGGGATGAGTCCCATCTGTGCAACATTTTCGTCTCTATGGGCTTCGGAAATCATAAGTGAAACTTCGAGGGGCAAATGGTCGGAATATGTTTTTATTCCAACTCGAAAATTGGTAAGGTGCGATATACAGTTAACCGATGAAAAGCAATAATCAATTACCGAATTGGCTGTTCCACGAAGAAAAGTGTATTCCCCTTGCAGATCTTCCCCACAACACCCATTTAAGACTTTACAGTCCCACGCATCAGCCAACTCAAGAATTTTATCACCTTTTGAATCTCTGACTTTGTCCTTAGATTTGCGGTTTATATTAATTCGCGATGTGTTCATTCCGCTTACAAAGTTATTTTGCTCTAGACCGATTCTTCCATTAAAATCTCCAATAAGTATGAGTTCCGTTGAGTTAAGATGAGTTAATAGGTCGTTAAGCTTATCGAATTCGCACATCCAGTTGCTACAGTTGATATAAGTTGGAACTAGACTAATCGCTTTATTATTTGTTTTTATTTCCAGTACATATGACTGTTCAACCCTCTTAAATGCGACCCCTGCTCCATTAAGCTGCTTTCGATAACCAAAAAGTTCACCTCCACTAGCCCTTCCAAATACGTTTGGTTTTACCGCAGGAACAAATTTCAATTCATGGTTTCTAAATATGCTTTTATATCTACTTTCTTCATAATTTACTACATGGGTTTCAAATAACAGAAATATATCGAATTCATTTATGTAATTAAAAAAACTGACAAACAAATTTTTATTAGCCAGGCCTGCTATATTATAACTTAAAATATTTAAATTAGTTTTAGTTTCATTTATCTGGTAGACTGATAATCCTCAATTCCGGTTTTCGTGTGTACACCCACTTGTGCTTGCACCTATATGTTTGATTACAGCGGCTTCTCTCCTTTTGTTTATACCCTGACCCGGGCTTTGACAGATGTCAGACGGCGGCACTGAAATTTCCTTCGAAAGTTTGTTGTATATGCTGCTGCGATCCATAAACCTAAGAAGGTGTGAATCATAGGATCGGTCATATCATGACGTTGAGCTTTGTGTCATTCATTAGTGTTAATCTGAAGATACAAATCTGTCCCTACATTTTGTCCTTATGAATATTCTTGTTTGGGGTCTACAATTTTAGGAGAGCAGGGTACTGACCATTTGTGTGTTTGGGTAGAAAATAAAAGCCCAAAAAAATTGAACTTTTCAATCATGCATTTTTCAAATTCATCCGAATGTATCATATTAATTTGGGTAATTTTAAATGGTGACAGAATGGATGAGATCAGAAAGATTCCATTTTTGTGCCTTCCACACAAATTAATTTGCCATTGTGATGTATATTTGCATGGAGCACAACTGAAAGTTTATCCGCCATTGAGTGGAAATAGGTAATTAGTATAGGCTACAGTCGGGCCTATACTTTTTACTGTGCGAAAATTGGATCGTCTGCCTTACAAACTGTTTGTAGTTCTAGAGATTGCTGGTATAAGCGTGGAGGTCCACATAGCTGCCAGGAAACACCCGTGACTTTTGTAAAAGTTTGTTGCCTTGGGCTTAAGAAAGATCTCACTGAATAAAGTTTTACGCACCAAAATTATAGAATTACATAAATGTTTCAACGCGCAATATGGTATTCCACAAGGTGGCAAGGTAGGGCCTATACTTTTTTCACGATTTAACTTAAAAATATCTTTTAAGGTTTTTTTAAATAGTACCGACCAATGCTGTCAGGATCATTAAATAAATTAAACAGTCCCACAAAGTTGTACGGCATCTACATATATTTTTAGATTTAAAAATTTGTTTGGGCTTTAATTGGGTTTGTATTAAAACTAGTGTTCGTTGCCCGTTTATATTTTATGTTTTTGTTTTTAATTGGATCCTGTTGTGGAGTAACAAGGTAGTACCTGCAGATTTCGTTCTACAAAATTTCAGTTTTGAGTCACTAACCTACGGAGTAATTCCTAAATAGCTTAAGAATCCATTCGAGGCCAATCAGAGAGTTCGAAATTTATTGCAGACCTTAATGCCACTTGCGGAGAAAGACACAAATACAAACTGTAAGACTAAAGGACATCTTGGAGATCGTATTCTTTTTAAGTTAAGACATATTAAATTCCATTTGTACCGATGCGTTACATTTGAAACTGTTTGTAGTTCTAGAGTTCTGAGCATTTTTTTTTTTTAAACGTTCTCCATTAAATTTTTTTGAATCGTTGAAAATTTCGAACTCGAGATGTTAATCAATTCTGACATTTCCCGATGATTAAGGAACTCAAAAAAGTGGGTCTCGAAATTCTATAATGTATCCGTCTGTACCGAAGTCTACAGCCTAAACGGCTGCCTGGATTTCGTTCAACCTTCGAATTTAGAGTTTGATTTGTTCGAAAACGGCTCTACAGATATCAGCCAAAATTGATATTTAAGTTTTTGGCTAAAAAATCGAAAAACGATATTTTTGAAATTTGGACATATCTTGAAAACGGTCCATTTTTTTAAATTAGGTTTTCTTTAGTTAACCGGAAAACTGCTATAACGATTTAAATCAAAATGCATGCTTACACTAAAATTTATGTTTTCAAAATGTTTGTGGCCCTAATTTTCAATTCGAATCACCGAAAACACTGATTTTAGAACCTGATCATATCTCGATTTCGATAAAACTTTAGAAACCGAGTAACGGGTACATCCCGAACAATATATTGTACTCAATTTTCAGCTAAATAGTTCAGCAATAATACCTATATTTCAAACTAACATTGCAGTATTTGGTACTATTTTGTCGGTCGAATTAAAAAAAAAACAAAAACGCTTTAACGATTTTGATCAAAACACATGTTAAAGATAATATCAGTATTCTAAATAAGATCCCGTACTTGGTTTTTCTAAACAAAATTCGAATAAATCCGTTTTTTAATTATTTCTCAAAAATGACTACCAAAAAGCCGATCTCTATTCATATGTATATATTTTTAAAACTCAATACCGCACTTTAAAATTAAGATTTCCAATTAAAAATACAATAAAAGCGACGCAAAACTTATTTTTAGCAAATATTACCCCCTTTTTTACAACCATTTTAAATATGCACCTTAAAATGATTCCAACCACTTGGAGTTTACACAATCAGGGAACCCATTCCGTAACTTTTCAGAGGATTATCGTCGAAACGATAGAGCTCGAAAACTAGCAATAAAGTTCTAAAATTACAAGTTCGAGAGCTAAATCCAGTTCATTTCCAAAAAATCTAATGAAAGCTGCTTTCATTAGGGAAATAAAATCGAACATAGAAACTGACGAAATTCGACATTACTTCCAATATTTTATGGAAACAAAGTCGATCGACATTATTTCCATCCACCTTATTTCACGGCACCGCAACAAGTATTATTTCTATTTTCAGCAAACAGTACGGCCTCCCCTTGCGAAAGGCAAAACAAGAGCTTCTGAAATACCTTTGAGAACGACAATGTTCCCTCCTTATTACACTCAATACCATACATTTAGATAAAAGGATGCCTTTATGTCATTTGCTTGGGGGCAATTTGCGTCAATTAGGAAACTGCTTTAAACGTAACGCTCAGCATTAGCATTATCCAATTGCAAAAATATTTTCTTCTCCATTCAAAACGGTCAGATAATAGAGTGTGTCCTTTTTTTTGTTGGAAAAGCAGTTATCGACTTCATTAGCAATTCCAAAACCGAAAACACAGCCCGTATCGCTTTTCCCCTACAGGAAGGGAGAAAAGAAAAAAATATAAAAGCCTCTTAGGAATTCATACCACACACCCACATCGAAAAGTCCCCAATTTTATTTTTTCGTCTGCGTGGGACAGAAGTCGAAATAGAAAAAAAAAAAAACCAAAACTCCCTGGGGGGGCTTTCTCTCGAAACGAATCCACCTTGCACACAAGCGGTATCTATATATACATACATCCATCCATACATCCAGTTGCAACCCTCGTGTAAATATACTCCCGGTCATACATTAATTGGAAGTCGTTTCGGAAAAGTATATGTACGCCATTCAGTCCCATGATATGGTGCCTGTCCATCCATAAGCATCATTCGTCCTCTCTGCTGATAGGTGGAGAGGACATACAAATTTATATTAAATTTTCATATCCTGTCAGTCCATGAGCTCAATATGGTGGCTGGATCTCAATGGCATCAGTTATACTTACTCGAAACCATCATCCTCCTAACATTTCTAAATTTTTTTTTTTTTTTTCTTCTTCTTTTTTACAGCACATGGTGCAGGCTGGTGTGGGCCCATTTCCAGGTGCCCCAACAGGATATCCACCGGCACCGACTAATGTCGGAGCTGCTGATAGCCTCTCGATGGCAGTGGCTGCTGTCAAAGCCGAGCAAGCATCACAAATGAAGCCAGATGGTGCACCGCCGCCTTCAGCAGCAGCAGCCGCACAGATTTATATGCAGCAAAAAAAAGTGAGTATCTGTGGGATAGTTTTTTGCAAACTTTTGTTATAGTTCTACTTCTTTTTTTTGTTATTTTCTGAGCGAGGATTTTCTTCTCTCAAGTTTATTTTTTTAACTTTTATTTTGCTTTTTTTTTCTGTCCTGGGAGACACTTTGTTGGTATTGGCCAACGGGTTTGTTTTTAGTTTGGTTCTACTCGGTTAATTTATTAATAAGATCTACTAGGAAAATATGCAAAGAGGACACTAAGACGTGTTTTGCTTCTTTGGGATTATGTCCTTCTTCAACGATGTTTGGTTTCCTCTTTTGTATTTATAGTACAGAAAAAAATACACAAAGAAAAAATTCGCTAGAAAATGCATGCGAAGGGAGTTAGTTTTTTCTTCTCTTTTTTTGTACTACCCCTTTTGTTGTTTGGTTTTATTTTATTTAAACATAAATCACTTGTGTATTTTATTGTATTTAATGCAAAATAGTAAATGCGAAAAATTTGTCCGGGTTAGAAAAGAAAAGAGTTTCTTTTGAAGTTGATTTATAAAAAAATGAAAAAAAAAATGAATATAAAAAATATAAAATGTACAACTACTGATAGCAACTTGTTTGTTTTGTTCTCCTAACTTATATAAATAAATTGAAGCTTTGAGATTGTATTTTATTTTATTTGTATTTTATTTTATTTGTATTTATTCACTGCATGTGTAAGAAATTAAATGAAAAATCAAAATTAGTTGTGCTGATTTAAGCGATAAATTGTAAATATTGTGCTTTATATTTGAAAACTATGAAAATTAAAATTTGTCATAAATTGTTATTGATTTATTTTGATCCTGTAAAAATTAAAGGTATTCCTATCAAAGTCCTTAAAAGACTTCTCTAAATAACCTAAAATAAAACTTCTGTCAATGTCTAAATCTAGATCTACTTCTTCACTCTACTCAAATCGTCATCATATTGAAGTTACCTTGTAGGTTCGTTTATTACATAGATTTTGGTGTCGATTGTCTATATATGGATTGTTTAAATGGTCCCTTCCAACTTGAACTTCACCTGGAATTTTCAGTATTGTGTTAGAATTCTTTGGTCACTTTTTAGTTGGCCCTAATAAAATAAATAAATAAAAAGGTGGCGCAACAGGTCCGTAGGGACCCTAGTCCTAGATTCGTTTTGTGTGAGTTTTTCATTTTTGGGACGAATAGAAGGGATCTAGAATTCTATGCCGATTCCAAACGGCCTATTGAGAAGCTCTTTCAAGACAGTTATACTCTCGGATGTTTGTCAGACGATCGCGAGAGGTGGCGCAGTGGAAGAAACCTTAAGATGTAGTTTGTGTTTTCCCGAGGATCGAACCTGTGACCCCTCGCTTGGTAGTCGAGTATTCTAACCACTGAGCCACTGCAGCCAATTAAATACGATATACTGGGCTATCTTAGTGACTCCAATTTTAGTCCTGAATTTGACTCGGTAGATTTTGAGCTGAAGGAAGATACTGATTTCTTCGACGTCTTTCCATTTAGGTCAGAAATAGTAAAAGGTCCTAAAAACTACAACAACATTATGAATTCCAGCTGCTTCTTTTGGGTATTGAATTCCTTATACCTTATAGATAAACTGCTTCTAACTTACGTTCCTACCTTTGCGTTTTTCTGGTCTAAATATCGGCATACAACCAAATAAAATATCTTACGACCTAGACCCTTAATACCTTCCAAACAGTAAGTGGCTTTCGGTGAGAAATCAAGCAGTTCTATTTTAAATACCAGTGGAAAAGGAAACCACTTGCATCTTTCAATAAAACTGAAAATATCGCAGAACGCAGATAAAGGTGTTTCCTACTGAAGGTCTGAAAGAGATTGTCTTTTGTTTCTGCATCTTTTGCAGAGGTTTTTAAGAAACCCAGTTTTCGGGTACACCGATCTGGGAGGCAATCCCTTTTAAGCCATTTCCAACTCCACTTGTTAAATGGGTATTGATATTGAACTTCCGGTAATACCCAGCTGAAGGTATTTATACATCTATGGTCAGTGTAAGTGTATTTCTGTGCATCACTGAGGCTTCAACCTATGCCCCTCAGATCATAAGTAAGGACTTTGCACACTGCAGCATGGCTATCGCCATTAAACACCTTGAAAAGTTAGAGTCTTTTAAGACGTGGGAGCGCCTCTAAACTTCTTGCATTGAGCACTCCCAGATGAGTTTAGCAATTTCTTAGATGGTCCCCCTTTTAGCTGCCTTACTCTCTCCATTACTATTGACCGAGGATGTAGCGTACACAGTCAAAGTATCCTTATTTAGCTCAGAGGTTCCCAATTTTTCTCGGCCATGGAATCCTAAATGATCAAACTTTTTTATGACGGAAACCCATATTGATATTAACAGAAAAGATCGTTCCTTTAATTTTGTTTTGTGGATATTTTTATTATAAAAATACATAGTTATTTTAAGTTTTACACAACCTTTATTGTACAACAGAAAATACTGATGACTAGACGTATGAATTTGTTTGATGATGAATTTCGGTACGACGCGACGGCACAGTTGTGTTTTTTCTACGGAATCCCTTTGACCCCAGGGTTCCGCGGAAAACCACTTGGGAAACTATGATATTTCTAGCTAAAACTTCCACGATTTCCTCCAAACGCAGCTTTAAAGACGTGCTCAAAACAACAAGTCGTAATCGGGTTACTTCGCTACTTGTATTCAATCTTAACCAAGCTTTGGATTGGTTTTTGAATGATATTTGTTGAAAAATAGGCAAAAATTTAAACACCATCAGTGTCTCAGTGGTTACTGTGCTGATCGAACTACATGTTCGATCCCCAGAAGAACAAAATCGACATCTTATGTTTTTCCCCACTGTGCCACCTCTTGCGCATGTCTGAACGTCTGCAGTTTGACAAACTTCCGAGAGTATTACTGTCCTGAAAGATATTCGTTATTAAGTTATTCGAAGTTGACATAAAATGGTAGGTCACTTCCCTTCGTCTCACAAAAAAAACCAGGAGAAACCCAAACAAGCTGGCTCTAGGGTACGTATCCGAACCTGTTGCTTTTTTTTTTGTCAGAAACTAGTTTTCTATATCCGCTGCGGTTTTTTAGTGTACAAATGGTTCCGTTTGTAAACTACATTGTTTCTTGTAAGCATTATAGTTGGCACGCGTTTAAAAATAATACCCTGGCCAGTGTCTTTTTTTACCTCAGTTGATCTACTTAAGCACAAAGTTTCAAGCCTGTTGTTAACTTGTTACCCTTGCTTAAAAAAAGGTATTTGTTAGCAAATTACTTCTTAATTCTGATACCTATATCTATCAATATGACAGCTTCAGTTAGAGGACACATTTCCCCTTTGCAACAGCGCACCTCTTTCTAAATATGTCGTCATTGTCGTCATGAATTTGACTTGAAATTATCGCCGTAATGACACTACAGGCTGGGACATTCAAGGAGATTGCTAAAACCCAGGTAGCACTTACTAAAATCAAATTTAACCTTCCCACTATTTTGGGTACATTGGGTAATTTTGTATTAAAAGTTTCACCATTGTACGTACGTGAAACTTAACCTGGATACTTGACGCACAGACAGTGCGTGTGCCAATGTGTTCTTTATTCTCTCGTCACAAGGACAAGTTGACTTGATATACGAATATCATATGAACGCACTCGCATCTCATGTTAACCTCAACCCACTTTACCGGTCGACAAATAAAAATTGGTCCCCTTTGCAGTGTCTGCGGAGTCTGCCTTTTTGGTGCACATAAAATTAAAATGCACCCGAAAATTAATAAACGTGTTTGTGATTTTTTTTCTTATTTCAACTCGATTGTGTAATATACACGAAATGTAACACTGAATTAATGTCCCTTGTTCGTTCGACCTTTGCTATCAGATATTTTAATTTATTTTCACCATAACAAGCAACAACACCATCCAGCATGTGTGCCATCCAATAGCGTGTTATCAATGTCACTGTAGCCGTGGGGATCAATTGTCAGTTCTGATTGCTTTGTTATCGCTTGGAATTCTTAAATAAAGAAAATTAAAATAAGTAAAATTCGTTCAATTGCTGTTTACTCATTGCAAATAAAATTATTTGTAAATGCAAGTGTATTTGTTTAGCTGCCCTTCCCAGCGAAGTAGACAGAAGGGACAAGTTGATATTTATAGTGCATGCATGCGTCTAAAAATAGATGAAACACTTGGTGTTGGGTCAACGAAAAATAATCATTTTGGTTTGAATTTAAAAAAAAAAAAACCCTATCCTAAGACATCTCATTTGCAACTTTTGGTTTGCCTTCCCCTTCGTATTGTTTGAACAGGCAAGCCTCCAGCAACAGCAACAACAGCATCACCACCAACAACAGCAGCAGCAGCAACAGCAGCAACAATCAGTATCACAGTATAACAGTTCCACATCAGTTTTAGGAATCCCTCCACAGCAGCAATTAAACAGCATTGCTGCGACCTCAACAGTGCCATCATCGGCTCAGCCCACCACATTAACTCTTCCGCTATCGGTTGCCAATAGTATTTCTAATGGAATTGATGCCCAGCAACAACAACAGTCGTCCAGTGTGCAGCAACAGCTGCAACAACAACAGCAACAACAGCAGCAGCAACAACCGACTGTCAGCATAGTGAGTCCTTGCCAACGCAAAACAATAATTTAGCAACCAACAATAAAGAGATCCGTTTGTCTTGTGTGGCCTGTACATTTTGTTCCTTGCAACGCATCTTTGTTGTTACCATTAACTTATTTTATTCGTCTTGAAAAGTATTTCCTTTTTGTTGAAGGACACTGCACACATTGTTTGGTCGCGGGATTGTAATGTGCTTTAGAGTTGGACTTGGTTGTGTTTATTTTTGTTTTTCTATTATTTTCTTTGCTTTATTTTTGTCCTTACAAATTTCGCTGCAGTTTGTTGTTTCCTTGAGCGCATCATCAATTTTTTTTTTTTTTACAAAAAATAGCAAAGACTTGCAAGAGAATGTAGTTGTGGACGATAAAAATGAAATTTTTTTTTTTTTTGAGGCTCCGTCTTACAAGGTGGAGGTTTTTTTTTGTGTTCCTTTCGTTTTGTTTGAAAGTAATTTAGGAATAAAATCAATTAGCATGATGTATAAATAACAATTTTTAATAATTCTAGAACAAATTGTTTTAAATTTAAGCAATAAACAAAAAAAGGTTTCGGAAGCATAGCATGATACAAAAAAAAAAACTGTTTTCACATTTTGATCTAGTTTTGGGTTGGGGGAATTGGTTTTTATTGTCTATTGTAATGTTGTTGACCAAAATTGTAAAAATACAAAATTCATAAATGATAATTTCAGCCGTATATTAAGAGCAATTGAAGCGCATGAACGATGCAAATGCCGCAGCCACTGAGCATATTAATACAAATAATATATAAAGTTTTACTTTTTTTTTTCTGTGCACATACTTGGGAGTTAAATTTCTTATATTGTTAAATTTTTATTGAATATGTAAAGGTGTGTTCTATGTGTTGATTTAGATCTAGAAGGTATAAAAATGATGATTTCGACAAATTGAGGTGAGCAATGCTTTTGAAACACACAAGGATGTAAGTCGGAAGGGTCATGTTTGTTATTATTATTTTTTTTTTTTTTCGTTGGACCTTCACTCTTCTGACTCGATGTCGCTGTACAGCCCGTACAGTTAGTCGTTGAATCTCCTCCTCCATTCACCGTCAATGCAGACGGGACCAAAAATCACTCGAAGAATTTTCCTGTCGAAACAACCTAGAGTTACCTCATCCGCTTTTGATAGAGTCCATGCCTCTGCGCCATATAGCAGAACTGGGACGATTAGGGTAAAATCCACATTATTAAAAAATGAAAATGATTTATTTTTAGACTTATCTGATTCATCACAGCGCAGCTTAGTTGAAGCTTGATTTTTTCTCAGTTGACTCAGTTGTTTTTCCTTCTTTGTATGAAGACAGAATTTTTGTTAGAAATTTTGAAATATTGGTATGGTGCCTTCAACTTCGGGTATGTAACAATGTGTAAGGCACAAAAAAAAAAATGCTTGTAACATAGAAGTGATGTCATGTGGCCAGTTTTTAAAAAAAAAAAAAAGTGTATTTTTAAGGATTTCCTTAATCCCGCAGAGTTTTAGTTGGATTCCGGGTTCGTCCGAGTTTTTACTTTTGTGTCATTTGAATGTGCGCGATGTTTTTTTTTGTATTTCCGTCAAAAAATCCTGCTACTTTTCGGCATTTTTCGTCATATTTGTATTTTTTTTATGGTGCCTTCAGTTTATACATTTTTTTCGTTGTTTTTTTGACTTTCTAAAAAATTTTTCTGGCAAGAAGTGCACTATTTGGTATGATGAGAAGCTCGGGTAGTCTTATTGTTAAAGAGCAGTTCAATTTCTTAAAAGAAGAACTTATTAAACTTACAAAAAGCAATAAAAAGACCCAAATATAAGTTGTAAAGAAAACACTATCGCATTTCAAAACTAATCTTAAGACAAGGTGGCTCAAAGCTTGCAGAATCGAGGAAAAATTTGTTAAGGCTAACGAAAAATGACTAAAAAGTTCTATTGCATTCTATAGAGCACCAGGTTCAGCAAAGAAACTTTGTCGTCCGGAGGTGAGTTTTGAGACTTCTTCCGGACCAACAAAAAGGGTCAAAACTTTGCAAGACTTGAGAGATTCAGTACCTCTTAATGTCTTTAATTATGCTACCCAAATGAGCTTAAGAGCTGCCGGACAAATTTAATTTAATTGTTTTTTCATTTTAAATTCATTTTCTCATTTTTGATTTAACTTACATACTAGACAAAAACGATTAAATCGAATTTAAAGCTAACATTTATCTTACTCTAGCTTACTGGCTCTCAGCGAGCGCTCTAAACTTAAGAATATCCTTAAAATAACTGCCTTTCGACCTTAATTCTGCCTATATTTAATTAGTTTTGTTTTTTAATTTTCAAGAAACTCTAGCAACAATTGGGTGGCGTGTCAACAAATATTTCCAACAAGCCTATGATCTTGTACAATTACCGGCACCTAAGAAGAAATAAAACATCAACAACCTATTTGGCAGACAAAAATCATATTTCCATGTGTAATTGGAGCTGTAGCTTGCATTGCATTCGTATTTCTGAATTTAATTTGTTTAATTTCAATTCCCACAAAAGTCGTTAGAATCTCAAGGAAAATTCAAAAAAATTCAAATTTACTGGTTAGGAACTTACAGGAACTGCAAGGCAAATACACCCCCAGCGAAGTAAATGCTATGTTCGAATTTTCGAACTTACTTTAGCGAAGTAGATTTTTATTCATACTGATTCAAAGCAATTGCTAAGGGCTTTTACTTTGCTACAACCTTTTGCTCAAGGCAAGTGATAGTTTTTATTCATACGACCCATAAAGGAAATTCTTTTCTTTTATTTGAAAGAGTCATGTAGGTATGCCATTGAACAATATAACAAGGTGGTACGGATCCTAGTGGTTCAATTTTTAGGTTGAATATTTACCGAACCTTTTGTCTTAAATTTTGCCAGCAAACTTTGGAGAGTTAAATTTGAAATGCCACCGCGCCTGCTGTAAAATGTACGCAACGTTTGCACTGACGAACACTCAGTTTGATAATAAAGTATTGTGGCATGGTGTTTTGACATCAGAGACTGAATAATAAACACCAGATTAGGCAGAGGCCACCAAAACAACGTGGCCGCCACAGGCAGGCAGCACCGACCCGTCCCGATTGAAAAACTCTTAGATAAAAATAAATTTCCTAGATTTTATTCTGTACTCCGCGGTACTCCCCCAAAAAAATGTATAGAATACTACCCAACGAAATTATGAAACGGCAGTCCTGCTTATGTCTTGTAAACTTAGGTCCCTGCACCTACAAAAAGAGCTTCTCATCAAAATGAATCCACACAGGAAGAGAACATAAATTTAGACAAATACCTTAAAAAAAAATTAAAAAAAATACCTCCCACCATCGAAATGAGAAAATTTTTCAAACGTTTTTCAGCAAATTTAAGCAGTTTTCTAATATGTATACATCAGACACACCCTCTTACTCCTTGTAGCTCCACCTAACCCATCAGTATCCCCTTAACATATTCCCACTGCGTTTCGCAAACCCAAACAAACTATCATTGCGTACACCCACCTTCACGCTACAACCCGACTGTTTGTCCGTCAAAGCAGGACCCATTCACTATTCATCCCTGAATTATTTAGCATTACACATCGGCCCAGCTATCAAACCAAACAGCATCGCTATGATTTTCGTTTCACCACTAGAGGGAAAACAAGACATTTCAACCCAGCCTGCCATTTAAACTGAAATCCACAAACGACCACACCCTTAAAATGCCCAAAACCACCACTCTTATCAACCACTCGCGCCTGGTGGCCTGGGTGGCACTCAAAATCTCATATCTCATTGGCAGTGCGTGTAGGACTGTTATAGAACAACGGGACAGCAGAACAAATCAATTCTCGTTTGAATTTGTTGTTTACGAATGTTGGGATTTTCAGACTGTCGTCTCGTTGTTTATCCATTCCACTGAAATCTGCTTCATCCGTTATAATCGCAAGGACAACACATGGCTATATCCATTGGGTTTCTTTCGTCTTCTTTTTTTAGCGGAAACGGATGGTAGACGGGAAACGATATTCGTAGTCGTAGCTGTTTGTGATTTTGTTGGGCGTCGATTCGTTAAATATTTATTCAGAATTTTTAATTTTCCAACAACGGATCCTTGACGCACTACCGAGAGTGCTCAGTGAGTGGAAATTCCCCTCTCGAATTGTCGATGCGCTATACATCACAGAAGATAAATACCGCTCAGATGGAAAACAACAAATAAAACTCTCGAGATTATCACTTGTAAAAGTGGAACCGAAATAGCCACAAACTTCAATTGAAAAATTCACCGTATTTCATCTAAGGAGGACTTACGTTTACATGTCCGATAAAATGGTTTGTTTTATTGAATATTAAATGATTTAATGCGAAATATGATTTACGTTATAAATAAAACAAAATTGTGCACAATTTTATCGAGAGGAAACTGCGCCGGAACGGGATTTTCCCCTTTTTTTCCGCCATGATGGCGAAAAAAGGAAGGAATTTATGAATTATAGTTTCAGCATCAGCTGCTATATATCTGGGGGGTATGTCCGTGCATTTTTTGCTGCGAGCAGGGATTTCTCTCCGCCGCCATACAATATTGCAAGTTCATTAAATATTTGCTTGGCTTAAAAAAAATATATATTTCGAAGGGTGGCGTTTACGTAACCTTTTTATTTTTTATTAGAGCTGACTTTGCGTTATGGTCATGGGTGCATGGGAGTAAGGTTTTTATGGGACGAAAGTAGCTGATCCGTGTGACCGAAATCTGCAATAACCTGGTGAGGGTGCTGAACATTGAGGGCGAGAGAGGTTGTTTCTTTCTTCTTTTTTTTGCTAGCTTTCTTTCTCATCGATAATGTGTCGGCGTTGTTAAAGCTGAATTTGGTTGATTGGAAAATAAGGGAGGTGGCGGTTTTTCATCAGTACTGTAGGCCGTCTTGTGGGGGTCGACACTGTACGCTTTTTGGTGAAAAGTTATAGAACTATTGCTGAACTAAGACCTCTAAATGTGCGAACCCCACAAAGTGAAGTTTCGCCATTCTGCCAATGTGAACTGATCTGCCTTTCAACTGAGTGATTGAAAGGCAAACATCGCCCGTCTTTTACACACCACTAGAGTCGGCTTTTCAAAATAGCCGAGTCAATAAAACCCAATAAGACGTATAGGCTAAACGTGCCAAACGTGACATTTATTGCCTTCCCTTTGGACGACAACAAATTTGTCGGAATTTTGTTGTCACACCTTTTGCTTACAGTGCATGAAAAATTATCAGATCCGAAATAATTTAGCAGCATGTTCGAATGAAAGCCACCAGCAAACCATTTTGGTGTCGAATGCTGTGCCAAAAAAAAAACATGATATTTGAAGTCAAACAAAGAATGAACATGGAAAAACCGCATTGAAGCAAACTGCCTTGAAACGTGTTTGGAATACGGATTAACCAAGTTATTGGTCCTTCTTGCCGGGGGATATTCTCCTCGGTCCGCCTCGCTCCGTGTAAGGTGAAACGAATCGAAGACCTTTATCGAATTTTCCTTGGATTTAGCTGGGCGAAATGTTTGTATAACAAAAAAAAAACACAAATAAAAGAAATGTCCTTTTGTTTTGCTTCGGCATTGTCTCCAATCCATTGGTGGCCAGAGAGTGCTTCGTGTGCTAATATTGATGTTTTTTAATGAAATATCCTTTCGGTTACATCGAATTTACACAACGAAAGCTCGACGAAACCACGTTTCTCAGTTCTGTATTATCCCTCCAACAAATAGATATCATTGATTGGGCTGCCAATGACAATACCATAAGCAGTAGTGTTGTACTTTCGTGTCATTTGCTTGGGTTTTTTGCGAGTGGATTCAGTTATCCCTAGATCAATCGCACTCAGATACACTATGTACATGGAAATAATAATACAAAAAAATAATAAAACAACAGGAGGCTTACATGGGAATGGATTCACTCAATTATTCAGGATTTTATTGCGTCGCAAGGAGAGAGTCAGAACACGGGTACACAATACACATGTGTCTCCGAAGGAATAACATCAAATAAAAGTCTATAGAGCGAGCAGAAATAACATCCCACACGTTAATGTTTATTCGGTTGGTAATTAGTTTGTGAAAGAGGATGTTGTTGCGAATAAAATGCGTAAGAAGTTAATTAAACGGAAGGGAGTGGATAATTTGTTTTAGCATGGAAGCGGCGACTCTCCAGACGATGTTGAGTATTAATATGTCAGAGAAACTTTTGCTTAGAATCATTTGGGGTAATTCAGACATCCCCCGGGGGAGTTGAATACCAACCCGTTTACGTGTTTACATTTCATTGCAATCCCAATGCGCCAAAGACTGTATTTCGTTTGGGATTACCCAGAGAGAAGATATGCTCTGCAGACATTTTGGTTTAAAATTGTAAACCCAGTTGTGTTGTATCTTAGACAATGCAGGGTACATGCTTTCGGAGGGCTTTTTAGACAGCTCTTAAATTAATTAAAATTCAGAAAGCACGACCAAACTTTGTTTCGAAAAGTTGCACTTTCAAGTTTGACGGCGTCTAGTGAATTTGATTCTTCTTTGTGATGAGAATGCGCCTTTGGGGTACCATAATACTGAGTGCGTGGAAATTGCAGGTGGTTGCGTATTACTGTGGCGTATATGTGGTTGGAAATGGCGTGTTTTGTAGCCGAATTTGATTCATCGGGGAAAGACCGTCGAAGGTCATTATAAACGGTTGAAGATTACACTTTTATTCCGATTCAATCTCAGACAAAGTACATCAGTTAAGATAAACTGCGGATACAGACTAAATTACTGGACCCTTCAACGAGTCATATGCTCCAATGGCAAATCACCTAATAAGAGTATAAGTCGCCAAGATAAACCTTCTCAGTTGAGTCCCCCAAAAACAGTCCAAATTTCAAACATTTTCCGTACCCCCAAAAATGAATCTAGTACTACACGGACATGCAGTCATTTGCTCTCCGATAAACATATTTTAACAAATTTAAAATGTATTCTTGATAATAAAATATTCTCCTAGGAAGTATTGACTTATTTGGATAGTGCATTCGAGTTCGTTAACTTTGCGGTCGAACGCTGCATTGGTTATTGCCCGTGCGGTGGATGCGGCTGGAACGGCTGCCCGGATTTCGTTCAAACTTCGGATTTGGAGTTTGGGGACTTCAAAGGTCAAACAACAAGCAGAAGAATCTGTTTCTTAGGGGCTTAACCTGAAACAAAAGCCGTTGGCCTAAGTTAGGAATCACCATCACCACCAAATGTGTTACAAGTTGTCAAACTCATTTAACATAAAAAAACACAAATTTTCACCGGTTTTTGGGGGCCCAACATTAAACCTGAGCCATCATTTTTAAGAATCTCCAACTGCCTGTCAAACTGGACTCGAAACCTTGCTTTTATACGGTTTTAATTCTTTTGGGGGCTCAACCTAAAACTTCAATTACACGAACGATATCACAGTTGCAAACAAATGTGTAACTAACCATCAAACGCAACCAGCCTTCAGCCTAAAACCTGAGCCATTACCCCGACGAAAGGTTTCATATTTATCACCAAGTTTGAAATTGGCTGCCAATCTGGACTCAATACCATCTTTTTATTTGGTTTACATTTTTTTGGGGGCTCAACCGAAAGTCTGAGCCATTACCCCGACGAAAGGTATCATATTTATCACCAAATTTAAAATTGGCTGTCAATCGGGACGTAAGACCTTGTTTCCAATTGGTTTTCATATTTTTTGGGGGCTCAACCGAAAACCTAACCCATAACCCCGATGACAGATATCATAATTACCACCAAATTTAAAATTGTCTGCCAATCTGGGCTCAATATCATATTTTTATTTGGTTTCATTCAATTTTGTTGGGGGCTCAACCGAAAACCTAAGCCACAACCGCGATAAAAGATGATCATATTTAGCACCAAATTTGAAATTGTCGCTCAATCTGCACTCAATACCATCTTTTTATTTGGTTTCAATTTTTTTGAGGGCTCAACCGAAAACCTAAGCCACAACCCCGATGGGTATCATATCTACCACCAAAATTCCAATTGCCTGTCAAATTGGAGTCAATAGTTTGCTTCCCTTCTATTTCTTGTAGGCGCAACCTAAAACTTGAACCACACTAACAATATCATAGTTGTAGCCAAATGTCTAATCATCCGTCAAACTCAATCAGCCTTCATCAACTAACCAATAAATTCCAAATCGACTCAACTTTCCTCCGATTTTTTTGGATGTTCTACCTAGAACAGCAAATTTTTTCTATTACCCCCAATATCCATCAACGAAATGAAGTCACCATCGACTCGAATTTCAATCGCTTCTGTCAAAAAAAAAAAATAATCCAAGAAACAAGCATCTTAGGACAGGTAGTTGCCATCAATATGATAGCCCACTCCTATTTAACTACTTGAACTGAAATGCTGTACTTCGCCTTTTATTGCTTCATTTCTAGCGCAGTATTTAATTTAATATACAACTATCCCCTGCAGCAGTAAATTCTAGCGCCTGCTATTTTCAAAGGACTTTAAGTATCCCCCTCTCGACCACTAATTCCCAAACAGCTGCGTATCTTGAAAGGTCATAATTTACTAAGTGCCATTGCCGGTTTATTTGCCTTGCAACTATTTCGCTTCATGGCTCAATTCATTAAATTTAATTGCGCACATCCTTATAGAAACAATCCGAACATTCCCCAAGTAAATAACGAGAGGAGCCGCCGCCTTCGTCCTTACGAAGAGAAAAAATACAATTCCCTTCCGACTTTGATTCAGAGAATATGAAACGATTTCATTCTTTAAACAATATTCTCCACCCTGAATTGAATGGAAGATTTTCCTGCCTTCATATCCTCCTGAAGGGTCCTGGGATTACTGTGTCCGGCCACCTCCAATCCGGCACTTGCCAATTCCGATTGATTGTGCTCGCTCGAAAGGTCAATATTGTGTGTGATCAAAGTAATATCCTTTGTGTATGTGTGCCGCACACGACCCGGAAAACAAGCTTTTAAATTGCAATCAAGGCTAACAAATCTTCGATTGAGTCATACCAAGCCATCATTGAAATTCGATTTATATGCCCTACAGTCCCCTATGGTCTATTATTCTCTTAAGAAATGCGTGCGTGTCGTCCTGTAACCTAAGGACACAATAGACAGAGGACCAAACAAACATCACAGAGTACAAATCTCCTTTGTAGTCACACACAAGACCCAATTACATATTCCAATGGTGCTGGCAGGGGTTTACTACTCGAAATAAAAAACTGCTGTGTCCTCAGTAAAACAAGCAACAGGATTATTACTTTGTTTAGGATGCCCGAGTTGCTAAGTCTTAATCCAAACAGAAGGAAGCACATGAAAGGTCATTGTGAATTAAAACTCACCGGGGTAGAGGGGGTTCTATTTTTGTGTCGGTCTTCCTTCCTCTTTTGATCCGGTTTGAGTAAAGCAATTATGCTGCAGCCTCAGGATCTTTTCCGTTTGTAATTTAGAAACTGTTTAGTCAACCGTAATTCGCTCTCCGGAAACCCGGCTGAAACTTTCTTAAAGTTAATTTTCAAGAAAATAATTAATAACTCAACCAAAACCAGCGTCCGACGGTTGAGGGTAAACGGAGTAAAACAGTCAAAAAAAAAACCGAAAAAAAAACAAGGACCCCCAGAGAACAGAAGCAGCCGAACAGACATATGCACATTCCTCACAGTTCTCCCCTTGAGTCAGTGCCACTTCGGAATGTAGTTACTCAACTTTAAATTGAAATTCTAGAGCTCTACATTGACGTTCGTCCTGCATTACGAATGAAATTAAATGCAAGGCATTTTTTAAGTTTTTCTTTGTCCCCGTTTTGCATGGGAGAAAAGGATGGCACAACATTCCATTCGAACTCGAATGAATGAGGAGAAACTTTGTGTTCAATATTGATTCTCTTATGTCAGGAGACTTTGAAGGTTGTTTTTGGGCAAACTAGGTGCGGTTTTGCTTTGAACTGTTTTTTTTTTTTTTTTTTTTTTTTCCTCTTTCTGTCGAGGAGAGCAAGGAGGAAATAATGTTTCCTGATTTGGGGTAGTACAGTAGATGGCGGCGACAAGTTTTGCATGACGAATTGGCATAGTATGGGCGAAATGAATGAGGTGACTCGCATGAGTTCCACACGTGAGATGCACAACTGCGGTCGTACTGTGGACGTGGAGTTGTTTTGCTTCGATTCGAGCACGAGTCCTGCGGTAAGGTTTTTGGTTTTCAGACTACGACGACGACGTGAACGTCTGCCTTTACAATTGAAATGTGCAATTTATTTTATTGTAGATGCGATGGGTGAGGAATCGTTCAGGCGAAACTTTGCGGTAGTCCAGCTGGAAGTGGTAGTTTAGCAGGACCTGCAGTATTTGGTCCTCGTCATTTGACAAACGAAATTGAACCACACCAAAGAAGGATGAAGGTCTGTTTAAACAAAAAAAAAAATCGACTTTGAGCCGCATAAGCCATTGTAAGGAGCAATTGCCACTTTCTTAGGTCTTAGCGAAATGTTTGTCGAAACGAAAGGACAGGCCTTAGATACAGTTGCGATTTCTCGTGAATATAGATTCCGAGAGACATTCAAATCAGACCACCATTGTCGGTTTTTTTGTGCGTTTGATTTCTTCTTCTGTTAATAGTCCGAAATCATCAACTACTTAGGTGGGAGCACAACCCTTACCCCCTTCCTATCTCTTTGGCTAACTATGTGCCTTCCAATTATTCGCGCCACCTCAACTGTGTAGTTTGGAACAGGCCACACCTTAAGAGCTTTGTTATTCATTCGTTCTACAAATCTTAGCGATTTTGGACCTATCTCCTACACTTCGCTGTTAAATATCCTCACCGAGAGGCCGTCTAGGCACCAAGCCTCCCTCGCAGAAGTTTGTATTTTCTTCGGCTTCGCTAACGTCCATGCTTCTATAGAGCCGAATTGTGATGATGAAGTTCTTACATAGAGTCCGAAGTGTAGTTTGACAAGGCCGTACTGGAAAATTTCCTCCTTCGAAGCTCTTATATGTTGGCGATACTAGAAGTTTTTTTATTCCAGACCTAAGGTTCTTTTTGTCTGCTACGAGCCCGAAGTTGAGTGTCCCTTCTCGACAGCTTCTACTTGGTTTAGGCCCCTTTTTCCCTCTTGTATTGTCCTGTGAGTTTCACGAAAAAAATATGAGCCAGTCATAAGATAGCGCATCATCCTGGCTTAAACCTTTTTTTGACATATTTTAGCTTCTAGACAGCTTTTACTTATTTTAGGCCCTTTTTTCCTTATTGTATTGTCCTGTGAGTTTCACAAAAAAAAATATCAGCCAGTCACAAGATAGCGCATCACCTTGGCTTAAACCTTTTTTGACATCGAAGATCTAATCAGATCTAGTAACGCTAGCTACCTGTGTTAAACGAGTTAAAAGTCAAAACCATTGTGAGGCTTGGAATTGAAAAGATTTGGCAAGTTCCTTAAAGTAGGAGTCGAATCGCCACTTCCGTGAACGAGCTACACATTCGCTGAATTAATTCGTTTCCGGACGACGATTCCAGGTGTCCACTGAGGAGCGGAAAATACAGCCTCTTCCGATGACCATCCCATACTCATTCGCAGCCAACCGTCCACTGAATGTTTCATCACCAAAGATCTTGAAATCAACTACTTTTTCTATAAAGGTTTTGATCTCCACTACTTAAGTGTAGGCAAACATCGAAGATGTTAACGTCCCGGCTCGAATCTTCCCTCAAAAGACTGTGTTACATGGGTGTTCTACTCCTTTTGAGACTCAGCCTCTCTTTCTCATTTCATTTCATTTATTTTAATTGAATGCTTACACATTAAGACAACCACTACCCCATTTTGTTCCACAGAGCACAAAGCGACGGTGCGAGCGATCACTGGCTTACAACATGACTAAAACTATCAGGGTAGCCATTTTTATTTTATTTTCAATCGTCATAAGTGCGTTGTTCATTCGGGTAGTGGTTCATTAATTATTTTTTCACGGTACGTGGTGCATCAAATCGATTTATAATTAAAGTAAAAATAAAAGTAATAAGTTATATATTTCATAAATTACAAGAGAAAACAAAATAACTTTTTTGTTATAAAAGGTGGGGCATAGGCAGCCCAAAGTAACGACTCCAACAGATTGTCTTCCTTTCAACAAATGCCCTAGTAGATGGGTTGTCTTGTCAAGCTTAGTACCCTGCTCGAGCTCCCATACAAAATGCTCTCCAAAATTCTCTCCAATGATCTAAATCTAAGCGAACCCATTAAGCTGAGGTACGCTGTTCGAGCTAAATAATCAAAGTTCTGTTTCAGAATGTGATTCATGTATCTGTCAAAATTAAGCGTGCCCCTTTAATGGGGCGGCAAATTTTCTCAAGCTAAATTTTGACAGATCGTTGTGTTCTCTTGCGTCTTTTGTATTTGCAGTGAATAGGAGAAGTAATACCTCGACGAGGAGTACCTAAAATCGGAAATTCTTAAGATCAGAGAGTGTTGAATTTTTTAAGCAAGTTATTTTCAAAGAACAGCTGTTTTCTGTGACACTTATCCTTATGATCTTGGTTCGCAGCACTGCTTCAACCAATAGTCGTTTTGACACAGGTTATCCTCTCCAATTATTCTGAATTTCAGCAATACTCTTGTTTAGAATCAGAACTGAAAACCACCACGCAAGGTACGCGTTTGGAACCTTGCTTTTTAAAAACTTTGAAGTGAAACCCCTCCCGCGAATAGTTTCCCCCCCAAATCAAAACTATTTTGCTTGAGCGATTCCCCTCTCCAAAAAGCGCTAAAAGGTCCTGCCCGTCCAGAATAATCAAGTGCCCCCAAAAATCCATGAGCATTCCGAAATTCCTCACATGTTTGTGAACCTAATTACGAATTTCAACAGCATCAGTAAGCCATTGTTCCCTTCCTATGCAAGATGAATTTCAAATAGGCACCTCTTCGCTCTCCGCTCTCGCTGCCCCTTTGCAAAGAATGTAGCCTCATCAATTTAGTGCCTGGCATGGAACGTTTTTGCTGCTGCCTTGTAAAGGATATAACAAGCAGATTAGCGCGAAAATGTCTCCGCAAAACACAAACTTGTGTTCTCCCATCTGAAAATCCTATTTTGGTAGCTTAAGTTGGTGTGGTTGGTCCTGGCGTTCTCCTCCGCAGCCCACCGTGTAAATTCGCATTCATTTGCCACGTCGCGTCGCGTCGTTGTTATGCCTTGTTTGCCTATCCATAAGCTGTGTGATAATGGGGAAGTGCACGAAAATGCCTTACGACCAGGGGCGGCACTGACGTATGCTGTGTCGCTCATAAATATATTTCGCCTGTCTGCCTCCTTTGCATATTTTCGCCATTCGCCGGGTTCCACCGAGTTTAACAGAAAATGAAAGTAGAAGGGCGGCTCGCAACGCCAAGTGTGATTGCGATCATACACTTGGTGTGTATTTATAGTCCCATTTTCTCATTCCGCAACATCCTTTATTTTATTTTTATTTTTAACAGAGCAAATGGATTTTCTGTGCAGGATTTGCACACAAGATTCGGTTTAATTGAGTGTGTGCACATAATTCTTAGATATAACTTTTCGCGTCGTCGTCATCGTGGTGGGTATTCATTTCCTCCCTGTGCTGTATGTCGTGGTGTGTTTTGTTATTCGGCAGGCTAAGGGCAGTAGTATCCTCACCCCTGCGATAATTCGTTGCTGTACTGAAAGGTGGCGCACAGGTGCTGAAAAGCAACTGCGGGGCTGGTGTGGCGCTGTGAAGGCAGTTAATGGAGTTTCTCGCTTTGGGGATAAATTCTTTTGATAGCTCTTGTAATTAACAGGAATAACTTAATGTTTTGGAAAATTGTTGAATTCAGGTTTTTTTTTTTTTTTCGTTCAAAATCGAGTGGATGAAACATGTGCGGGTAATTAAAAAGTCGTTGAATGCTTGCGAGTGGCGAGTGGCGAGCGGGCTCGAGGCGCCAATTTTGTAATTTCCAATAGAAATGTGTTTTCGTTCACAATGAAAGCGCAATTAGCGCCAGATGCCCGTATATTTAGTGCACAATTTGTATGGCAGCAGAACAAGTAATTTTACATGTGCAGATCAGTAATATATTTTTAATAACCGGCATGCGAGACAGACACAAAAACAGATTTTTCACAACAACAAAAATTTGCGAATTACTGTAGACTTTTAATAAGTTTGTTGTTTTTGTTGTTGGATGTGCTTTTAGAACTCGACAGATTTTACGATAAGCCTGAGTAACTCGATGACGTGGGTATTCAGAAACGTGATGTTTCTGTATTAAATTGCATACTCCAAGGGGCTAACGAAATTTTTTTTTGCTTTTTCATCATTTTCATGTCACATCTCTCGTTTTTGAGGATTATGTCCAAGCTTAAAAATACGACAATTCTGTGGCGGTGAATTGACACACGTGTATATCGATTTTTGAAGTCGAAGTGATCTTCTCAGTTTCGAAAAAATGTAAGCTTCCCAACCGTTAACCGTCGTGTCGGTTCACAAATATTTGCAGCATTTTTCCATACATAGACGTGAGCTTCTTTTCCGAAAGTTTACAATTGCATAAATTTAAATTCGTCACATAAAAGTCACACTGAACGTGTGCTGCTGATTATCTGAGAGGCAAACTCAGGGCTACTTTGCGTTAATACGTTGCTAGGTTATATACCTGGTGAATTTTGACGAGTCAACCATTTGACACCCAGCTCAGATAAAATTAATACCTTGATACTAATTTGACAGATTCCTTCCGATACTGTATTATATCTTATGGGACTAACATTTTGTCCAAGAGCCTTTCAGCAGATTTTTTTTAACGTTCCCTCAACACTATACCAGGTGTGGTGTAAGGGTTTTTCAGCAGTAAGTCGTCATCAGAAATATTTTGGTATACCCTTACTAGATATTAGGGTCAACGACGAATGTATCAAGTTGTTGTAGAGGGTCAAACATTAAGAACTTGACAACTTATTTTTTAAATAAAATGGAAATTACTTGAGATAGCGCAAACAAAATTGTACTGACTTGAATTACAATCAAAACATTTATGAATGGAATTTGACTTCGGTCATATGGCCACCACGGGAACGTGTGCAGTGTTTGATACGTTGAACCCAATTTTCGAAGACCCGACCGCACATTTCGAGCGATACGGCCGATATTTCTCGTTCAATTTTGGCTCTGGGCTCCTCTAACGTTGTCGGCCAGTTTGCATAGACCAATCATTTAATGTATCTCCATTAAGATAGTCTAGAGGCGTTAAATCACACGATCTCGGCCGCCAATCGATAGGTCCATTTCTCGAGATAACACGTTCACCGAACTGAGGATGCAATAACTCGATTGTTGCACCCGCTGAGTGGCTTGTGGAATCATATATAACTGATGTCCAATTCGTGCAATTGCTCAAATAAATAACATTCCAACATGTCTCTGTAGCGAACACCATTTGCCGTAACGTAAAAAAAAACGGCCCAACGACGCCACCGGCAAGAGAACCGCAGCAAACTTTAACATTTGCGAATGAAGTGCTGTTTCATGAAGCAAATGAGGGTTCTCACCCGTCCAGTAACGCATATTTTGCTTATTGACAAAGTCGTTTAACCAAAATTTCGCTTCATCAAAATTGGCGTTAACGCTCTAAAAGTTGCGACCACCGTCTCGGAAAAAATAAATTTTCATTATTTGCAAACGTTCTTCCTTCGTGTACATCACATGATGAAAATGTTGATTTTACTGAATATTTTCACACTACGGTAATCAGCTTAAGGGTGCGTTCACACTGAAAGTTTGAAGCTGTCGAATCGCTATTGAAAAACCCTTTACAGTTTATATAGGCCCAGGATTTGCTGTTCCTTTGGGGGCAACCCGGCTTTTTGGGGAGCACCGTATGCAAAATTTATTAAGCTAGCAAAATTCAGATAGCATTCAAAGCGCGTTGACCAATATGATCTATGTACAAATTCGACTCCCACTTCAATCGCCTCTGTTTCAGATTCCAAAACTGTTTCCAAAATTCATCATTATGAGTTGACTGATAGATTATATGACACTGATCCCTTATTTCTTTACCAGTTGACAGATTATTGTCCACAATGCAATTTTTTAGATCGCCAATAACGCAGTCATAAAAGTTCCATCCAAAAAGAGCTGCTCTCTTTGTCAACATAACATGCTTAGAGCCACTTCCCAATAAAATAAAAAGATCACAAAAATGTGACCCCCAAAACACAGTTTCCAAATTTAGACCATTTTAGGCTTTTGACAATCGACTTATAAGAGCAACTGTGAATTATATTTCGAATACAAATCCAAGCCTGAATTAAGACCAAAGTATGCTATGATAACTGATGCGGAAAAATAAATACGCCAAAAGTATGCAATCGAATTTAAACGATTTAAACTATTTTGATGGTGCGCCGAAAGGTATGCAATGTTTCATTCTATTGAAACATTGTTCTCCGGAGTCTACTCCAATTTCAATGCATTTGCTTAACATTCCTGGGCACTTAAGAAGGCATTGTGTCCTGAGAACGAGGAAATACAAGTTTCCGGTTCATTGTTGCCTTGAGTTACGCCTTCTTTAAAGTAAAAGGTTGAAGGACAGGTAAATTTTCTCCACCCACTCTAATTGAGCATTCACTGACAAAGACAACGCATTTCACCGACTCCTAAATACAATCGCAATGTTAATGTTTCGCCAAGGTTTCATTCTCTAACTGTTGCAGTTGTTCTAACAAGGACCCAATGAAGCTGCAATACCGAATCACAAAGACTCATCAAAATACTTCCAGGAATTTATTTCGAATTTTACAAAACAAGGTTATGGCTCATCCGAAATGTAAAATTTCCATCATCAACTTTCAGGGAAGAAGAACCCATCGCAATCAATTTCTTCGTCTTCACAAAATGCAATTCAACCGAAGACAAGGAAGAAATTATTTCCAAATAGACACAGTAAGAGAGAGAGGGAGGGAGAGAAACTCCAAAAGAAAATTGTCTTCCTCGCGCTGAGTGGATTAGTTTAATAAAGTGCATAATTTTCGCTGTCCTCATTTTGCTAAGGACTTTGGTTTTATCATTGCGCGCGCTCTTCTTCCACTAGGATAGGTATCGTCTAACGGTGATCCAAACTGGTATTTTTTTTGTTTCTCTCTTTTGTTTTGTTGGTATTCCTTGTGGAAGTAGAAATAATCTGAAGAGACACAGTTGAGGGACTTTCTGTTGTTTTTCCTTTCCTTTTTTCCAATTCCATTAATGGATATCTTTTAAGCATAACCGCAGGGATACCAAGACATACCGTCACTGGCAATTGTGTCAAGGTACATATACAGGCAAGCGTCTACGTGATGTTCTTTCGCTCTCAATAAAAACTATATAAATTGTGTCCGTGCGACCGGATGAGGCAGTCGAAAAGAATGAATGCATTCATTTCGGTGGACGGGGTAGAAATTTATGATACACACAGCAAAAATGTGGATCAAGTGTCAGTTATGTGAGTGGAAGCATAACAGATCCCTAAAGTGAGCCACTTAGGTGTAACCTAAGAGTTGACACCAAAGTGCGTCACGTTTTGGTTGCATAATTTTGCGCTTTGTATTTTGTTTTTTTCTTTTTTTGCATCCTCACTCGGCTAGAGAGGATTTTATTTTTAATTTTCAAAAGTAGATTCACCATAAGCATTTATTCGCCTGCCTGCCTGCCTCCTTGAACCAAACAAGCTTATGTCCCCTCAGGGCACAAACAACAAAGTTACTCAACTGAGTGGGATTTGTCACTGCATTTTCATGCTCCACTTGCCATCCAAATGATGTGAATGGAATGGAAGCAGCGCAACCGACAAGCGGAGCTCGGGCAAAGTAATGTGGCCTCACGCTTCTATAGATGGAATAAGTTTAAATTTATGCAAAGCAGAGGAGAAAGGGCGAAAGCACAGCTTCTATTTTTAAGCATTGTAAAGGTACAGGGCAACAAAAAAACATGGGAGCTCCTTCTTTTTTTCTTTTTTTTTTGCACACCTTCGGGGTGTGAAACGGTCAATGGAAGAGAAATTTGAATCCCTTTAACGGAGTGTTTTAAGGACACAAGCTGAAAGGATTTGCCTTCTTTGGAAACTTTTATGAATGTGACTTTGCATTAAGGAGTTGTTGTGTTATCCCTTTTCAGTTTATGAATTGTATTTGGAAAATTTATTAGACTGGCAGGCTATTTATGCAAGATCGTTCTAGTTGCATTCGCCAGGGTGTGCGGGAATAAGCCCAAGGACATCGTGCGGGGCTAGGTGTAACTAGAGTAACTAGTACTAGACTGCGTGTACGTGTACTATGGATGCTCCTTGCTCAGATTTACAGGGTCATCTATTTTATGTGCGCAACCAAATGAAATAAAAATAACTTTCAATGTGTTTGTATACTCTATTTCGGTTTTGAAAAAAAAAAGGAGAAACTTTATTCATTGTGTCCATTGTATGTAGCACGAGGCATTAAAGAATTTTTATTCTGTCCGAACGGGAGCACATGCAAAAACGTGACGTCTTACTCAGAAAGACGTTTTTGATGTTCATTACATTTGCGCACACATTTGTGCGCTCTCCATATATTTACAAACATATTCCTGTTTCATGCATATCTAGTTAAAATTGTTCACATAATAAGGTCATCAAACTCGATTTGTTCCTCAGAATTTGTCTAACTTACATCGCACGAATTGTTAGCACAACGCACAGTGTTATTCGATTCGAGACTAGCGGCTACGCACAAGCTCACAAGTGACTAGGAGCATTTTTAGAGCCTTGTGTGCACATGGATGATATTTATTGATGTGTTTCGGTTACATTTTTTGTCATTGTTTGGGTTCGGTACATTGCGCACACGTGTGTGCGTTTTCATATTTAAATATTTTTTCTTCGAATTTCCTTCAATTTCGACTCCTGTCAACGTTTAAATTTGTCCAATTATGAAACGCAAGTGAAACCAATCCCTTCACTTATTCATGTGCGCTACTAAATGTGCACTAACTTAACTTCCGTTCGCACAGGAGACTACGCAGTTCGTAAATGCGCATAATATCAATCAGCATGAATTGTTTTCAATTTGCATTTTATTGCGCACATACGTGTGCGTTCACGTATTAAACTTTTTCATATTTCATTCCACTTACTTTTACATACATAATTAAAACACGCTTTCCCCCAAACCTTAGATTTATATTTTAAATAAGTAATCCAAGTATAACACAACAGTCATTCATCCGTAAATCGTTGAAAGAATATTCTCTTTAAATAAACTTAAGCTCCCAATTTGCGTTGATTGTTCAATCGCCATGCCATTTTGATATACTCAACTCATGCTGACATCCTGACAGATGTATTTTGTATCACACATCGTCCCACATCATTCCAATCAGGAGGGGGGAGGGGAATAATAAATTATTCAAAAACGAAAAGAAAGATTAATCCTTAACTTAACCCCAGTCAAGAGGGCTCTCTTTGCTCTTATCCTTCGAACCAGTTTCTATGTATATTGTCACATCAGATCCCTTAATCTGTTGGCAACTCCAGCTCTCCAGCCCCCACTCGAAAAACTCGAAACAAAACAAATATTCACAAAATATAATGTACACACACATTCACCGATGATGATGATGATGATTATTCGAAAAAAACAATAGGGAACGCAGAAAAAGTTCTCTGCCGCTGCGCTCCATTGATAGGGGTCCAAAAGCCCTTGCCAACGTCATCTCTTCGCATTTTTACAATACAGCTCCTTTTCGTGTCGTTTCGAGAACGATACAATGGCAATGCCACTGAAGCAACATTGTTTCAGTTTAATTAAAATTCTCGAATGTTAGCATATCATTATATGGGTTGTGTAGTGGGTGGGTTTGGAGATACTCTTCCCCGCATCCATTATCCGGACTTAGTCAGAGAGAACAGGAGCGTGGGGGCAAGTGTAAAAGAATTGAATGTGTTCGTACCTTCGTTCTCGTACTCCTCCGCCCAGAAGATGGTCTCTCATTTCCCAGTTTTTGTTCCCGTTGTGGGAAAAGGTCTTATTTTGCATTTCGGTGTTAATGGATATTCTAACATGCGATAAGTGTACTCCTAATGGATACCGCTGGGTTTGTTCCTTAATGCTTGCTTGTGAGCTTTTGTTCTGTTGAAGTTTTATTATTTCTTTTTCTTTATTTTTACTGTGCGATGTCTCGGTCTGTTTGTGTTGAGATAATTTCATGGTAATGATAAAGATTAATGTGGAAAGTTTCAAGTGGAAATTGAGGGTGGACTTGAAGTGGGTAGCTTAAGAAATTCTTCGAATATTGGTGGAAAATTGAAATGGAAATGGTTTCCAGTGGTCATAATTACACTTCTGTGGATAAAGTTGTATCTGAAGGTGTGGGAATCCGATGATACGACTTTGTTCAAGTGGACTTTTTTCGTATACATTTGGGGCAGGTTATTTATTTTTTTTTTTTTAGGCGGGTAAATTCATTACGTTACAAAATTGGAATAGAAAATTAAAGAGAACTTGGTGTGTGGCTCAAATTTAGGACCACATTCTTAAGAAACTATTAACTGACTTTTGCAATTCATATCCAGTAGCATATCCATGTTTTTCTAACACGATGATAGGATCCAATTTAGTCAAGCATTCTCGCTTTTATTTATTAGCTATGCAATGAGAAATTTGCATACATTCGGAAGTTGAATCTAAGACCCCTTACTTAGCAACACAACAGACTAAGAACATATTGGGAAACAAACGCGGGTCTTAGTTGCCATTCTTGTGGCACTCCATTAGATTCCCTGTAAAATGCTTCCAGAGCCGTCATTTTTTGAATTAGTCTATTATTTGATTACATAAAATGGTAAATAGTGAAAATTCTTAACAAAAATCGTGAACGTTTTTCGAATAAAGTTTTTGTTCTTTGAAATTTTAAGGTGAAAAGCGCCTTAAAAAATCGTCAGCCATTTTATTCAATAACATTTGAGAACCTTGGTCAGGATAATCCTTTATACCCCCAAATCGTAGCCGCAGGAAGAAATAAGCCTATGTAAACTAAATTTCTCTGGACACAGGTTGCGACACGGGAAACAATTTTTATTTGCACTTTCGACGCACTTCTGACAGCCTATGCAGTAGCACATGGAGCTCTAGGAATATTTTCAACTTATTATCAAATTTAAAAGTAAGATCCTTGTAGAGAATCACATACAGAGTTGAAAACTTCTAACCAGTCATAGAAGAAGCCATTTTTCAAAACAGCTGGATTTAAAATGCGCAAGCGAATTTATTTGGATCGCATCTGGGATCTAGATTAAACGTGTTTCAAAAGCAGTATTTTAAATTGTTTGTAACTTGACAAAACTGTTCTTAAAAATGTAAACGTAGCCTCTTCTCATTTAAACACCCTTCGATTTAAATAAAAAAATAAACGAACAAGTATAGGTCCCTCAGCCGACCCTTGTGGCACTCCATCCAGTCTAACGAGTTCTTACAGAAACCATATTAATTTACACTAAATCGAACACATAGAACATATCTAATGGGTAAGCCTTGTTTTTCGCCGTATTTGTAATATTTGTAAACGACTTTTATTGAATCCTAACTTCGGTTGACATTTGTGACATTTACTTTTGCTATTCATTTACTAAGTGTGTAGAGCAATAACATTGAGTGCATATATGGAATTTATTACTGGTGGCTGGCAACAACAAAAAATATTGTATTAATTTTTTTTAGCAAATAAGAGTATTGTATTCGACATCGCATGCATTTTCTAGAATTTTGTTCACTCTAGGAGACTGTGTTTGATTGCGGTAAAAACGATTGTATGGTTTTGTTGTTTGTTGCTCACATTCTCACCTATGGTGTTGTGTTTTTTTCAGCAGTGGAATGTTGCGCTTTTACCCCCCTCACATACACCACCCACTCTACCCCAGCCTGTAGCGCAAGAAGCATTTGTATGAATTTTAATTGAATTTCTTTTTCTTGCTTTTCGCCCAACAGTCTTCAGTATTGATTAAAACTGAACCAGAGCCCAATGCCGGACTAAATAGCACCGCAGGCTCAGCTGGCGGTGGCGGTGGTGGAGGCGGATCCACACCTTCATGCAGCATATCAGCAGCAGCAGCTACAACATCGGTGGGCAGCACCAGTCTTGTGACTGGCATCAATCTGGGTGTGAATGCTGCCATCTCCAGTGCAAGCAATACATCACCAGTGGCGGCTGCTGCAGCAGTCACACCAACAACAAATGGCATCGTTACCAGTGCCACTGGCGGAGGTCTTCTCGACATGAACAGTGCAAATCAGTCAGCTGTCACCACACAGATGATCCTCAATAATACAAATGCTGCTGCTGCCGCTATGGCTGCGGCCGCTGCTGTAGCTGCATCACAGAGCAATAACATGTCAACCGTTACGACCAGTACGCAACAATTGGCGCCAATCAGTGGGATTGCAGGCACAGCGGCTGGCACCCTAGCCACGACATCGTCAGGACTCGATACTGCCACAATTGTTTCGTCCATTGTCAGTGGTCTTCCATCCAGTTTGCAGGCAAACATCGCCGGTCCAACAGCCGTGTCCTCCAGTACCGTAGCATCACAGACAACATCACAGGTCATAGCGTGCTTGAATGCGGCCGCCAGTGGAATCATGACATCCGCTGTACAGACAACACCCGCTGTATCGCTGGCATCCGCTCTCGTTCCCATCGATCACAAGAGCCAGCCAAAGAGACTGCATGTCTCGAATATTCCATTCAGATTTCGTGATCCCGATTTGCGGGCAATGTTCGGGGTAAGTTCATCCAGATCATTTTCAATTCTTAGTCAGTCTTAGAGAGTATACGTAGAGTTACAAATGTTTTCTTTTTGGGACTTTTGAATGTTTTGTTGCATTCGGAGTTGAATTTTAAAAACATTTTTTTATTTTTGTTTTAGTTCAGATTTTGAATAGTTTTTTTTTTCATTTGTTTTTCTCTACTCGCTCTTGATTGTATACCATTTGTTTTAATATGGAAACTATTTTCTTTTTTTCTTTTTTCATTTTTTGATCGTTCCTCCCTCAACTGAAAAAAAAATAAAAAATAAAAACTAAATCGAAAAACAAAACCAACCCCTTGATTTGTGGTCGTTTTGCATCCGTTTACACATCCAAAACAAAAAAAAAATACCATCCCTCCAAAACAAAACTGAAATGCGCCTAAAAACCAAATAAATTAGCAATTTGGAACAATACTCGATGTAGAAATTATATTCAATGAGCGTGGCAGCAAGGTATGTATTGTTTTTATGTTGTTTATATTCTTATGAGAATCCTAATGCATTTTCTTATTGTTATGATCAATTTTTAGACAGTTAGGTGTGTTTGAAGTTTGTCTGTCTGTCTGTTTTAAAATGGGTAGCGAAATATTGAAGAAGGAATGCAGTCGGTTGGAGGTGGTAATATTGCACTCCGCTGGCCAAATTAAAGTCGAATGACTGTCCACCAATATTTACAGTGCAGTTGGATGTAGGTATTCAAAAAATTCCGAAGAATTCTCGCCTGATTTCTCTGTATGGAAATGTATGAAAAAGTATAGGTCTGAGATGGTATTGCTGAGGCACACCAAATTCTGACGATATGAGCGACGGTCTGAGAGATTTGAAACCGACATAAGCATTGCAGATGCTATTCAAAAGTATTGATTGTTTGTGGTGTATTTTAGCTAAATGCCTTAAAAAAATACCTGCTACCTAAGAAAGAAGTGAAAGAAAAAAAATTGCCCTATGAAGAACAGTAATGAATGTCATCCACTGTACTTCGGAGTAGGAATAAGTGGTGAAAGCGGTTCGTATTGGCTTTCTTTTAATAAACTTAAAATGGAGGACATTCCCATAAAATTTGAAGTGCTATCAGAGATGTCAAGCGACAAATCAGGCCTTGGACAAGCATGTCGTAGAACCGAATGCAAAATTGCTAAACGAAATGGGTCCAAGGTGACACTCCTGAGGTACATCGCTATATAACTGATATAATCAGCTGAACAACTCGAATGGATTGGATCGAAAACTTAAGAATCCATTGATATATTCAACAATAATGAAGCTTCGAAATATCGTAGAGTATTGAGCGAAAAAAGCTTTAGATGTTGAGGCAATAAAAGCGACTACGATACTCGCTCTGCAGGCCATCATGAAGCATCTTATTGCAAATATTACTGAGACAATAAGTTCGCTGTCAAGTACCTCTTTTCTGGAAAAGGCTAAGACGGCTTGAAAATCCATGACAGCATGCAATTCTATCCAGCTACTTGACAGCGAATTTAACTGACATTTTTTTCTAAACAAAATACAAATTTTGGAACTCAAAGTTTTTTTTTTTTTAGAAATAATTTCCTTAATGCCCAATGTCCACCGTACGAACTTGACATCGATCAGTAACGAAAATCAATCTTAGTTTACAATTTGCAATAGAAAAAATGTGACTACTAAATCAATATGTATCAGACGAACGCAAGACACATTTGAGATAAGTTGTGCGGATCTGTATCAAATGAATATCAGGAGAACTCAAGATCAAAACGGCATGATATCCGTACACACGATCAGTGCTAGTTCGATATGAAATGAGTGCAAAAACAGAAAAGATTTGTACTCGTGATAGATCAGTGCCCGCTGTGAATGAGTATGTTCTATATTGGATGATTTTCTGATCAGGATCATGATATTCTTGTTCGTTATGAAATGAGTGCAAGATCGGTAACAAAATATAACCCATATAATTTAAGTCACCTATATTCGAAAAGTGCAAAATAAATATTTCATGAGCAAAAGATCAGTATAAAAAGAGTGACAAATCTGTACCACTACATAAAGGATCGGAATGAAAATTTTTAGGTCTGGTCAGTACAATGCCACATGAATACCTGATCAAAATGAATCCATATCTGATAGAGGGAAAGTTCAGTATCACAATACCGTCAGAAGTTGTACGATCAATATCAGATTCATTTTTGAGTAATTTGGGCTAGATCGAAAGCAGTGCAAAAGTGCAAGATCAGTAACAGAACAGCAGAGTAATAATAAGTGCCTTTCAGTAATTCGTTTAAAAAAATGTCAGATGAGTACCAAGTCAGTGTCATCAGTGCTATATTGATATGAAATGAACACGAGATCGGTAGTCGGTGAATCAGTAGCAGTACCTACCGAAATCAGTGGAAAATTAATGTCAGCTCAATATCAGTACCAGAAGGGCGCCCGATGATTATCGCACCAGTAACAGATTAATACTGGGTCAATATTAAACATGCTCAGCTCACCGTAAGTATGAGAGAATTCTTAAAACACAATTGAGTGTAAGATCAGTTTCATATTAATACCTGATCAATAACCGAGTATAAGGTCTAGTCTGTATAAAATGGTTTACTCCATTCGATGTTCATAAATAAAAGTCGGAATTTATTCCATGAAAAACAAATAAATAAATAATTGGCGCAACAGGTCCGTAGGGACCCTAGGCCTAGCTTCTCACAACCATTTTCATTTTGGGAACGAATGGAAGGGATCTATAATTTTATGCCGATTCCAAACGGCTAATTCAGAAGCCCTTACAAGACCGTTATACTGTCAGATATTCGCGAGAGGTGGCGCTGTGGAAAAAAAACCCTAAGTTGGAATTTGGGTTTTTGCGGTATTCGAACCTGGGACCCCTCGCTTAGTAGGTGGAACAAAACTCAACCCTACTAAGACTGCATTCCTTTTTAAATCAAAGCCCCAAACGCACCACATTTTTATTCGCAACATTCTTAGGATATTTTTCTTTAGCAATCTAAGTAAAAAATCGTATATACATTCATTGTTTAAATTTTGGGATCTCTTAATAATTTTCCATTAAAACAAAAGCTTCAAGAACAATTAACCTTTAACGAATAGAAATTAAATTTCATGCTTTAATCTAAGTAAAGACTAAAATAAATAAATGAATGTATATATCTGTATTCCCTATATTAAAACAAACAAAAAATCGCTTAAAAACAATTTGCAATAAAATAACTCTTGAGACAAAAAATATACAAATATGATTTCTTAAACAAATTGATTTATTTGTTTTATTTTATGTTAGGTCCGATAAGTTCTGCTTTACAATTTCTTCTATCCTTCATAACAAAAGACTTTTTTTTTTTTCGTTTTCCTTTAAGTAAACTTGAAATGTAAATTGCTTTTGTGTTTTGCAGTAAAATGTTGTGTTTCTTCGAGAAGAGAGATATTTCCTGTATATTTGTTAATGTTAGTTAAAGTATATTTGTTCGGAAAGAAGAATGTTTATTTATTATTTATTGTTTGGTTTGTTTAACATTTGCTATAAACAATTTTGTACTCCTTATTTATGTTTATGTTTGATAATATTTGCAAGAAGACAATTTGATATATTTTTTGTAATGTTTAAGTATTGTACAACAGTGAAAGAGTGTGTAAACAAAATAATCAATTGCATTTTCGTAACAAAGTATAGATGAGAAATAATTTACCCTGGTAATGGTGGCTTACTTTAAAACAAAAAAAAAAAGTGCTTGTGCTTAAAGTCGAATGTTAACCAAATTTCACACATCAACAAGCTATACAACACAATAATATAGCATGATTCTTTATCAGTTACCCTCGTGTAAAGGACACTTCCAAGAGAAATGTAAACGAATGAAGTGCTTGAAATTTATCGATCAACTTGAGTTTATTTTGCGAAAAAAACTCTCACAGTGCTTATACTTATATGTTTGTGAATGTGCATCCTTGACTATTCACTGCATGTTCAAGGGGTATTGCTGTGGAATGCGAACTATAAAAACGAAAATAATTCTTATGAAGTTTGAACCATTAATATTTACTGTAGTAGGTACTCAAAAAGGTTTCCAATCTACTTTCAACTATCGACCATGATTTATATTTTTTTACACGAAGCTATTCGCTTTAATTCCTGCAGTCGACAGTGGACAGGATTCTTGGAAATATCAGTTTGCATTTTGAACGGTAAAAGTATCCGCATCAATGGCTACCATCCACTTCAGTCGGCTTGAATGATGTTTAGAAAAGGTTGAGACCGTGTGCATGTTAAATTTTTGTCCGTTAGCTGCTTCAGCAGTTTGTTGATTTAAATGCAACAGCTTTGCAGCAGTTACAGTCAGGAGTGGAATACGGCCTCAAAAAAATAGGCCCCCACTCGTTTTGATCCCCAAATATAGTTGTCACTGACACTACAGCTTAAAAATAGCAAAATTTGTTTTGCAGTTTTGTTAGGCGGATACGTACCTATGTTGTAGAAGTCTAACAATTAAATAAATAAAATACAGAACCAAGTATAATCTGTCTTCCTAACGACTGTGACAATAGTTGGAAGCATTTGGCACTGGGCGCGAGGATACAGCGTTCAATTTGCCAGCCATAAACACGAAGGTGAGTGCCTAAAGACTCGTTGGGTATACTACAGTGCAAAGTGGCCATTTTTATACAACGCATTGGTAAATGAGCTTCAACCATAGATATGGACTCTTTAAGCGAACTTTTTTTGATGAAAAAAAAATACATTTTCAAAAAAAAGTCAGTTTTGGACCGATAACTAGACATCGCACGGGTGAAGTTCGTCTCAGTAAATTCTAAATGTTGGTACACAAATGAAGTGTCACTTAGGCGATAGGTACTACAGCAATAGGACTCAAATCCATCTCATAGTCAATGTGACCGCTGCAGAATTCTGTAAAGTCACAAGAAAAAGGGCCAATGAGAAAAAAAAGGTGTCATTTCTAAAGTTATTCTTCACATTTAGAATTTTTGAGCCATATTTAAAAAAGCATTGGCTCGCTAAACAACAACTCGTGAAAGTCTTGTTATAGGCAACTGCGGTACATTTTAAAGGTTTTAATTTGGCAATAAAAGCAATTTGTCAAATTTTCGAAGTCCTTTTTCCAACTAAAAAAGGACCAAATAGTAAAAAATTGTACCAGGCTCTCGAAAAGAGTGCCAAATTGCAACTTTACTCCCAAACGGGTCACGCTATTTCACAGTAATGGTTGGTTAATCTGCTCAATATCCTCAACTGTCATGTATAGGGCCTGAAATGAATGCAATTCATCATTTTAGAAGTTTCTTACTCTTACTGAAAACGTACATGAAATTGCCAACCACCAGTATGAGGTCCACCATCCTAATTATGGGCGAACAGATATTTAAAAATATGTGTATATGGGTTACACTTGCTGAAATTATTGCAAATGAAAGTCCAGAACTGGAAATGGTTTCGAGAATTAGGTCCTAATTATTTTGGGCTAAGTATACTGAGCAGGGACAATACTGAGACCACCAACTTCGGCCGATTTCCCGTTACTTTGCCTACAGGCTATATTTTTACGGAGTGGTCACAATTTGGTGCGCTAGTATTGCTACGTGACAAATGTCAAGAAACTTCAAAAATATGAGCAACTTCCGCTGTAGGCAAAGTTGCTGTCAGCTATCATAGAATTTTATCCGTTAAATTTGAAATTATTCGTTACGTCCGTACTGAATTTTTTTAATAACATTACTTTTGCTTAAAATATTTATGGAATATGTAGATTGGTTGAGGGCAAATATAAACATTTGGAGCAAATTTATAGAAGAAATCGAAGTTAATGATATCCAAAAGCGGAAAATACACAAACAAATTTTGTTCTTATATGTTTCTAGAATATGAAACATCAGTTTTATTCATGAAACAAAGCAAATTATTCGCTTTTTAACAAGAAATAATATCTAACCAATGCCATTTAGTAATATTAAAAGGTGGTATTCCCGAACTCGATCACATTTCCCCACGATTGGCAGCATTGATTTTATATTTTTGTATGTTTTTGCATGTCAAACGGATTCTAAATTGACATAACACCGATAGGAAAAGAAAGTGGCGAATTTAAAAAAAAAAAAATGACAGGTCCAGCAGCTAGAGTATTGCTAGTTGGGGGTCTCAGTATTGTCTCTGATACTAAGTTACTGAGGGTTCAATCAATTTAATCAGATATCATATCAGACAAAATTGATGACAGATTGGGCTGAGTTTTAATAAAAGTCTGAAGCTTTTGTTTGAAGGCCCGTAAAAGCTCCTTTGCTCATTGTAAAGCTCTGCGATGAGGACTATACGAACTATAAATTTTCCATACTCACAATAGCCAAGCATAAATTCGTTGGTTGAAATGTTGGTCTTGGTTTTTTTATTTCCTTTACTTGAACAGCTTTTCTTGACAAATTAATTGCTAAATTAGCTTAACTTTGCCCAAAGCTCTTCTGTCATTATCATAATCAATAGCAAAACCTCCGTATTATGTACCGATTCCATTTTGACCTTCCCTGTCACTTTAAGGTCGTGCTGCAACAACCGAATTTCAAAACTCAAGGTGAAGCGCGACTACTTTCAGTAACGACACATAAACCGATATATCCCTTTTAAATACAGTAAATTTCCCAAGCCACCACCAACCGGTAACAAGATACAATTAAGAACTTCCCAACTACTCACACAGAGTAATACGATTAAATTGCTCCAAACATTATCCCCAGGCACACAGAAGTGCCCTATCATCTCGCATGCCACCAACTCCCCCAAAAGTACCAGTATGTGTTTCAAAATAAATTTCCAAATAGTTTGATAGTTGAATTTTGTGTTTGTATTACCCACGATCCACAACCCACGCCCCGCATCTCACATGGCCGTAATCATTTGAGCGCTGCTGGTGGGAAAAACTTCTCACTGTGGCAAGTTAATATTTTCGCTAGAAAACCTCAAATCAAATGAAACCACTCATACACATCTGGTTCTGGTTTACTTTTCAGATAAGCTCATTTCATTACTTGGTTTGGTGTGTGCTGATGTGTCGCCCAAAACCAAGGATCATCCTGAACGTAACCAAGTCACTTGTGCTACCGCTGGAAGTTGTTAAAATGTGCTATTCCTTCATTTCCCTGAAGTGATACACCACCACCACCACCCAGCACTGATGTTGCTGTGTGTGTTTTATAAGTTAAAACTTCGACTTTTCCTTGGCAAAATTAAAGAACTGACGACGACAGACAGGCGAACAAAGAACAAGACCAGGCAGAGAGTGCTTTTTAATTTCGCAATTAAATGTTCTTGCCAAAAAAAACTCTCGTAGGCACTGCCAGATGATGGTATGAGAAAGGACTCGCAGTCTCAGCATCATACACTAATTCCATTTGATGTCGCGCTCTTTTTCTTTCGCTCCCCCTTTTCCGCACTCTGCAAAGGAATATTTAAATGAAGATAAAGACTTTTGCATACTATTAGAAGAAAGTATCCATTTTGGATGATTTTTACTTTTTGTTATAACACACAAGTAGCGACGACGACGACGAAAAGGACTACGAGGAATATGATGATGATGATGGGATGGTGGAAGTACGATCGTAAAGTTTTATTAAACTATTAACATTTTAGATGCAAGCATGTGGATGGCTCTGTGTGTGCGTGTGCCTGTGTGTTTGGGAGTTAATAAAATTAATAATGTGTAGGCAGGGTTATTATAATTACCGCTTCCTTGGAATACACACAAAAGTTGCCTAATCTATGCAGCATTGGGTTCGCATCGACCGGAAGCAAGCAACAGTACGGTATGATGCAATTTGGGCGAATATCCAAAGAGGATATTAAATTTCCTTTCATTGTTGCAGCAGTGTAAATTAATTTAATAGAGGCGAAGAGTTTCGAAGTTCAGCAGAAGGAAATCCAAAATGTTTGGAAACTTTTGTAATCCCTGACGTAAGTCCATTTGGATCATTGACCAAGGAATTTCATTTGTAATCCATTGAATGGTCATGTAGTTTTCCAAGGATTTAGTTAGCAGAACAATGGTATGGAACAGAGGGCCAGGCAAACACACACAGAGTCCTGTGAGTTTGAAAATTAATTTTGATAGGAAATTTAATAAATCATATAAGTTATTGGTTTGCAGATGGAATTGTGGATTCTATTTATTGGTCGCATTGAGAAAAGGAAATTCGAAAAAGATATACAACATTGAATAAATATTGCCTGGATATTAGAAGAAGGAAAAGAGTTGTCTTGTTTACCGAAAGGCAGTTGCTCAGTTGGGTGGAGTTCAGGTGTACATCTTGAAAAAAGTACCCCCTACTTTAAGAGAAAAAGTGACTAAGTGCCATGAAAATCAAGTCCGTATTTGTTTCCGTCACAGTTACACAAGACTACTTGTATACTCGTAAATGAGCGGCAAGGATCTGGGTGTCTAAACTGAGTTTTAGACGGAGCTTGCGTAATGAAACACCAAAACCATTCCTATGAGAAAAGGAGAAAAGTGAAAACAAATGCTTTCACAAAAATATTCTGCGAATTATAAACGACCGCTAAAACCAATAAAAATTAAAAATAAAGACCTAGGACGCAACCCGTGGAAAAACAAAAGTCCCACATTACACAACCTCTATCGACTATCTTCCGTTTTCTGTTAGAAACAAAGAAAGGCAGTGAATTTTGAACTTTATTAAAAAGACTAGCTGTTGTGATACAACTGATTCTGTAGTCTAGATTCTGTGTAAGACCAAGCTTTATCATATCGCTCCCCAGGGCCATGAGTCCCCATATAAGTAATCACTTTCGGAATTAACTTAAATGAATTGAAAAAAATGTTGTTACCTATCTTTCAAACGACAATCAACCATATGGAAATCGGTTGAGTGGTTTAGAAAATCGACAACAGCTCTACCTATCGGCTCCAAAATTACCCTATCTTCAAAGTTGTGTAAGCAACCATAAACAACCACAAAATTTCATTGAAATCAGTTGAGTAGTTTCGGAGATCGACAACAGCGCCACCTTTCGCAACTGGCCAATTTCCGCCGTCGCCAAGGAATTTCCGTCTCGTTCGATTCGATTTTACACCCATATCGCACCTGCGCCTATAGATGTTTCATATCAAATAAATTCGTGTAGAATTTTTAACACACGATCTCACTGTATATTCCGATTAAATTAAAAAAAAAAATCACAGTAAAAAATGTATGAAAATTAATTTTTATGAATTTTTCAATTTCCTTTTAAAAATTTCTCGACGTATAAACCTTCCTCAGGCGGAGACAGACACAACAAAGAAAAGATAGCTCAAATTGGACGACCCGTTCTCGAGTGATGGGCGTTCTTACAGATGCAACTTTGTCTTATATAATAGACTAGCTGACCCGGCAAACTTCGTTCCGCCCAAATTTGTTAATGTAATGAAAATAATAATTCCGTCCGAGCATGCACAATGCACTTGCTTATGTATGTAATTCGGCTAATTAAAATGCTTCATTCAAAAGTTATATTAAATGAAATAGAAATAAATGACGAATAGCAATGTTGATTTGTTTCAATCAAACCGCAATGATTTTGACGTTTCGGCCAACCTTCCGCTTTTCACTAAATTGACCATGTAAGAAACATGGTAATTCAAGATTGATACTACAAATGCACAAACATCCATCGATTATACTTGCAACAAATTATTTGTCATAGTGAAAGTGAGACGCACAGGAAATTTAAGTCGCTTAAATACGAATGGCAAATCGTTCTGAATAAGCGGAAACTGCGGAATGAGAGTGTTTGCCTTTAGATATTCCACTCAAAATCGGCACTTGCATGGCATTTGATTTGGGATCATTCACCACCAAATCAAACGCGTTCTGTTGCAAAGTCTCGGTGTATTGAGGTTACGCAACAAAATTATAACTGAGCCGACTTTCAATTGTATAGATGTAAGCCCGGAACATCCAAAGAATTCAAAAATTCAACTAATCCCCATAAAGTTTTGTTTTTACGACAAAAAGTAGCATATGTCCTTCCTTGGGCCCATGCGAATTTAAACCAAAAATCATAAAAATTGAGTGCGCACATACGGAAGTCAGTCTTTTTTATATGAAGCTGTATCCACCCGGCTTTGCTCATACCTATCGTATTAAGTTCTGCTCACATTTAGCAAAGTCCTTTATTTGGACAATGTCCATTAATCGTTTTAATGCTTCCACAACCCGTTCTCCTATCCCGCTTATGTTTTGCAAAGTACCATCTATAGAGTCCGAAACTATAGTATATTTCGGTAGAGCTGTTTCGGAGATCGGCAACAGCGCCACCTATCAGGTCCAAAAGTATCCTATCCTTCAAGTGGGAACGAAGAATATACATCCACGAAATTTCATTGAAATCGGTTGAGCAGTTTCGGAGATCGACAACAACGCCACCTATCGGGTCCAAAATTTTATATTTTAAGACTGCCTAAGCCTGAAATACACCCACCAATACGAACGAAACAAAAGAAGAATCATAAAATTTGGCCCAGTAAGAATATTTTCCTTGGTTTTGTTATTTGTGCCGGAAATCGAATGCAAATGTTATTTACCTATTTAAAATTGATTAAAACCTAATTTGGAGTTTTCGTCAAACAATTGTACAGCTAAATGAAATATGAATTACTGAAATGTCAAATTCAAAAAAGTTTAGACAACAAACGCCAACTATATTACTACAATTAAATTGAATGTTGTTGATACAAAATTGATGTGTAGGGAAATCTAACTTGTCGTAAATATCTCCCAGCGCCACCTATCGGGTCCAAATCTTGGCACAAGCTTTCTATTTTTTTAAGTGTTTAATGGTGTAAATTTGAGCCGAATCGGTCCATAAATAAGAATTTTCAAAAAAGCGATCCCAGTGCCCCCTATATGGTCTAAAATAAACATAAACCATCCGGAGCACCACACAAACATATGGTGTGAATATAAGGGGGATAGCTTCAGTGGTTCAGCCGTTATGGTCGGTCATACATACGCACGAACGTTTTTATATATTAAGACTAGCTTGCCTGGCGAACTTCGTCCCGCCCAAAATTGACTTTTTGACTAAAATAATTTTCACTCCCACCTGAAATTAATTTTATTGATCCCAACTATAGCTTTTGACAAATGTTCTCACTGTATACTACGATCAAAATTAATAAAAAAAACTCTCCCTAGAAAATGTACCTATGGAAAATCAATTTTTACAAACTTTCCAATTTCCCGTTAAAAATTTCCAATTTTTGCCGTATGAACCTTCCTTAGGCGTACAAAGAAGATTAACGTGTCGGCCAACCTTCCGCTTTTTGACTAAAATGGATTAACAGTACACGACGTACAAATTCGTTCTCAATAAGCGGATTCCGTGGAATGAGAATGTTTGTCTTTGAATTTCTTCCTCAAAACCGTCGCTTGCATAACATTTGATTTGGGGTCCTTGACCACCAAATCAAACGCGTTCTGTTAAAAAGTCTCGGTGCATTGAGGTTGCGCAGCAAAATTATAAATGAGCCGACATTCAATTGTATAGATGTAAGTCCGGAACATCCAGAGAATTCAAAAACTCAGCTAATCCCCATAAAGTTTTGTTTTCACGACAAAAAGGAGCATATTTCCTTCCTTGGGCCCATGCGAATTTAAACCAAAAATCATAAAAATTGAAGGATTGGTTCCCGAGTTATGAGTGCGCACATACGGACGTCAGCCTTTTTTATATGTAGCTGTACCCACCCGGCTTTGCTTATACCTTTCGTATTAAGTCCTGCTCACATTTCGCAAAGTCCTTTATTTGGACAATGTCAATATATAATTGTAATGCTTCCACAACCCGTTCTCCTATCGCGCTTATGTTTTGCAAAGTACTTTCTATAGGGTCCGAAACTATAGTATATTTCAATCTTGAAGCAACCATACCTACCCATCCACAAATTGCAATCAACTCGGTAGAGCTGTTTCGGAGATCGGGAACAGCGCCACCTATCGGGTCCAAAATGTTATCTCTTGAGACTGCCTAAACCTGAAATTCACCAATACGAACAAATTAAAAGAAGGTTCATAAAATTTGGCCCAGTAAGAACATTTTCCTTGGTTATGTTATTTGTGCCGGAAATCGAATGGAAATGTTATTTACCTATTTAAAATTGATTAAAAACTAATTTGGAGTTTTTGTCGAACAATTGTACAGCTAAATGAAATATGAAGTACTGAAATGTCAAATTCAAAAAAGTATAGACAACCAACGCCAACTATATTATTACAATTAAATTTAATGTTGTTGTTACAAAACTGATATGCAGGGAAATCTAACTTGTCGTAAATATCACCCCATCGGGTCCATTTTTTGGTAAAAGCTTTCTATTTCTTTAAGTGTTATATGGTGTAAATTTGAGCCAAATCCGTCCATAAATAAGAATTTTCAAAAAGCGACCCCAGCGCCCCCTATAGGGTCTAAGATAAACATAAACCATCCGGAGCACCACACAAACATATGGTGTGAATATAAGGGGGATAAGTTCAGTGGTTCAGCCGTTATCGTCGGTCATACATACGCACGAACGTTTTTATATATTAAGATGAGTCTACCCTTAGGCGCAAAATAGAAATACTGCTCACAATGTGACGTGTTTTTCTATGGCTTTAATTCGAGAAGTACCTTTTCTCAGGCCGTTTTCACCAAATGAGTTTACCCTTCGGAACAAATTAAAAACACTGCTACAGTTGACGTGTTTTTCGATGGCTTTAATTAGAAGAGGACCCTTTTTATCAGAGAATTCGAACTGAGCTCTCTACATTTTCACTTACAACGAAATTGTCTTTCGGTTTGTATGTGGATTTGTTAACGCATCAAGTTAAAACTACTCACTCAATCAGTATAATATGTCTCAGTCAGACCAACGGGTTTAATGGGCCACCACTTATTTGTTATTTCGTCGCAATCGGCCAATTTCTTCAGAAGAAATACGAATTTAAGGTTTTCTGAAAGATGGCAGATTGGTCGCCCACGGCAATACATTTCGATTTTCCTTAGCCCAACTGTGTGGTTCATCCGCTCCCCCTATTTTCGCTCAACATTTTTAAGGTTGCTATCTCGGATAAATGATGTCGCCGAGTCCTTCCTTATATCGATCGCATTATTAACTTTTGTCTCTGAAATGAGGGGCAGAAACTTTCAAATTTGCAGCACATCCAACCATCACTTTGAGGAGTCTGAAGGACATACTACAATTTCCCCGACCAAGCCCTTGTTTCAAAAGTAATCCTAATGAAATGTGCAGCTCCACATATTTGGTCTGAAGTTCATGACTCTCAGGTACTTCATTATTTACCAGACAATCTCAAGAGCTCCACTCTCGCTCTACCTCTCCCTCTCTCTCTCCCTCCTCATTATTAATAAAATTATTAATTTTACAGGTCCCTACTATTTTCCTTCATAATTTGTTTGCCTTTTGTCTGAGGCTCTCTTTCAACCAATTCCAAGCTGGTATCACATAAAATCCTTATGACTTCAACTGTCTGCCACGTGCATGTCCATGCATTTGAAATAACACATTCTACGCCATCAATGCCAGGAAGGAGCAACGCACAAGCCCACACAGCATGTACCCAGGACACAGCAGAGCTGTATGAATATTCAATTGCCTAACAGCGTATTCACAAAGTTCACAGCAGCCAGCATCAGAGTACGTGGCAGTACATTCATCGTACTCCTTGTCAAGCATCATGCTACTACAACAGAGAGCACTACTTCTCGGCTGTGCCCTCTCCTGCAATGGGGTCGTGTCTCCCAGCTTCCCATCTTCAACCCTTACAGACACACATCCCATAGTCAAGCGGGAGCTGTACAGGTCGATTGTCCTGCTTGTTCCACATTACATTCTCTTTTGAGAAAGTAACCCTTACAATGTACGCCCCGCTCTATGTAAACCCTGAAGGACATTAAAGAAGCTTAAAACGTTGCTTCCTTTGACAGGGCATCCTCACTTCTTCATTAGATATTCTCTTTTCCTTCCACATGATCAGGAGTCGATTTGCAAACGAATGAACTGGAGAAAAAAAATCGAGATACACGTTTGTTTAAAGCGCATCCCTATCGCATAAGGACATACATCAACTTCTTGTGTACAGTTTATCAGCTGCAAGGGACATCCCCAACAAAAAGTACAATTTACGAGTCTCTCGTGCATGGTGCATGTTTTATCCACCCGCCATTATAATCTTACGAATCGTTGAGAAACCATCCAGTCGGCATGCAAAAACTATAATCCTCCTCCGACGGAAGGAAAAGCAAACAACAACAACAACAAAAAAGAAAATATTATTCCAACCGAAAAAATAAAAACCGGATACAGGGCGAAGCGAATTAAGAAGACACACGAAAATTCGCTAACAAATCTCTACACACAGTCCACAGGAAAGCACAAGGAGCCAGCCAGCCGCATAAACCGAAAAACTTTAGACATATCCTCGAACAAATGGCAGGCAAAAGTACGAAAAATATTCCGAAATCGAAGTTTTATGTCGAGAAATGTGAAGGAGGACAAACGAGATAAAGGAGAGATTGTTCTCGTTATTTTTTGTTCTCTGCACCGAAAGATTAATTTGTGGAATTGTCCTTACATCCACTGCAAAGAAATGTTTTCCCACACATGTGTACACAGGGACAAAGTCAGGAAAACAACATTTTTGCTAAATTTTTCAATTGTTTTTCAAATGTCTGGATTAGTTTGAAAGTTTTCGAAACGGTTTTTGGTGTGTGTGTTTTTTTTCCGGAGATGGCATTTACAATGGAACTTGAACAGTTCTCAACTTTATGGGGATTAGATACTGGATAAAATCAATAAGCTTGTTGAAGGTCCTGCGAGTGCTTTGGCGTGGTTTGCAAATGTTTTTTTATGTGCTCATCGGTGAATGAGAGGAAATGGTGGGATTGGAAAATTTGTCGTTGATAGCTGGAGCCAACTTTCAAGAAGTGCCCAATCCTTTCGGAACGGGACTGGACACTTTTACATTTCTACCGGAGTTGTAGATCGCCTGTGGAGTGGGCAAAGCTGTTTCTGTCAGCAGGTAGATGTCATTTGTCACTAGCTACAAGATAAATTGTTGACACGGTTACTTAGTTCATAGGCCCATCGGATTGCTGTGTTACTGAGCTTGAGGTGTCAGGTTCACCGCCAGGAACATTTGTTCAGTGCTTACGAACTTCTTACAAGTAGCCAAGAATACTACTGTCATTATAAAGCTTCTAAATTCAGTCTGTACAAAACTGCTGGTCTCTTCCATTCGTTAAAAAGCACCCAAACTCCAGACTTTAGAGACTCTACGAGACTTGTCTAAGCTGGTAATCAAAAATTGTAAAATTCTCCTAACATTGTTACTTTTTGAGCGAAATCCCGTCTTCCTCTGTGACTGTTCGTACTTGTATGATCTTTGCTCCATATCGAAGCTCTGGAGTCTAAATCAATGAAATGCGGTCTTCGGTTTTATTTGTAATTTAGAAAAATTAACACAGTGCATATTATGAAGTACAGAGCTAGCCAGCAGCACATAGAAGAAGTTTATGAGCTTGTCCAACAGAGTTACAAAGCTTCGTTCCTAAAACAAAAAAAAAAGGTTTACTGAACAGAAAGACATCGTTGTTGGTGCTCAAAAGCGATGCAATGTTACCAAAAGTGCTTTGCCATCAATTTCAAGAGGGAAAAGTCCTCGCTGTTTTTCCAGTTGGTTCTGATCCTTGCTTAGCAAACGTAAAAACAGACTGCTTCAGCTAATAGACTCCTGATCTGTTTTTTATTTCCAACAAAACCGTAGGTACCTACCTACTTCTGGAACATATAATCGATTTGGTTTGTACACCAAATAGAAAACAGTCAGCAAGTACACGAACCATTTTCTTAAAAAAAAGCATTCGCATAACTTCCACAAGCCCATAAAACTCATTGAGCTACCTATTTAGAGCAAAGAGGTACTTTAGCCCCAAGCAACTTCTCCTTCTCTACAAAGCTCAGGTTAGACCAGGCTTGGAATATTGTTCCCATATATGGAGCTCGGCCCCAAAACATTCACTTAAAGTTCGACTCATTGGAGACCCTACACTCACATCGAATCTACAACCGTTGGTGCACAGAAGACAAGTCGCTGACCTATGCTTGTTCTATAGGTACTTCCATGGTAGATGTTCTGAGGAACTCAAAGACATTATCCCTCGAAATGCAACTTTTGGGCATCCAACAAGACAGGCTGCTAATGCTCATGGTCATGACCATACAGTACACTTGACAACCGCGAGGACATCAACTTTCAAAAACTCCTTCTGTTACAGGACAAGCAAACTTTGGAACTCGCTTCCTGGGGATATATTTCCAGAAGACTACAATTTGCAGCAATTTAAGTGCAGAACAAACATACATCTGCAGGCATCTCGGGGCGCTGTTGAAGCGTTATAGGTTCGCCTTTCCCGGGAGAAGTATATAAAAAAAAAAAAAAAAAAAAAAATTAGGTATGAGGTTTTCTTTGCAATTGTTTTTTGTTGTTTGTTTTTTGAGTCGCTTCCCAAAAACCGTTTGTGTACAATTTTGGTTAGTGTTTCAAATAAAATTATTAGCAGGTGCACAACCCATTTATTGGCTAAAAAGTATGAACATGAACCTAGAAGTACCTAGTAACATAAAATCGCGTTGATGCAAGGTGACTGTAGGTGAAATTTGTACTTATTAATAATTCAGTTTCTAACCCAACTCAGAGTTTGCGTCAAACTGAAAAGATTATATTTGAACTCCGAAAAGTGACTTAAGAAATGCACTGTTTAATTCATCTAAGGAAAAGCCACATGAGAATTTTTGATTCTATTTTAACAAAATTAAGTGAAGTTCTCAAAAATTCAAAAACTTTAATTTTTTTTTTTTTTTATATACTTCTCCCGGGAAAGGCGAACCCATAACGCTTCAACAGCGCCCCGAGATGCTTGCAGATGTATGTTTGCTCTGCACTTAAATTGCTGCAAATTGTAGTCTCCTGGAAATATATCCCCAGGAAGCGAGTTCCAAAGTTTGCTTGTCCTGTAACAGAAGGAGTTTTGGAAAGTTGATGTCCTCGCGGTTGTCAAGTGTACTGTATGGTCATGAGCATTAGCAGCCTGTCTTGTTGGGCGCCCAAAAGTTGCATTTCGAGGGATAATATCTTTGAGTTCCTCAGAACATCTACCATGGAAGTACCTATAGAACAAGCATAGGTCAGCGACTTGTCTTCTGAGCACCAACTGTTGTAGATTCGATGTGAGTGTAGGGTCTCCAATGAGTCGAACTGCTCGTCTCTGTATGCTATCAAGCAGGTTAAGTGAATGTTTTGGGGCCGAGCTCCATATATGGGAACAATATTCCAAGCCTGGTCTAACCTTTGCTTTGTAGAGAAGGAGAAGTTGCTTGGGGCTAAAGTACCTCTTTGCTCTAAATAGGTAGCTCAACTTTGCGGACGCCGATTTTGCGATATAGGATATGTGGTTCTGCCATGTTATTCCTGAATTGACTGTGACTCCTAGAAGGTGCATTGAGTCCTTGTGATCGATTGGATGGTCATCCATTTGGATCTGAGGAACAACCAAGTTGTCCTTTACCCACTTCAAGATTTTGTCCAGATCATCATTTAGAGAATTAATTTGTTCACATCTCTGATTGTGTGATGTAGCCGTATTCACAGGCCCACTGTTCGAGATGGAGGATATAAGAGTGCTGTCATCTGCAAAGCTGTAGATATTATTATTTGTCGATCCAAGCAAATCGTTGATGTGGAGAAGAAATAGAGTTGGAGAAAGAATAGATCCTTGGGGCACTCCTGCATTTATAGCAAACGAATTGGATGATACACCATCTACAACAATTAATTAATAATTAATAATTATGAATAATTCGTTCGGCTTAAAATTTATTCAGTTCCTCACCATTTATCTCACTTAAGATGGTCGTTTTAAGAATTAAATGAATGACATATTTGTGTTACATAAAATTAAAAAATATATTATACTTAGAAGTAAAAAAGTAAGCCAACCAAATCCACACCTCCTCTTCTTATACAAACTTAAAAAATTGCGCGCAAAACTACTGCAAAACTATTGCAAAACTTGTATACACAACTATTTGTTGCACGTTGTTTTTGAGCGGAGCCTGTTTTATTACAAGAACATATATTTGTAATTTATATATTGACTCATAACTTATATTATATATTATATTGAATTTATATTGAAAACTATATTATATTATATTAATTTGAAAGAAAAACAAGTGTATAAGAAAAAACCAACCAATCAAAATTGCATGTATCTTTGTTCTGTCCTTTGCATGTAGGGATTCGGTTTTGTAACATTCGCTAATAGTAGCGATGCGGAGAGAGCACGCGAACGTCTTCACGGCACTGTGGTTGAGGGACGCAAGATTGAGGTGTGCATGAACATTTTTTACTTGAATATTTACATAAACTATATTAATAGTATATTTACATAATATTAAAATAATTTGTTTTGTTCTTTAGTAATTTTGTTTTTGTTGGCAATAAACAAACAAAGCAAATTTGTTTGATATTTTAAAAAAAATAGATATATATGCATATGCATATATATTTAAATCCTTTATACATATATACTCTTTGATTTGTTGTTTTTGAAAAGTGTTGTTGGCGGTGTCTATATTTTACGTGAAAATTAATTAAATTTTGTACAAATGTCTTGAAGTGATTGCTCGAAATGATGACTTTGCCTTCTTCTATATCGATGTTGTGGGGAAATTGTGTATTAGATAAGATGTCTTTTTCGACAAAGGGAATCGGAGAAAGCAGGTTAGAAGTTTGACATTTTTTTATTACATCAAAGTTATATTTATCAGAAGTTCAAGAAAAGTTATTCAAATTTGGCAGTAGTGTTAACAATTCATACGAAAAGTGTGTAATTGTAAAAAAGTTTATACCAGCTCTTCGGGTTTCAGGTCGTCAAAAGTGCAGGAGTTCAATGTCATCTTAGCTTAGACGTGTCAGAAGTGTGGAATAATACTCTTATAGTATTTTCAAAATCCCTTTATTTAACTATTCCGTTTGTGTTCGAAAATCGACTCTAACTTTAACAAGGTAATACTAAAAAACGTTCCACAATTTTCGTGTTTTTTTTTTTTTTTCTAACCGAAAAAGCGACATCTAGATATCGAAAAACTACGCGGCGACAAATTGAATGAATGTCACCAAAATGCTTGCGTTTAACTGAGAAGCATTTTGTATGGGGAATTGTTTTTGCCAAACAAAATGGCGACATATAACCAAAATTTGTCTGTGCACATCTATGGCACAGTACCTTTCGAATTATATTTGTGTCATTCCACTACTACAAAAGTGAACGGAAACTTTGGATTATTTTGAAGTGTGTATTAATGTAATGATGATTCCAATATGTTGCACAAGTCATAATACATTTATGTTTTCTCTAAAGATCTGTCTTAAATTGTCAGTGGGTTCCTTCAACTCCATGTTTATCAGATGTTTCAGAACTAACATATCCCAACCTTTACAGACAGAAATCTGTAGACATTTACTTAACAAAAGGGTTACATCTACTTTCCAATTTATTTCGAACCCCACTTAAACCTACCAAGGTCCAAATCGAAACAAATTTAAGTGTCAAAACTGTATAATTATGCTCAAAGACGTCGAAAGTGAAGAATTTGAATTTGAAAGCCAGCGATATCAGACATTCAGAACCTATTATTATTATAAAGTAGTTTCCTTTAAAGTTCTGCAAGAGACTAGGACATCTTTTATAAACCTTCGCTTTCAGATTAAACATTTTCAAGAATGTACATTCTTACGCTGTCGAAATATTAAATGACAATGATCCTAGAACTATGCAATTTAAATTGCATATGTCCTACTTCCATCTAGCAAAAAAGCCAAGGTCTTCTAATTTAAAAATGTGATCCAATAAGTATGCACTTTAAACTCCGCTATTCATCAATTTTTAATGGCAGTGTATATATGAATTTGAGCAACATACTTTTGGCTATTGCTGGGTAGATTTATTGTAGAGAGAAACTTACAGTTTTCGAAACGAATCTCTGGGTGTAGATCCACATATTTTCTATTGTTCTACTTTCGAAAACCTCAGCATTCGATCCTAGGTCTTTTTCAACTAGCAGAGATATGCCATATGCATATTGAAGAGAGAACAGGGAAATGCCAAAAGTATTCCGAAGTAATGCCTGTCAGTGGTGCCAAAAAGACAAGTCGATTCCAACATTCTCGCAGTCCAAATTAGTTTCAAATCGAAAGCAGCTGTTATCCGCTGTCGAACTTATATGCCACCTGCCGAAATCTGTCCTTAAAATTGTCATTAAAAAAAAACGGATTTTAATTATATTCAAACATTTCAATGCACCTCTCCCTTTTGACGAAGAAAAGGAAAACTGACCTTCAACCTCAATAAGAATGTCAGATTGTTTTCGGCAAGCGCATATTTTCAGAACTATCAACTTTATCCTTCCTGCCACCGTACGCTTGTATTCAGTCATTACGACGCTGATGATTATAGTCGGTGCTCGCAGATGACTTCGTTGCGCTCTTTTATGCCTTTTAATTGGAATTTTCATTCAATTATTTTTATTTTTCGAATTACAATTAACCGCGCATACATATATAGGTGGCAGGATTGGTTAAGAGCATATTAATTTACATTCAAAAGAGCAAATTGTTAACAAAAAAAAAATGCATACATATTCACGGGAAGCCTTAATTTGTTTGCGTTGTTCGATTGTTTTTAATTATTTCTTGTAGCCCCCCTTTTGGCATTCACCATTTGGATAATTGCCATCGTGAAATGCAGTTGGTGAGGTGCAGTTTTTTTTGTGTTATCATTTTTTCGCACACAATTCCGGTGTTGTGGAAAATTGCATCCCTCAAAAATGCTAACGAAAATATAAAACAAGAGATCTCGTATAAACCGATTTCGGTTTTGAATGAATTTAAATTATAATGCATCGCATGACGAACGAAGGACGAAGCATTTTTTATTGTATATTGTGGCATACCACGGGTTTATTATTTTTAATTGCTTGTGGCTGATGGGCTTTGCATTCGATATTGCATCTTTCATTTGTTCAGTGCAAAGTTTAATTAATTTAGATGTTGGCTGGGGGATAGAGTAAAAATTTCTTTTAAGTTATTATATTTGCCACCTAAAATGTAGGGATAGTCGGTGCCCATGTGTTACTGTTCACATTTTAAGCACATCCCAATCTCCTCGATATTGTCTGCATTTGCAGATAAAATATCTACATTAAATATAATGTTCTTGCAACACACCTAACCAATAATAATGTGAATCGCACACACGTACATGGCTTGAAAATCATAGCGCACACTATCGGTTTGCTGTATAGTTTAGTTTAGTTTATTTATTTTCTTTGAAACTTACACTTTAAGACAATACAGTCTTATAAAATAGTGAAGATTACAATTCTTTAAATTTCGAGCTACATAACAAACGTTATTATGAAAGGTAAGAAATAATAATAAAAAAAAAAAAAATAGAAAGAGTTGAAAAAAAAAAAAAAAAAAATTTACAAAAATGTTGAGAAAGCTTACAAAATACTTAGCTATATATCTCCTTTTTGAAAACTTATAGAAAAACAAAAAAATTCACATAGCTAAACCTCTAGTCAGGCTCGTTGAGGAAAAAAGACCTTAGCTCGGTTCCGAACCGTTTTGTGCCGCCTAACCTTCTAACATGCCGTGGCAAGGAATTCCATAAGCGGATGGAGTTTACAAAGAACTGTCGTTCGGACGTAAGACAAGAGAAACGCGGATGTATGAGTTTAAAGGATCTGTTTGACGCACTAAAACTCACCTTGGTAAAGAGATAACTAGGCTGATTAGTTTGGATAATATTAGACAGTAAAACAAGAGATCTATAGCGAAGAAGGTTGTTAAAGGACATGTTGTAAAGTAATTTCGCGTAGCTTGAGATTCGATCAAAGCGTTTAAGATTGAAAACATAACGCGCGGTATTGTTAAATGCAACATTAAGTTTTCTCCTGCTATTTGCATCACAATTACAAAAAATTTCGCAACCATAAATAAGAATTGGAGTAATGAGTGTTTTCGCTAACAACATACGTGTTTTCAGGGGAGTATAGTAATGTGATATCCACAGCTGACGTAGCATACCATACACTTTGCCAACTGCTGCATTTATGTGTGTATCCCAAGTCAACTTCCTATTGAAAACCATCCCTAAATTCCTGGCAGTGTCGACATATTCGATTTTGGAGCCACTAAGCATTACATCGGGAAAGTAGGAGAGATCTAAAGGCTTTTTACTAATTACAAGACATTTTGATTTGAGGGGGTTAAGGAAGAGTCCATTCTTCTCTGACCAGTTGGATATCCTTTTAAGGTCAATATTAATAGAATTTGCACAGTCTTCTATCATACCGAGGGGACAGCTCTGATACAGCTGGACATCGTCAGCATACATGTGCACTGCAGATGACGGTGATATTATTGAGGGAATTTCATTTACATACAGCGAAAAGAGGAGAGGTCCAAGAATGGAACCCTGTGGAACCCCTCTACAATTAAAAAGAAAGTCAGACAAATGATGACCCACTGAGACGGCTTGTTTTCGCGACTGGAGATATGAAGACATTAGAGTAGCTGCTGAGTTTGAGAAACCAAATAACGTTATTAATTTATTGCACAAATTAGTGTGATCCACTGTATCAAAAGCCTTCGAGAAGTCGAGAAGTACTAAGAAAGTTACTTTATTTTCATCTACTGATTCCCTAATATCATCAACAACTTTAGTAATTGCTGTCGTGCAACTATGATTTTTCCTAAAACCGGATTGCAATGGGGTGAGCAAGTTTTTCGTAGAAATGTGTGAATTTATTTGTCTTTGTAGTACCCGCTCGAAGATCTTAGATAAATAAGATAAGATAGAAATTGGCCGATAATCTTTACTGTTGGGACCTTTTTGGATGGGTATTATTTTAGCCGATTTCCATTGTTCGGGATAAACACCAGTGGTAATGATAAAATTAAAGACATGCACTAGAGAGGGAAGAATGACAGGGAGAATTATTTTGACAAACTTAGGATGTATTTCGTCAAAACCAACAGCATTCGATTTAACAGATAACAAACAAGCGACAATTTCAATGTTATCAACACAAGCAAACTCAAAGACACTAACTAATGAACTGATGTCATGGGAGACAGACTGATTTGAAGAAGCAACATTAAGAGCAGGAAAAGGAAGTGTAACGAAACTCTTATTTAGAGAGTTTATATCCATGGTTTCATCAACATTTTGGTTGTTTTTGCTTTTTCCACTTCCGATTTCTCGTAAATTTTTCCAAAGCTGTCGTCCCTTCATTAATGGATTTAGTTTGCTTTCATAAAATTTCCTTTTTGCAGTTCTTATTTTTCCGACCACTAGATTGCGCAAGGAGCGATAGAGTCCTAATTGCGAGTTTACCCTGTACCGCTTCCACTCATTGTAAGCCTGATTGCGCTGCTCGATAAGTCGGCGAATTTCGGTAGTAAACCAGGCACATTGACCATTATATACGCGCTTTATTTTTATTGGCACATAATTGTTAAAAAGGGCACGGATGTTATAGTTGAGGAACTCGACTTGGTCACACGGAGAGGACATGGTGAAAACACGATTCCATTCAATATTACGTGCATCAATCTCCAGCCGACGATAATCAATGCAATTGAAATCCCTATATTCGTAGTTCGTGACAGAGCAGCTTACTAAGAAGTCAAAGGTTAAGAATATGAGGTCATGCCTGGAGAAAGCTGGTGCGGATAGCTGGTCATACATAAGAATATCATTACGATCGCTAACAAAAAAGACATCTAGGAGAGTACTAGATTCGGCAGTAAAATGAGTAGGGATACTTGTGTTGACCGGTAACAAATTAAGTGCCGTCATACTTTCAATCATAGTTCTCTCAACCAGAAGGTTGCTATTCAAGTCACCCCCAACTAATATCTTTGGATAATATACTGATATTGTTTCCAATAGATTTAAAACTGGGGTAAAGTCTATGTACTTACTAGGTCTATAGACACAGCCGATAAGAAGATCACCATCGTTAGACTTAAGTTCCACAAACACATAGTCAATTGCAGATCCAGCTGTAGATTTATATTTCAGACAACATCTCAAACCTTTCTTCACGTATATTGCAGAACCACCACCCACTCTTCCAATCCTATCGCCTCGAAAAAGTCTATAACCGTTTACCTTATATGCTACATCTACCATCCCATCGATAAACCACGACTCTGTGACGCAAACAACATCAACCCGAGAACCTTCAAACAGATCCCTAAACTCATCTAATTTAGGAGTCAAGCTTTGTGCATTTATGTGGCACACCCGAAGACCATTCTTTTGATTACCCAGAACATTTATCATTGAACGAAGAATCCTGTTGTTACCTCCGCCCATGGAACCCTCATGAACAGTATTAAACTGCATTGCTTTTATAAATTAGCAGAAATAAATAAATTACAAAAAAAGAGAAAATTTTTTTTTTTTTTTAATTTAGATGCAAATAAAAGAATTTAACTAATAGAAAAATTATTATATGAAAAGGAAAAGTAAAAGATTGATATAAATTCGATGCCTCTTAAAAGGCAAGCAATTCGATGCTTCTGGTGACATAAAACGAATTTCCAGTGCAAGCGCACACTGATATGTCCACTCAAAATCCTAGCGCACATCATTAAGCTCGGTAACATTTTATCCATCGCCCTCTACGATGTATACGATTTCTTCAGTCACGAGCATTGAACTTTTTGAATTTTTTTAAAATTGTGCGTACATAATTGCGCACATGTGCGGGACAATATACGTTTTTAGGGGTGTTTTTTTGTTTAGAAAAAGTTCAGTGGATTCAGGTGTTTTCCTGCTAACAATTATGTATTCTCAAACGAAAGAAGATCAAACAAAATGTGTGCGCTATTCACAACCACGTGTGCGCTTAAGTATTTCAGATCATTATATTATATTCTCTTTTCATGGAATGACGGCAAAAGCATGCACCTTCCTATCAGATGGATGCACACGCAGGAATGCATATTTCCAATTAAACCGCATGTATTTACAACTGACTCTGCACAACACTTATAATTGCGCAGTAAATCCGTAAAACGTCAGTTTTGCGTGAACCGCCCAAAACAACATTTGGCAAACCATGACCCGCTTAACTTTGCACAAAAGTCACAGCAACAATGGCCCTAAACCACCTCGGATGGATGTTGATCCCACCAGTCGCAGTGACATTGCATTTATCGTTTTCGCCAATCTTTATGGTTAAACTCGACACTAAAAATCGGTCATTCAGAATCCCCCCAAAGCACTCACAGAAGCCCAATAAAAGATCTCTCCCATTCTATCTATGTATACCCAAAAAGCACAACAACAGCAACAAACAAAAAAATAGACTACCACAACATAGAGTGCATTTACATTTCAAATAAGCCCCCAGAAACATGCACCGTGCAGTGTTATTTCATATCAGCAACTTTTATGGATAATACAAAATCATTCTGTTCAGATGCAGCCTCCAATAACCACCGCCGACGCCATCCGAGTTGAGCTCCACGAGCCACACAAAAGAGCTTGTGTGCAACACAGCAGCAATAAGTTGAGCTAAGTGCATTTTATGCATGCATCATGGGGCGCGGCCGGTGGGTTGAGGGAATTAAGGATAAAATAGCTTATCTATGGTATTTCTTTTTTTCCTCCCTTCTATCCCGAACTGTATATTTTACCCGGATTCCCCGAATACAATAGATTTTATGCTCCAGTTTGTTGGGCGGTTTGTTTGTAGCGTTGCATTTGCATTTTCAAAAATTTCGCGCAACACATTCGAAGAGGAATGTTTTAATTGAATTCGCTAGAGTTCCTTTCCAACGGTCATCACTCGTAGTTTGAAACATTTTCTTTTTCTTTTTGTTTTATTCGTAATTTTAGTGAGCGCGCATAAATGTCTGCTAATGACGGAATATTTAAGTACATTTAAATTCGCATTCACCTCGCAGTAAATGTGTACTTAATTTTATATCACACAGTCTTTTACGGTGCAACGATATTGGTGTAGTGTGTGCAGAAAAAAAAGGTTACGTATACGACACCGTATGCTGGGGTGGAGGTTTTTGAATTCTTATTCCTTCCTGAGAGTCGCGATCAATTTTCGTTGCGAAATTACGTATTCGAGACACATAACCGTGTTCCTGGCAGCGTGGGGGTATTCGCGTGTGTTGACTTTATTGAATGTGAGAGTTGGAGGGATGTACCATCAAATATGCAATTCTTAACAAAGTCACTGAAATGGAATACACGTTCGCTGTTTTCTTATCAGGTTGATATAGCTTCGGGTGGCGGCGGAGGTGCCGTGGGGTGTTGCCATGTAATACGGTAGCCTGGAGTATTATTCGATTTTTTTGGTGACATCGTCGGGAGAAGGAAATGACATTTTCGGAAAGGAAAAAGTTTTCACATCAAACTCAGATAAGTGATGTATGATTGAATCGAAGTCAACGTTCTTTTAGGAAATAAAGGACCAAGTAGAACTTCGGCAAAAAGTGTGTATATTCAATCTATCTCACGGAAGAAAGGTTTGAGGAATTGTAATATCGAACTTGCCGCAGGCAGATTCATTCGCTTTTTTTTTTTTTTTTTTTTTCTTCAAGGGTGGATTGTGGTGCTAAAAGTTTTTTTTTAGATGGCCGTGACAAAAGAAAAAACTCGTGGGTTAAATTTTCAGACTCTGGGCTTAATAGAGAGAAGGTAGAGTGAGTGATTACACCGCAGGCTTCGTTTAAGGATGAGCCCTAAGAGGGTTATAAAACAGCATTGCTGGCTAATTTATTTTTGAAGGAATGACGTTAATTTATTTTACGAAACAGAAAGCGCACAGTTACAGAGAGTTTTGTTGGAAGAAAATTGCTATGCGCACATCACAGGCATTATTTTCACTGCATACTTTAAGTTGCGTTTGCAAAGCTGCTTCCAGTCATTTATGAATGTAAGCCTGGAGCTTTTTCATCATAGTTATACTATCGGACATTTGTGTACTATAATGATCTAAAAGTTGGGCAAGAAGAGAACGTAATAATTTGTTTCCCAAAGCATTACTTACAAAAAAAGGAGATTTTATCAAATTAGATAATAACATAGAAAAGGATAGTTTTGCAGGAAATATACAGTCCACATTTGCCGAGGGATCTGAGCCATTGAAAACAACTGACCGAAAAAAAAATAAACGCTTTTGTCAGACGATTGCAAATGTTTAAATAGAGGAAACACCGTTGTTGGTAGAAATACCCTATGCACTTTATGTTTATTCTTACTTCTTACAGTAGTACTATCTTTCCAATCATTTTTCAAGAATGTTGCAGAATATCAGCTTTTTACAGTTTCATCCATATTTGACAGCAACAAATCATGTATAAACTGCTTAAGCCCTCAGAGCCTCGCGCGCTGAATCTCATATTTTCTTTCGCATACAATCTATGCGCTGCTAAAATTAATAGTCTAGCTTTTCGCACATGCATGTGCCCAAAACAAATGACGCAATATTTCGTTAAACTATTCTTTCTGTGTTCGCGCTTGTTAATTTTTGTGTTGTACACGCTTAAATTTGTGAACTGATGCGTATCGCACACACAATTTTTAATCCTGTGCCCTCAGAGTGATTTTTGCTATTTCCAAAATGAATGACATTCTCAATTTAAGGAATTGCTACAACAATGCGTGCATGAATAAGGAAAGCGCACTCTGCAGTATACTTTACTCCTAAACTCCCAGTTGAATGCATGTGCGCTTAGGTAAACTATTACAAACCATGTAAGCGCACACGTGTTTACCAACACTAATCATGTTTTAGGTGATACAACCTACATTCCTTCAACGGTTTCTTCGAAGGATTTCTACAATCTCTCTTAATCTGTCGGAGTAATTTAAGTAATAACAGATGGGACACCATAAATTTACCTCCGACCTTTTGTCCCGCACGTGAGGAAAATAATAAACCACTCACCTGCTGCTTCTTATATATCCCCCAGGCAGTATCCATTGTATAAAACGTTTCATCTGCATTTCCTAAAGGATCTTTGCACCTTGCTGCATTTTTGTACATATTCTCGTACCTATAATTTACGACATCACTGCATTACCTGCAATTTTTTGTATGGAAGGAATAAAATATTCCACCATTCCGCGTGCATTCACGTCGTCTTTTAAAGCCAAGGATTCCTTGTTACTCATTTCATTTTTATTTTATTTTTTTTTTATCTCACTTGTGCCACACCGTAAATTTACATTGTGGACCATTGGGAGAGAGAGAAAGAGATGCCTTTTCCAGTGGTTTTAATATGATCCACCAACAAAACAAAGCACAAAAAAAAAAGGACGAGAATAAAAATGTTAAAGAGAACAATTTTTTAATTATATTGGAATTATCTGGCGCTGCAGTGGCCGCATATAATAAGGCATACCTGTAAATACAGCTCGGAAAAACTTTCCAACAGTGAAGGACCATGCCAGGTAGCAGTTACTGAAGCAACAAAAGCTTCTTATTACCACAGATTGATATTTACTGCCGGCTTAAAGTTGGGTGGTTGGTTGGTTTTTGCACACAACAACGAACACAGGATAACAACCTGCTGGTGGATTATCAGCTTTCCCTTCAGTTTGCAGTTTGCAGTTTTTAGTTGTGTTTTTTTCGCCTTATATATCCTCGTTTGTTTCTCGGTATACTTCAGACTAAAATCGTATTTGCCTAAGTGATAGCATGTACTTGATTCATAATTTAATTCACTTAAATACGTCGTTTGTTTTGGGTTTTTCTCGATTTTTTGTGTTTTGCAAAAAGCAGGTTAATGTCCTTGTTCAGCTTGTACGGTGTATTTTGTTTTATTTTATATATATGATTTGGCTCAAGAGATTTCCTCTTGTTGAGGTTGAATTGGTAAAACGGCGGAGACGGTATGAAAGCTTATAAATTGAGGTGAACACACTTTGAAGTGGTTTCTCTTCGACAGGAATCAAGGAAAGGAGCAGTTTTGTTTTGATATTTTTGCGACATTCCGTCTTTGGTTTGCCAGTGTTGGCTTCGTGTTGCTGTTGCTGTTGCTGTGCACTTGATGGAAGAGGAAATGTTTTGAGAGAACTATGCAGGGGTTTTTAGTTGGTGATATTTTAAATTTTGCCCCCTTTAAGAGACCACATTTCAATCGCCATCAGTACGAATAAGTTCCTAATCGGATTTGGGAATTTGCAGAATGCGCTTCGAGTTTCTATGCATTCACAGGGATTCATTTTCATCTACTTCTACGGGATGTCCTTTTTAAGCATTTTTGATTTGTGATTAAAATGATCGAGATTTATTCTTTTTTTAAATGTAAGACCCTACATTTTGTGTGCTTCTCAAGCTGCGATAGAAAAGGCAAAAGCCTCAGGGAAAGCTGTCAAATCGTTGTTGGCAAGAAGCCGCCTTTCTTTTAATCCCGTCAGCATTTTGGGGAGTTTTTGTTACGAACACTATAATGCAACAAACAAATTTCGCAACTAAAGCTACAAGACAGAGGATTTGAATTTGTTTGTGTGTGCCACGCCCATTTGTGCTATTGAGTTGATTGACTTTTAGATATGTTTATGGTTCATACATTCGCTAAACAACTATTTGAGGGACTCGTAAGAAAATTCATTGGTTTGTGTACTGGATAAGATGCTCACTTCCCACACATATATTTCATGACTTGATTGCTGTTTATTACTACTGAATTCAGGTGGTAAAACATGTGTCTAGCTCCTTGTTTTTTGTCTGCTTAACGTGAAGCGTACCGCACAAACAATTTGTAGTCATGTGCGCTTAGAGTGTTTTTTGCTATTTCCAAATTTAATGACAGTCTCATTTTAAGGAATTGTAAAAACAATGCGTGCATGAATAACGAAAGCGCAATCTTGAGTATGTTTTATTTTTTAACTCCCGCTCTTAGTCGCATGTGCGCTAAGGTAACGCACATGTGTTTACCAATACTACTCATTACTCAACCTTGTTTTTCATTTGCTTAATGTGAAGGGCTGAGCAGGATGCGAGTGTGTGGCTAAGTAAAAATGTGTCAGGTAAATCAAAATGCTGCAACAAATCGTGTGTGTATGGTGGCGGCCTTAAAAATGGCGTTTCATTACTACTTTAGAAAGAATACAATATTAGTGCGCACCAATAACGGCTTTGAAATTCGATAGCTTAAGCCAAAATTTTAAAATTATGGTAGATCTTCTAGGACAGGCTTTGAAGCTGATTTGACTCGTAATGTAAATAGAAACAGATGTCTGCGTTTACAAATTTGCATATAAATTTATTTTTAAAACGCTTTCAAGATTAAGGGGAATTTAAAAAAAGATTTATTTCAAGGTAGAGATGTTGAAAAGTTTATACCCAAATGCCACATGAGCGTTAGTATTTTTTCGGAATTTATGATAGCCTTTTGAATCCTCAGAAGATACAGTGTTCTTACTACAAATTTCTGTTTTATTTCAGTAAACCGTGGCGCCCTCTGGGGTTTGTTCTTTCTTTTGTTTTGTGATGCTCAGTCGCCGAAAAAGTGTATTTTGACATTCTTTCTGTTGGGAGGGAGTGTATCACGGGTTGAATTCAAAGTGTAAACAAATTGTTGTTGGACAGGTGGCGCCCTTTTTTGTGTAATATGTTTCTTCATCGCATATATTTTTAATAATTTCAACAATTCGTAAAGAAAATTATTAGGACATCATTTCCACGCCAGTCTACTCACTGTTAATACATTAAACATTAAATTTACCAAAAAGAATATAATGACAAATTTTGTTTTGTTTGTAGACACAATTTAGAAAATGAAAATCTTTAGTCTTCCTGTGTTGTGTTACATATTTGGTAGTATACTCGTACTTAATGCCACAAAGTAATCAACCCTCCATCTGTTGTTTCATTTAGACACTACTACGCAAGACAAAAGTGTTTGTTGTCGGATGTACCGCATCGCGAAATTTCTATTTTCATTGTTAATCCTTGACTCAAAGCATGTGTATAGTTACATAAGTTTGGCCAAAAAAAAAAACGCAATTGTCCTGTTGATTTTGTGTTCTGATTTGTTAATGGGCTAAGGGCGAATGTACTTTTATAATTCCAAAACATCTACATTACTCATCGCATCGCTGTTAAAAAAAAATAAAAATACAAAAAACTTAACAACCTAATAAAACAAAAATAAACTCTGCTTAAGTAAATAAAGGGTGTCCGCCAAAGAATTTTCGACTTTGAATTTGAATAAACGGCGAGCGGGGTATCGGCGGAGGGGGGAGGCGTATTCATTACACTTACGCGTCGTGCGGATTTTAGTAGCCATGGATCGTTGGTCGGCGGAGCATCGTGCGTTTGCTGTAGAGGCATATTTTAAAAATAACGATTCTCCCGTGGCTATTCGCAAGACATTTCAATATTCGGCGTATACGGGATTGTCCTAGTACGCAACTTATTGGCAAGTGGGTGCGAAGTTTTCGTGAACAAGGACCTGTAGTGGGACACGGGCCAGGTGTATCGCGAACTGTGAGAACTGACGAAACAATTGAAGCAGTTCGTCGTGATGTTATTGCAAATCCACGTCTTTCACTAAGAAAAAAAATTCCCAAACCTATTCGTCTATGTTGGAAAACTTTTTGGAACCTGAGTTGGAGAACAATGAATGGGTAAACGGATCGACATGGTTTCAACAGGATGGAGGCATCAATGAACATTGTAAGGCGCATTTTCCCCGAAAAAGTCATAAGTCGTTATGGTGATATCCCATGGCCCCCCAGATCGCCAGACTTAACACCTGCGGACTTTTTTTTTATGGGGATTTCTTAAATCTAAAGTCTACGTTAACAAACCGCGAAATTTATTGCAACTGAAAAGATATTCGCAACGAAATCAGAGGAATTTCGCAAGAAACTTGCAAAAAAGTTTTCACAAAAAATATGGTGTTTCGTTTAAATGAGTGTGTTCGTCTCCGTGGTAAACATTTAACTTCAATTATTTTCAAAACATAAATCCGCATTTGTATGTTTTATTTTAAAATAAAAACGATTATATAAAAACCTGTGAATCTTTTATTATTTAATTTTAAATTCGAAAATTGTTTCGCGAACACCCTTTACAATCTCACAGTAATCTCTGAATAGCAATAACATTTTGCGTGCATTTGTTGTTTCCTTCATGGTGTTCTAGAGATTCAAAATAAAACCGAAAAACATATCTAACTAGTTTCCTCTTCCGGTGGATGTTCTTGAATGTGTAATCTCTAAAATAGAATGCACTAAACTGTTACAGCAACAAATAAAAGAAAACTATTTATATAAAAAACAAGTACATATAATGAAATGTAGTTTCTAACATATTTTTCTACACTTTTCATTATGTAGTCTATCAACGTTAGTTTCATTATTGACTCTGTATCGAATCTTTTCTCTAGAAGCTTTATTTTGTGTGTGCCGAATATTTGTTAAAGTTTTCTATGTTGCATCGAGATCAGAGCAAAGAAATTTCATACAAAAAAAAAATAAAATAAATTAGTTGTAATAGTTCAAAAGTTGATATTTTGTCATTTGTCGAATGTGCTTGTAAAAATCACTACATCATGTTGCAAAGTATTTTGTTCTAAATTTACTGTATGAATATATTTGTTGGTACATGGTACATGGTTCACCTCATGCAAGTCACTAGTACTTAATTTTATTCTCTGTTGAATCCTTCTTTTTAAAATTTCTACTAATACAGGCCAATTAAGATCTAGGAAGTTATAAGTTATTTTTAGGAAAACAAGGCAAACTGTTTTGATTTTTTTTTTTCTAAGAGCCAAATGTATGATTTGTTTTTTGTTTCTTTCTTTTCTTATTTATTTTATTTAGTAATGAGAACTCGAATGTTGAACCGATAATTTCATGCGACTTGTTTTTGCATATATAGAAAAGATTAAATGCAATTAAAAAGCAAAAACTGTAAGGCGCATATAGGAGAGATTGTGTTGTAATGAGACTGGGAGAGTTCAAGGTAAGATAATCCTTCAATTGCACGTAAAGTTGCTGTGAGCGATAAGTTTTTTGCTCCTAGCTAGTTTTACATTCGTAGTACCATTAAAATTAACTGCGTTGTTTCGTCTTCGCCGCCCCATTTCTAGTTTGGTACAGGCATTTGTTTTCTATTTAAAACTACTTGTGGAAGACCTCACTTTGGAGGAAATGTTGGTGAGGTATTGAGGGACTGCAAAGTCACTAATCACAGTAAATATTCTAATTGCAAAGACATAATGGTATTGGTGATATTTTGAAGTAGCTTTAACAAACTCAAAAGAGAATCAGATGTTAGAAACCACTGGAAATGCTGCGACTGGGGGGCTATAGGTTTCACACCTACCTCGAAAGACCTGGGGATGGATTACAAGTGACGATAGTCGTCTACACTCTCGATAATGTCATTAATCACAGGAGAACCCCAATCTTTTGTAAAACTTGTTTATTGCCATCTTTGGGCAGTTTTTGCCATCCCTTTAATTCAAATTGATTAACTCTTGCAGTTCTTTCAGTGAAAAATATTTATGGCTAAAAAGCGTTTTGCCCAGACGAAAATTTCCTTGCTAAGGTTGAATGTGGGGCCATTATTTCTAATGGGGTTCATCTGGATGAACGTAACGGTTCTAACGTATTTACGCTGAAGGTGGAAAATCGTTTCTTGCGAATTGACAACTAACCCTTGACAGTTTCTATTGGAAAATCGAATTCGAAGTATAGAAAAGCAATGAGAATCCACGTTTCTCGTTAATTGGAGAAGAGAGCCAAACAGTTTCTGTTGAGAAGTTACAGTTGAACACTTGGAAAGCGAAGATGTTCACAATCAGCGTGACCGTTGTGCAACTATAGTTGCAATTTGGCACTTTTTTGAGAGCTTGCCACACAGTTTTGCCATTTTAGCCCTTTTTTTAGTTGGAGAAGGTGTTATTTTTAAATAATAAGCTTTGAAATGTAACACGGTTGCCTAGCACAACACTATTATAGTGCTCAGCGAGCCAATACTTGTTAAATATCATTCTAAAATTCTAAATTTGCAGAACAGCCTCAGAAATGACAACTTTTTATCGCATTGTCCTATTTCTTGCTACTTTTCAGAATTCCGCAGCGGTCACACTGTTCACAATTCGACTATCGTTTTCTAACAGTAATTGTCAGACGATGTTCCCTATCAAGCAAAAAGCGACGTGAGACAATAGAAATCTTAAAATATTAAAATATTCAAAAAGTAGATACAGAATGGTTGTGGCCTGCGCTCTTGTGGCAGCTTTATTCAAAACTTTTGATTTGCAAGTTATATGAAAAGCCCGCAAAACTGCTCCAATCTTTGGACGATTTCCCCGAAAATCCAAACAATTTACATTCCACACCAACCCTATCAATGTCCATTTGTAAGGGTTAACACACAAAATGAAACCAAACCTTTGCTTTTTGCATTTGCATATATTTTTGTTTTTCGTCGTTTTGCCTGTGATCTGTAATTGGGAATTCCAAAAAAAATAGTCGTGCAAATCCTTCGCAATAAATTTAATTATATCGTCGTGATATCTTAATAGGTCCAATCTGTCCCATATAATGTCTCATTTGCACACTCCGACTTTATGGTCATTTTTTTAAATTTGAGGCCTGCCTTTTCCTCTCCACAATTTCGCTCTTTTCCTCTTTGAGCACTATTCTTTTCCACTTAGAACAAGGATACAAGTTACTTCGCTAAAATTGGGTTAAGCTGTCACCGAGTCCTTGCGTTAGTGCAAGTTTTTTTTTTTTTTCACTCCGAAAACCCAGCACTAGTATCTATATCAACCTACTAGAGAGAGGATTTTTCAAACAATAAGGATCACCTCAGGAACTCACAAGTTAATTAACAGCGAAACTATGGTTATCCTTAATGGATTTTTTTTTTCTGTTCTTTATTTTGTTCTATTTCAATCCCTTTTGGTTTGGATGCTTTGTTTTGGAAGTTAAAAACAACAGTAAGTCACTCAGGATCCACGCCAGTGGTTGGAATGTTGATTGAGTTGAGTGAGAGTTGAGAGCCAGAAATCAATTAAACACAATACAGAGATGTGCGATTGTTTTATAACCCAGTTGGGTTATCTAAATGTGTACGAGGATATTGCAGTCTGTTTTTAGAATAGGGTCAATTAAATTCCACACAAATGTGTGTTGAGGGGAAATTGAATTGTGGTCGGTAGTAATGTCCGTTAAATACATTCGATTGAAAAAATGATAGGAATCGCCAGAGAATGCTAATAGTGGGAACATTATATCCAATTTAAATTGTTTTTCGATGTTAGATTATGTTTTCTATTTAGCATTATTATGAGTTTGTACGACAGCAATATTGGTATGTGGGTGGCTTCCTTTTGATTGTTGATAACATGAAAAAGTGATTTGAATAAGGTTCATAATTTTTTATGGAAATTAAGGAAATTCCATATTCACTGTCAGTATTCTAGGAAAGGTGATGATTATGAAACGTGATACCTACTATAGATATATAAGGTATGATGACTAAAACAGTTTATATTAAGGAAGTATTTGGTTAGACATTGTTTGCAAAAGCCATCTTTTTTATCCAAAAAAAAAAATGTCTTACTTTTTCTACAAGGAGGAAAAAGGTTTCGAAGAGCTGTTGGGATTTTTAAGGCAAATTTGTAAACTTCTACATTCTGTTTACGTCAAACAAGTTGCTTATCGAAATGGGTAGTCGTTCAGTATGCAAACGCACACTTTTAGTTTAAAAACGCACACTCTTAATATCAAAACGCACACTCCTCAATAGCGACTCGACAAAAAAGTTTCTTATCAAAATATGTAGCCGTTCGGTAAGTTTACATTCATTTGCGAACGCACTGGCTTGCAGTGAAAACGCACACTCTCGATATGAAAACGCACATAGGCTACATTTATACCCTTAATACATTAGGGCACTTAAAAAAAACGAAATGTTGATGCAATAGACCGTAAAAGACTTCAGGCCTAGTTAAAGTCTGAAGTCTTTACATTGCACCCTCATTAACTGGAGTCAAACAAGTTGCTTATCAAAATGGATAGTCCTTCAGTATGCAAACGCAAACTTTTAATTTAAAAACACACACTTTTAATATCAAAACGCACACCCCTCAATCGCGGCTCGACAAACAAGTTTCTTATCAAAATCTATAGCCGTTCAGTATGTAAACCACACTTTGGATTTGCAAACGCACTGTCTTGCAATGGAAACGCACACTCTCGACATGAAAACGCACATAGGCTAACATGTATCTGAAATAATAATTGCGCTTCTGATCAGGGCACTTAAAAGAAAAATGTTGGCGCAATGGTAAATAGTAAAGCCGTAAAGGACTCCAGGCCTAGCTTCTGACTTCCATCTTTATATTACACCCTCTTTGACTGGAGTCAAACAAGTTGTTAATCGAAATATGTAGTCGTTCAGTAAACGCATACTTTTTATTCCTAAACGCACACTCTTCATTTGTAAACGCACACTCTTGCTATGAAAATGGCACACTCTCTCTCTCTGTCTTGCGTTAACTCATTATGGGGGTTTTGTAGGGGTTAAATCCGATACCCCCCGCTCAGTTTTCCAGCACACTAACCGCTGAGCCAATTGCTCACTTAAAATATACAAACGCAGCAGTTAAAAAACGCTAAGCTGAGTACGCCAACAATTGGCAATGATTAACCACACCAAGCTGAATTTTTTTACGAATGACCCAAATCGGATTAATTTAAAAGCGTTTAAACCCATTTGCGTAACCTGTTGTTTGTTTAATTTTGTAGTAATTTAAATGGATGTATCCCAAACTTTATGAAAATCGAGCACACACACACTTGGTATAAAAGCGACAATCAAATTGACAAAGGCCTGGGTAACTCGGGAATTAAAAACCCAAAATCTACCATTGCACTTCCCAAAAAGAGTGATTCGAAACAAAAGCGTATGCCCCGAACCCAATAGCAATTGTTCGGTTGGTGTTCTCTCCTTTTAATTGATCCTGTGAAGTGAGAGAAAAAAATTAAATTGGATTGGTTTCATTTGAAATTTATTTCAAACGCTTGGAATTTAGTTTAAAAACAAAAGAGTAAAAAAACGCAAAGCAAAAAGGATTGAAAACGATTTTGCTTTTCATCTCCAATTACGGTTGGCAAATGCAAATTTGTTCTTCATTCTTTTTTGTCTGCGGCAAAAAAAAAAAAAAAAAAAACGGTTTCACCCACAAATTCCGATTAAACACATCTACGCAGCGGATCCAATGCCAGTTTCTAAGGTGTTTAACATCTTAGAGATCCATTTCTATTACACTTATCTATTTAATTTGAAAAGTTATCCGCATTTAGAATGTCGTCGTCGCCGTGTGATGCCCACTCATTGAAAGGGGATTTATTCGCCCTCGCCTGGCAGTTCAGCACCTCAGGCGAACGACTATTTATCCAATAGATACGGCCTTCTTCGATGACACGATAATCCGTTTCTCATTTAAACGAGATAACAGTCTTGTAAAACAATGTTGATGTTTTCCAACAAAACGGAATGAGAATATTGTTTCCCTGACACTAATCCCAAAGTAAAAGTTCTATACTCAAAGGCACACGAATGTTGCTGGTGTCCTTTTTTATTCCCTACAGAGTTTCACTCTCTAACAACTTGGAAATGAATGTTTTATTTTTAATTAGTTTTCGCTTCCTACAATTCTAAGCCGTCCCCATTTAAAGGATATACACGCACACTGCCGAGGATGGTAGAAGAGGAGTGAGAGTGAAATAATGAAATGAGAAATGGAATACATTTGCGAAAAAGATGCACGAGGCAGAAACAAGACAAAGCAAAAAAAAAAAGGAACTGAAATGGAGAACAACATGTTTCCGAATTCAGACAGAAAGGCAGAATTTTATGCTCTGTGAGTTTTCTTGTTTAAGTGTTTCCGGGATGTTTTCAATGTTGTATCTGTAGTTGTGTGCGGGATAGCTTTTAGCACATGTTAGAGAACTTGTTCCGAGTTTGGCAGTTTTTTTTTTTTTTTTTTTTTTTTTTTTTCATCCTTCTGTTGGGGTAAGGTCAGAAAGACACAGATCCCTCTGAAATTCGTTTTGGATAGAATTTAGACGAGAGTTGCATTGCAATGAGATTTTTCAGTAGCACCGTGCATATGACTAGGAAATGTGTAGCGTGTAAGACCATGAAACTTGCTAGATGAGAGGATTAATGTTGGAGTTTTCTAAGGAAATGTTTTCATTAATAAAATCCAAGTACGGTGCTACGCACTGGTGTGTGTCGTTAGAGAGTGAGAGGATGGAATTTAACGAAATTTTGGTAGACTTCAAATTAAAGAGGCGGAATATTTACTCTCTAACTATGAAAATCTACATAGATTTTTATTTGAGGCTTAGGCGTCTGCTTTTTGGTTGGTGTCTCAGGTAAAATTGTGTGATTTTGACACAGTACTTCCTTTCTTTAAAAAATGAAGACCATTTCGCATGTTAATGTAAAAAGATTGTGAAGAAGCGCAACAAGCAAGGAACTCCAAGCGCACTCGCACCTGTGCGCAACCTACATGCAGTTCATTTCGTGCAGCATAATCGGTGATGTGAATAAGTATCTTGATTATAACCATAAAAGCAATAGCTCTCGTATTTTTAATGTGCTCAAAATTGGTTTATGATTACAAGTGAAGTGTGCGTTATGTGCTTTTGGAAAACTTCTGTTCACAGCACGTTGCTAAGATGAGTTTGAGTGTGCGCTTGGGTATTTTGCGTGCACTTAAAGCGCAAGTGTATTCTCATAGAAGGAAATCGATCCTAATTACATAAAATAGTATGTGCGCTTAGTTAATTCATAAACTGTTTTGTTGTGTTTCGCTCTAGAAAAATGCATTCAAATTTGTAGATAATAGACGTTTAATCTACAATACCTAGCGTTATTCTTAAGAACAAGTTTTGTTATTCTTATTTTCAGTTGTCCAATGTGGGACAGATTCAATTTTATTGGCACAAGCGCACATGAATGAAATACTCAACTGACACGAGTGCGCACTTTGTTAGTTTATATATGAATTTGGTTTAGTTTTGGGATTCGGTTTTCAGTTTTACATCTTACGCACAAGCGCACACTTATGATTTTTGTGCACTTATGTGTGCGCTTGGTTAATACAGGTGTGCGTTTTGTATAGAAGAGTGTGCGCTTTATTAGTTTGTACTCCAATATGGCTTAGGGTTGTATTTCCAGCAAATTAGACAAGCGATTCGTATTAAAAATTGGTGGAACATTGAAAAGAATTAAGATAAAGTTGAAGTCTCAGAGGCGATTTGACGAAATCAAGCAGTATTTTTAGTTCTCGGCAAGGGCATTTTGAAAATTCAGAGAATAGAAATATCCAACTCCTTGCGAATTGATTTATTAAATTTTTGTTATCCAACTACGAACTCCTGCGGCGAATATTTCTAACGTATTGATTCATTTCGTAGCCATAACAATATTTCAAGGCGATTATCTATATCCCCATTCATTTATCAGAGTTCAGAACAATTTCAATGAATCGCTCTTCCAACCATACAAAGAAGTCCTCTCTCTTCCCCTTTTTGATATGCATAACAATGGTATGGAATTCCATTACATTTTCAAAAGCCTGTACTACATCAGTGGTCCGAAGCCAATCCCCCGGCATACAATTAAATAACTTGTGCAATTTTCTATTGAATTTCTAAATATTTGATAAACTAATGGCCAAAAGTATAGAGTTCAGAAACAGCCATCTCTCCTCGTAACATTTGTTGGAAGGCGTCCAACAAAAGTTCGTCCAACAAAAAGGATGTAAACCGCACACTACATCATTTGGTATTAAAATAATCAGTATTAGATGTAGTAGGTAGTAGAATAGGCTTGGGTATACATAGAACTGCAGTTTCGAAATTCAATATCATCCTCACGTAATTGCCATCCAGCAGTAGACCACCTGAAAAATAAAAAATAAAATAAAACACACTGAATGCTGGGTAAACGGAAGGGCAAATCCTGGATTTCAGTGTTGCACTGTGTAATCACCCGTATGGTGATGGTCTACAAAATCTAGCCACACAAACCGCCCGCTTTTTTCCGAGGCAACTCGGTATATAGTATCACCCTAATCGACTGTCACATGCAAAATGTAACCGCTTCCCACATACATACACACTACCGCTGTCCTGATAAATAGAAGATATTTAGTTATTTCAATATGCGAGTAGGATGCACAACTTTAAATTGTCCAATAGGGTGTCCCGTCAAATTTTTTTTTGTTGTATCTTAACAAAAGGCCCCGCAAAAGTTGCGTATTGCTGAGCTCATTACAGGAAAAATAACATAAAAAATATTCAAGGGTACTTTTGGGCCTCTACCGGCCGTTGAAGTTTTGGAAAAAAATGTTTTTTTCCATACATTTTTCTTTTTCAATATTTTTTTAATAATGCTTACATTTATAAAGTTATAGCATATTCTCTCAAATCAAATGTGTTTTTGGTAGCATTTGAGCACTTGAGAGGTTATTTTGATATTTCTTAAATGCTGGAATCAAAAAATACATTTGTTTTGTCTTAACCACAAAATTCTATATGTTCACAAAAATAGGTAAATTCGAATTTTTTAATTTAAATATTAAAACATGTAAGCAAAATGAGTTCCGGAATCCATCTCCGAGAGTTATTCTGTCCTCTTTTCGATCCCTTTATAGTGAATTAAAAAAAATCATTTACCGTCTGTAAGAGATGTAGAAAAGTATATGCTTTTGATCCAAAGAAATCTTAAAACAGAATACGGTGAAAAATCCCTCTATTTCCGAATTGTTTATTATAGTCAGTGCATGCAGATATCGAAGAGATTTTGAAGAGGGCTTCAATTTCAATTGTGTGCCACAATCAAATACTAGAACTTATTAAAATCAACTTCTATATATATATGAGTCTAAAAAGATACCCAAGTATGAAAAAATGCAAACTATTACAATAGAGTACAAGATTTCATAACATTTTCTAGTACAAAATTGTTTGACATTGCTTCAAGTAAATTTGATAAGTGCCACTGTACAAAGAAAAAAAGTGCCTAGTAATGAAAGGGGATTTTTGGAGGATAAGTGTTGATAACCTAGAGACGATTAAAATGCAAAAGCGTCTAGATCGAAAAGAACGTAGTGCATTGAATAATCTTGCCCCTCCAAGTTTACTCCAGAGAGTAGATCCAAACGAAACAGACGAAAGAGTGGAGCCAGTCAAGATAGTAAGGTCACTACTTTGTTCTTCAGAACTTTCAAAGTCTTCTTCAGATCCTTCCACGTTTTCAGATAAGCTCAATTTGCTGGTCCAACCATCTGTAGCAAGAGTTTTTGATCGATATGGAGTATCGGAACGATCTGCCCCAACAGTGGCTTCAGCGGTTTTGCACGATGCTGGACTCGCAAATAACACTGACACAAGGCTTGTAATCGACAAAAATAAGATACAGATACCGAGCTTTGTCAAAATCAAGAGAGCATCTAAGAAGCCAATACAATGATGCCATTCCTAAGAATATTTATCTTGACGGACAGAAAGACAAAACCCTTGTTTCAGATCAAAAATATAAACGTCATTTTCGCAAAGAGCTCTTAGAAGAACATAACAATATTTCTCCGATATATTATACAGGGGAAGAAATATGCAATTCAAAGATTCATTTTATAATTTTTAAGGGCTACATACCGCGATACTAATTATCATTTTTAGCGTCCAGGTTATATTTCGAAATACAAAATTGCATATTGTGACCTACAAAATATTCAGTCTCAATGTTAAAAATGATTATTAGTATAAGGTCCATGCCATAGACATTATTTTTTTAAATTAATGTCAGACTACTCCTCCACCTATCTTAAAAGATCTGCCTGATGATGAACTTTCATTGCTTGCAAATGCAACAGAGCTCAGAATACCAGATATAAAACAAAATTGAATCTAGAAATCGGATGCCATCTCTTAATTTCAAAAGCCAATTTTCAATGTAAAATTTGTATTTAAGCCTTAATAGCTTCTTTTAAATTAATAATTTAAAATTGTTGATTATACGCAAATGAATATTTATTATTTTAATTTAGTACCAAGTTATATTTGTGTATATATTTTTGAAATAGTAATAATATTTTGAACAAATAGAAAAATTGAAAGATATTAGCGCCTTAGTTACTTTTCCCTGTCCTTCAATCGTCGGTAGAGGCCCAAAAGTTATGCCGTAATCAGAAAGTAAGTACACATTCGGAATCTTCTCGTCAATACGCAACTTTTGATACCCCTTTCGATGAGATATTCCACGAAATTTTTTTCTTCATACAACGACGGGACACCCTATTGTCCAATTCTCAAGCCCGTTTTTGGGCTGCACACACATTTCGGTATAGAATACATATTTTCGGAAAATTATATAAATCCAGATAAGTATTTGTCATTCTAGTGCGGTCGAGTGGATCCGATAGAGAAGCCACAAAATATCCCCAACACACTGTGCAGATATTTCGTAAATGTTCGATTGGGTATTGTGGCAACATTGAAGGGATATTTGTGAATATATCCCCCCTATGCTTTGTGTAATTTATTTAGCCCAGAGGCACGATTTGCGATTTGGTTTTGGTCGCAGCCTTTTTTTCTTTTTTTTTACTATAGTGGCTTTGGCTTTTGGGGTTTTCGGGATATCGTACAGAAGTGGTGCGTTTTCACTGCGTGTGGATAGAGAGGAATTGATGGGCTCATAAATTAACGGGGAGGAATCTACCAAAGCCGGGTGGAATCGTATTTCTCGCCACACATTTAGCAAGGGGGCGAGATTTGACGATATGCTAATTGAAATTAATGACAACATGACGTTTTACATGTTTATTTGTGGTTTGGTGAATTGGGAATGCTTTGGTTAAGAGTAGACTGTGGAATCATAGTGATATTGGACCAAGCGTGGTTAAGTGCAGTATTCACGGTTTGAATTGTGCTTTATGCTAAGGGCACTGTTGCTTTCAAACTTAAAATCGTCGTTTTCATATGTGGAAAATTTGTTCGTCATTACTCAGCTATATTGGCAGTTAAGACCTTAAAAATTCGCGCTTTAAGTCAGACGAAGGCAAGAAGAGATAAATGAACAAATGTAAATCCCTTTCTATCCAAATTTTGTATTTTTCTGAAGGTCTAAGTTTTAGTAAAAACCGCACTTAACACAAACAAACATCAAAAAGTATATATGCATAAGTACGTCCGTTCTGTCCGCTAAAATGTTATTTTATTTAAATATTTCTCTTATTTAATTTTAATAAAAAAAAAATAAAATGTTTGTTCTTATAAATTTACTAATATATTTTATTTTTTTCTCCTTCAACGAAAAAAAAAAAAAAAAAACAAACAAAAATGATAACAACATTAAAAAATAATAATAATAAAACAATAAAAATAGGTGAACAATGCAACAGCTCGTGTACAGACTAAAAAAGTGCCAACAGTTCCAAATGGTAAGTGTTTAATAAATTTATTCTAAGGACATTTTTTTTTTGTTTTCTTTAAAAATTTATCAGCTTATTTATTATTAAGATAATATTTCCCAACTTTAATGTATTAACTTTTTTTTTTTTTTTGATTAATTTTTAAGAAGAAATCTTAAATATTTTTCGGTTTTAAGAGAACTTACCTCGAATGCTTGGATTTTTGTTGTCTTTTTGCCCCAAAGACGATTTATTTGTTTAGTGATTTATCCCGATATGTGATTTTTGTTGAAATTTACTTTTTTTCATTTACTTTTTAAAATATAATGTGTCTTACAAATATCTGTATCCAAAGTTAAGATAATGCAATGCGTTTTTTTAAGTTAATATTATATTAAAATACTAAGTTTAAGATTTTGTTTATTCAACTTGCTGCACTTTTCTATATAAAAAAAAAATGTACACCAGCTGTGCTTATTTTTTCATGCTCATAAGTCATACATTGTAAAATTCAGAGTGACATTTGCCAATTTATTTCCTCCAACCCTATTGTGCTTGAAATTAAAAATGAAATGAACTGTCGAAGAGTCCGGAATTTTTATAAAAACTGTCTATAAGTGATATGGTACATGTTGCTAAACTTTTTCCTGACGTATTTGTATGATCTCGTCTCGCTGTTATATATTTTTAAGAGTGAGATATGGCCTTCCACGTAGTCTTTAATAAGACTCTTGGGTGAATACGGTTTGGAAACAAATAATCACTCAAATATTCATTAAAATATTCAGTTCCAATTTCCCCTTGTGATTCCTAAAACCTAAACTCGTCAGTTTCTACCTGTTCTGCGCATGTGCTTCTCGATCAAGACATTCCTCTTATGCACAGTAAAATTTTATAAATGCATCGACGATACACTATTGTTGGACCGTTTTGTGCATACCTGTTTCTGAATGTTTTTCTTGTGTCATAAAAAATCCCTGAATATTTAATTTTGTTGGGTCAACAGATACCAAAGCTTTTTGTATGCATTTTATACAAAACGCTTACAAAAAACAAAGTTGTGACATTTTCCTGGGATGCGTTTTCATTTCCCTGTCGTTCTTGACTTTTTCGTCAAAAATTGCACACTTTTTTGTCCCTTTAAAATTGTTTGAAGTTATCTATATTTCCCAAACGTTAAATAAAACTCTGAGCATGTACACCAACCATTATAATTCTGTCTTTACTGCCTTGTAACAATTTTTGATTTCAATAACCTTCGTAGCATACTCCCAAACAGTTGTCCGTAGGCCATAGACTATATTTCTTCGGATTCTACCCTTTCTAAAAAAAAAGGGTCTCAGCTAAAAGTTCTTTGTCCACTAGATGTCGCTGCTACTCTGTTCTTTCAATTTTTTCTTAAATTGAATTGTATTCGCTCTCTAACTATTCAGTAAAAACCCCATTAAAATAAAATATAAAAAATATTTTTATTTCCACCACAAATTGCTTGTATAAATAACTTCGCGCAAGAATCAAAAGATGTCGCTATATAGTTGAAAAGACATCTTTGCTTCTACAAGCGTAAACCGCCTTCCCTGTTTTTTTATCTTGTGTTGTTACGCAAAGGAGAACATTTTCTTATGAAATGTTACGGCAGTTAAACTGTACATGACGAGACTTAAGGCGTTTTTGTCAAATGTGAAATAGGGTCTCCGACAGCAAGTAGCTCAGTCTTTTGTTTAGATACTGCTAAATAAAATTTGTATGCCCATAGATTTTTGAAACCCCAAACCGCATGCTCATGCGACATCGACAGCATTGCCATTTGAATTTTTGCTTTCGAGTGGTTGGTGTACCAACTAATTATGTTTGGAAATTAGCTAACATCTGCCGTTTTCAAATAAATTTTTGTATAGTTAGTAAAATGCAAAAGGCAGCCCCTTGAAGGCTCTCCAGCCTCCCAACCTAATCTAGTAAAATGCTAACAGATATTCTACTGAGTTAAACAGCCTTTTACACAGCCCTATGTACTGTACATGCTTGCTTTGTATTATTTTCAACTTGCTTGCTCTGGCAAAAATATTCCGAATGTTGCTACTCGTAAAAAAAACAATTAGATCCACACTCCATCTACTTATTGCCGATTTATGGGCACTTCCAACAGTCATAAGAATAACGCCAATCGAACCAAGACATTCGAACAATTACTTCTACAGACATTTCTCTTCCTCCGTATCTCATGAATTCCCAGTGTTTTAAGAAGATTGCAAACCCAAAACGCTCCAAAAGCTATTGGAATAATTATCACAACGATTCCCCGCCTACTGGGACTTTCGTCCTATTTCCGCACACCATCTTCTGTTCTTGATAACAATATTTTTTCACCCAACCAACATTCAACTACTATCAACCGAAACAATCAACTGAATTGTTATGTCCATTACCGAAACCACTAGGGCTGTCACCTCTCTAAGTACAAATAGTAGTCAATTTCCCTAAGGGTGGAGCCTAGAGGGCCCCGTCTCGATATGGATGACAATGGCAAACACTGTCCCACCGCATCGCACATTAAGCCACATGAAGTTATGACACCCTGACGAAGAGGCCTCCTTAAAAGTTTGGTTAAAGGATTTATGCATCATTGCGCGCGCCCATTTATAAACCGACCATTCACAAAAATCTGACATCAAAGCAAGAATGGGAATGAACAAGTTCCAACTTTATGTCTGCCGGTTGCCTAATAGGATACTCTTCGTTAAAGGAAATGAAATCATTTCCTTTTCGCATTTTTCATTCGAGAGAAGAGTAGGGATTTGAAATTCGTTTTTGTGTGGGTGTGTTTTTTTTTTGTGCTTCCTTCGTGATTAAATTATTTGTAAACGAAATTTCATAATTTGAATTTTAAACAGTGAAATTATGGGGCCCATCCGGCCGCACCTACGAGTATCTACAACACAAAGGCCCGTTATGCGTTTGAAAGTTTTTTTTTTTTTTTTTTCTTTTAAGTCAGGAATTGAAATGGCTGGGCTATGTGTTTATAGAGATTTTTGAATAACCCTGGAGCCAGGCGGCATTACATTGAAATTAATTTGCGTTTACATTATGGGCCTAATTAAAGCGAATTTTGTTGTCATTCGCTTAATGAGAGGCTGTTGTCAAATTAATACTTCCCACTAAAATTTGGCTTTCAATTCAACAGTAAAAAAAAAAAAAAAAAGACAAATAAATGGAGAAATATTTACATATTGGGAAATTGGAGAGTGTGGCCTTTGAAGGCTTTTTAGGAGTTTGCGGTTGGGTTGGCAATTTGCGTGACCATAACCGCACGCTCTCTATAGCCCTTTGGGGTTTTTAGTTCGATTTTGGTGTTTGTGATTTTAATTAGAATTGGTGCAGCAAGTTCATAACATTTTATTACTGAATATTATTTGATTTAATTTTACGGTTATTTTAACGTAAATATGACTAGTTATGAATTGTAGGTAAGTCTGTGTTTTTGTCGGTTTAGTGGTTCATTTGTTTTCGTTTGATTTTACAGTCCAGTGGTTTTTAATTTGATTTGACACGGAATTGATGTTTGAAAAACCTTACATGTTAACAGGGAATTTGCAATTTGTTTATAAGTAGGTATGTTGATTGTCAGGGTTTCAGTGACTCAACTAAGTTGAATTAATTAAGGTATATCGCTAGTTTTTAGCCCAAACATGATGACGATTTTAATGTAAAGAATGTTCAGAGATCATTGAAAAATTGCTAGAATTTTGTACACAGATCCACTTTATTAAATCCCTATAGCCGAGTATATTCAAATTGATCCTTAAATTAGTAACTTTCTTATAAAAAGATTTTCCGTTTAAAAAAAAAATATACAATTTTAAGTAAGTTAATAAAAATAGTCCGGGAAAAAGAAAATTTGCTAGTTATTCTCATTTCTCACCTTTCTATTCATTTAAAGCGGCAATATGGTCTGGAACAATCATTGCCCATTGCTGTTTATTGTTTATACAAAATAACAAAATGAACGTTACATGATTCAACAATTTTTCACGCCTGAATTATATGCTCTAGACTTGGTTAAATGTGGTTCCAAGAAGTCAGTGGAGCCTCGCCTAAGACCAATGATACATTGGATTTACTGAGGAAACTTCTTGCACAACTTATAATCTCAAGAAGTATTTATTGGCATTAAATGTCCCCCTTTCGGCAAACACCTGCCCAAAAAAACCCTTATTTCATTATTAAAAGTTCTTGAATGATTTTTGTTTTCTTTTTATCAGGCTTAAATCTCTCTTGAAATGAATTCTGTCTCCGACGGGGAATGAACCGCGCACACTGCGATTGATTGCCAAGCTTCTATCACTTGCCACCAATTATTTTGAAAGTTTAGTCTTTCTTATTGGCATTTTTTATCAAATGATTATTCCGTGAATAGCTTTGCATTCAGATGCCAATTTTGACAGTATATTTACTTAGCTGCTTCTAAGAAAGACGGCGTATTGACCAAGGCGACGATTTTCTAAGAAGACTCACTTGGCCAGAGTATTCAAGTTGACATGGCTCATTTTTTTCGAGACACTTTACACTACGTTTTTTGACTAAGTGAAAATATTTCTGCAGCTTGTTAATTATCGATAAACTTTTTCTTTCAAAGTTCATACTCTCAAAGTGATTCTGTCAAGAAGATTCAAGATATCTCTGTTTGACTTCGCTAGAGACTCACTCTTCTTCCTGATGCTGGCATCTAGTTCTTAATTCTTAAACACTTCTTAAAAAAGAAAAACTTTATAAACTTCGGCGCGATCTTAAAAACACTGCTCTCAATTTGCAGCTTAAAAATCAGACGGTCGAATTGTTTAGTACTTTGATCCACAAAGTTCGGACTATAACCACCAGACTTTCTTCCATTAAAAATCAATTGGAAATGTATCCAAGTTTCAAACCAATTCGGGTTGCACATTGAAAAATTCATCAAACTTTAAGAGACGTTTGAGTTATTAACGATATTCATTAAAATTCTTGTATCTGTCCTCTATTTCAGTGACATAAGAATCTTATTTCACTGATCTTATTATAGACACATTTAGACCATTATAAGGTCCCTTGTGATCGATCTTATTATAAGATTGACAAAATTGTATTCTCTCCTGCCAAACATTTTTTTACTATTAATTTTGAATTTGGCGAAGCAACAATATAGAAAATCATAACCCAGCCAAACTTAAAGAATGAGGCGTCAAACGATAGTTAACTGCATTCCCGAAGGTTCATTGTTTTAGTTTATAAATACTACCGATTTAAAAAAAAAAAAAAAAACCCTCTCCAGACCTCTGATTTAAATCCAGGACTTCGACGAGCAAATATGATCCCTACCTACCTCTTTTTGTGATGAACATTATTCATACTTTCGAAATACTTTTATTTCTTTTAAGCATAAAAAAAATCGCACATCTTTTTAAAGTACATTAAAGTTTTAAAAAAGAAATTTATTAAATTATTTATCAACCTATTTTTACTCAATTGCTATATGCTTATTCATTTATGTTAACCAAATCCAATTTTTTTTTTTGCGCCAAGAACAGCTGAACTTCCAAAAAAATCATAAAAATACTTCAGCCAATTTTATAAATAAACAAAACAAATATTTATCAAACCTTAAATTTATATCTACTTTTTGTTTAATTTAATTTATTTTATTTTTTTTTCTCTTAATTTTTCCATTTACCTTCGTTGATCACCTTACATCAGTTTGTCTAACAAAAGAAGGTGCCGTAGCGGCTCCAGCTCTAGGTGAGCCATATGCAAAATAAAATAAAACACAACAATAGTCTTGTTCAAAAATATTTTTGTTAGCAGTAAAAATGAATTCTTTTATGTACAGTATATATTAATAAAAATTGTTAACAACTATGTACATAGCCTGGAACTTTAAACAAAATTAAACTAAATAGGTTCTGTATTTTTGAATGTTTAATATGTACACCCGTATGTAGATAGTTGGCATGTGCATCAAACAAGAAAAGAAAATATGCGTTCGAGAATATGGCATGCCCAATGAATTGAACAATTGCAAGTAAAAAGCATGCTATGCACGTCATTTTCGTTTTGGTAATAGTGGTGATGGTGTATTGAAATTTGTCTTTAAATCGTCTATAACCAGCAATTTAAGGTCCTTTTGCAGTTGTATATAAGAATGCTGTCGTACTTGACTTGAAATACTAGGTTTACACAGAAATGTAAACATTTGAACTAAACAACCGGAGGTCGCAACAAATTTCGTTTTTCCTTGGAAGCTGAACGCTAAAAGAATTGATTTTGACTACAGAATTTTAAGTGATCGAACGTTGTTCAACGTGATACATTTTTCAAGAATTCGAAAACGCCCGGCTTGAATTTTAATGAAATAAAATATTTGAAATTATGGCAAAACCCCTACAAACGTTTTTTTTGTTTTCGAAATTAAGAGGCGAATTGCCACTTCCGTGAACGAGCTATACGTTCACGGGAATAATTTGATTTTCCATCTGAAACAAAAGCAAATTCCGTCACTTAATGCTCGTTCACGGACAAAGCGATTCGACCCCCGAAATCGATAAACTTTTGTAGGGTTTTTACCATCAAACATTTAATTTCAGTAAAATTCAAGCCGGTCGTTTCCGAATTCGTTAAAAATGTAAAAACGTATCACAAGGGTAATAGTCTTTTAAACTCAACGTTCGACCATTTGAAATTCTGTTGTCAGAATATCTTTTTTCGAAGTTCAAGACTACCTTTCATGACTGTTTCCTTTAAATTAAAAAGTTCACTATAACGAGTGTTTCCTCAAGTTAATCAAGACATTTTTGTTATTTCGTGATTAACAACAGTATTTTTTGAGTCGTGAGCTATCCGTGTGGTGGCAAACAATATTCCGAGTCGTGAAATTGACTCCTATTTTAGAGTATGAAAGTGGATCCTTTGATTTCTTTTTTCTTTGTGAGAACTGAACGTTTTTTCCCTCCACTCACCGATAACATCAGTCTCGCCGATGTTATTATTACTTCATCTAAAACCAGATGGGTAGTCGTTATTTTTTCGAGGATATCTACTTTTTTTCGCCCCTAAAGAGGGATGACACTACGACAAAAAAAAATATCGATTTATCTCTCACACCGGCAATGTGAAACTATGGAATATGGATAATATGCTCACAGGAAAAAAAAATATCGAAAACCGAACTACAAATATCATTTTCTCGTTTAATCCCATCATATGCTCTAAACTACCGCTGGTACTGCTTCTATTGCTAGTCTCCGTCCTTGTGCGATATTCATATTTTAGCCTCCGTCTCTCGCTCCTCGTTCTCACACGAAAATGGCTTTTAATTCACGTGTACTATATGCAGCTCCCTAAACCAGCCATATATTCCCATATTCCATCGAAATATACGAGTAGTTTTGCCCCTCTTTCCATGTGTGTGTGTTTCTGAATTTCAAACCAAAGGTGCTTCACAAACTTCACACTGTTCCTTCCTTGTGCAGAAGGATAACGAGATGACGGATAAAATATCTCCTACCAGTAGGTAGGTACCCCAGCCATACACGACGTTAGTCAACTTAAGTAAAATCCACGGGAAATTGTCCTTTGGGTTAATGCGATTTCCATAATCCTTTTGGATCATATTTTAACTCTATTCAGGGAATGTGAAAAGGATAGGGGCTTATCGTGCTCGCAACTGAGTATCAAGTTGATTTAGAAAGCCCAGCGTAGAGATGTGGCGCTGAAATGAAACTACTGGCATAAGGAGATTAAAGTTTCCGTTTGGCGTTTCCTTTATTTCTGTGTTTATTTTCTTGTATGCTCTTCGCCGGCTAGTCCTAGAATAATTTAGTTTGATATTCTATCAAAATCCATCTATTACCAATATACAAAGGGTAACTCTCGAGAAGGTGAATTTTTAATGAATGCCGAGCATGCTGATACTGAGATATTTTTTTATGGAAATTAATATTTTAACTATTAAAAATATGCATGCAAACTGCATCACACTATATATGGGATAATGCTTATACCAGTCTGTTGTTATTGTAGTCAGTAGGGTTATTTTGGAAAGTACTTATGTTTATATTGCTGGGTAATGGATAATGTTATTGGTAGTAAAGTTCATACAAAATAACGTTAAATTTGAATGTAAACATTTCTTTAGCCAGGAACGTGGATGTGAGTCCTTTGGGCGTACCTATAATGCGTGCACTACAAGTCGAATTGTTAGTTTGAAGGCGGAGGCTGTGTGAGGTGGAAAATATTTATTTAAAACCGATTTCAAAAACCCTATATATTGCGGAGACTCACTGTGAATTATAAATGGAAGTCGAAAATACGTGCCAAATCTGTGCTCAATAGATCGCACATGAACCAATAATAAAGTTGATATGTCAATGCACTTGCTAAATAGAGATGCGTCCAATGTATAAATTTCAGTGTCTTCTAGTCCATAAACCAATGCATGATTGTATGCGTCTACACGGAAAGAGTGATTAGCTAAGACAACAACCAAAAGTAATTCGCTATTTGATGTGCAGCCAAACCTTAGTTTCCAATGCGCATCATGTTAAACTTCTGCGTCACTTACTTTCGCTCATTCAATCCTAAAAAAAAGCAACAAATCTCCCTTGCTTAGCACATGCATCAACCATTTTGTATCAACTCCCAAGTTTCGAACCAGTTCCTCATTATTTTACGACCTCTGTCGCTGCTTTTATTTTAAAAATACACCCCACATTTACGGATTCCCAAATTTTGTTTGTAAACGACCTTACTGCCTTTAAATTTATCGAACGACTTGAAAATTGTACGTAGGAACGCAAAAGAAACAACCATAGACTCACACCCTCCACGAAGCTTATTGCAAGTGAACGTTAAGCTAGATACTAACTCTACTCTAGAACATGCATCGAATGCTCTTAATAAAATTAAATGTTTAAACATTTAAACAGTATATATTGTTGTAACAAATAAAACTAATTTAAACCTCTTCTCTTTCTCTCTTTTTTTTATTTTCTGTTGCGGATTACACAGTTTGCGTACAATGGCCAGAAGGTAAGACTTGTTAAGAAAAACCTAAACTCCCATTACTATTTTCGTTTGTATATTTTTTTGTTATTTTTTGTTTTTTATTTACTTAAGGGTTTCTTGTAAGATAAAATGAAACAGAAAAATACAGGGCAATGCTAACACTTACTAGACTTACCGTAGGCTTAAATTAACACTAAAAATTTCAATAAATGAATTTGAAAAAAAAAACATGTAGATAATATTTTACTTTTCAAAAAAGCGATCTTTATGTTTTATTTAAACTTTTTGCACCGTGACAGATGCCAATATGGAAGTTGTGTTTTAACGTTTTTACATTTTATTTAAAAAAAAAATCGATTTTTCTTTTTAGAAAAAAAAATAAAAATGTTTTCCAAAACGAAAAAAGCATCGATTTGTTGAGCAGCATAATAAATATGTATTAATTTTTTTCCTTTATATAAATATTAATTTTTGTGTTGTTTTTTCTTGTATTAATTTGTGAAAAGTTTTTTTTTTTTTTGTAACTTTATGTTTAGTGAGTTTCTCTTTATTTTTTTGACTCTTCTAATGGATTTTTCACAACTTTATTTTGATTTCTATTCTTTTTTGAATAAAGTTAAATGGTTTGACGGTTATGTTGAGAACATTTTTGTTTTAATGAATAAAAAAAACAATAAATTTAACAGAAAATATATAAAAATTTATATAAATATGAAATTGCTTTTAATATTTAATTGTTATATGAGTTGTAAAGTTCCTTTGTAGGTCGCATTAATAATAATAATAATAATAATCGTATGTTTCTATTCTTTTTAACATTTATTTATTTGTTTGAACTTAAAGTTAAGTCTTAAAGCGAGTTATGTTTCTCTTCTCATGCATTATTTTTGTTTTTTTTTGTTGTTAATTGAGGTATATTCGTTGTTAATTTTTGTGGGGCAGATTTTTGTGTTTTATTTTTTTAGTTCCGTGTTGTTATATGTATCGATGGATATTGTTTTTTTTTATTTCTTTTTGGGACGAATTAGGGAGAAAGGCTTCAGGAAGTGATTAACTTTTATCGGATCATTGGTAACGTTTCCAGAATTGGAAGTTTAAGAAGAAAGAAATACAAAAAACTGTCAACTGCTTGTGAGGTTACTCAACTGACTTATGGGACGTCCTAACCGGATGGATAAGTACAAGTTTAAAAGAATTAGTTCTCGCAAAAAGCTTTAGTGATAAAAAAAAACTTCATTTATATGTCATACACACCTTCCATTTTTAAGAACGGATTATCATGCATTCTAGCTTGTGATGACATGAAAAATATCGACTATGGAGACATAAAGTAAAACGACTTTCGATGGCGAAGCTATCAGTATTCCTGCAATTAGTTAGGTAGTCTTTGGTTTCCAAGTCTGGCAATAAAAAACTGTTTACATGTCAGCATTATTCCGCAGTCAATTTGTGACTCGAAGTAGTTAGCATAAATATGTATCCTGCGCTTACTTTCCACATACTTTTAAACTTGTTTGCGGCCTAAATCAACGGATTGATATTCACTACTTAATCATAGAACATCGCCATTGTGAATGCGTAAAATGTGACCACTTAAAATGATTATAAGTACAGAGCGCAAAAACGCGAATTTTGATTCTTAGCTGTCTGCTGAACTTTACTTTTAAGTTAATCATACTTTTAAGACTTCAACTTGAATTTATTGTAGGTCACAATAGCAAATTTTGCGGTAAGTGTATCCATTGTGAATACAGAAATCGTCAGATGGCCCCTTAAAATCTTTGCGCGATACTAATAATTTATAAATAATTTTTAGTGCTCAGGCTTGATTTTACGAACTCACAAACGCGAAATTTTCGATATAAAATTAACCATTGTGACCTATTAATTATTGTGTGTGAAGGTTAGTAATTACTTGTAAGGCAAATTGCCATTAGTACCATGAAATAATTCTTTGCTAAGCTTTAATGTCCAACTTACATTTAACCAACAGATTAGCTATTGTGACCTACAAAAAGTAAAAATTAAAATTTATATTATTATGATCAATGCCTTAAAATTTCCCTCAGATAAAAAAAAAAACAGTTTATGCCCCAAACCCCCTATGTCGATCCGATAAAAGTTAATCCTATGGGAACACACGTCATATACGTAACAATTTATTTTCCAACCCTTTTTTTTATTTAATGTTTTTTTTTGTAAACTTTCTTAAGAACTTCAGTGCAAAATAAATTAATTTAAAACCGAAAAACATATATTTACAAAAACAATCAAAGGTTACCGACTACCGATGACTTGGCCATTCTTAGGCGCTACTGTCGGTGCTTCACCCATGAATCCAACAGCTGCTCCAACAGCAGCCCCATTAGCTCCGACAACACCACTAGTATTAGCACCACGTGCCGCTACACAAAGACGGAGGTATATAAAGTAAAAGCAAACAAAAAATATTACTAAAGCGCCAAGAGAGACAAAAAAAAAGCAAAATTCAGTTTTTTTTTTTTTTTTTTTCCAACTAAAAGAAAGGAAAATATTCAACTTTTTAATTTTGTTATTGATTTATTATGATTTTTAAATTTATTTTCTTAATTTATTTCGAATTTATATTTTTCGCATAAAACTCGAAAAAAAAATGATTGTTATGATTGCATTTCTAACCCCCTGTCGTATGTTGAATGCTAAATGAAATTTTGAAATCGATTTTCGTTTTTTTTTTTTAATCGTTATCATCAACGTGAATATATAAAAGCTTTGTTGTAATGAAAATTATATATAAAAAAAATCATTGAGATATTGTGTGGTCTATTATATATATTAAATATTTTGTTATAATTTTTTTCATTTATTTTTCTCTGAAGGAACAATGTTATAGCCCATTTTGCACGCTCTCCATTAACCATTTATATATAGAGCATTGCCAGCAAGATAAAAAAAAAAAAAACAAAAAACTTACAAATATATTGAAATAGTGTTCTGTGTAATTCCCAATTTTAAACGATGGATTTTTGAAATAAAAAAAATTGTCACAAAAATGCACGACTGCATGGTATAATTGAATAAAATATTCATAAATATAAATATAAATGTTCGATGCGATTTGGATTGAAGCGATTGACCTATAGAATGTAAATGCAATTTAAATATTATTACACATAAAACTTAAAAAACTTTTTGTTTTTCATAGAGAAACTGAATTGAGATTGGTCAGCTGTGTATATGATGGAGTGATGTTTCATTTACATTATTTATTTTATATTTTGTACTACATTGCCATTCTGCCACACACACACAGACGCAAACACGATTGTGTTGTGGAGTAGCGAAGTATTTGATTGCAGCAGTGTGTATTTTTTGCATTCGATTTTTGCATAAAAGATTTAAATCGGCTAATTAGTCTTTACTGATTATTTTGTATGGTTTTATTTTATTTTTTTACTACCTTATTAAATCGTAATTATAGAGAGCAGGAGGAAAATAAAAATAAATTTACATGCGTCAAATGATACTCAAAAAATCGATGAAACCCATTAAGTTTTATTTTGTATTTTTTGTTTATTTTTCCTTTTTTGTTTCTTGGTAATGAATAGGTGATTAAAAATCTTTTTAAACTCGGGCAATTAATTGGTTTGGGTTTAAACATTTTATGGATATGTGGGCGTAGGTATATTGTAAGCGTATTGACATAAAATAAATACCTCAACATTGTAATTGAATGGGCAAGAAATTAAGGCTTTGTATTGTAGTTGTGCAATGTAATCCTGTGGCAATATCAAAGCGGACCACACTTTTGGGGTGGATATTGTTAATATTATAAAGTAGTTATTGTTAGATGTATCACATAGCAGAACGTGTTTCTTCTCGTTTCTATACAACTATTTCGAATATGCAACGTTTCATTTTTGTGCAATATGAGAGAGATGTAGAGTAAATACCTATCCGAGGTTAGTGATTGTGAGGTGACTACTTATGAGACGTCGTTGTTTTGGAAGCCGAATGATGAAAAGTCTGTCGTCAGTTATTCGAACAAAAAGTTGTCGTGCTTTTTGCTGCATTTCCTTTAAAAAATCACTTTATTGTGAGTCTTTGAAATGAGTAAATTTTACCGTCTTTATTATTTTTCTATTCTTTTGTTGGGTAGTACCTGAAAGTTGTCGCGAATAGTTTTGTTTGGTCATTATGTTCTAAAATTATTACTGATACTTCAAGTGTTCTTCAAGGCTCCCACTTAGCTGCTCTTTTGTTAAATGTTTTCACATTAACTTCACTTGTTTCTCTAAGGCTGGGATTAGATGATGAGATGTGATTTTTTTGGAACGATACCTATATTCCGTATGAACATGGTACTAATGCCGCATTCATCACCTCACTTGTCGGTACCTCACTTGGATACAAATAGTTGCTTCAAAAATTGTTTGGCCAACGCTGCATATTGTCCGCTGGCATTATGTAGCTTGAAGCGGCTGAATCAATATTATAACTGCCGGCTAGTCACTGCATATTTATATTACAATAAGAAATCAAGTGCACAATTTAGAAGCTCCAACTAGTTCAACGAGTAGCAAGAAAAACTATAGATTCATGTGGTATCACAAGGGACCTTATAATGGTCTAATTGTGTGCTAGCCGACAGCCACTCCAACCTAACCGAACCTAACCAAGTGCACAATCTGCATTTGACTACCGACCGAGGTGTTTTGAAGTTCGCAATGTTTTTTTTTTTCTGTTTAAGATTGAATTTGAGTTAAAAAAAAAGTTGGGTAAAATTAGCTGTATAGCTGCCTTTGATAGCCTTCTTTGAACATAAAAAAAAAAAAAAAAACATTTTATGGAGGAACTTCAAACAGCAAAAAGTCGTTGATGAGTGATATTTTTAACTTTCTCAATTACGTAGTAAGAGAAAGACATTGTATTCGGCTCTGCGAAATAAGGCCCCAAAAGAAAAATGAAATAAGTCCCCAAAAAATTATACAGGAAACAACAACAACGATTTTTAATAGAATTTGGGGTGTTATTTCCTTTTTTGGGGCCTTATTTCTTAATGAAAATTGGGGTCTTATTTCATTATGAAATAAGACCCCAAAAGTAGAAATGAAATAAGTCCCCAAAATTATTTTTTTATTATTAATTGTTACCCTTCCAATATGGAATGCGTATGGGGGGGCATGCTGCCCCCCTGCAACCCCCCTGCTTGGGTTTACTGTTAGATTGCGGGGTGGGTGCGAGGTTGAGTATATAAAAAGTTCCTTTAATCTAAACTAGTTAATCCAATAACAACAATATTGAATGAAAAGTAGTTTTCATTATTTTTAATTTCATTATGAAATAAACCACAAATTTGGGGCCTTATTTCTTTTTATTTTGGGGCCTTATTTCATCGCATTGGGGCCTTGTTTCATATTTGAAATTGGGGTGTTATTTCATTATGAAATAAACCACAAATTTGGGGCCTTATTTCATTTTCTCTTTTGGGGCCTTATTTCCTACAGCCATTGTATTCGTACAAAATTTAGAACTCGAGACTTTAATCAATTCTGACATTACATTGATAGACGAACTCAAAAAAGAGGTTCTCGAAGAATATTAACCAAATTTTATATCCACAAACCTCAAGTATTTAGTATTTAGTCTTAAAGCTTGCGCCCATGATGGGGCTTAATTCTGGTACTAGGGAAGTGAAATTCCTTCATCGCCAACATAATATTCCAGCTCGTACGTTAGATGTTAAGCGCCTTATTACACACACTAAACCCTGCTTAGCATTGCCAATTGTGTTTTTAATATGTTTTTAAAGCTTTTTTTTTACAAAATGTAATATGTACCCATGTCGAAAATCGCAACACCACCTTATAACCAAACTAACTGCACGTGACTAATTGCTTTCCTTTTTTTACTATTTTTTTTATTTTTCTTTTTATGTTGCGTCCAACTTTTCTAACCCACCACCTGCACGATTGTTCTCCTCAAACACAAAAACACACTGACAAACAAACTGAAAAAAAAAAATCAATCAAATAAGCTGCTTCAATACGCGGAGTACCCATCCAAAGAGCGGGCAGTGGAAGAGCTCTATTCCCATCACCGAATACTACCTCTGCTGCTGCTGCTACTGCCGCTGCAGCAGCATTTGTTGCAGCTACCGGAAGATTACCAACATCAATGAATGCTGCAGCAGCAGCACAGGCGGCAGCTAACGCTTTGCATGGATTCACACCGTAAGTATAATAAACATCACACATGCACGATTAATATTAGTTACACACTCGCACACAATTTGCTCGTAACAATTCGAAAATTGTTTCAACTGTAAACAGAGGATTCCAATAAGAGAGCATGCAAATCAAATGCAAACAATTGCACACTGACAATATCCTTTGCATGATTTCTGTAAATAAATACCTACATATAACTAAACATTTATTTTTGTGCTTAATTGTTTTCATAGAATGATGTGTGTTTGCAAAATGGTTATTTACGTATTTATATTTCTTTTTTCTATGTAGTTGGGAATTTTGTCTGCATACAATGGATTTTGATTTAATGGAAATTGTTCTTTGTTTTTGGATGTGATTTATTCTACACAAACTACACAAATGTCTCACACGTTTATTTACATTTATTACATTAAAGTGAAAAAAGAAATAAAAAAAATCCAATAAAATACCTGACACCTACTGTCCTGATGAAGGGACTTATGAGGTTGCTTGTTTTATTTTAAAATAAGCGCTTAAAAATATGATATTTAACGCTTATCTCCGTTTATTAATAAACGTCAGGGGGACATATAAGAAATGAAACTTAAAACTGACTGCAACTTACAAATTAACAAGCCATCGTGAATTGGGTTGTGTTAACATTAAATTTAAGATAGCAAATGAGTTCGTTATACAGTTTTTTCACCGGAAGGTTTCAGAAGCCAGTAGAGGTAGTCCTACAACCTACGACAGGCTGCAAAAGCTTCTGCTAGAACATTTAAAAAAAAGAGTGATTTTCTGAATTTTGTAGGAGTTGTTCTGCAGCTACAATAACATTCCGAGAAAGAAAGATAAAGTAAAGAAAGTACTAAATTGCTTAAATCGTGTTTAAGTGCGATATCTGTTGCCAAGAATTTTTCCTAGAATTATTTTTTTTATTTAAACGTGGATGTCAAGAAAAAATGAAATGAACGCATATTGAATCAACACAATATAAAAGTTTTTCAATTCGAACTCTAAAACAGTAAGTAGCTTCGAAGCAGAATATTTGCAACATAAAAAATGACAAATGGCTCAAGCAGTTGATGCGGTTGAACGTGCGACTAAAATTCAACGCTTGACGACTTACAAAATTACTTACAGTCTCAGAGTTGGTTTTGGCAAAAGTTTTGTTTTGATTCAAACTTTGCATTTTCTTACTTTTTTCCACGTTTTGTTTTTTTCTTTCGAAGTCTTAAGCGAGAGAGAACTTTTTGAAAGAACTCTTCGCAACATTATGCATATGGCGATGCACGCATGTATGATTTTTTCACCTTCCTTACTTTCTTTAATGTAGTTTTAATGTGATTGCAGCTTTATGCAGACTGATGCAGGCAAAAATATGTTACTGCAACTGGACGTGAAAGTAAATTAACTAAACTAAAAAATGTATTTCCTAAAAATCGTGAAGTCTTCTGACTCTGATAAGGGAAAGAATTTCAATCTTTTTGAGTGATTGCTTGATTTAAGATCTCGCAAAATTGTCTCAGGACTTAAAAACACTTCGGTTGGAACAAAATTATACTCATTTATGGTTAGTAGTTGCTGTAGTCAGGGAAGGCATTTATTATAGTTAGCACCCGACTGGACACAGGGAGGGTTATGTGTTTCGCGCGTATCCTATGTACGTTCCTTCGTGACGCAATGTAGCCCAAACGGCTTGACCGATTTTGAAGAGTGAGGTGTCATTAAATTGGTATTCTTTAACGGAGTGTCAGACTAAACAATTTTTTTTTTTTTTTTTTATAATTCACTAGTGCTCAAGGGGTTTTTGTTCCCTTATAATGCTAATGCACAGCACGAGTGGAAGGGTAAATAGGGAGGATAGAGAAAAGGTACTGGTGCACATTGGTCTTAAACAATTGTGGGCTGTAATGAGAGGGGAAAACCGTGTGAGGCAATGCATTCCACATGCGTGTTGTTCGGCTCACAAAAGAATCTCTATATTTTACAGTACGTCCGAAGGTAGGCTTAAGGGTGAACTGATGTGCATTCGATGTGTGACGGGTGTTGCGAGAGAATTGTTGAAGGGGCGGAATGCAGTTAGCTATTTCATCAGAGCATCGGTGGTGAAAATATCGATAAAATAAGGAAAGGCAAGAAACATTTCTGCGATGTTGGAGCTGGTCAATATACTCCGCTATATTTCTATCACCTATAAGTCTTATCGCGCGCTTTTGAATTCTGTCTAGTAGGTGCAATGAAGTTTTTGGTGCACCTGACCAGATATGAGCGTTGTACTCAAGCTTAGGCCGAATAAAGGCCTTGTATATTGTAGCTAAGTCAGAGGGTGTAAAGTACTTCTTACATCGATTTAAGAAACCTAGACATTTCGCTGCGTTTTTGGCGACTTCGTATAAGTGGTCATTCCAACAAATATATTAAAAAAAAAAATGTCAGTGAGATATTTTTTACAATCAGTCGGGTTTTTTTTGTTTGTTAATTAATTACTTTTATTCCTTATTTTGTGCAAAATTGTTCAGATATCCTGTTGGAGTCGTAGGAGTAGGTACATACAACGAACATGAACCATCAATTTTATTTGCCAACGAATTGGACAGATATCGCACTCTTTTTTAATACACTTTAAAAAAAAAAAGCTGAGTTCAGTCGCTAAATTTGTATTTAATTAGAACGAAGTATGTTTGGGAAATTTAAAGTTTGAGGAACTTTTGAGAAAAAAGGTTAGCCATGCAGTGTACGTATTGGATTTTTAAAATAGTCTTCCTACCTTTAGGTATTCTGATAAACTTTGTAAATCTTTGCTTTGCTCCCATATACTCGTATAAATAATTTTTTTTTAGTTTTCGTGTTTTTTTTATACCTAAGTATTTTGGAAACTGCCCTTCTACTTTATTACTACAAATTGTAAGTACATGATTGGTATTTCTTGTAAGAAATATGCGGAGAGAGGTTTTATCGCCTTCATGGCAAAGTTTAACGACTCCCATGAGAAATTAGGACAGAAAGTGCATGTGATATTAAAGATATACCTTTTATATTAAAATGTTAAAGTTGTTTGTATTTCAAAACAATTTTCGACTTCGTTCTTATTAATAATCAAGCACTAAGTCGACAATTATCTAGCTGCCAGCTTTTGTAAAAATGTTCAGCATTTGTGAAACGGTACCAATAAACAATTGGACCTCAACATTTCCTAGTGTTTCCCTTTTCTTTTTCTGATTCTGATCTGATCAGGTTGCTGAAGATGTTCTTAGGGCCCAGGCATATCAAGGCATATTTTGACTTTTTTCTTATTTTAAGAATAATCAAAAATTTTGACTTCGACTGGTTTCTGACCAAATCCTTTCGTCCAAATTTTCTGCCGCTCTTTGCAGTTAAAGTTTTAAAGCTATTCTTATCGTCTTATTAGAATTTGTCACAGATTTTGACTTTTTTTGGTTCTGGCCAATGCGGTTCATATGCTTTTAGGATTCGTCAAAAATTTTATAGAATTATTATAGAAACTCTTTACAGTCAAAGTTTTGAGGCTATTTTTGTCGTCTTATTAGGATTGGTCACAAATTTTGACCTTTTCTGGTTCCGCCAATGCGGTTCATATGATTTTAGGACACGGATGATTCCATTCAAGGTTTTTAGGCTCTCATTATCCCTTCTTGGAGATTTGTTAGAGGTTTTTACTTTTTCTGTTTTTAATCTGACCAAGCCGGGGAAGATTTTTCGTGGCCACATTTTTTTTTTTTTTTTTTTGCTTTAACTCAGCCTAATCACACTCAAAATTATCTCATTCTTCCTTTGTATTTAAATTAGCGACACATTTGAACTTTTTGTTGTATTTTCGTGTCCCTACTTTCTATTTTGGACAAAGTTTGAGGTTCTTCCTAATCATGACTAATGTTTTTTTTTTTTTAATGGCTTTCTGATTTTGAATTTTTATGGCCAATCCATAAAGTATGCCTTAGTAAAAAAAAAAAAAAGGAAAACTGTCCTATTATCCATGATTTAAAGTCCCTACAAAGGCTAAGAGCCGTCCCAATAAATCCGCATAGCTATAAATATCCGCCAGCAATCCCTTTATCGATATTAAATTTGAAGTATATAGACAAAAAAAAACTCAAACTCAACCATATGCCGTTTGAATTTCACATAAATTCGTTACTTCCCCGCCTAACTACGTGTGGGAAACAGTCCTTGGCCTATTTTCTTATCACAATCCAGATTTCTGTGAAACCCTTTTCGAAGGAACGACCTCTTCTAATTCAAAAAGTTGTCATCCCCTACCCCCTATAACTTTGTTACATTTGATATTTGGGTTTAAGATTAAGTAAAAGTTTCGGTAACATTGCTATCGTTTTTCATTGTATAATGGAAGAGTGAAAATTGATACATCCTTACAGAGTGGCTATAGCAACATCGTAAAGCTTTGGTTCCCCACGATAGGGTGGAGTTCTGTGACCTTACTCCGGGGGTATATAACCAAGTAAAAGACATTTACTTGCGTTATTGATATATCTTTACCATTCGTGAGTCCTTTCGCTGGTGCTGTTGCTCAAGGCTATAAAACGAACTACCGTCGTTGGCGTGGCTTCTTGTTATCAGTTTTAGTTTGATTTTTTTTTTCTACTTAAACGAACACGTGCACCTCTTAATGCGAAAAAGTAAAAAATACTTTGTTTACGAGTTGTATCGAAGTGGGTACTCCTTCAATTTGCTCAGCTTTCAGTTGTAAGGAGATTCATCAGAAAATGTAAAAACTTGACGAAACAAGAAGCAAGGAGCAGAGGGGCTATGGTAACTTTTCTAAGACTTATAAATGGAATTATAAAACAGTTATGTTGTTCATAGTTTTTCCATTTGAAAGATGGATTCTTAAAATCGAGTTAACTAGAACTTTGTAGACTTGTGAAGCATTTGGTTTAAGTTGTCAAGTTTGTTAGCGGGTTCTGGATTGTTGTGCACTTGTGCTCTATTGCGGATAATTGTTTATGGGGAATTGGTCATTTTAAATGAACTAGATTACGACTTACTGTTGAGGGAAAGACAGCAATGGGTTGGGAAATAGTAGTAGTAATAAAATTGACTTTATTTCATTATTAATGTAACACAAAAGGTTTCTAAGGCTGCTTCCACACCGAATGGAATAAAACGCCTGAAACAAACAAAACTGTTTTTCTGTGTGTTTCGGCAATTTAAATACACACATTTAAATACGCGCGAATTAAAACACTTGTTTCTTACTTTTAAAATTAAACAATATTTATTTGGAACTATGTCCTTTATTATTGAAATACTTTTTACTAATTCTAAAAGGAGCTTAAGGCTACTATGTAGTTACAATAAGACTGTTGATAAATTCATCATACAGTCGTATTTATATACTTTTCTTATCTATCTACAAGGAGACCCAAGCGTACAATCGTCTTGCTTGATAATGAAGAAGAGATAATATTCCAACATTGTATACAAACGATATTATCTCTTTTACATATGTTATCATTGTAGCGTTGTGTGCAAGACTGTACTAGAGACTAAAGATATCATTGAATACAAATAATGTTATCTTTTTTCTCAATATGTTTTGCTATGGATACTTAACTCCCCCCCTTGTTAAACGAAATCGTCCCGATTTTTCGACGCTATTTTTAACATTTCTCTTTCATAAGTTTTGTTATATGCGTCAATCTTTTTTTGTTTTTGACGATCTGTTATACATTGTATAGTTTTTATCATTACGTACGTAAATGCTAGAATAACAATCAGTGTTACAATTGTGTATATAGTTGATAATATCGGTTTTTCTTCAAAAGGAATAATTAGTTTTTTTAAAGTATCTATGTTATCGAATTTGTACATTGTATCTTCTTTAATTATTTGGTCGATGTAAGACTCTGAATTATGATTTCTTAATATAACTTCTTTAATTTGCTTATGCATGTTTTTGTATATTTTATCGTCTAGATTTATAGTATTTTCATAAGTAACTAAGTTTATACCATTAATTGTTTGATTATTTAACTTATGCTTACCGCTTAATAACATAACACCGGATTCAATTTCTAAGTCGTAATCGTATTCTTGTTTAATGTTGCATTTTGAAGTTATATTCTTTAAAAGTGGAATAAGACAATTTTCTTCTTCAAAGTTAATTTCACAAATGTTTTTACTTAGATGATTTTGACAATTTCTTGTTCTTAAATAAGTTTGGTTACATAAGGCAATTGTTTTATCTGTAATGATTTTTCCATGTTTTGAATTTAAAGGTGTTACTTTATACAATTTACATGATTTAATTAGAACTGGATATTTATATATTGTGATGAAGAATTCATCAGTTCTAGCTAATAATATTTTAGAGTACTCAAGTATATTTATTATGGGTACTTGAATTATTTCATGTTGAATAATACAATGATTCCCTTCCAACGTTTCAGCTTTGTGTTGGGATTTTTTTCTGATACAGAATATATAAGGCTCTGGTGATCGGTATATATGGTTAAGTCTGCTATACCATATATGTAGTTTCTGAGTTTTTGTAAGGACCATATGATCGCTAATAGCTCTTTCTCGTTTGTGCTATAGTTCTCTTCTGTCTTACTCAGTGTTCTTGACAAGAAGTGTATAGGTTGCTTATTCTGACTTAGTACGGCTCCAATAGCTATGTTGGATGCATCAGTAGTAAGCTCGAATGGTTTACTATAATCCGGTTGAAAAAGTTCGACTTGTTCTTTCAAATAATTTTTTAAAATTCTAATCGCTTCTAATGCTGAATCATTCAGATTTAACTTAATATTTTTACTTTGTTTTTTGTTTACTTTACCGTTATCTCCTCGTAAATATAATGTCAGGGGCTTGGCTATGCTTGCGTATCCTTTTATAAACTTACGATAGTAACCTGTAAGACCTAAAAATCCTCTCAAATCCTTTACCGTTTGTGGGACTGGAAAATTTTCTATAGCTGCTATTTTCTCAGGGTTCGTAGTGATTCTACCATGTCTGATTATGTGACCTAAGTATTCTACTTCTTCTTGAAAAAACTTACTTTTCTCATCAGATATTTTTAATGTGGCTTTATTGAGTACGTCGAATACTTGACTTATGTGCTGTATATGTTCTTCCTCAGATGAAGAATATATCAATACGTCATCAATGTAAACGTGTACGAATTTACCTACAAAGTCTCTCAAAATGTCGTCCACGCATCTCTGAAATATGCTTGGTGCATTTTTGAGCCCGAAAGGCATTCGTTTAAAATGATATTTTGCGCCATTTATAGCAAAAGCTGTTTTTTCTTTATCATCTGTTTTGATTTTAATTTGGTGGAAACCTGACTCCAAATCTAATGTTGTAAAGTACTTGGCTTTACCTAAATTTTGAATTGTCATGTTGACATCCGGAATGGGGTATCTGTCTGTTACAGTGTGAGCGTTAAGTTTTTGGAAATCAACAACCATGCGCCGTTTTGGTTTTCCTTTTTCGTCCAAACCTTTTTTAGGTACTGTCCATATGGGACTGTTATAAGGACTATGGCTTTTTTCTATTATATCGTCATGTAAGAGTTTCTGTATTTCTTTGTTTACGAATTCGTTATCTGCTATGGGATATGGATATTGTTTAACATAAACCGGATTATCATTGGTCGTCCTAATGCTTGCTTCTATAGTATCTGTAAAGGGTAACGGTCCTATGCTGTTATTAATCTTCATCAGTCTATCTATGTCTGCTTTATAAATATTATTTTCCCCAATTATGTAATTAATTTTCTGAATAGATTCGACACTGCTTATGGTAGTTAGAGTCATATTACTGAAATTTATTTCCGCGTTTAGAACTTTAAGTCCTTCATATCCTAATATCATATCAAAAGACTGAATATCCTCTAATTCAAAAAATGTTATATTTTTCTTTAATATCCTAACTACTTTCTTTGTATCTACCATAGAATAACCATGCATTGTTTTTATTTTTATAGGTTTAATTTTTATTTTTTTGCTAGAATCGCATTTTCTATTAATGTAATTATGGGTTGCACCAGTATCAATAAGAATTTTATAAATTTTCTTAGAAATAGTACTAGTTAAATTTAAGCAGGGCAACCCGTCTACTAGTTTAAATGATCTATTCTTATGTTATTATTTACCATACATTCCGTTTCATCTGCTTCTGCATATGTACTGCTGACATCGTCTCTGCGTTGTTGTCGGGAGTTATTTACTCTCTGCTGCTTGAAGTTCTGCTGATAAGATCGTTGCGGTCTGTTGTGTGTGTTGAAACTCCCGCTGTGTTCACGTTTCGCTGGTGGATTATATACATCGGGTTTGTATTGATTCCAATTTTGTCGCTGTGCATGTACAATTTGTCTCGAGTTTATCTCCATCGGCTGTGGTCCTTGATTGTGTTGCTGCATATTATCGTATTGCTTCTGGGGTTGATAATTCGTTGTTTGGCTCGAATAATTTGGTCTTCTTTCGTTTCTGCGTTCATGTGGCATATTTTTGTGGTGCTTATCCTGAGTGAGATGTAAATGCCTGTGCACATTATCATGTTCTATTCTGCGAGCAATTGCGAATGCGTGTTCTAGATCATTTATTGTAGCTGAATATAATGATCCTCTTGTAAAGTTGTCACTCATACCATCAATGAATATACGAACTGCGTCGTCGTTAGCATTTTTAATTAGTCTGTCGATTATATTCGGCGGATCACCTGACATAGTGATTTTTGATATTATTAAATTGAGATTTTTATTTATCTCGTCGTGGTATTCAGACAGTGTGCTTCTTTTTTGCGTGATGGCTTTCATCATGTCTTGTAGCACGTATAGAGGTTCTTGATTAGAGTACGTATAATCTAATCTGTTACGTATCGCCTCAAAATTAAAAATTGTGTTATAATTAGTTAACACATTCGCGGCTGCACCCTGTATTTTACTTTTCACTATAGTCAATGCTGCTGCGTACTTACTGTGTGTTTTGAAGTTTTTAATGCTGTCCATTAATCTGGATGCTTCTTCGCGCCACGACCGATAATTTGATTGATCGCCGTTGAAAATAGGTAGGCTTTTAAATGCGTCTAACTGTATTTCACTACCATCTGTATATGTGGTTCTTATTTCCTCTAGCACAGGTATGTTTGGTACTATGCCTAATCCAGATTTTACTTCATTTAGTTTTGTTTCTAAATTAGTGTTTATTTGATTTTGGTTAGTTATTATTGCTGCTAACCTTGCATTCTCTGTGCGTGTGTGCTCTAGGGTTTGTGTTACTGTGTTGCTCCTGGTTTCTAAAGCTTCTAATCTTGCCATTAATACTGCGAGTTGTTCCATTTTGAACTCGTGTCTGTTGTCGTCGAATTTGTGTGTTTTTTTTCTCCACATATACACTTTCACTGAATTGCTTTGCTGCTTCGTACGAAGAAGCTATATTTGTACCTGCTATGCTAGGTAATTCTTGTAACCGGTAACGCGAGTGTTCTGTTTATACTAGATTTCACTACTTGTTCCCGAGGTCCGCTCGATTGAAGTTAAAAAGTATATTTAACCTCCTGGCAGGATCGCCAATTAAAACACTTGTTTCTTACTTTTAAAATTAAACAATATTTATTTGGAACTATGTCCTTTATTATTGAAATACTTTTTACTAATTCTAAAAGGAGCTTAAGGCTACTATGTAGTTACAATAAGACTGTTGATAAATTCATCATACAGTCGTATTTATATACTTTTCTTATCTATCTACAAGGAGACCCAAGCGTACAATCGTCTTGCTTGATAATGAAGAAGAGATAATATTCCAACATTGTATACAAACGATATTATCTCTTTTACATATGTTATCATTGTAGCGTTGTGTGCAAGACTGTACTAGAGACTAAAGATATCATTGAATACAAATAATGTTATCTTTTTTCTCAATATGTTTTGCTATGGATACTTAACTCGCGCCCACACTGAATAAGGCAAAACAAAGCAAGAAAACGAGATAAAACGTTTTGTTCCATCCGGTGTGGAAGCTCCCTAAGTCTATTTTGGTTTGGCCCAATGCCGTCTTCCAGGATAAATTAAATGGGAAATAAATGCCTTGATTGGAATTGCAGCTTTTTCGAAAAATATTTCATTAGGTGAAATATTTTAATTCTCTGTTAATATGTTGCCCTCTTCAAAAGTCATTTCTGTTTTATGTACGACTTTCCTTTGAGTTTGCGTGACTAGTTTCAGCTTGGATCTGTTGCTAACTGAATAACATTTTCTGTCAAATCTACTTGGTAGTTCCAAAAACATTAGTCGTGCACGAGTCTTAAAATTTCTGTGAAAATGTACACTAAATATGACAGCTTACAAATAAACCATTGCAGACTTTTAGGCTGACAACGCATTGGTTTGAAGCTAGCGGCTGCGGAGGGGATTTTACGGTTTACTTTGCTCTTATATAAATAAATGTTCAATAAAAGAAACATTCAGAAGTAATAAAAAACAAAAATCTTGTAAAAGGGCATTTATTAACCAAAAGTATAACAAACATCTGGGCAATGAGCACATTGAGAACATTTTTCGTTTCAATTTTTAACTCTTGGATCTATTTTAATTTTGATCACGATTTGTTTCTGGGGGTCTTGGTGTCCCTATGTCTAGCACAGTTTTGCTTTAAAATCAAGAAAATCAGTATTTGGATTTCCTACGAAAGCAAGTTCCTAAAATTGTATTGCTTCAATTAGCACGATCAGTGAAAAGTTTCATCTTTACAGCTGTTCCAAATAAATAAGCACCCCTAGCAATGTAGCCGTCGAAAAGGAAAATTTTCCGCAACGCATACTCTTTCGGAGGCTCAAGTTCCATTCAAGGTATCCGACTTCGGAACAGAAATAAGCAATTGCGATGGCACACCGGACCTCACTCCAATTTATAAATAAATTCCGCAACCCATTTCTGTCGGAGGATATCGGAACCTAGCAAAAATTTAACCAAAAAAATGCACTTCAATGTAATTCACGGATATGCGTCAAAAAATGTCGGAACAATTCTCCGAACAGTTGTTCCAAAGTATAGCTCGCAGCAAAAATCCTCCGAATCGTAAAAAATCGGAGAATTTTCCGTTCCGACGGATAACCTCGCTAGGGCCAAAGAATAACAGCTGCAAAGATTGAACTTTGTCACTCATCGCAACAACTTTTTATCTCGCTGTTGCACATCCAATCTAACTAAACAGAAGTGAAATATCACTCAACGGCAGTAGGAACTGTCTGTGAAGATATTCATAGTTGAACTTCCTTTGGGACTGCTGCTGCTCTCTTTGAAGCTCAAGTTCCAGACATTCTGCTGTGTCTGAAACCCGGACTCCGTGGTCCTAATATTTTTATGAAAACGATTTACATCATCGCGCTCCATAGCTGGGCTTTCAATTGGGCGGTTCTTGTAATGGATAAATGGGACATTTAAGAGTGATTGTGATGATAATGACATTATCCCCTTGATTGCCTCACTCGTGCATTTATGCTTCAAATTGTCGTCTTTAAATGCCTCAGAATGTGCGAACACATTTTATAACGCATTAAACTGGTAATCTCAAACATAATCCGAACATAAATATCAAAATTGCTGCCGAGATCGTTTTCCTCAATAAATCGTAATTTTTCTTTGTTAAAATTCATTTATTGTCCATCGTCCATTGTTCATTTAAAAATGACGTCCTTTACAATTGCAACAACATCGTGCTTTTTCAGATATTTTAATTATTCAAAACCAAACACAATGCTTATTATTTATGACCAAATAAAGACAAATGAAATTGTTATTCGTTGCTGCAAATAACACTTGTAATGCTCGTTCAAATTCCTCTCCAATAAAGCTCCTTTATTCCAAACAGACGTTCACAAATAGCCGTCATTAAAAAAAAAAACACGAGATGTTTATCTCCCTCCTGTCGAAAAACTAAGAAAAAGTTATGTTCTTCTCCCTTCGAGAAGGGATGTTTAAATTTGTTCCATTGTACGTTGCATTGAATGAATGGAATACGTATCTGCCATCATTTCCGTTTTGATGACTGTTTTGCTTGGGCTATCAATTCGATTGGCATAAAAGAATTCCAACGAAACCGTTTCGCGTTCAGAATTGATAATGAAAATTTAATTTAAAATCATCCATTCCCCCTAAAGTAACACACACCTACACTCTTCAAACGGGTTGGTGGTGGTCATATCAAATGGAAACAACAACATGTAGTCCAATGTTACATGTAACGTAAAATTATAAAAGCCTTCATTATCGACAGACATACATTTGCTGGCAAATTTTACTGTCATACATAAAACATTTGCCATGAAAAATTAATCATAAAGGAAAATTACTGAAGTGAGAGAGAAGGTCTCCGAAAATTGTACCTTTTTTTATCGCATGTTGAAAACAAACAGAAAAAGGAAAAAATTTAATCGCTATCAATGAACACATCAATCCATCAGGGTGGAACACTTGTGTTGAGTTATGGAGCTCCTAAGAGGATTTTAATGCTTCGGAAAGAAAAATAGAACCTCAAAAGGTCGAATTTTGGGAAAAAGGAGAGAAAACGAATTATTTTTTTATTTATTTTTTTTTTTTTTTTTTAAATATCTAATTAGTCGTTGGGAGAGTTGAATTAATCTTGAATGTTGGGTTACTCCCAGGCAGTAGAATAATTGATTAAAAATGTCCTCCAAAGCGGACTGTTTTAATTGGGAAATTTGAAGCAGATGCGAGGTATACATGTAACAAATTAACTGGATATATATAGTGATTTGCAATGTATAGAAATCATTTAAATTTTAATGATTCATTGAAGTAAAACGAAACAATCTTTTTTAACAATCAGACAAAGAAATTTCAAATAGCTTGTCCAACATCTACTCCGAAGTCCGATAAAGGTTTCCGATATCGTGTCGTAAGTGCTCCCAATTTTTAGTATTTTAGTTCTGTGATTAATAGTTAGGTCGATTTCTTAAGCACTTTAAATAAATTTCAATGTAATCATTTAAAAAGGATATAGTCCACTTTCGAATAAAATTTTTAACGACTTGAAAAGATGTTTTCATTTTCATCCCAAAAATCACGTTTAAAACTTGAGAAAATTTTGGAATAAGTTTATTCTTTACATTGACTTGAAAACCTACTATTTTAAAGCATCCCAGAATTTCTTTGTCTTTTATGGCGGCTCTATAACATATTTTCCAACCAAATCTTAAAAACAAATTACAAATGAAATTTAAGCCAAAACGAGTTCTTAAAATAGCTCAAAACAAAGATGATCTGTTGAATTTGTATAAACCGCCCAAAGTGAGAACCATCATAAATGATTCCATGAGATTAAGCCAGCTTAAGCCGATATGTAATTGCATTCGAATGGTATCTCGTCACCATAACAGAATGAGTGACACATTTCAATAGTTTATCTAAATTTAATTAAATTTTCGTTGATATTTGACTCCACCTTAAGCCGACGTAATCCAACTATAGTATGTTCAATTTTTAAGTCCTGAACAAGCATAGTTGGAATGAGACTTTTTCCAGTGCAATTCTTATATGTGCAAAACTAATATCGTCCTGCAAGAATATCGCTGTTGACACGTTATGTCGCATTTCTTAATGGAACTTATTTTGTAACCAACCTCTCAAGCAATTCAGAAAGCACTTGCTTATCATACTTCCTATATTCCTATGCTTGTGTACTTCCAACCGCAGATCTAATTATCAAAGTCCATTATCCTCTGTCGATTCAATGAACCGAAAACCGATTTCAATTTATGTCATTTTATTGGAACTTTTCACCGACATTAAAGACATTTCTAGCGATAAAATAGAACGCTTAAACGCAAGCAGTGTATTGAAAATATCTATCAGAAAATCGAGGTTCCTCCTGCCATCCCTGATGGGGAATTGTCATTCTCCACTGATTTCGCAACCACAACCGTTTCGATTAGCTGCGAATAAAGAGACTTATTTGCTGGCCATATGTGGTAGGATAGAATTATTGTCACTGATCCTACCTCGGAAGCTTTATGTGGTTCAACATTTTTGTTGAAATTGCTTGGCCGGTTTATGAGTCGACATGGACAGTGAACTGATGCTCTTAAAGGACTAACGTTGAATTGACATTTACTTCAGTCTGAGAGTGGCAATCATGTGACCATTACCAGTTGTTAGGAAACCTGTAGGCAGTAATTTAAAAATATGTGGGAAAGTAAATGTTCGTTTTAGTCCATCGCACAGATATCCTGAATTTTAAGGACTTTAAGTGTTCAGGTTCAGAAAAATGTGTTCTTTCTCTACCACAGAGAAACATTTTCGGTGACAAAAATGCTGTTGGTATAAATTGGCAATTTCATTTAACATTGAAGTGTTTTTTGCCTAAAAGACTATAAATTTGTTTCCTCAAGAAGGGCAATACTTTTGAGATAGATAGAGATACATGGAACTTATAGCGTGTATGTTTCTCGAATAAATTTGTGTACATTATTGGCAACAGTTAAAAGGAACTTCGAACTTAATAGCCCTACTGGCCACGTTCAGACTTCAATATACAAATGGTCTATATGTGGTCTATATATGGAATACTGGGATCGAATCGCCACTTCCGTGAACGAGCTATACGTTTACGGAATTAAGTTGATTTTACATGTGAAACAAAAACAAATTCCGTCACGTAATGCTCGTTAAAGGACAAATAAATAAATAATAGACATAGGAAAAGTAGCCCATAAGGTATTTAAGTAGAACTTAAATCGCTATGAGTTATATCAGAAAACGGACCTTAAAGAGCTATTCTGTATTTGAATATGCACTTTTCTCCCTAGGACAGTATAATTGGCTTGTTCAGATAAATTATATCTTCTTTGAAGTGTTATTTTGTTTTATTTTTCGAACTAACGTGGGTTTTTTTCAAATTGGTTTATGTACCAGATGAAACAGTCAGCTGATGCACAAACCACTTATATCTAGCTCATTTTGTGTACAAAAGAACTAGCAAAGTTGTCGCATCAATTGAGTATGATTGCAGACTCTGGCGAAGAACAGAATATGTTCCTATCTATCTGACAGTTGCTGGCTAACTTAAATCTGCAAAATTGTGAATCACGACGGGTTCTGAAACAGGACTCTACCAGTCACCTACACCTTTACCCTCCTACTAAGCCTACCAAGGAGAATGCGTTTATTATTTCATCCACTGCTAGTCCTTCATTAACGAATTTTTCATTCGCTTCGTAAAGAACTTGAGCGCTGTTCCAAACAGTACTTTCTAAGGCACTCCTTTAATCTTTAACTTTTGCCTAAGTGTGTCTCGACTATGCGAAGACAACAGCCTAAGAAAACTTTGTGTAATAAAACCTTAGCAGAAATACTCAAAGCCCTCAAATTAAGTATCAAAACAAAACCGATTTGGTTAAGGAAATAGAAATGCAATCATTTAACTTAAATTTTATTATTTTTCTTATCAAAGTTTATTTAAACTTAAGATTAAAATAGAAACGAAAACAAATTGAATTTTGCTTTTACTGAAGCGCTCTCTCTTCTCTCTCTATATTTACTAATAATTCTATCATTTAACTAACTATGCATTTTAAATTTCTCTTTCGATATAGCATGTACTATGATCCATTCTTAGCTGCCGCCGCTGCAACAGCTGATCCAAATCTTCGCTTCCAGGTAATTGCAAAATTAAGTACTCTTCTGGATTATTTATTATTTATGTATATTTCCTTTTAAAACGTAGCGTATCTTTTATTTTGTTACACTCGTAGTTATTTATTTATTAGTCTTATGTCCTCTTGTCCTTCTTAGAATTATTTACAAAAAAAAAAAAAAAAACGAAAAACAAAATATTGTCCCTGAAAACAAAAACAAATAAATATTTCTTACAGGCAGCCAAACCAGTCACGGAGGTACCCGCACAACCAACAATGTTAAATGTAATTTTAAATATTTCTTTAAAAATATTTACAATTGAAAATATTTATATTTTTTTGGTATACTTATCGTAATTCATTTTGCATTCAAATTGTAGTTCTTATATCGGATATAATGAACTTTCTTTTTTTTCTGTTCATATTAACATTTTACGTAAACTTTTTCAATTGATATATAATATTATATAATATATAAAACATTTTCCTAATCTCTATAAAGATATACAAATTTTATTAATATTGTGGCCTTAGTTGTTATTTTTTTCCTTGTATTTATGGTGAATACGGGTTAGCTATTTTTTATTTTTGTTTTTAATTGTGTCATCATAGTTTTTTTTATGACTAAACTGTATATGAATATAAATATTCATCAATCATCATTCATTATTCGTAAAGTTTAAATAATTTGTCCCTTTGGTTGTGGTTTACAAGTATAGTGCAAGGTTTTGAACAATTTTACACACGTAAATAAACTAAGGGCTTTCAACTAAAATTAATCAATATAAATATAAATAAATAAAAATAGTTTAATGATGTAAATTTCTCTAGAGAATGAGCGAAATATTTGAAAAGTAGAATTTTGTTTATTCTATCAATTTTTGTTTGTTCTCTCAGTGATTAAGCTTTTTTTGCGTTATCCTGTTTAACACAGATTCGTGGATATGTGTGGAACATTAAAGTTTGATTTGGTTTTGCATTGGTGGGAAAAAAGGAAAATCTCTCTCTCGCTCTGTTAGTTAGTTTTAATGGATCAGCACAAATTGAAATGAGTGATAGGCAGTGCACAAGCACATCCTTTGTGGCATTAATACAAAAAAAAATATTTCTTTGAACTGCATCATCAGCAAAACGGAAAAAATATAATTTCCATAAAATTATCCAACTGCAACTGGGGAAGAGCGGACATCTTTTTTTCTTTATTTTCTGTTGCCCGAAGCGCAGCCTGTCAAATGTGTGTGTGAGGAAATTTAATATATCCATTTAAATATGCCAGTGTGTGGAATGTAAATTATCCCTCGGTTAAAGTTTGGTGTCGTTAATGGAACTTTTCACTTTGTTTAAATTAAAAGTGAATATTTTAGAATTCACGGTGCAGGGTGGGTTTTATTTTAAAATTAAAAAAAGGACAGAGCTTACATTATTCAACAGAGGATGCTCTACGCTAAACGAATCAAAATCCTAATATACACATTTAGATGTGCATTTTAATTTGTAATCAAAGGTTGTTTAGAATTTATTTTTGGAGCGGAAGGAAGTTATTCAGTGAAAGTCGAGGGAAACACTATTGCTCATATGGCGCTTAGTATGGTGTGATGGAATAGAAATGATAATGGGTTTTAGTAATGAAACCTTCTCCCTTTAGGCCCTAGTTGTAGCCATACGTAAAACGAAACCGTGAAGATGTCCTTTTGCTTTTTTTTACCTCTTAAACTTGATGGTTGAATTCAATCTTGGTGTTGAAATGTTGCTTATAGACTATAAAGTTTATTTATCAAAAAAAAATATAAGCAAATGATCTTTCAATTTTCTAGAAAAATAATTTATTAATTTTTCGGTACGAAACATTTTTCTGATCAACTTTTCAGTCAATTCCACAAAAGAAAACCGAAGCATTCCACTGAAGTATTTCATTTCATTACTGTTCCATGCCATCTGTCGGGAATTTTTTTTTCTGATGGATTCCAATCAGTGGTGGTTGGTTTGCTGTAATTGTTTTCGTAGGGAACAATTTTTCTGGCAGAATTTTTGCTATGACCGCCTAAAAGTTAAAATATAAACTCATTTTCACATTATTCCAACGTTTTCGGTTGCATTTTACGTATGGCTATAACTGAGGCCTCAGAATGGTTACATGAAGAGTCATTTTTTGCCTAAAGCGAGCGGTTTTTTTGTTAATTCAGATTCGTTTGGCCCTTCCATAGATTTTTGGCCAAAAAATGAAAGGGAGGTCCGTCATAGAATCGCCAGAGGTATACCAGCTTAAGCCATCGTCACACTTTTCCTAGCTGCGATTGGCAGTAGTCCAACAAACTAACAATATTTTTACATGTTATAACGGGTTCATTGGGACTTCGCCATTTTCATTTCATATTAATAGCGATCATTTAAGATATACCTTAAGTGGTCAACTCAGTCATGGACATTTTATCTACCAACGACTTGGTGCATGGAGTATGTGGGTGTGTCCAGTCCAATGAGCAACGTTTTTCCCTAATCACGGTGAACGATGTCGAAACCAATATAATCTATACTAGATACCGATGGGGACTGAATTTCACTTGGTTCGTGGATGAGTTGTACGTGCATTTCAGTACCATGGATGAGTTGTATGAAGAAGAGCCTTACCCGTCACTGCGTCATTTCAAGGCGGTAAAAACTCTCGTGTGGTTTGTATGTATACTGACTCCCAACGCCCACACTTACTTAGGAGAAGACGGCAACTATGTTACCTTGTCTCTAACGATTTTCAGACGAAATGCAAAGCAATGCCCTTGAGGCACTTTCGCCCAAAATGTCGCGAAATTTTCTGCCACCCAATTGGAAGATTTTTTTTTTTTTGCCCACTAGGATCCGACCGGTCGGGCTACGCAAAGCACTTCGAAAAGCTTGTTTCTAAACCAGCCAGATGTAATCGCACAAAAAATCTTGAAAATAAGTCTCCCTCCAGGCGCAATCTGAAAAATCGCAATTCCTTTTGTGTAAGAAGTGGAAAAGCTGTCAGCCACCTTACAAAATAGCTGATTTGAAATTTGTTGCCCCATTTGGCATGTGCGTGGACTATTTTTTGATTTCTTGCGTATTAAATTGGTATCAACAGGCGGCACAATAAAATTGAATGTTCTCCTCGAGATTCTTTAGAAAGTGGCGACGAAATTCTTCTTCGCTGGAACAGGGAATAAGCTCCTCCATGGAATTCTTCATGCAGTTTCGCTTTTTCCTCTTTTCTCTTCCGCATACTCGGATTCATCAAAATAAAATTCAAAATAAATGATAGAACTAATTTTCTTACTAAATTAAAAAATTCCTCGAGTTCATTAAACATTTTAACGACTTTTCGTACCATTTTTTTAATAATAGAATTATGTAACTGTCATTTTTCATAACTTATTACTACAAAAGCGTTCCTTAACTTTTTCGTAAGCGTCTAAGCGTCTCTCTCTGTGTGATAATTTATCCCCACCACCGCTATTTTGACAGTCTTTTACATTCTTACTACAAAAGTAACGGAACAGACCTACTTTGATGACTTCAATGTTTTTGACATTTCCACGCCTGCCTGTCAGTTGATCTTTCATTCGATTTGTTGTGGAAAAGAACAACAATTTGTTTGGGTACAAAAACTGCGGTTGGAATTAAACCTAAAGATTTCGAACTCCGCCATCAATTCCCCATCAGACTCCTTAACGAAATTGGTTAAACATTTAAAGTCATAAAGTCAGTTATTCAGTTTGTATTCATCGAAAAAATACATTTCTGTTTGCTGTCAGAAAGTGAACCTTGCACTTCGATTCATCATCAATTGACCAAGAGCCACTTGCGCCATTAATTACTGAAAACAACAGAAAGGATGACATTCCGCCTTAAGAGTAATAAATTTTCGTCTCGACTTTAAATTTACGGAAGCTCACAATTGCGAAATTTGTATGGAAAATATAGCCACTGTTAACTGCAAAAATTTAGAGTCCGAACTAAAAATGTTTATTCGTAAGGTCCATTGAATTTTTGTGATGAATTTTATTAGAACATTTCTGGTTTTCCATCGACAAGACCTTCGAAGATCACTTTCGCTGGTCGTTAGCTTCTCTTTTTCTCACAACTTATCCAGAAATATTCTCCTCAATAGGGAAAAAAACTGAATATGCCATTCGGAAACTTGAAATGCCAAACTGAAACCCAGAAACCTGTCGACATATTTGCGTCCCGATAATAGGAATGTACAGACACACTTCCTCTACATTCTACCCCCCCAATGCAAAACCCCAATCAAACCATTTTGTAGTACTAGAACTAGAAACACGCACCTTTTAGTTGCTCCTCTACCGCAACGTACACTCAAAACCAAAATATTAAATGCAGTATAATTTTTTTTTTTTTTCAAAATTTCAAAAAAGCCATAAAAATAAATAATTCCTCTTAATTGATAAATCTTAAAAAAAAAAAAAAACATTAAATTTTTTTTGAAATTGAAACGGTAAAAACAAAAATTTTGTTCGAAATTCAAATTACAGCGCCGCACAGTGACAACGTTAAACAGTAATCCACATTCGATCAACCGCATCCAGGTTCCTCAAAATGTTTTGGTAACAACATTGAAACATTACCTACGAGTTTTTCTTTTGCGTTTTCCTTGTTCTTTGTATAACTTGTGATTATCAGCATTTAACAGCAACAATTCGTGTAATTTTATGTTGGTTCTAGTTTGATAGTTGTATTTCAGTTTTATAGTTTGCACAGGTGATGTGTATATGCGTGCGCGCGCGTCTGTGGGCTGAGTGTGTGAAAATTAATTGCATGTTTGTACATATATAGATTGTTTATAAAATAACACATCCTTACATGCAGAGTCCTGGGTGAGTGTTTTTCTGGTGCGCAAATTTATTGAAAAACACTTCCGGCAGAACTTCAATTGTAGTGTCTGCTGCGAGCAAAACATCAGGAAACCACTTTCTCGCTCTGCTTTTTATTGTGTCTAGCTCAAGTTGTTAATTTCCTGTTTTCCCATGTATTGTTTTTTTTTTTTAGGTGAATTTTATGTGGTATTTTTTTTGTTTCGTTTTGTTGGAAATATTTTCCATGCATGCAAAATAATAAAAAATACAAAAAAAAAATAACAAACAAGCAAAAAAAAAAAAAAAATGGTAGAGAATAAAGCTTTTCGTTACTGAGCCACATAACATTCAGCGGTTTCGGTTCCTTTGACTGCTCTCTAGAAATATTGTATTATTCACGCTATGTCCTTTGTGTTGTTGCATAGAGTGGAACACGTTTCATTGTACTTTTGTTTGGTTTTTCTATTTTTCCATTCCTTGGTATAAATATCGTTTGACTATCACACTTGTTTCCTGTTTTCTCTCTCGCTCTGTCTCACACACACTTTTACTCCTTTATTATAGTTTCATTTTCCATTTTAGTGCAATTTATTTGATACGCAAACCAAAAAAAAAAAAAACAAACACGAAACAAAACGAAAATTTTGAAGAAATGAAAATAAAATTTGGAAAACAATTTTCTCTTTGTGTAAATAGGCCACAGCACCACTGTTAAAGACGCCTATGTCGCAGGCCCAACAGGCATACACCGCAGCAACCACATATACAGCGGCAGCACGCGCATACAATGCTGCCGCTGCAGCAGCTGCACAGCCCGCTTTAGCTGGCTACGCCACAGTTGCTGGGTAAGTTTCGAAAATTTAAATTCAATGCGGGATTGTGCCGACTTGATGGTTCTTGATTGTAGGAAGATGATTTATAGAATTTCGGGGGGGCGCCGGAAATTGGCTTTTAAATATGCTGTAGTCAAGGGGATTCTTGGGGGTGAAATGATGGTTTGTTGACATCACAATTGCTTCACATTAATTGGGTTTCTTTTGAGACTTTTAAAGTATTATCCTTGGGTAATGGTACCTACTTATTTATATTTTTGTAAAAAAAAAGTTGCATCCGTAAGACCGCCCATAACTCGAGAACGAATCGTCCGACTTGAGTTATATTTTCTTTTTTTAGTTTGTCTACACAAGAAAGGTTCATACGGCAAGAAAATTGCATTTTTTTTTTTAAGGAAATTGGAAAATTCGTAAATATTAATTTTCTAAACATTTTAAACTGGGAATTTTCTTTTCTTTTTTAATTTTAATCTTAATATACAGTGAGATCGTGTTTGTCAAAAGTTTTGCCTTATTTAGATAATTTCGAAAGTTTCGTTTACGGAAACCATTTTTGTGCCAATTTCAAAATTGGATTTTCGATAATTTGTAAAATATTTATTTTTGTTATATATTGTACAGCATGCAAATATTATTAAATAATATAACATTGTTTCAAGGTACCCTCGAGCTTAAGAATATTGAAAACGCTTTTCCTTGAAACTCATGGCAGCCAAATTTCTGCACTAATTGTGAGTCGGATTTTAGACAAGATATTTAAGCAACAAAGTTCCTTAGCACGATCAAAGCTGGGCGGGAACAACTACATATGAGAGTCGCAAGAGCTTACCCTAAAAGGGCGCAAATTATGCCCAGGCTAGCCCTGGGGTGGAATTACCGCATCCGCGTGAGCGAGCAATACGTGACTGAATTTGGTGGATTTTACGTGGATTTTTCATTCACGTGGTACTCGACCACGGATGCAGTAATTAAACCCCTTTTTATGACCGTCCGATATATGAATTTACGCATGCCAAATAATAATTTTGACCTGTTCTACCTGCTTTTTTTTATTGCATTTTATTTATTAATTTTGCAGTTCCTACTATTTAAAAAAAAATGAAAACCTGCAAGACTACATTTACAAAGGCACTGTGCTATACTATTGATATCTAAGCGGGGCTAAATTGGTAACAAATTGGTAAAACACCTGCAAAATCATAGATATACAATAGCCCATCTCCAATCGCGTCTTCTTTTAACTAGTTTGTTCAATTATAGTCTACCGATCTATGACTGTAGATCTTCGATATGGTGTCATAAACTAAAACCAACTCATTGTGTATGAACCAAATTAAAAAACAGTCTTTTTCTGCTGAATTATTGTGACGATTCTCATCATGTTCTTGCTTCGAGTTCGGCGGAAGAAGATTTGGTTCGCCGCGACGACCGGGGAGTACACCTAAAAATCACAAGCGATATGTTTAACATATATCGTGTAAAACGGTTGACGCCGTGGCGAATGACGATGGAAGAATCGCCGACGATTCCCCAAAACCCTCGCGGAAGAAGAAAATGCGAGCATGAAGAGGAAATTGATGAGAATTGGGAGATCATACGCAAATTTGTGAAGGTGGTAGAGTACCATATGCGAAATATGCATCCCAACTTTGTCTGTTGTCTGTATATCTGTTTTTTAATGCCCTTTTACACATTTTTTTATTTTTACAATACCCGCGACCTTTGTAACAGAGGTCTACATTGAAGATGATGATAATTGAACACTTGGAACGAACTTATCACCATTGGGTATCAAATACTGATGCGAAAATATTTGACTTGAGTAATCCCGTAGTTGGGTATACAATTACTATATGCTAGAAAACATTTATTTAACCTTGCTAATAAAAATGCTTAAATTTCCATTTAAATGCATTGAAGCTAGCAACCTGGTTATTATCAGTACCACTTATTGGCTAATCGTACACTTAAATAAACAAATTAAAAAAATATATATTTCCACTCTTTTAGGATTTTTGTTGAAGAAAATAAATAAAATGTACTTTGCAGGGAATCCTTCTGCTTGCCGATTCGTTTTCAATTGTTTTTATTTGTTAACATTTTTTTATTTAGTCAACCTTCAGTTCTTTATATTTTATTTGTAAAAAATGTGAAATTCTTTTTGATTCCGTCGACTCCTTTCTAACCTCCATTCCGTTGTATTTTTCCAGCAACAAAAGAAGAATAAATTCTCAAGCCAAACCCCTCAGTCAAATGAATAAATTTCAAGAAATTTTACTTAAGCGCTCAACCTCAACTTTCAAAACCTCAAGATTCAAAACAATCAAGAAATCTCAAGCATCACTTCGTGTTTTTCCTTCTACATACTGCCCAAGTTAATTGTATTTGTTTTAACGTATGTTTTCCGTTTTTTTTTTTTATGTAATAGTTATGCCAGAGAATATGCCGATCCATACTTGGGACATGGTATTGGACCAGTACCTGGATATGGGGTAATTGATAGACTAATGTCAAAATCAACTGTCACTCTATCGAATTCCTTTGTTTATTTTTACAGGCACAAATGTATCGCGGAGGATACAATCGTTTCACGCCATATTAAAGCATACACACATTATAAGAATTTATCTAAATACTCATTTCTAAAACTAAATACTCAGCATAGGACTTTTAAGGACTTACTTTCACACAGAAACACACACACATATGAATCAAAATGTGTTTCAAAATCAGTTGAAACTTGACATACGACATATTGAGTGTAGCTTCGAATGAGACAGGAGATCTAGGAAGACTACGAGAAAGAACAAACGAACAAAAATAAAACATCCATGACTATTATTAAGTAGAATCTCTCAGAAAAAAAAAAAAAACAAAGATATTGGTAAACAAAAAAAAAAGTTTTACCTTCCATCATGACTGCGTAAAGATTATTATGTAAAAAGAAGTTGTTTCTTTTTTAAGTGAAAACTAATTTTACTAGCGAAGCCAAAAGTAAATGCAGTGTCAGTGTTTTTCTCTCTTAATTTTATTTTTAGTTATATATAGTTTAACCGTAAACAAAACAATAATCACAAAAAAATGCTCTTGTTCAACACACAAGTCATTATAGTCATTTTTATTATTTTTTTTCTTGTAAGTTTTTGTTGGGACAATTATTGCTCTCAGATGCAAAACAAAAATAAGAAAAACGTTATTAGTAGTAGATTTAAAAAGTATATAAATATAAACAAAACAATTGTGTATTATCATGTCTTCTATAAAACAAACAAAAAAGAAAACTAATTTGAAATTTAGCGCACAATGATGTTCATTATTTTTTTTTTTTTTTTGTAAATATAAGATGCTTATTTTTTTCTTAAATTATTTCTTCAATGGCAGCTAAATTGAGGTCAAGTTTGGATTTTTTTTTATTACCATGACAAAAGCAACAACAAACTCATGTATGTACTTCGTTTTTATTGAAATTTTGTTTTTTCTCTTTATTTATCTATAAATAAATATTTAATATACTCAAACAATTGAATTAATGCTCAAATAAAGTTCTTGTAGTTACATACGCACCATTTATTTAAACATGTTTTATTTCTATACACTATAGTAATATTTTTCTATAAAAAAAAAAAAGAAACAAAAAGTATTGAATTTTATGCACAAAAAGTCGTAGACATGAAGGTGTTTAAAGGAATAAAGCCACAATGGAAGTAAAAGCAGAAATTTATCAGAAACTTAGAAAAACAAGAAAAATTTGCTGACTATTTTTGTCAACTTGAATTGAGTATAAATATTAGAAATTTAGTACATACATATAATCTACAACTTAGTTCTTTAAAATAAAAATAAAACACAAAAAACAAAAAAAAAAAAACAAAATGTATTAAAAAGAAAAACACATAAAACCTATTTCTACATCTATTTGTTTGATGTAGTGTTTGCTCAAATAAATATTAAAAGAAAAACCTTAGCATAGGCAGTAAACAAAATATAATAAAATTATATTTTAAAGCGGATAAATAAGTCTGTATTGATTGTAAACAAAAATCGCACATTTTTCACGAACTTTCGCGCACATGACAAACAGCTAAAAACTTCAACAACAACTAAAAATACATTACAAAGTGTGTATCAATTTATTTTCACTCTTCTCAATTCGAGTGATTCTTTTTAAATATGAAAACAAATTCATATATATATATATATATTTTGAGTAGTTGTTAGGACTTAAAATATAAATATAAAATACTCTCTTTAAAAATATGTGAAGCCAAAGGATTACTTTTAATTTTTTTTTTCTATTATTTTAATTGTTTTCTGTGTAGTTTATTTTTTAAATATATTTTTTTCTGTTTCATAATAGATGTGTTTTTATGCTTTTAAGTGTTTAGAATTTAATAATAAATCTTCGTTTTAATCGCGCAAAATATATATTAAAAGAGACATCCATTAATTGCCAAATGTATAGCTTTTGAAGTAAAACAAATAAAAATTAATAAGATAACAAGCGTATACCAATAAAAAAAAAAGATAAACGCACTAAGCAATAGACGGTAGAATATATCATTTTTCTAAAAAAAATCTAAAGTAAAACTGTGTAATTTACTTGTGTAAAGTTGTTAAATTTTAGGAAATCAAAAAAAAAACAATCTCTTTCGCCCAAACAGCAAAATATAAAATATATTTTTGTCTTCTTGTAAAAATAAAAATAAAAAACTTGTGCATTGACTGAATCTCACTGCAGCTATTATATTACTGAAAATATCTCCTCTTATTTAAAATACAAAATTACCCCCAGTCGTAAGAAAAACAACCCCCAACGTAGTAATGCTAAAACAACTACAACAAGTCCCCAACAAAAATATCGTATCTACTTTTAAGCTTAGTGGTAAATAAAATGAAAACAAAAAAAAAAATCTTGAATATTTTGTAGAGTATTATGAAATACCAGTTTTAAATAAAACACAGACAAAAAAAAAATCCCAAAACGAGACACAGAAGAAAAACATACACAGAAACACACGTTTTGAAAAGTAAAAAAAAAATAAATTTAAAATAAAATGTGCCAAATTGTACGATGTATCCATTAAACTATTATTAATGAAAGAAAAAAAAAAAACATATGAGTATGTATGATTTTTTTAAGTAAGAAAAAAATCTCTTCCTTACAAAGAAAATTAAGAATAAAAAGTAACAAAAAAAAGTCACAGGAAACACACAAATAAAAGTAAAGAAAACAAAAATAACACCTGGATTTAGTCTTTCTGTTTATTTTATTTTTTTACCAAAAACAATGTAAATAGCTGATATATCATTAAAGAATAATAATAAAAAGTAACTCAAGTCAAGCCCACATGCCATTTAAAAAGGAAAACAAAAACAATTTCAATTAATTTGACTTTCTTTAAGCGAACTCATCAACAACAGCAACAAATTAAACAACACTGCATTAAGAAATTATATAGGAAATTCATATTCATATATATATATATATTTACTGATATACAAAACAAGATATATTTAAAGCAAACAACACAAAACAATGGAAATTAATATTTTAATAAAAACAACATCACAACTCAGACAAAAAGTATTACCAACCGAATAAGAGAACCCAACACATACCAATACAAATACAAATACACATTTACAACACGCAAAAGAAAATCACCATTATTTGGTTTAGTTTATAATTTAAAGGTAAAAATATGTAACAACAGGAATACCGAAAACATAAATAAGGGAAAATTACTTTGTTTCGTTCGTTTTATTTTTGAAAAGCAAAAAAAAAAAACTAAAAGTATATATATATATATATATATTCTTAAAATTTAGTATTGGTTATATCAATTTTCAATTTGTAAGGTTGTGAACTGTGAGAAATACAAAAACAGAAAAAAAATAACAAGAAAAACAAATGAATAAACATAAACAAGAAAAAGTCTCTTAAAAATTCCAGAAAAAAATGTGTTTTATTTCAAATGTTTGCAGGTGGTTTTGATGTTTTGATATCAGTTGGTCAGTGGTCAGAGCTGGAGGAACAGCTCGCAAGTATTCAAGCATTTGTTGTTAAAACGCAATAAACCGATCAGTTAATTGTTGAAATTCCATAATGAAAATTAAAATTTACTTTGCTTTATTAAAAAAAAGAATACAGGCCTATTCTTTCCTACGAAGTTGGTACCAGAGGTAAGAGAGACTGAGATCCCCATCTTCGACCGATTAACAGTTATTTTTTGCCTACAAGCTAAATTTTACGCTCCCAAAAAGTTTAGGTGCGCTAGTATTGTTGCATAGAAATTCGTATTGACAAATGTCAGAAATCCTCTCCACCAACACATTCGCACCTAATCTTTTTACCTTTCACTGTGGGCAAAGCAAAACGGATAGGAATTGGCGTAGACGGATAGGACAACAAAATGGCGGATTCCCTGCAAAAATTGAGGGGGCCAGCGGCAAGAGCAAGAGGATTGTGAGTTGGGGGTCTCAGTATGATTTATTTATGGTTATGGTTGGTACGCGAAGTTTGACATAAGAATGTTATAAAGGACTTTGGAGTACATGTCAGATTGAATAAGAAACAATTCCTCCAAGCACAGTTGAATGATTTTTTCTTGGATTGAGGTTAGGCTCGTTTTCGTATATACAAATAATAGGCGAAGGAAAATACACCTCTATTAAGATATCCATTCGGAACGGAATCTGCTCCGATATGTACGAAATCATAAAAATTCCATTTGAGACATCCGTTCCGATAGAACTTTCGGAAAAATTCTCCGAAGACATATAACGCACCTTGTTGCATTGCGTGGAACAGCGTTATACCACTTGCTTTTGACAGCTGCATGGACATTTTTTCCAAAGTTCTCCGACAACTAATTGCTGCGGAATATTTAATGTGAAATGAACACGTTTTTATGCATCATTTATTTTGTTCCGAAACAAATACTTAAGACGCAATTCGACTTCCGACCGGATTTGACTTTCGTTTCGGATTTTTTTCACGTTCCACCTTATACGTTGACTGCCTTAAACACAAAGTATTCGCTTGATTTCTTTTTCTTTTTTTTTTTTTGTTGGGAAGATTGTGCAGAGATACAAGCTGTGCGTTATTTGTTTTCCAGTACGTTGTGTTGTGTATAAACCCAGTCAAATAATAGTAGAATTTCTTACACTACTGGGCAAACTCTAGTATACTTTCCATAGAGCTTCAATAGTTGAGTCAGCCTTATAGAAACCAAGATGGTAATGATCTTTTCGATTAGTTTACCCACGTTAGACAGAATAGAGATGGGTCTGAAGCTGTTTAATAATGTAGTTCCCTTATTTGAAGCATTGTTGCAGTCTTGTCCATATACCACTTATTTATTTATACCGTTATTCATGCTTGTTTTTACATTCGAACGAATATTCAATTCTAACTAATGTCTCTATTCGTTCGAATGTCAAAATAAGCATGATTATAGATGATGGTGGGACTATATACATTCGCGTCAGAGAGCCACTTTGTAATACAGTTCGATATATTGTCGAGGAAGTACGACTTTGTTCACACATAGCTGGGCATGTAAAAGCGGCAATGACAGTCTATTAGGTATCCAGATCCAGATTTGTTCTGAAAACGTTTTTAGTTAACGTTTTCCTACGTTTACACTAAGAAAAATATGATATTGATCCGAGAAGGTGTGTATACTAATAAGAAGTTTGACTCTGGAATATTGGGTCTGTTTTTAAACGCTCCACCATTTATACTTTGAATGTAGTCCCTCCATTGACGTTGACATGTCGTGCGATTTTGAAACCATGAGGGTTTCTCTCGGAAATCCACTCATTCTGTAATCCAATGGAACAGAAAACTGCTTCAAAAGTATGCCGCATAAGTATTGTTGAAATGCCAAACAAAAAATCTACGGATGCTTTCAGGTGACTTGTATGAAATACATAAATCACATTTAAGCAAGTACTTCTTGAGTGAGTTCTGACTTCAAATAAAGAAACGAAATGCTATTCTCAAAATGACCAGATGAGTAGTTTTTGTGCCAATGAAACGGTTGCGGAAATTTATTTTTCAATTTTGGACTCCCGAACGCTTCTTTTTGCTCAATGGTAAATGACATTGTGAATATTGATTTTCCATTTGCCATCCCTATTCCATAAGTTCATAGGTACCTACATTATATTTTAAACTTGAATTTGGAAAAAAAAAAAAAAAAGTGTTATTCAAGGAAATGGAAAGTTATGCGGTTGGTTCGATAATAAGATGAGAAATGTCGACTTTATCAAATACACCCAGCAACTGAATTTTTATGCGCAATGTGCTTTCGGTGCTTTCAGTCAGTAGTCAGTACATCATCCAAACTCGACAGATTTAAACCAACAAAATAAAATGTAGGTATGGAATTCACCAGGAAGCCCGGATATTTGAATATAAAATGGGCCCTAATGACACGATTCAAGATATTAAATTGAGATAAAAAAGCTTAACTAACAATAAGTGAGATTGATTTTAGGGCTTTACTTTGGTTGAGATAGGATATAGAAGGAGGAGTCGTACAACAAAAAATGACCGATCCTTAAAATTTTTTATTTGTGTCGGTTTAGTGGTTGAAATTTTAATTTGCATGGAAAAACGTAAAAAAAAAATTGGTTTAAACTGCATCTACACCATCACTCACGCGCATAATAATAATTATAGATACGTAAAACAAAAGTTCCGACAGTATTGTCTCTGGTTCCGACCACCAACATTTCTGCAATAACTTGTAAACAATTCTATTTCCGATTGAAAACATGTGAAATGACTGTGTTAATTATTTTCAGTTAATTAAACCATCAATTCATCAATCATTTTAACGAAATAAATAAATAATTGCCCATTCATCATTTTCGGAAGCGATTATGTTTTATAGGAACGGGAAATTTCGTTTACTATCCCTTAAACCGCATTTACACTATCACGCACGCGCATTTTTGCACGAGACGGGACAGAGAGATCCGTTTGTCCGCAGTCAATGCTAATAAAGGCGAAGGAATGAGATCACAAATCAGACGCCTAAGGTGTCATGGATGTTCTACCCATAATTATAGATACGTAAAGCGGAAGTTCCGGCGACCAACATTTCTGCAATCACATGAAAACATTTCTATTTCCGATTTAAAATATGTGAAATGGGAGTGTTAATAAGTTTCAGTAAGTTAAACCAACAATTTATCAATCATTTATACGAAATTAATAAATAAATGTACCTTCATCCTTTCCGGAAGCCATTTTGTTTTATAGGAAAACGAAATTTCGTAAGCCATCGCTATAAAAATATCAACATGCATAGCTTTCCCATAATTCCTACCACGCAAACAAGATGGCCGACCAAAAAACGTATCACGTTTTTTTGCGTGTTAGGTAATGCTGTCCCTTTCAGTCAAACGGATGTTTAGTATTGGGCATCCCTTTAATTTTCCGTGATAGGAATGTGTGACCGTGTAAATGCCCCATTAACATGCGGAGCTTTCCTATAATTCCTACCACGTGAACAAGATGGCCGACCAAAATGCGTTTCACGTTTTTTTGCGGGTAAAGTAATGCTGTCACTTTAAGGCTGACGGCTAATTAGTACTGAGCATCCCCTTAATCTTCCGTCTTAGGAATGTCTGATCGTGTTAATGAAGCATTAAAGTAAGTTTTAACAAACGAATGTTTTTCCTTTGAATTTGGCATATATTCGATATTGTACATGGAGATTGTACCAACAAATACGAAGGAAGTCAGAAGGGAGAAAATTATGATTACCTAGTTCACATAAAGAGAAGAAAATTATAGTAGAAAAAAGTGCTATATTGACAAAAGTCGCATAAACATTCAAGGAAATCACTGAAGTTACGATAAGAACTTGTTATTACAAAGTCAGATCTTTGAAACCAACTTTCTAAAACTTATGGCTTAGTACGCTGCTCGCTGCTTTTTTATCTGCTCTGCAATTTTTCTCTCCAAACATTAGGTAAGATCCCAGATAAATTTTTACATAGAGCACGCCGCGGATAAATGTCACAGAAAACAGCTGTTCTTAGAAAATAACTTACTTTAAAAATTCAAAACTACCAACAATTTCCGATTTTAGGTACTCCTCGTCAAGATATTTATTTAAAAAAAGTCACGCTTATTTCCCCCATTTTCTGCAATACAAAAACGGAAAAACACAAGAGAGCACAACGATCTGTCAAAATTTTGCTTGAGAAAATGTACTGCCCCATTAAATGGGCACACTTAAATTTGACAGATACATGAAGGACATTCTGAAACAAAAGTTTGATTATTTAGCTCGAGCAGCGTACCACTCAGCTAAAGTAGTATTGCTTAAATGTATCTCAGCTAAATTTCGGAGAGAATATTGTATGGGAGCGAAAATTTAGCTCGAGTAGCGTACTTACTATGCCTATGCAACTAAATTAAGTTCGAAAGCTGCAGTACTAATATCTTTTTGTTACGATTTCGAACAATGAAATCGTGCCCTAAGTGTGGTTGTTCGCCACCACTGCCCCCGAAACTGTAATTAACCAAACTACCCCACCGACAGCGTCTAGTCTTAACAGAGCACATTCTGACACTTCTCTCTTAAATTCACCCATTTAAATTTTCACGCACCAAAATTTACGACATTTCTCCTCAATTTTTCAGTCAATTTTCACGTCTGCTCTGCATCGATTGCGCATTTTTCTTTCACAATTGCTAGTCGCTGTCACCGCTGTCGTGTTATTTACTGAAATAATAATAAATATCAATCAACATCAACCACGAAAGCTCCCTCTAAAAGGAACAACAAAAATTAAATTTGTTATCATCTCTGCGTTTTATCAGTTCGTTTGGTTTTATTTTATTTTCGGTTCCGTATCTGCCTCTATTTCGGGTTGTCGTCGTCGTTATCGTCGTTTACATACGCGCAAAATTCTCTACAACAGTGTTTATTAGCGCTCCCCTAGTTTGATCCTGCTTGTGTGTGGTGGTGCAGTATTCTGCTCGTATCGTATATAGAAAACAAATATTTTTCCAATAAATCAGGAAAGGAATACACAACACAGATTACAGATTTCCTTGAGTTTCATTGAAAACATCTGGCGCAGTTTAAAATTTGCTAAAAACGAAGAAAAACGCGCCCCGTTTAATGTGGAATAAAAATCGCTGCGAGAATTGAAATTTGCTGCTGGCTGCTCACATCACATTTTGGATTTTGCTTTTCCTTCTCGTTTTTCATCTGCTTCGTCTCGTCGGTCGTCGTCTGTTGGTGCGCGCCTCGCCTCGCTCCTATCAACGATCTTTATCTGTTTACAATAAAATTTGCGTTGCCCCTGGCTGGCTGTCTCGTCCCTTGCGCGTTGCAAAAACGAAAATAAATTTCCCCGTGTTTACATTGAAAGCTAAATTAATAAAATAAATCGTCTGGTGCTGCTTCATCCTCCTCTTTCACGCATTTATCGCATCCAAATCCAAACAAGTGTATGTGCCAGTGAATCATTAAAAGAAAGAAAAACAAAGAAAAAGATAAAATTTCTGTCTGAGTGAATAAAGTCGTCCAGAAAATTGTAGTGTTCATTGTTCAACAAAATTTCGTCAAAGGAAAAGGAAACATCGACGAATCCTTCACTGCCCGGGAGATATACGATAAACGAGAAAAAGTAAAATACGTTCTTCGTGGTTCTCTCCTCTCTTTTGCGGTGCTCTTTCTGCGATTTGTTTATCATTTTAAGAAGAAAAGAATAATCGCCCATTCGCCCTTCTCTACGCGTTGGTCCTTCAAAGAAAATTTTAACAAATAATCGTTCGCTTCGGTTTATTGAACTCGTGCTACCTTCTGCCCAAGGATTTTTCGTTTCTCATCGCGCAGGCACATCCACATACTTGAAAAAAAGAAATGGGAAAACTATTGAGCCTTCTCGCACGGGACGATTCCAATTGTTGCACAGCAAAGTCCTACGATGTGTTTCTAGATTTCGAAAATGCTGCTCCAACCGATACAGAACGGGAGATTTATGACGAAGTGGAGCGTGTACTAAAGGAATCGGAGGCTGTACTGGACGAGATTCAAGTGTATAAGGTAAGTTGGGAGGGGCACATCCAAACTTCGTCCTACATTTATTTGGAATGTGATTAGAGAAGGGTCTATTTGACATGTGTCCTCGTAAAAAGTATTTTCGAAAAATCCTTGGCAAACTAAAGGACGTCTTCCATCGTTTTTAACTAAACTACAGCGTTGAAAATGTTGACAGTTCAAACAGGAGAAAATTAACTGTTCCCGTTATTTTGTCAGTACATTTCGTATGGTAATAAATTTTAAAGAGTTTTTGAATGTCTTCTGGGAGAAACTAAATAAGTTACTGAATAATACAGGGACGGTCTGTTCGAGGAACATTTAGCATTTAGTAAATAAAATGTACGATTCCTATACAAAAACTGGACTTGTTTTCACTGTAACGCTGCCAATTTGTGCCTTGTTTGTGTTCTATTACTTTATGTTTCAAAACGAATGTAAAGAATGTAACCACTCTCCGTCCAGCAAATATCTACTAATTTTTTGAATATTTTAAGACTAAAAATCAGAAATGATTGTGATAAATGTTTTCTTTTTGTCTTCGCTACTTCTTACTCTTCGGTTATCGCCTTGTTTTATAGACAGCTGGCAGTTAGGTACCTATTTTTCGAATGACACATTTATAAACGTCAAATCGAGGCCATCATTTTTAAACAAATCTGACCTAATGATATGAGGATGAAACCGTGCCACTGCAAGTGTTCTTCTTATCGGTCTCATTTCGACTAGATTGGTCTGGGTTAGATGTAACCTGAACACAAAAACTATATCGGTCAGAAACGTCACTTTTCCTACGACAGTCACATATATCATATATGAACTGTCAACTTAGTACCCAAAGTCACGAATTTCTTGACTACATTCGTCGGCTACCACTCCATAAACGAAAAAAACCTGTTTATGTGACCGATCTAGCCCAATAAAAACTTTGACATATAGAGTTGCCAGACTTACTAAACTAGATACTTGAACAGACCCAGTGTCGAACAGTGGGATCAAAACCTCTGAAAGTCTGACAGTCTTCGCAGTTTCTCTGTCACTTTGAAAATAATAGAAAATGGGGACGTTCGGATTCATAGTTTAGTAAGTCTGACAGCTGTCTGACTAGATGTATTTCAGTTTTGATTGGCCCAGAGTGGTCACGTGATTAGTTTTTGCAGTTGACGTTTATGGAGGGGAAGCCGACAAATCTAGTCAAGAAAATCCTGCCTGCATACTCAGGTGACATTTCGAAGAGTCAGATTTAAAATAAACAGAGTGGGCGTGGCAGAATTCTGAAGAGTCGAAAAAAGGGCCGGTGAGAGAAAAAGGTGCCATTTCTAAAGCTACTCTGCAAATTTTGAATTTCTGCACTATATTTAACAACCATTAGTGCGCATAACAGTGGAATAGTGTTGTGATAGGCAACCGTGTTACATTTTAAATGTACTTATTTGAAAATAAAAATTTTTGAAATCATTGTGAGGGGTCTTTTCTGAATAAAAAAAAGGGGCAAAATCAAACAAAGGTAAAGTTGCTTAGGCTACGCGTTCGGATTCCTAGTCACGACGAATCTAGTTGACGTTTAACATAAACTAGGTATCCGAACGACCCCAATGAACGTATAAAGAATGGTAAAGAAAAGCTAGTAGCGGAGCCGCTTTAAAATTGACAAATAGCTGCGCTAAATGACAGTTTGCATCTAAAACAGAATTGGAAGTAAAGAAAATGGTTCGTACAAAATCATACTGTACTTGAACCAAGGAAAATGCTCTGTTCAAGTATCAAATTCAATTACAGCACTTTCACTATAACTGTCAAACTGAAATGTCAAGTATTGCATTTGCAAACCCCTGTCAAACACTTGTTCAACCAAAGCCTCTTGTTTACATTTTTAACTCTTTCAAAGCACAGATTTTCCGTGCATCGTTCTTGTCTCACTGTCAAATACTTTGTTCCTGTTTTCCTGGGTTTTGACAACCAACTACATATTTCTGAATATTATATATTTTCGTGGCAAATTTTGACATGCCGACGTCATTATGACCTAAACACTCGTTCTAAATGTGTCACTACGTGTGATCGCCTGTCAAGCGCTTGGTCACGCTGGCTGTCGCAGCGTACTCAATAGAAGGAGCGAATTTTTGTCACGTCAGCATGTCAAAATTTGCCACGAAAAATGACACGTCTTAGCTTAACAAAAACGCAACAGTCTCTTGCTTACTTCGTGTACCAAGGCTATAGCAATGCGCGCTGGATTTCGCTCTCCAGAATATGTATGTTACAGCGAATGTCATCGGGTACTGAAATCCACATTTAGTCACAATTTTTGGACAGACCATAAAAAAAACGTTGAGATAACACTATCTGAAACAAAAATAAATAAGTAAAATCGCCACTGCACTTTTTTTTGGAAAACGCAAGTCCCATTTGGAGGCACTGTGAGTTCAAGGTCACCACGAAATACTCATATACTCATAATCCCACTTTTGAATAACTTTCAGGTTCCCCCCAGTACACTGAGGTTACCTCCAACATCAGTTTGTATCCGGCGCATGAGTCGCCTCTGGTCTGCGAAGCAAAACCGGAAGTGCTTACATTAATAAATTTACAAATGTTTTCACCGCATTAACAACATCCCCAAACCATCGCCCGGGGGGGCGGACAAGTGCAGACCCTCGCCGAACAATTTAAAATGACAAAATATATGCGCTGTGGTTTGAGTTCTGAACGAAAGCTCCCATGAGACTACCCTAAGTCATTTCGCATTCCGACTCTCACAAACTACACTCTAAAGGGCATGTATGGCTGTCGGTGACAGGCGCTATAGTCACTTTAGGGACCGGGAATGGCACATGTCATTGTTTATATTCGCTTTAGGGCCGCGTGCTCCCTCCGCCGCACTGACAGTTGACGTTTTAGTGCGACCGGAAGTAGCACATTACGGAAAATATTTTCACTTCACAAGCTTTGTGCATCGGCCCCATTACTGGTTGTGTTTGAGTGAAAAGAGTTGCATTTGGATTTCTTAAATATGACATTCACTTGGTCGGCCGTTCTGCACGATTTGGGGTTAAACGTTAATGGTGGGCCGTAGAATTTATTCTGAAATTTATTGGAATGTTTATCGTATGTACATGAGAACAGGGGGACGGACACATAGCTTGGTCGACGGAATCGTACCGAATTGTCACCATGTACGGGGGTTGAGTTCAGTGGGTGAGCAAATGTTTGCCAACGCGCATAAGCAGTGGTTACTTGGGCAAATTTAGCACCACTAAAGACTAAACAGACGGTTGGCGGTATCGAGTTATGAGCTTTAATGTTTGCTTAATGTGTGGGCGAAATCAGTGCCTAACATGCTGTCAGTGGGTGTCTAAAATGGATAGAACGAAGATGGTGGGAGCGGAAGGAAACGGTCTAAATTTGGGGAGAAAGCCACCAAATGTTTTACGGCTGTGAAAGTAATGATTCGTGATTCGTGGCCATGTTGTTTGTATAGCTAATATGTCATATTTACCGGCGTTGACATTTATGCTAAGATCTGAAGGGTTTAAAGGTGGGCATCAACAAATCAGATGGTAATGAAGAGCCCCAGGTGTTGACAAAGGAAAATATTTGACAGAAAAGAAATGTGACAGGATGTACAAATGTTTAAATACATACTAGAGTTAGCCCAGTGGCGGAAATTCTACCTTCGAACAAATAAAAAGCAGTGAAAGTGGTTCTTAATTATTTCCCTTCGGCTATAGTTATATATACGATTTTACATCTGAAAATGTAAGCGCAGACTTATTTAGATCGACTCAAACATGTGTACTAGCAGTGAGATATAAAAAGAAACCAACAGATGGCGCACTCTTTTACAGCATTAGGCCGTCTGCTGGTTTCTTTTTAAATTACATGTTGTTTTGATTCTGACAGCTTTTTCGAGTCTTTCTCAGAAGGGGCAAGACCATAAACTAAGTATTAAATAGACTGTCAACTCCAGTGGTCCCAGATTGAGACGTAAAGCGCCAAAATTAAAACGTATTTTCATTACAAACAAATTTCAAAGAATGAATTGTTCATAAATAAATATGAAAGAAAACAGCCCATCGAACGTCAGTGTTAGAGATTTTGAGCATCTGAATGCATTCACTCGTTTTGACATTATGTCTAATAGAAAAGGAAATTATTATATACATAATTTGTATTTATATTTATATGTGATATTATTATTTTAAGCTTGTTAATAAAAAACAGTCACAATTTTTAAGTTTTTCTTATGAAAACAAGCGGAGATAGATAGATAGATAGATAGAAGAGAAAAGGGGGATTTTTTTTAATTTAGGGGAAAACTGAAGCTTTGCCTGATGGGAATGGGGTGGGATGGGATGGAAAATGGGAAAACAGTCTTCAAAGTCTGGGAGCACTGGTCAGCTCCAGCGCACTTACCCGATTCCCCCGCCAATTTCTTAAATAAAAATGGCCGGGCTCCACTGCCCGCTAGACGTCAGATGAAAGAACGCTCGCGCTAGAACACTAGCGGCAGCGGCAAAGTCCCCACTACAATTAAAACAATTGTTCCAAATAGCATAAAACTAATATCTGAATTGCTATTTTATTTACATTATTACCAATTTTATCACAATTACACTTGCTCGGCTTCGTTTTTATTTTCAATTTGTAAACTTTTGAACGATTTCCTTGGACAGGTCGTTGTTTTTTTTTTTTTCTCAATGCGGCGGGTAGTTTTGCGCTAGATTGAGGAATTTCCCCTGAAAGGGATTTTTCAGAAAAAGTGCTAGACGTCTAGCGCAAATGTTGAAATGTCAATTTTTTTTCATACAGAGTTTGACATGCTAGTCATCTAGTCATAAGTGGAACGCGGCCAATCTTTCATAAATTTTCTTTCATACAATACAAAAATAATCTAAATGGCGAGACGCTGGAAGTGTTATGAAAAAAAAAAAACAGCTTGTTGGCAGTTGCTCTTAAATTGTCTACTCATTAATACTTAGTTTATAGACAAGACTTCAGAAGCTACACTTGCATTTTTCCACGCCTGTCAGATTCAAACTCTCTTTGCAATTGAAAAACATTTACTCTTGATCGCCTAAAGTATGGTCTTCCGGTGACACATCTTGCTGAAAACGTTTAAGAGAACTTGAAGTCAGGTCAGAATCCACTCGAGAGGTACTCACACAAGTGTAATTTTGTGTTTTTCATTATACGAGTATGTCAGCTGACAGCAACCGCAGATTTTTTTTAGCATTTCACAAATACTTTTGTAGATTCAATCGGAATCAGTTTTATTGTTCCATTGCAGAATGAGTGAAACCAATGGAAAACGACATAAGTGTTTTATTGTTTGTTTGTTGGTTCAGATTCGCACATTAAAATTTCGCCGATGTGCTTGCTCCCTAAAAAACACTGACATGCTTTTCTAACCAATTCGTTTATATTTGTTCCACGATCTTCTGCGTGCACAATTCTATTTGCGACACCCTGTAGTTACTATAAACGGATTATTTAAATGATCTTCCTGGTGCAAACTTTCCTCCTAACGCAGCCAAACCTAACCTTGTATAGTACAGGTACAGGGCGTCGCAAAAGTTACTTCCTAACCTAAAAAATTAACTCTTCTCTTTTTAAATCCCTGATTGTGAGGATGTAACACTGTAACAGGTACCAAAATGAAAAACTCAAACAAAACGAATGGTTATGTGAATAACCAGGGCAGGGTCCTTACGGACCTGTTTTATTTATTTTTCTAACCACTCTCTGTGATTCGTAAATTTAATAAAGTAAAGAAGCAACTTGTGCGCCAGCCTGTATTTCTAAGAATGATGTGATAATTGCGCTATATACTTGTTCCATAATAATAGCTTTCTAATTTTGTATCACACGTAATCAGAACCAGTAGCCGCGCATATTTCCTCGACATAAGTGACAGACAGAAATAAACAAAAGTGTAAGTTCCCCTTAGCACATGATCGTCAGAAAAAAGTATCACTTACATCCCCAGCTATACGTATGAGTCACATCCTACTCCCCAATAACTACTTACAAGCATTTGCTATTCCAATTAAAACGAGCTTAGAATTGCTTTGGTAAAAGAATAAAATTAAAAAAGTGGCAACCATGTACAAATCAAAGTTACGAATCGAATTTACTCTTTTCGTAAACGTCATACAAAACCCATGTCCGTTCTTTCAGTTCTATTCATCGCGCATTCGTATTGTTACACAAAATAAAAAACAAATAATAAGATATCGTGGACTGTGAACAAAAAGAACTACCGGCTTCAAGCTTTTAGCGTGACTCAGTTTGGTAGGTGACTAAGCCACTCTCAGTTTCATAGAAGCCGCAGAAGAAGCCGCCACAGTGACGTATAGATTATTTTCTTTGGGATATCCATAAAGTCTCTTTGGCGAGATGAATTAACCGCAAATAGGTATAGGGTATAGCTATAGGTGCCTAAGGCTCAATTTGATTATGATGTCATGATCATGCTCTTGTCGGCGGCATTGAGCTATATGAAGACGGAAAATTCCTGGAAATGTACGATTTTTACTGACGATGAACCCTGGTTATAGTTGGTTCATTCAAATCAATGTCAACAGTGCGGTGTAGTGTTTCACTTCGAATGCGATTGAGACATCGCTCCTTCCCAATATATTCCCACAGACACTCATGAGCCGTTCAATTGAAGGGTCAAAGATCGAATTTAAATTGACTCATTACTTATGCACAACAATCGCTTGATGTAGTTACTTCTGGCGAGTTCAATGACGAATGGCGAATGGGCATAGGGTCAGATGATTCCGTTGTTTGGCTGAGAGTGTACAAGTTTGGATTAATTTAATCGAACAGTGCCTTTGTCGCATGGCAATCTGTTAGTCATAAACAAGCTGTAGCTAAAAAGACGCGTGAATTTTTTCCTTTGAAACGCATTTGATTTGTATACATGAAATAGCGGTCTATTTACGTGTCAAATGTGCATTCGTGATTTTGATTTCGTCGAAATCGCATTATGAAGCATCGTGTGCAACAAATGCAATGACAATGACTAAGCGTGTTCTAGATCAGCGGTTCTCAGTTCTCAAACTTATTAAGCTGTGGAACCCTAAACAAGGCCTAAATATTTTTCGGAACCCCAACTCTTAAGACCCTATTCACATCGAACCGAAAACTAGGTTTTCGCGAAAACTTCATAGAAAACAGAAGTTTTCCCATACATATTTCAGTTTTCCAAATGAGTCGCTTAATAGTACATTTACACCGCACTCCAACGCATCGCTTCGGCTAAATTCCACATTTCAGGCCAAATGTCCAGCATTTTGCCATATATTTTCCAACATTTCCAAATGTTGAATTTTGTCGCTGCATTTGTAAGTTTGTCAAATCGAACAAACCTCGTTACAAATTCCGCACATCTGTCAATAAATCAATCAAAATGAGTCAGCAATATATTTAATATGTCTGAATTAGCACGTGAAATTAAAACAATAAATTCCATGGGTTCAACCTCTTCTGAATTCTAAACAGAAAAAAAGGGATCAATAATCAATTCTGACACTAGCTGTCATTTGAAAGTTTCAGTGAGAACGCTAAATTGGATTTCGAAATTTTTTTCCCGAAACTTTTAATTTAGGTGCGGTGTAAATGTTGGTACTATAAAGTCCTTTTCCACGAAAACACCCCGAAAACGACATCCAATCGGTGGGTTGTTGAAACAAACACACCTTTTGCAATAATCAGCGAATTCATCTGGGCACTCATTCCGTAATTTTTCAGACGATTTTCATCGAAACGATAGAACCCAAAACTAGCAACTAAGTGCTAAAATTACAAGTTCGAGAGGTTAATCCAGTTATTTTCCCACAAATGTAATGAAAGCTGACGATATTCATAAAAATTCGAGCAGATTATAACTTCTAATGGTGATTAAAGTTTCCAAAACGATATCGTTCAGACGACCATTGATACACGGAATCTGCCCCTGAACAGCTGACCTAACAAATGTCATAGCTCACAACTTTAAATCATTTTCCATAATTGATTGATGGGCTCATTTTTAAATGCACACAATCAATTTTATTTGTTAATTAATTCGATCGAAATTTGTAACCAAAATAGTTTGCAACGAAGTTTAACGACTAGTGTCTCACAGCTGATTGAAACGTCAAACGAAAACTCGTTAGTGTTCGATGTGAATGCATCGACGAAAACACGGTACTCGGTGCGGTGTGAATAGCGTATTAGATACGATATAAAAAATGAAAAACAACACATGTCAAAATCAATTTTTTTATTTAAGATTATTCCTTATTGTTCGACTTCAGGATAACGTACACAGATGATTTATATCTTAAAATCTTTGTTAATAATTGGACTCTGTATTAAAAAATATCCCATTTCATTTGGATGAGTCATTCCAAAGCTAGGAGCTAGAAGGCATTCGAGAATTAGAACTTTTCTTAGATATCAGCTTAGATTTCCGCTTCCGGACAGCGAATAATGGTAAAACATATCCTATAACCTAATCTGAACAATTTCCTATGCAACTGTGAAAACCGGAATCAAATTCGTGCAGTACTTTTTGAATCTATTCATAGCACACAGTTTACAGCCGGAAAAAAAGTTACAGTTTTATTATAGTAAGGATATTTTTTTCAAGGTTAGTGTGAAGAAGGAAATTATTTTATTGTTTGATATATAAATTTTTAAAAATTGACTTCCGAAAGCTGTATTCGCATATCTGGGGCAGCGTCCAATCTCGATCCGTATTTAGTCTTTGTACAGTATAAGCTGAAAGGCCTGCTTCACATCGATATGTTGTGACAAAAGGGAGCAAATTTAATGTAGCCTGTTTGGCAAGGTGGGTACAGCTACATTTAAAGAGACTAACGTCCGTGTGTGCACTCATATAACTCGGGAATGGATCGTTATTTTTATGATTTTTGGTTTAAATTCGAATGGGGCCAAGAATTTTTGAATTCTTTGGATGTTCTGGGCTTACGTCTGCAATGTAGAGTCCGCACAATTGAAATTCGGCTCAGTTATAAACTTTGTTACGGATCGCGTTTGATTTGATGGTGAAGTGGGGAAAGGACAACTTGGTTGTATTTAATGCAAACAAGACACAGCTCACAACATTTTCCAGAAAAAATGCATCAACAGTTACTCAGATCCAAATGGATGACCATCCAATCCATCACAAGGACTCAATGCACCTTCTAGGAGTCACAGTCAATTCAGGAATCACATGGCAGGACCACATATCCTATATCGCAAAATCGGCGTCCGCAAAGTAGAGCAAAGAGGTACTTTAGCCCCAAGCAACTTCTCCTTCTCTACAAAGCACAGGTTAGACCAGGCTTGGAATATTGTTCCCATATATGGAGCTCGGCCCCAAAACATTCACTTAACCTGCTTGATAGCATACAGAGACGAGCAGTTCGACTCATTGGAGACCCTACACTCACATCGAATCTAAAACCGTTGGTGCACAGAAGACAAGTCGCTGACCTATGCTTGTTCTATAGGTACTTCCATGGTAGATGTTTTGAGGAACTCAAAGACATTATCCCTCGAAATGCAACTTTTGGGCGCCCAACAAGACAGGCTGCTAATGCTCATGATCATGACCATACAGTACACTTGACAACCGCGAGGACATCAACTTTCCAAAACTCCTTCTGTTACAGGACAAGCAAACTTTGGAACTCGGGGATATATTTCCAGAAGGCTACAATTTGCAGCAATTTAAGTGCAAAGCAAACATACATCTGCAGGCATCTCGGGGCGCTGTTGAAGCGTTATAGGTTCGCCTTTCTCGGGAGAAGTATATAAAAAAAAAAAAAAATCAATTGTCATGCAAGTGTCGGTTTTGAAGTTAAAATTCAAAGGCAAACATTCTCATTCCGCGGATTCCGCTTATTCAGAACAATTCGCCATTCGTATTTATGCGTTTTGAATTTTCCGTGCGTCTCGCTTTCACTATGACAAATAATCTGTCGCAAGGATAATCGCTGGATATTTGTGCATTTGTGGCATCAATCTTGAATTCACATATTTCTCACATGGTCAATTTAGTGAAATCATTGCGGTTTGATTGAAACAAATCGACATTGCTATACTTCAGTTATTTCTATTGTATTTGATATAACTTTTAAATAAACAGTTTGAATTAACCGAATAACATAAAGTAGGTAGCAAGTGGGGATGATTATTTTCATTCCGTTAACGAATTTGGGTAATATGGAATAAAAAACAAAGTTGCATCCGTAAGTCCTCTTAACTCGAAAACGGATCGTCCAATTTGAGCTATTTTTTCTTTGTCTACCTCTAAGGAAGGTTCATACTGTGAAAAAATTGAAAAATTCTAAAGGCAAATTGGAAAGGTCGTAAAAATTTATTTTCCATACATTTTGTACAGGGAGTTTGTACAGTGAGATCATATTTTTCAAAAGCTATTTTGGATCAACGAAATTAATTTCAGGTGGAATAGTGAATGCTCCAAATTACTTTAGTCAAAAAGTCAATTTTGGGCGGGACGAAGTTCGCCAGGCAAGCTAGTTCTCTTATAGATTCTACTATTCCATTTCAAATAAGAAATAACTGCAGAGCAGACAAAGAAAACAATTTATTTATGTTGGCTTATAGCTTTTGTACATTTTTTTTTTAAATCCTTCTCTGAAGGGAAGTGGCCCGTAATTTATGGAAATGGCTTTCATTCATACTCGTAGTATACATCGTTGTCTGGGTTGACCTCAGGGTGTTCAAGTCCGGGTGTTGATATTTCCACAGCTGTGAGCTAATAACCACCATCTAAACCCCGATAACATCGCAAAACTGTAAAGAATTATTGCCCCCGCAACTGCCAACACGCAAAAGGTGAGGAGCCAATTTTATCAACAGCCAGCTCTCACGTTTACAATTTAATTTTTGGCAGCTTTGCAGCGCCGAAAAACATTTCCACTCAAAGGAACAAAAAAAATTAAGCCAAACTGTGAAACAATCCTCGGCAATTCACCCGGTAAATAAGGCGCAGAAAAAAAACCCACCCGTTAATAGGTCACAGGAAAACAATCGGTTCTGAGTATAAGTAGCCCGTAACTCGTAAACGAGTGCTGGAGTTTTGTAACCCTTTTTTTTCGGTCGCCGGCGCGCCGATTCGCGTGGTTGCTCTGTGTCTAATCAATTTGTATTGATTTATGGGAGTTGCTGTTGGTTTCATCTGTTATTTTTATTTTTATGTTTCACCGCACGAAATGTATTGTGCACCCGTTTAGCTGGTTCGGCAGCTATCGGCAAGCGGCGAACTCTTGCTCAGATGTCAGATTGTCGTGCTTCAGTCGGTATGTTCGCTTTATCTCGGGTCAACCCTGGTTTTCTGTTCGAAATGCATCGAATAAATGATGCCTGACATTAATTTGGGGCGTGACGAGGAATAAAAAAAATTTCGTTTCCCTATCTCTGTGCGAACCAGTAAAGCACGAAATTTATCAAAATGTCAACTTGGTGTACATTGTACAAGTCTACTTTAATGGCTGCTATACAAGTTTTTTTTTATGGATTGCCTCTGTTGTTGTTTTGGAGGAGAGATACTCGTAGATGGATTTGGTTTTTAGGTCACATTGTTATTGCATAAGAGACACAATCCCTCTAAATAGAGATGGAGAGGTAATTAATGTCGCTCTTCCGGTTCGAGGCCGCTGCTGATTATGAACTGACAAAAGGGGTGGCAATTAGTGGCGGTTCTGTAATCTCGTTTTTCGGGGCGGTACTGTATACAGTGCATACTGATGCAATGCGACTTTTTTGAACTTAGATTGGGCTTAAATGTTTTATTATCTGGAGTTATATTGTTGGAATACTTTGAGTGAGACGAATGAACTGATGAAATCAAGCGCAAGCTCACGGAGGTAATTAAGACGAACACGAGTGCCTACTTTAAAAGAAAAGATGCGACAGCCATCCTCATGGTGTTCCTATCACGTAGACTTGTCCACTTAGGGAGGGCGCTATTCTTATCTTAACAGTACCCACAGAGGCGAGTAACCTAATTATTGCAATTTTCCCTGCAGCTAGTGCTAAAACGGATGAAAATGACGGCCAACTATGCAGTTCCGTATTGATCTTTCGCCATTCATAAGAGTGTAACTGATGCCAGAAGTGTTCAGTCTACAGTGTAATTTGGAGTGTGGGTTGTAGACATTTTTATTTTATTCTTCACACGTCCTTTTCCAATTTATCTTGCAATTTTTTTTCCATATATAGATGTGCAGTTATCGTCTTCTTCCTTGGATTGAAGTTGTTGGGGGATCTCGTGTTACACAGATGGGAAGAGTTTAAGTGACATAATGTGGGTGCATTGGTTCGTGTCATTTGCACATATTTCATGATGATGATGGGATTTGGAATACATTTTAAAATCATGTTGTATTCTGGTTCAGTGCGTTTTATTCCAATTTAAATGGGAGATGTCTTCAGTAGGTATTTTAAATTGGTTTTCTTGGGCGTTTAGATTTTCTCTCTTTGTCCCGATTTTCTGTAGCTACCGTTTCTATTAACGTTATTTGTCAAACCACAATTATTCCTAAATCGAAATTGAGAAAGAAACGACTGAAAATATAACCGTCGAATTGTGGTCATTGGTGATGACGCCCCAAAAGCTTTATTGATTGCTTGTTGTCTCAGCGGTAATACGTCCGTCCGAAGTCGGTTCGTAGAACTTATCGTGCAGATTTTGTGTTAATGATCGTGGTGAAGGTTTAATGTTATCGATAACAAAATGTGTGCGCCTGAATCGTCGATGTCGTTTAAAAGGGAAAATCATTTCCTTCTGGAAGTGGTTTCGCGGGACTTTAAATTGCATAGCTAATAGTTGTTAAGTCGAAGTCGCCTGGGCTGTTAAAGTCATATCATGCATATGCTAGAAAATATTGTGCCTACTTTCTTGATAAGTATGTTGATAATACCTTCGGGAAATTTTGTTAATTCCATGCCAACACAATCGACGTCTTCAAAACACATTCGGGACTCTAGTCTAGACTCTAGAGTGTCTGCTAGTTTCATTTTATGAGGTATAGTAAACTGTGGTGACCTGTGAAATATCCTAGGCAAATATTTGATATCTTGACGCCTTGCATTTAGTGATACACAATACATTGCTTCAGGAACAAAAGAAGCACTGAGTTTGAGGGACCTGTCTTATGCCTTAAATGATCTCGAGATATTAAATATGGAGACTTCGTGTCTTTCCAGCTTTTAAAAGCTGAATTTAATTTCCATATTAGAAGTGCCAAAATGCCAAAAATGTGCAAGCAAAACCTCTATTGTCCAATTCACCTGCCTTTGTGTTACTTTTACTCACATTCTCATATCTATGATTTGGGTTACGTTCCTATATCTGAGTGAAACAGTTAAAGCAATACAAGAAAGCAAAAGTGAGCTATCAGAGTCTTAAATGTGGTTTGCAAATTAAATGTCTTGGAGTTCTGTCTGAAACGTACTTCGGGCTCCACCCATATATATTATGACTTCAGGCACATAGACCTTTATCTTGCAGACCTTTTTCCATCAGTTTGATGTAGGATGGATTGTGTTTTGTCCCTAGCAAAAACTGAACAAAGTTAACACGTTGTATTCAGGTGTGTCCCTAGCCCAAAGGAAACACCAAACATTGGGTCAATATTTTTACAACACCGTTTTTTATCTGTCGCACTCTTTCCTAACAAACAATTTTCAAAAGTAATCGGCGGTCATCAGAATGCAGTAAGTCGATAAAACGGCTGGCATCCGCCATCCCTAGACAGTCCACAAACTTCTTTTTGAATGAGGGTTGGAAAAAGACCGTCTTTTCTTGGTACCTTTAAAGGTTTAAAGCCCGTGTGTTGATACTACTCATAGTGATTTAAGTTCCAATTAAAATCATATGTGACAGTTTATGACACTGAAAAAGTAGCCCATAAGGTACGACACATCGTTTTCGCTTAAACTTGCAACAAGAGTTAAAACTAGATTAATAACATTAGCCGAACATGAATATTTATGTCTCTTTAAACAGTAAACAATTTATAAACAAAATGCCAAAATCCATTCGAACGTTCTATGTTCAAGACTTTAGTTTACTAAATCTGACAGCTGTCAGGTGGGATGTGCCTGACTTTTTATTAACTTAGATTACTTGAACAAGAGTTTTTCAACTGAGTACTGAGTTGACAAACGTAGTAAGAGTCTTGCTGATCTTGCTCAACAACTAATACTATGTTTTTGTAAATTAAAATATATTTCGGAGGGCTACTTCTTAAATAACTGACTAAATTTTAATCACGACCTTTTTTATAGTATTAATATTTAATTTATTTTTTTATTAATATTGCGTATTGTGTGAATTTGTGATATTTATCCTTTAGGATAGAATTCACTTGAATTCAATTAATTTGAATGAAACAAAAAGCTCCTTTATTTTAAAATAAACTAATCTACTATATACCTACCTATTAATTTGTGAAATTTATTCTTTAAAATTTGTAATTGTTGAGCGAAAAGCTGGTCAGTGTTATGTTTTCATTCTCAATATGAAATAAATTTGTTTTTTTATAGTTTTCTTTTTTTTTTCATTATCTGATACGCTTTTTTTCATATCTACTTTGTTTTTTTTTTTTTTTTTTGGGGAGTTGCTACACTTTCTGGGCTCTACCAAGACAGCCCTAAAATAAATCGATTTTTGAGATTTAAATTTAAAAGTTGTTCATGAAAAGTACCCGTCACTTCAACCTTGAAAGACCCTAAATAAAATGTTCACGTCCGCTCGGTTGAAATCTTCGGCACAAAATTTGTGGGAATTTGAATGCTCGTACTAGATTATGGTGCGTTTTTTTTACAGCTATCAAACACTTATATTGCTAACTTGCTTACTTGCTTAGTTGACGCTACAGTCCGAAAAATACGCCTCTCCAGCTAGCAATGAGATTGAGGTGTATTTAAATATAAAGATCTAGGCGATTGAACGTCGCGTCTATAGTAATTAAATGCAATGACACCTATGGCCAAATTACACATTGTACACAACCTCAAATCAAACTAGATTGGAAGACAAACCAACTCCCAGCATTATAAGGAACCAACAGACGACATTATTTGTCAAGTTGTGATGTTTTTTTGTATTTTGTTATGGAAATAAACAAAACAATTTACTACTACTTATAAGGAACCTATTCCGAACTCCTAAAGCACGCGCAAAAGTATTAGAAAAAAATTGTTTCTTCAGTCAACTGCAAAAGTCTTTGCATTCGTACTTTGATGGCTTGAGAGAATCCCCTCGGTTACACCCTTAACGAAGAAAGCAAAAACCTATCAGTTACACATAAAACCCTCCTGCTTACAGCGCAACTGATGAACACCGAACACTGCAGCAACAACTGAAAACAAAAAATAATCTCGCACAGGGTGTGCCACTGCCTCTGAATCTAATCCCTATGTAGTCTGCGCCGAGCACCACTGTTCAACCGGTCAGTAGTGGAAACCGATTTAATTTTCTGCCTCAAAAATTTCCGCATTATTTACACAATTTGCTTACTGTCCAATTTTCCCTTTTTTCTATACGTATTTGCTCGTCCGTCCAATTAACCACCTGATCGGAGGTGTTGCGCACTGAAGAGCAATTTGTTACAGCACTTCCTGCTCTAAGAAGGCTATCCACCTTTCCAGTCTTGCTAATACCACTCTTCACTTAATATCATCTTCAGTTTGTTTTATGTTTGGCCTTTATTACAAATGTATTTGTTTACGGGTTTATTACACAAGAGGTTGTGGATTGTGCATATGGAATTTTGAAATTAATTGGGCTTTTGTGTGGGACCACATTTGTGCTGGTGACAAGCTCATTAAGTGGGTGACTCTTCTTTGACGCGAAAGAGCTTTGAATTAGTCAAGCAAACTGTTGACGAGTGGGTTTAATTTGAATGGCATTTATGCAACGAGTAACAAAGAAACATACAGTTGAAAGTGAGACTGGCTTTGTGTTTACATAACCAAAAAATACGGGTGTACTCCTAACTGAGATGAAAAATGAAATCTCATTCGATTAATGTAGGTAGCCTTTCAATGGGTTGTAAGTCAGGGATTTTGTAAAAAAAAAAAAAAAAGGTTACGGCAGGTACATTTAAAATATACAAGTGTTCTTGTTGTGAGTTTCAGAGTTTTGTTTGGCACTTGTGTTTACAATTTGAGTTCTGTTTTTGTCAAAAATTGAAAGAGTTGGGTAGATTAAGGGCAGTGAATAAGTGGTTACTGCTTAAAAAGTAAAGTGCACGACTGGGTCGAACGAAGTTTCGTTGATCAAAAGTTTGATTAGTTGTTTTCTTATTTTATAACAGGTAGGTAAAAATCTGAGAAGCGATGCTATAGGTTTTAAATAAAATCCGATTTTGAGTTACTCTTCTGATACGGCAGTATACGTATTAAATATCAATGTGAGTTTTTATAAGTTGAAGTTCTTTTACCAAGCATTTGTTGCAACTTCTGATTAGAAAGTTTTAAGCGCATACTGTCCTATTTTAAAATCTTTTATACTTTACAAGATTCTTGGGTCAAAGGATAAGCGTAGAAGTAGAAGTTTCTGTTTTCTGATCTGTTGGGGCATGTTTTTATTTTTGACTGGAATAAATCAGTGACGATCGTTTAAGGTGTCTATGATTGGAAGTAGGGTTCGCAATAGACTTATATCTTTACATAGATATATATGTACGAAATCAGAGGAGTTAAGGAAGTGGGATTTTTGATTGTGTAAACTCCAAGTAGTTGGAATTATTTTAAGGTTCAAAATGGTTGAAAAAAAGTAAAAGTGGGTAATATTTGCTAAAAATAAGTTTTGCGCTGCTGGTTTTTGCGTTTTAAATGGCTGTTGCAATTTTAGTCTTAGAGTGCGGTAATGAGTTTAAAAAAAAATATGAACACGCCTTTTGGGTTGTATTTTTTGAAAATAAATAAAATAATGATTTATTGGAACTTTTGGAGAAAAACTAAGTACGGGATCTTATTTAGAATACTGATATTGTCTTTACTATGCATTTTGATCAAAATCGTAAGAGCAGTTTTTGTAAAATTTGGCAGAAATAAACGGTACCAAATATTGCAATGTTTAGTTTGCTTAACCATTTAGCTAAAAACTGAGTATGAGTTATTGTTCGGGATGTAATACTAGGTACTTGATTTTTAAAGTTTTATTCAAATCGTAAATGGGGTTTTCGAAATATGAGCTTTTTTCTAAAATACGCGTTTCCGGTAATTCATATTGAAAATTGATAAATGATAACGCAATAATAAATTAACCAACAAAATTTACTCGAAGTACCTATGCATTTTGGTCAAAATCGTTGGTACCGTTTTCAGGTAAAATAAGGAAAACAATTTTTTTTTTGTAGTTGACTTTTTTTTTCAAAAATCCATTTTACGATCCAGTGAAAAACTGCGTTTGCTATTAAGTTGGAAATGAACATATTACCTTATTTATTTATTATGTGAAAGGGGTTGTTGTACTGCGACCTGTTGGTCTATTGTACCCCCTGCTTACGCCCCAGAGAGGTATAATCTATAGCACTCTCTCCAGTCCAGTTTCCTTTAAGAATCTAAGGATGAGATCTGGCTCCAGTGACAGTATTTCCTCATCAGATAGTTGGTACTTGCCCAAGTATTTCAAGCAAGTGTTCTGGGATTTCACTGGACTCATCGCAGAATCTGAAGAGACCTTCTTCAGATATACCCAGTTTCCTAGGGTGTTCCTGGAGTCTACAGTGCCCCGTTAGATTACGGAGGTTGTTTTTGCTCATGCCGATGCAAGCTTGGAATCTTTTCCGGTTGTATTGCCCCAGAAGTTTCTTGGCCTGCCTTATGCCCTGAGTGTTATGCCAGGTTCTTGTCCTGTTTTCTTTCTCTAGTTTCCTAAATTCTTCTTTGAGGGTGTGATCCCCTACTCCGCAGAATGGTTTAGGACCTATGAAAGTACCATATTACCTTAGAAATGGACTTTTGTTACAATCGTCTGGACCGTTTTCGATTTATGTCAAAATTTTAAAAGTACCATTACTCAATTTTTTAGCCTAAAACTGGGTATACAGTCTTGGTAATCCCATCTACATAAGCCGAAATATCGACTTTGGTTGAAATCGTTAGAGCCGTTTTCGAATAAATCGAACTGGTACGAACATTTAATATGGGAAGCACCATTAATATTGAGGTTACCTTGAAAAATTAAAAAGGCTCCGAACTGTGACTGAACACTAGTGAGAAAGCTTCACAGTCCGGTAGAGGGACACTGTTCACAAGAAAACCAAGTGCAGTTTTCATTGTGTGGCCTTGTAAGGTAAACCCTACGTTTTGTCCACGTTGTTGGCTTACGCACAGGTCCACCCTAGCCATGTTGGAGTAGATGACAAAGTTAATCCAGTCAAAAAGTATATAAATCATCATCACCACAGGAAATTACTTAAAAACGAGTTCTCCGTTTCAGCCTATCGTTCTGTGAATGTGAATCTGTATTCCGTACTAAATACAACCACAGTCAAGTCCAGTTCATGATGCGGCTTTCTGGGTCGACCCATATTTCGTTGCATATGCATACAGTATCTATATCTGCATCTTTTCCACAAAACTTTCAAATAGTAACGGTTTTTCGAATCCCAATTCAACTTCTTTGCCATTGGAACCGTCTCGCCGTTATAATAATCGATTCCACCGCATACACTCGAGAAAGAAAATCGCTCGCCATAAATGTATATATACCCACTGCTAGTTCGACTCTACAACTATACACAAGTAGGCAGACTTGTGCATAAATCGAAATGCAAAAGTATCTACCGAACAAAGAAAAGAAACAAAATAAATTATCTGGTGCATTACCCGGAATGCGGATTAGCGTTGTTCAAAGCTGGCGTTCGTTCACCTGCTGCCGGCTAGAAATCAGACTTAATTCGCATTGATTCGCTTTACCGAAAGGTAACCAGGTGAAAAAAAAATTCTCTGCAATATTGTTGCATTTGAATAGTATGGTAGTAGTGGCCAGAGAGAACTGCAGTTAGATTGACAGTGGCATTCGTGTTGCGTGCAATAATCTGGTTTTAAACGTCATCAAGCGCAAAGACCACTGTGCCCAGTTGGCTATGCTCATTACACCCGAAGTGGAATTTAAGTGATTCATTCGGTGTGTTTATGACTATGAGTATGGGTAATCGATTCGCATAAAGGATGTGAATTGTTGGGGCTTTGTTCGGAACTGTATTCGATTGTCTTTGCCATATATGGGTCAATTGTTAAATTGTATAGGAGCTGGACTGTAGAACTGTGTTTCGCATGCGGGTGTGACTCTTGAACTGGAGATATAGGGGCGGCAGAGAGGAAGAGGCGGATTTTACTGAGGACAGCAATGCAATTGAAGGGGATTTCCTTATCAATAGTACACATACTTGCGAAGTTGTGTTGGACAAAACTTAAACTAATGTAGGCTTCGATGGATATGTAAAGTTAATTTTTGAAAATGTTAAACTCGGCCATGTGGACGGACTCATGCAACAAAATGTTGGAAGTCACAAATTATTTTGCAGAGTTTGAAGACCTCTCCATAACGTTACATTTTCAACCCTGCTTTGTAAACCAACTTGATGCTAATGAAGCTTAAACACGGACTCGGTGTCGGTGGGTAGCAGGCAGTTTTCGATTAAACCCCCTCAAAACGTGCTGGCAAAAGTAAGTTTGACAACCCACCTTTTAAAATAATAAGCGTATTCAGTAAAACTGCTGACTAAGACACTGTTTTTAAATTTGTTGTAAATATAAGGTCTACACAAATATTTGACAGCGAGTTCTACAGCTGGTTGAAATCGCCAACAAATTGAAGTTGGTCTTCATTGTTAAAGCTTCGTTAAAGTTTTTTAAACCTCCTGTCAAAGTCTCGGTTTTAGGCGCCGTTCGCACATTCTAATGTGGAAACCACAAACCTGACTTATGTTCGGTTTAACAGTTGGTACAAGCTTAAATGTCACTTCACACCACGTTTACATTGACGAGATTTTCGCAAAAAGCTTGATAAATTAGCGAGTTAATGACTGCGTGCTTGCATTGGACGAAATGAGATTTATTTGACACTGACATTAGCTGTCAAACTATTTCACGATGTATGAACGAATGAATGAATGTACTTTATTTAGCTTTTCAACTACTTTCGCTTAGTATTTATAAAACTGATTTTTAATTATAAAACGAACACGAGAGGCTCGCAAAACATTTAGTACAATGATAACTCATAGGTGTGAGCAATTTATGGCTCTCTTTGTTTATGCTGAATGAATGAAATCTTGTTCTTTTTGTTGAATCGCGTCAGTGATAATTTAATTCTACACTCCACTCAGACGTAAAATCATTTCAAAGCTATTTTCAGTGTAAACCCTTTTAATTTGCGTATATCTACATTTAAAAGTGGAATGTCACTTTTTAGTGCGCACTATCTAAGGGTAATCAGGTCACGTCAAACGAACCAAATTGATCGTGTCCAGATAATTACAGAGAATTTTTTAAAAGAATGTGCTGATCATTATTTGTATTCATTGTTGTGAACAGTCCTATAAAATATCATTCACATTTATTTCAACGCATTTTAGATTAGGGATGCCAGACGTCCCCCTTTTTCATACAAAAATGCTGTTTGTCCCCCCTAGTACAAACCACTGTCCCCCTTATTAAGTCAAAATTCAATAAAAGAAAACATTCAATTGAAAACTTTGAAAATACTTTCTTTTAATATTTTTAACAAGATTCTCTGTGAACACATCCATTGAAAGTGCAAGAAAATTTTCAAAGCTGAATGCATTTTAGTACTGACATCCACTACGGCACTACCACTGCCTATTGCCTTTTGCAACACTTTTATGACCAATTGACAATGTCGCGTTGACGCGCGCGTGCGTTGGCAGATTATGTAGAAACAAAGCGTTCATATGCTGGCACACAAAATACAACTTTAGGCGTTGAATCGACCTTAGATCATAAATATCGCGACGCCTGAGCGGACCTACTTTCTACTATCACGAGAGTTTGACAACTTTAAAAATTGGAATTGTTCGATTTGAAGTCATAGAGTGTGCCGTTCGTAGTTGGAGTGACACAGATCCACTGATGTTTATCGAACAAAAGTTTTAAGGAGCTATATGATGTTTTTTCAATGCAAAATAATTATTCAGTGTGCGGAAAGGACGAATACGATTTTTTTTTGTGAGCCAATTTTAATTTATTTATCATTTATTTTTATTTTTTGGAGAAAAAATATTAATTAAGGGTCTTGTATCCGTATTGAGGTAGTTTTTTGCTTTGATAAATTGTCATTTAAGACTTTCTTGTAGTTAAGGGAATCATTTTTCAATTCGTGCATTAAAATTGCAGCTGCAACAAAAAAGGGAGTGTACTTGAAATTTTAATTCTGCTCTGTAGTTGTATTTTTTAGCCAAAAAACAAACCGAACTTTCAGTCTGTCAAAACCTACCCAACATACTCAACGCGTATTCGCTTCAAGGCGGATTTTTTTACTAAATTGTTGCTCGCGCGCTTTGGCATTTCAAATCGTTAAGTTTCGTTATGTGTCGGATCGCGCTGACGCGACGTACGCACGCGTTTAACGCCGAATTGATATCATTAACGTCGACGGATTGTAAATGTCATCCTTCATTCAAATCCACGAATGTCACCGAACCAACTCTACACTACAGTTGTAAAATCAACCGCACAGTTCCACCGCATCCATCAAATCAAACAATCTGTCATTATTATCTGCGTGCTCTGATGTGTCACATATCAATGAAATGACACCTTACTCCCTTACAAGGTGAAATCCATAAACGATCGATTACGCCAGGTTCTTTTCCCGCTGTGATCGCCTCAATGAAACCGAGATCCTCAACCTCAGCACACATACAATTATCAAACAAAAGACGTAGGTATAAATAAGAAAAATAAAATCACAGAACCTCAAAGCAAACAGACTACAGACGGGTGTGTTGCATGCAAGTGACTTGAGTGTATACTGGCACCGCTAAGCGGCAGACTTAAGTACTAAACTGAAGCTGAAAAAAAAAGAACAGAATTCTTAGCAACTATACGCGCATTCCCCATTGTATGTGGGGGCCTTGTATAATGTATAAGAATCTACCGTGATGGGCTTCAATGACACATGCCATACTGATCTGTGGACGGAACACGCGACGAGTCATCACATCACTCTCATAAATATTAATGATAAAGTCATTCGTCGTTGTCTTTGTTATTGTTACTGTCGTTATGTTAACCATTTGAGTGCCGGTGCCGGTTTTTAAGTTTCCAACAATTTACACTCAATGTGCTGCAAAATGAGGGAGAAATGGCGAAACAGAGAAATATATATATGTAGTATGTAGGTGGAGTGGTGCTGCTCTCTTTGAATGAATTTTAATATACCCACTGACAGGAAGATCGCAGATGTTGTCCCTTTTTTAAAGAGAGCCATTCATAGTTGATGTTTGGAAAACTGGTTAAACTAGATTTATGGTTTTAATTACAAGTTATCATGGTAATTTAATTAGTGCGTTGAAAATGAATAAACAGTCTTTAAAGACATAATTCTATGACCGACCTTCAGTTCAACTCAAATGACAGCTTAGATTTGTTGATAAATTTAATAGCACTGTCAGTGTCAGTGAAATGGAGAATTACTAGAAAATAAGTTTAGTGTAAATGAGAATATAACCCGTGAAGTTGCTAGCGAGAAGTGGAAATAGGTTGGTTTAACGTTGACAGTTCTAACCATAATTCTGTTCCGTTATACGATAATGCATTGGAATACATTAGTCAAACTTCATTCCATTATGCAAAAGTTGGGTAGAAGTGAACGACTAATGTATTCGAATGCATTATCGTAAGGGAACAGACCTCATATTTAATGAGTTGATATCGTTCCTGTCAAAGGGGGAATTTTATTTATTTAGTTTGCAATAGGAAACTGTGACAATACTCCCCAATTCGCAATCCTCTTGACGCTCAAATTCGCCATTTTGTTTCCTATCGGTGTTATGTCAATTAAGAATCCGTGTGAACAATCCTTTAAAAATATAAAAATACGAAACAATAATAACATACGTGACTTTGACAGTCATTGTCTTACTTTTTGTTGGTCTAGAATCTAGATCTAAATTTATTGATTTTGTTTCTTGGAACCCCATTTTATTTATGAACACAGTTACATTACAGAGTCTTAAGTTTCTGATAGCATTCCTAAATCCTGAAAATATACTCATAGCTTTGTGAATGAAACACGGCACATGTATGATATGTTCATCTATCGGGATATCATAGAAGCTTAAATAAATTGATCGGTATATTTTGGTGTTCGAGAAATTCTTTCTTAATTATATGGCTATCAGTTAGCATATTTATTCAATTAAAAATGAAACTGGTGTTAAAACATCTATCAAATCTTCATGTTAAACAGCTAAACAGCTATGTAAATCGAGTCTTACTTTAGGAATTGTGCTCAACTGCCAGTTTTAGAGTGACTGTTTCACATGTTAGCAGGTTTTTTCATATAAAAAATATTTAACTTTATATACATAAATCCATTTTTGATGTGTTATCGTCTTAAGAAAAACATTCTATATGAGTTTGTGTGTTCGTTTGGTTTATGTTATGCGTGACTGGCCATTTAATAATTTTTACTAACTATAGATCACATCACAGTAGATTCGTAAGTGAGTGCATCCACTAATCAAATAATTTGAATTGCATTTCACTGACTAATTCTCGTAGAAATGAAAGTAATTTAAGCGGTAAAACTGATCTGTCAACTGACCCTTCAATTAAACTATTAACGACTGACATTCTCTACACAAGTTCAAGCAAGTGTAACTCCGTCTTCTACGTCGAAGTGGCGAAGTGGCAGACGAACTGCTTATCCATTTCCTCCCACTTATACAATCCACTTGAAGGAATTTTATAAACACATCTCATCGACTCAAATGACGCAGTTGTTGTAGACCAGTATTCACAGTGACATTTCGCTATCTGATTATGTTATTCTATTACGTTTTTAATGTTTTTTTTTTTTTATTTAATTCATTCCGCGAATGTTATCTTATCACGTTAAACTGGTGGTAGAGTCCATAATTAAATACATATGTGCCTATCACGTGGGAAATTTTACAAATTTGAAGTGAAAATGTACATTACACACTTAAATGTCTTAAGTTATACTGTTGTACACATCTCTGCCTCTCTGGGGGTAGACTCCGATGAAAATGCGCGTGTGAATTGTTATCCGTTTTTAAACACTTCAAACCGAATGACATGAGAGTGAGTGGTTTTCTTGTGGAACGGCCTGTACCATGACACACGTGACTAAATGTAAACTGTGGAAGACAACCTATAAGCGTACGCCATACATTCGGTATAATGTCATTGATTACAGTAATTGCGTTATATCTGGGGAGTATCAGGCAATAATATGTTTTTTATGGATTAGTATGGTGTGCCGGTGTGACAGCTGGTTGACAAGTAGATTAGGAGTAATAAAAAAGAGAGTAAATATGAGAGGTAACCATATTATATTCAGTAAGATAAGAGGAAGATAAGCGGAATGTGTGATGAGTGACACATGAAACGAGGCTTAAATTGTTTGCCGCTGGTTTGTGGGGACGTCTTTCAAGTTGATGACACTTCAGTAATAGGTATTCATTTTGACCCTGAATTGGGAATATATTCAATAGGGTGTTTGAAACACGATTTTATGTCATTTAAGCACGTTTTCGGGCTACGGGACCGAATAAATTCAGATTTCAAAGTCCAATTTTCGAGTAGTTGGAGACGTGTTTTTGCGAATGTATACTTCTGGTGAAATCACAATCCAAAATGAGCACACATTAACTGCATAAGCTGTCAAATTGATTTTAGCTGGAAAAGTGCTGCCAATTGCACAAAACAATCAATTAAATTTGACAAGTTAGGATGTAAACAATTTTTGAGTTTTAGCGAAACTTTCACACTCGGTTGTGTAGTTTTGTCTGGGTGTAGTTGACTAAGGAACTATTCACATGAGAGCGATTTGCGAATAGGCGAATTGCGAACAAATCAATTTAGCTGTGTTTATGAATTGCAAATTGCTGTTTGTTCACAAATCTCATCTAATTAAAAAAAAAAAAACATAAATCTCAATTGATTTAAATAACTAAATTAACAATTAAAGCAATTTTCCCGCGAATTGAAAATTCCTGCCGCGAACTGTCACACTTTATTCACAATCCACACAAAACAGTCGCGATCCACAAACTCACGAATGAAAAATTCGTTCGAACTTAACCTTTAAAAATGAAACTGATGCGAATGAAGTGTCAGAAACTACGAATATTCGCGTGTTCGCAGTTCGCAATTCGCTCTCATGTGAATAGTCCTTAATATTGGGATTGGTATCTTGCCTTTCAGTTTCTCCGTCTCTCTGGTAGTAATCTGAACTGTCACTTTAATGGATAAGTGTCAGTTTATTCAAGACTCATTAGGATCGCTAACAAACTCGCACCTTGGTTATAAAAATGCATTGCAACATATGTACTTCGTGCAACTGCATAACAACTTCAGCGCTCTCCGAAGCCCTTTGACAGCTGTCAAAACAGTACAACCACTCTGTGGAACTAGATCTGTCCCACAATACCATTTGAAGGTCTAACTCCTCTACCTTAATGGAAAACTTTTTTAATTAATATTCTTTTCATTCAACTCGAAAAAAACTTCTAACTGTACAGAAAAAAAACAAATCCTCTCCGCCCAGCAAATCCCTCAACATCCTTACATTTTGACATTGAATAGACCACCAGCTGAATATACCACCAAACAGCACAATGGAGACTTCCCGAGACCAGACGAACACCGCGAACTCACTATCATTATATCCTCGTACCTCATCATCAACTACACACACATTCACATATACCTACAGTAAAAAAAAACAACTTCTCTGTGGGGAGAAAACATTTCTAAATTGGCAGTCTTTATGCACAGTCACAGCGGCAGCTACTAGCCCTGCCTACTGCTCCTATCATCATCGTCCTACTCGGCCACATCGTCATATAGTTGTCGAGCACCATTGTCTCCAGGTGTTTGGGGATTAGATTTGTGTGCACAACGCGATAGGAGGAGCACAAGTAAAAGCAAACCCCTATACCCTATTGTGTGCGGTGTTTGCGAGTTTCTGTAATTATTATTTTTAAATCTGTTTACTCTGGCTTATAATGCGGATGTCTTTTATTTATTTGTTTTTGTGTTTCTTTGAATAGTGTTAATATAGGGCATGTATACAATTCGTGGTTCTAAAGAAATGAAACTGCCCCTCATAGATTGACTATATTACGTTGATATGTCATTTGTCACTTTTGCATATATTTTTGAAGACAGTAGGGCCAGCAGGCAGACTACTGCGAATAACTTGTATTCTCTCCCAGAGATTGCGGGACATTTTTTTTCTCGATAGCCAAGTTCTTATATTTATCTTTATGGACGTGTCAAATGCAAAATTTGTGTCAGAAATCTGACAGCAACCAGTTTAAATTTTTTTATAGGTTGTAGTTGTAAATATTACCCATCTATTTCACCTTCAAAGTTTTGTTTACTAATAATTTTTCATAACATTTTCTATTTGCAGGTATGTGAACAAAATTCTGTACAAATACTAAACTTGGTCACGTAAGTTAAGAAAGAAAAATAACCATCGACTTAAAAAGGTCCTTTTAGTTATTTTAACGAGACTTCAAATGTCATTACGTCTTATTCAAAAAATTAGAAGATAACGTTTTATTTGTACAAAAATGTCAGGGTCATAAAAACATGATTATTATGCGAACGTATGCTGGTTTCTATATTATTATTCGAACGAACTATTCATAGTTTAATTTATTAAATATTTTTTTTCGAATTTATTGTTTTTTTTTTATAATTTTCAACTTTAAAACTTAAAAAGAATTCCAAGAAATAGGTGATATTATCGAATTAGTCTGAAGGGCATGTTGAACCACCCTGTTAAAGGAACGTGCGTCTTTTAGTTTAATGTTACGCAAATTTGAAAACAAATAAAAGTTTTTCATCGCTCTGTAGTGGGCATCTTTGACAATTGAAAGTTACGCGAGATTTAGCTTCGTTTTTGAAAAATAGTAAGGTCCGACCATCGCATTTTTATAGTCACTTCTAGGCTAAAATGCATTTTCGGTTGCAGAACTCATAAATTTCAATGTAAACGAGCACACTTTCAATACCTATATAAAATACAACTTTCTTTTAAGTTTCCTGGGCTCGCGGCCGCAGCGCCTCTACGGCAAACAAGAAAGTGACGTTTTCTCAAATGACAACCGCTACGAGCGCGTTCAGAGATTTAGGTTTTTTCGCACGATAAGCCCAGGTCGACCCCGTACAATATTTTACAACAACCAACAATATTTTTTAATATACTAATCAATATTTTGGCTAACCTTCGCATGAATGGAAGATATTTTATATTATTCTTTGAGAAATATCTTGGAAAGTCTCAAAGTGACTCAGTGACTGAATTATTGATCTGTATAAACGCAAATGGTAAAATTTACTTTTTTTGCGTAGATGAACAATATATATCCTGGTACCTAGATATATTTATTTTCATGCATTTTGTATGAAAAAACAAAAAATTGGTGCGACTGTATCCAACAGTCCTGAAATATGTGTATGTGTAAACACCGTGCGTGCGGTATGTGTGTAGCTTGATACACGTCAATGAGAAAAGAGGGAATTGTAATAACCGTATTCTTGATATATTATAAAATAACAATAATTTATTCGTTCTGTGCTAGTTTCGGTAGAATAGATACAATCGGATTGTGGTAGCTGAAGTAAGATATGTACATTCGAGACTGTAATCTATCTAGATTACGCTGGAAGACAGCATCGATGGTTGTTCCATATCGTGTTGTTGAAATTTTCCGTTTGGAGTCCATTATGAAGATTAAATTTATCTTGCATAAAATCAATAAATGGTTGAGCTTCTGGAGTTGCAAAATTGATATTGAAGGCTTCGCTTATGATCATTGGTAAAAGATGATAATCTCCCTGCAGAATTCTTGAAATTTCTTCTGAGTACTGTGCAAGGACGAAATGGAGGAATTTTATTTCACATGCAATGATAAAATGTATGCAATGACAAAACACCATTTTATTTCACATCAACAAAAAGCTGAAATTAATAATGCCCCAGCTCATAAATGTATGTAATGATAAAAACGTATGCAATGATAAAACACAGTGACGCATTTCCGTCCCCGCAAGTTAAATGTGTGGAATTACTCCACCAGATTCCAACAACGCGTGCTTAGATGTTTACACATCAAAAAAAAATCTCCTTCATTTTAATAAAAATTGACACGAGAGGTAAACACTGAACATCGACTGGAATTAGTTTGTGTTCTGGTTTATTTGAATAAATAATAGGGCATTTGGGGAAGAGTCTGCCTTATCAGATGCCACGCAATCAGCAGATGTTAGTTCGGAATGAAATCGATTAAACCTTGTGATTTATTTCAAGCGACAAACTGACATTGTAGCGCGATATGCAAGTTTTTGCAGCAAAGTTCACTCATCGCATCGGTTCAAAATTTAATCGATGACATCCCATAACTAGCAAAACTCCAATATAAGGCGAAAGCTTTTCTTGGTTTTCATTTCATTTGAGATTTATCAGGGTTTGCTATATTCCAATTTCAAATGACATTATTTTTTTTAAATTCTTTCGATCTCAATTAATTGCTTGCTCCTGAACGATGAGCGGTAAACAGTTTATCATCTAAAATATCATGCGCTTCTTCACGCTGAAGCCTCGTTGGATTTGAATACCATTTTACTTCGTCCTTGCCGGTAAAAATGTTATGTAAGTGTTATTGGTTTCACCATTATCTCTATCATAGATGTTGTCAATTTGTTCTTCCTATTCCTCGTCATCGGCTTCGGAATTGTTATTGTCATCGAGCTCTACTACCTGTTCCCCACCGATTTTAGCATCCGAGGCAGAAGTTTCTTATACAGGAACTTTATCTTCTAAGACTGACTTTTCAAATCCATCTGAATATAGCCAGTGTTGTTATATCGTGGGATTTATCCCTTTTCGTGGGAATTTCGATGTCCGAAAAGCCTTTCGTGGGATAAATTTTCAAATTTTGAGGAATCTAACAAAAAACATTAAAACTATAATTTTTTTCCAAAATTTCATGAAATCCTACATTTCACGACGATTATTAACACACTAAATATGCATAAAAAAATGTTTTTATAAATTGTCTCTTATCAAAATTTTCTAGTACAGTGAAAAGGGAAAAAAGGGAAAAATTACCACGCTTCGTGGGATAAATGAAGAGAGAGTGCTAACAACACTGGAATATACTGTTGCTGATTTCCGAAAGACAGTCGTCGTATGATGGAAAAAAAATAGTATGGTCTTTTCGATTAAAGAAAATTACATATTGCCCCTTCTATCAAAAGAGCGAATCTAAAAGTGTTCTTTCTTTGTTTTCTATGTTGCATTGTAGAAAAAAAAGTGCACTTCCAAGTCAATTCTTAACACGACAGAAGATTCCGGGATATTTTTAAGGAACTGCCCTGAATTCCGAAAACACAAGCGTTTCGAATGTCATGTTGAAATATTTGTGCCATGTGATTCGAAAATATGAAACTAAGCGTGCAAATGTAAACTGGAAATGAAATAAGATCTCGTCAATTAAAACTTTTACATTTACATTTACTAACAATTCCTGAATTATAGGACAATTTTCTCGCATCATCAATGAAAAATGCTTGCCGAATAACATAAAATTGCAACGGGTTGGGGTCGAAATTCTGGCGAGGGCAAAATTCTTTTTTCAAAATTCTGCTTTCAAAATTCTGTTTTACAAAATTCTGCTTTCAAAATTCTGCTTTACAAAATTCTGCTTTACAAAATTCTGCTTTTCAAAATTCTGCTTTACAAAATTCTGCTTTACAAAATTCTGCAAATTTTTTATTATTTATGTAAAACATTCAACCTACCTACCTACTCACTTTTTATAGAAGAAGAGGTAAAAGGAGTTTTTTATTGGTTTTAAATTTGCTGTCTTGGTTTAGACAAATATTCTGTTAGTATACCCTTGTGAGTGAACGTGTGCTTCTAAAGTGAAAATGAATATATCTGTAATAAAATCCAATAAAGGAAAAGATAAGTTGTGCGTGGATGGATATAATGTATTATTGTAAAAAATTAAGTAAATGTGAAATATCGGTTTTCTTAAGAGATTATCAAAAAATATTGTTCTCTCTGGCTTTGTTTAGTTTCTTAATGCTGTTGTTTCTTTTTTGTTGGTAATTGCAATTATGAAATAATTTGTTTTTTCTTGGCTGTTTTTTTTTTTTTTTTTTTTTGTGTTCTTGGTACCCACCTGTGTACCTTCTTTATATGAAATATATTATAATTTGTTGATAATGTTGAAAAATATTTGTTTTCTTTAAATTTTTGAATCGGAAAAAAACAGAATTAGCAGAATTTATTTGTTTAAAATATTGCCTGTCAGAATTTTAAAAAGCAGAATTTTGTAAGACAGAACAGAAAAAAAACAGAATTTTGAAAGCAGAATTTCGACCCGCTCCCAATTGCAACACAAGAAATGTTCGTTTAAAGTACATTTCAAGTTACAAAATCGATGGATGGAATTTTGAATACTATACTTGATTTCAGCAACAAGTTTACAAATTTTAAAAATTTATATTAACTTAACTAAATCGAATACTAAATATATAAGAATCTAATGTATCTACCCGGGTGTATACTGTTCATGCGGGTACTTAAAAACGTCCATCCATGCGAAGGTTAAGTGCGTGAATCGTTTCTGGATTGTTGACGAGAGTTACCCCGCGGAAATTGTTTCAAGATTTTTCTAGCAATACAAATGAGCATAAAGAACTATTTTTATTTTTTTTTATTTTCTTAGACTCAACATACTTTGAAGTGAAAAGAAATTTAACACAAAATCATGCGATGACCGCATTCCAAGAATCCGTGCCCATTTGCCAAATTGCAACTAAGTGTCCTCTTAAACGCATTTACTGCATACAGCGGAAATTCATCAATTTAAAAAGAAAACACGATAATTTCTGCCTATACGGAAGCCATCACATGAACATTAATTGCAAATGCAGATGGCTGCCATAAAAGTACAGAAAAATCTCTTCATCATCACGCAATGATGAACATTTATCGATTAATAAGTATCTCTCTCGCTTCGCATCTGCGTCTGCCTCAGCATGGTTGTTCCATGTGCCAGCAGGTTCAATCATCATCAAGCTGATTACCACACCACAGCAAATAATTATTACCGCAAAAGATATACGTGTAGGTAGACAAAGTGTGATGGCACACTGTCATCAGCTGGTAACGGAGAACATCCGTCCACTCGTCCTTTTAAGAATCAGCGATTCCAACTGCGTCTAACAGCATGTACTAGCTACTGGTTCGCCATTCGTCAAAGGAATAATGGAATTCTGTGTGTGTAGTATGGAATTTAATTGCCACAGTTCTCTTCTAAATGTGTTGTTTTTTTTTCGTCAAGAATTCCACCTCCTTAGCAGTGAGGAAAATATTCATAACACGAAAGCGAGGGTTGCATGATTAAAACAACAACCGCTTGTACTAAACAATCACGGACAGACCCAGCAGAAATCCAACTTTCACGATGGTTTCCTTCCTTGATGACTGCAATTTATACTCTTCACGTAGTCTGGGATATAGTGCCCGTAGGACCCCTTTGTGGGGGTGAGAATTCCTCCCCCTTTCGGTTAATAACACTCCACCGAACGGAGCATAGAACTCGCGGAGTTTTCATGAAGAAATTTATGCGAGATTCAGTGACCCCAATTGTACGGTACGAATCGTTGTTCGAAAGAAAGGAACTGCGGAATTATTCCTTCCATCTTCGTGTAATGGCTGGCTCAATGAAATTGCGAGACACACGAAACACTAAAGTGGTGTAGGTCTATACACCGCGCGCCGGATAGGGAATGAGTAGGGTTTATATCGCACGGAGACGATCTGACGCCAGTTTGCAGTCATCGTCGTCGTCGTCGTCGGAGTATTGTCTCGCACACACGAGACACGAATGCGGTGCTGGATAGTGAAAGGAATGGCAATGGAAACGTAAGTGGGTTATGTCCGGACTTTGTTGTAGAGCAAACCAAAGGGAGCTACACGTTTATGGATTTAACAAACTTCCTTTTTGCAGGGACAGTATTTAAATAGTTAACTAGGACGGTGGGAAGTTATTTTTTCATAGATTTGTGTGTCTGAGTCTGGGATGGAAATAGTCACAACTGAGATGTTGAAATGTTTCAAGTCCCTTGGGCAAATGTAACCCAATTTATTGCGGTTGGGAAAAAGTTGTTGCAAAGTTGTAAAAGTTGGATTAAGAACCGGAACCGGAAAATATGCTTCTGAAGCTAGTTAGGGTTAGTGCTGTAGTTCTTCGATAGCATCGATTTGTGGTAGTTTTAGTTTTAGTTCAGTTTTTGGTGGGATTAGTTGAATAATTGAATAGGAAATACTTCTGCTTTAGGCGACGGTTGACTACACATTTAAAAAGGCTCTAATATTTATTTTACAGCTCTAGTCAAGTTAAAGACGATATTTTTGATGTGAATCATCTATTGGCGCCAGTGTTTCCAATTCGTTCAGGCGCTTAAGCACCGTTCTTACGTTTTTCAGCATTAATTTTTACCTCTTGGGCTCTAAAATTATCGGATTCAAAGACGAATAAAAAGGAATAGAAGTCATAGTAAAAAGTAGCATTAAGTAGACCGCTAGCATTAGCAAAAACTTTTTTTTCAACGCCTTTGAATGGCTTTGCAATTTTTTTCCAATCAAAAACAAAAACAAACAAAAAAATACTTAATTGGTTGCAAAATACGGGAAAGGGAAACTTACGCATTTTGGTACTTAGTTTAATACGTTTAATAATATAGAATACAAATTGAGTGTATATAATACTTGTGCAAAGTTAACTAACAAAACGTAGAACATGTCAAGAGAAATGATACAAATAAATATAACTGGTATTATAAACGGTTTTTTGCATTCAAAGGAGGAGGAGAAAAATTGGCGTGCAATTGAAACGTTTAAAAAGCACTAAAAAAAAAAGGCCAAGCGCTAAATCGACTTTGTCAGCACTTCAATGAAATTTAGGGCACTGATATTAACGCTGAAAGCACTGCTTTGGTAACGCTGATTTGGCGCGCCTTGGGAGTTAAATCGACTAGGATGCCGTGACGCTGTTATTCCGTGACGAAAATTGGTCGCCATCCCTAGCACTACGCTGCCACTCTCGACTCCTATAAACCGATTTCAATGAAATTTTGTGGGCTTGAATGGCTACTTGCAACTTGAAAGTTATGATAGTTTTGGACCCGATAGGTGGCGCTGTTGTCGATCTTCTAAACCACTCAACCGATTTCAATGAAATTTTGTGGGTGATTAATGATTATGGCTGCTTAAAACTTGAAAGATATGATAGTTTTGAACCCGACAGGTCCCTCTGTTGTTGATCTCCTAAGGCACTCAACCGATTTATAATAAATTTTGTGGGTGTCTATGGTTGGTTGCAACTTGAAAGAAAGTACAGCCTTGGACCCAATACACTGCGGTTCACTACATTAGACACAGAAATCTTACGAGGGAATATTTTAAATATATTTTTCTAAGCCATTCTCATAGTTGTATTTTCAAAACGTTGCTCAGATTTGTGAACGCAGCTTCTTGTGCTATCGCACTTTATTATGTCTGAGAAATTCATATCGATTGGGTGAGCAGTTTCAACGTGATACACTAACGACCCCAAATACACCTACAAAGAGACGAAAACTTATATTAGAAATGTTTAGATAACTCAAACGAAATGAATGCGTCCCATAAACAAAATAAGTGGTGACCCGAAAAGTGCTGTATTTGCTGATATATTTCAAAACCATTTTGTTGTCTTTCTTCCAGAAATTTATTTCATAGAAAACGTCTTAAATTGAATGCCCCACTCAAAACTGAAGTTTGCTGTTCATTAGCACTACATACTTAATTAACGCACTTTCTGTCATGGAACACATTTGACAAGATTTTCTCATCTGCTATGCAACACTGCACCGCGACTTAATAAACAATCGTTGAAACTAAATTTAGCCCATCACAGCGTGGCAGTTCTGGGCCACCATCGCTGCTTCCACCTTAACCATAAACACTGCATCGGAATGCAACTGCACACGTCATGTCAATCAAAAGAAAAAATACACCACAGACATGTGCTTTATTTTTAGCGCCAAGAACTCAACTTGAAGAAGGCACTTCGCCAAAGCAAAGTGTAAGAGGTACTTCTTCCATCCGCCGCCGCACTAATTGCACTTTTCGGACGGCTCAAAAAGAGACAGACCGATAAACAGCTGTGTGCTGAAAACATTATCGTAAACGGTTTAGCGAAGAATTTTTAATGTCTAATTGCGATGCAATTACTTGCGTGTATTTTAGATTGTGCGATGCAATTACTTGCGTGTATTTTAGATTGTGTCTGGTTGTGTGCGGGAACAGGATGTGCATTGTGCAGGTTGCTTATGCCCCCGCGCCTGTTCTTGTTCGTCAAACCATGAAGCAATATTTCGCGCCCCCAAGAGGGGTTGAAGAAAACATATCCCTCGCATATGAGCTGCAATTTGCTACCCTATTCGGTTGTAAAATGTGTCGATGTGATGTTGGTTTTATAGCTTTCCTTTTTTTGTTCGGATATGTTTTCTCTTGTTTTGTCCTATAAAAAAGAAACGGATATACGAAGCATTACTTGAGTTGGAAATTCATGCATTCATTCATTGATTCATGCCTTAGAAATGCAAAGAAAGACGGTTGAATTTGAAACTCTTGCTTCCGTCGTGGGGGGGTTTTATTTTTATTTTGAAATCTGGATTTGATTGTCTCTTGTTGTATGGCATGTCTAGTAACTTATGGAATTGGTTACAAGGCGGAGCTGCTGTTGGATAATTCGAAACATTCGCAGTGGCACATGTGCTGCGCCTGCGAGGCATGTGGAAAATAAAAATAGGGACAGAAAATGAGGATGTGATTGGAAGCTTGTTGTTGCTTCTTAATTTTACATGGCGTTAGGAGAATTAAAGTTTTGTCAAAGGTTATTAAGTTTTGTTGTAGGTATTGGTAATTTTGGGGAATCGAAACTGCGTCTGCTATCATGTTAGTAATAAAAACATAAATAAAGTTATTGCAACAGGTTCGTAGAGTGGTCCTAGTCCTAGCTTCTCACAGCCATTCGTTTTGTGGGAGATTTTCATGAAAGAGACCTAATGGGTCGTATGAATAAAAACTAGCATTTGCTTTGAGTAAAAGGTTTTAGCAAAGTAAAGGCCCTTAGCAATTGCTTTGAATCGGTATGAATAAAAACCTAGTTTGCTAAAGTAAGTTCGAAAATTCGAACATAGCTTTTACTTCGCTGCACGTTTACTTGCCTTGCAATTTCTGTCAAACCTGACCAGTAAATTTGAATTTTTGAATTTTCCTTGAGATTCTAACGACTTTTGTGGAAATTGAAATTTTAAAAAAAATGAAATTCAGAAATATGATTGCAATCTTGGGCTATAGGTAGATTTCTGTCTACCAAATAGGTTGTTGATGTCTTATTTCTTCTTCAGGTGCCGGGAATCGTATCAGATCATGGGCTTGTTGGAAATATTTGTTGACTGTCCACCTAAAACTCCTGATCTCTTATATGCCTTAGAAATGATTATATCTAAACATTTGCATCGGAACGAAATATTAGCCATAAATAGTCCACACTCAATACTTTTGGCGGGACAAGAAGTAATTGATTTTTCCACAGGTTTTTGTTGGTTTTGCTGCACGAACGAAACTTAATTTAACTATTTTATAGACAAACCATCGAAAATTCACATTGCTTACTCTTTTTGTGTAAAAAATGTGCGTGCAAAATTAAGCAAAAGGTCTGAGTCAACAGACTAAGAATTTGCAAAGCATTTGCTTTGTCTGATAAGTGATAAGTTTTATTCATACCGATCTGAGTAAAAGTTCAGTGCCGCCGCTTTTCGAATATGTCCATAGTTGGAACCAAGGATGGAAAAGTCGATACAATTGTATCGAATTCGATACAAATGAGTTTACTCAAGTACACTTTGCCTTATTTCGATACAAATTATCTATACCTATCATTTGAATTTTTCCAAGAAGTAGAAAATCAAGTCAAATGACGATCTATTTGTTTTAAGTTTTACAAAGAGCGTTGACTGGATTCTACTTTTCATTAGAAACTCGTCCTATTATGAGTTTCAAGCTCAGGCAGTGTGACCAATTTAGCATATTTTCTGCTAAATTTAGTAGGATTATTTAATTTTCATTTAAATCATGCAAGTATTTCTTTTAGCATAATTTCAAGCTGGAACAGAAAAAGTTAGCAGGATTTTGGTTTAGCCAAATTATGAATTCAAATAATAAAATAAAATATGTATTACTTTTTTATACGAAAACATGTTTTCAATACAATTGGCTCCATTTCAGTACAATCTCACAACAGTTTTCAGCAGAGACAATACTGAGACCCCCAACTCACAATCCTCTTGCCGCTGGCTACCTCAGTTTTTTTTTCAAATTCGCCATTTTGTTTTCCTATCGGTGTTATGTCTACTTACAATCCGTGTGACATGTAAAAACATACAAAAAATATAAAATCAATGCTGCCAACCGCTACCAACCATGGGGGAATGTGATAGAGTTCGGGAATAGGACATTTTAACATAACTGAATGCTATTGGTTGATTATTATAAATTTTCAAAAGTCGATTAATATAATTTGTTTGGTTAATAATACTATCTAAATGAGTTGTTTTATATTCCAGAAACATATTAGGAGAAACATTGTTGTGTATTTTCCGCTTTTGAATATCATTAACTTCGATTTCATGAGTAAATATTTCTTAAATAACTGAAGAAAAATTACTCAAAATGCTTTTATTTTCCTACAACCATTCTGCAGTAATCATTTTTCATAAATATTTTCAGCCAAAGTGCACTTATTCCTAAAATAAAATACTATTGACACGTAACGAATAATTTCAAATTAAACGGACGAAATTCTATGAACGCTGGCAGCAACTTTGCCGACACCGGAAGTCACCGGAAGTTGTTGATATTTTTTGAGGGTGTGTTGGTGTGTTGAAGTTTCGTGACATTTGTCAATACGAATTTCTATGTATCAATACAAGCGCACTAAATTGTGTACACTTCGTACAAGTATTGCTTGTAGGCAAGGTAACGGGAAATCGGCCGAAGTTGGGGGTCTCAGTATTGTCTCTGGTTTTCAGTACAACTGGAAAATGTCATTTTCCATCCCTGGTTGGAACTAACTCAAATTGGCTTGGTTTATTCATACGAAACGTAGTAAATGCTTCGATTTTTATATTTCTCTTGAGTAAAAGCAATTGCTACGCTTTATTCATACGACCGAATGACGGCGAGTACAAATGATTAATTGAGAAGCTCTTTCATGACAGTTTTGCTCTCGAATGCTTGTCAAACGTTCGCAAGAGGTGGCGCAGTGGAAAAAAACCTTAATATGGAATAAGTGTTTTCCCGGATATCGAATCCGGGACCCTCGCTTTAGTAGTCCAATGTCCAACAAGCTAACTACCAAGTCAATGCGTCTCCATTATGTCATATTGTGCATGCAAAAAAAAGTTCATTTCAATGATTTCTACTGTGGTTTGCTGTGTCATCCATACCTTGATCTGGAATTCTACTATGGTCGCGTTCATAAACATAAAAATGCTGCATTCCTTCTAATTTCGCGTTCATTATTGCACAAGAACTGCATTATCATTGCAGAAGTTTGGCAGTACTTGCATATCAACATGCTGTCAAGTGTCAATAGTGCATGAGTTTTTGTTTTTTGCCGCGCTGCAGGAAAATGGCAGGACAGAAAATAGAAGTAGTTTTTGCCGATGCAATTCTCAGAGAAAAATGCTGATAGCTGAATGTGTGAAAGTTTAGCAAATTATTTAGGTAATTATTTCATAATCTTTATTAATTTTTAGAAGTGAAGAAGATCCAATGGTGACACAAAACTCCTTCCATCATTTCACCTTGGAATCGAATTGGAATTATTTCTTTTCTAACATCAATGACTTTAGTTTATATAATTATGTAATTATGAACTCGGTTTTGTCAATGCACGATGGCCGCATTCAGGCAGCTGTAGTATGCGTTCATAAATGTATTCACGAATATTATTTGTTGCATGGTTTGGGCAACATAATTTAAAATTATGAACTCACGCTATATCGACGTCTGAAAGATGTACATATTTCATTATGTTTTGTGTTCACTCTGAGCTGTAAAGTACAGTTTATAAAGGGGTTTTCAATGGAGAAGGGTCCACGTTGGCAGTCTGTGGCGGCCATGTTGTTTTGGTAGCGTATATATGTCTAATCTGGTGTTTATTATTCAATCGCTTCCAAATTACCAGATGACAAGTTACAGTATTAAGATCGGAGACAATTCTGAGACCCCAAACTTCGGCGGATTTTCCGTCACTTGCCTACAAGCTATATTTTTATAGGGTGGTACATGCTAAGTGCGTTAGTATTGTTACATAGAAATTCTTATTGACAAATGTCCCCCATGGTTGGTGGCGGTTGGAGGCATTGATTTTATATTTTTTGTATGTTTTTGCCGACACGAAAACAAAATAGCGAATTTGAAAAAAAATAAATTGAGGGGGCCAGTGGCAAGAGGATTGCGAGTTGGGGGTCTCAGTATTGTTTTGAGTGTTCGTCAGTGCAAACGCTGCGCGTGTTGCATCCACTTTTCGTCATCGGATGCGGTTTGATCAGTAATGTGAACTGAGGCAAAGGCCTTTTAGGCATAACTTGCTTAAGAATCGTTATTTCGATTTGCGTCGTGTTTTTCTGGTCCCAATTAACGACGCCGCAAATCGGGGTTTTGGTTAAATTACCTATCGATCGAACAACATTCTGTTGAATTTTAATTACCTTGTAGATTAGCACCTTTGTAAAATGTGCAATTTTTATCTTTTTTAACAAAAAGGCATAAAGTTCTTAAAAAGGCATACTTTTTTTGGGAAAACCCCAAGTCTTTTAAAATATGCATCTTTAATGCACGGGAAAGGCAAACAGCTCATAATTCTCTCCAGAGATATGCAGCATCAGTCAGACAACAACAAAAAAAAAGTAACCGTAGCTACGGGTGACTGCTTTAAAACTCTGTATTTCACTCTCACAATTTTACGCATTTTTATTGAAACAATTTGCTTCCTTTTCTTTCTAGTATTAATTAAAACAAATCTCTTACCTCTTTCAAAATGTCCTATGTGGCTTTTATCAAACGTAATCGCAGAAAACCCATCAAAAATAATACTGTTATTGTATCCAGCGGGGCAATAAACGAGCAAGATTGGCAAAAAGTCATACATTACAACAATGGCTATTCATTATACCGTAAACATTTGCATATCACCCATAAAAGTTATTCTAATACAGACCACTCTTAGAAATCAGTTTCTTTAAAATACGTTCGGCTGAACAATTTACATATTTTGCAGTTATACGAGTCCATACTGACGCTGACTGTACATCGAAAAAATTATTTTATGATCTTCCTTTGGATTAGACACGAATACTTCTGTTAAAGAACATTTATAGGAATAAATTAAAAAAGCAATTAGTTAGCAGCGTTGTGGTTATTAAAAATTAATTTCCCATAACCGGCAAACTTTCTGTTTTCTGATCTATCAACAATCTGGGCAGCAAAAAATTATATCTCTCCCTCTCATGATTCATAATTCATATACTAAATAAATTATTTCCGTGTGTTTGCCTTTGAAATGGGGGGAGATATCTTTAAACTTATATCTGCATTGAAAACGACGAAACCATTTGAAATGTGAAGCCCGCACTCGCGTTGGATAGATTAAAAATCTTGTGCAGTTTTCATTTGCATTAAAAATGTATCTCTTAGATCCTCATCGGGTGCAATCTGCATTTGCATATACACGGAACCTTGACTTTAGAGCAGGGTGGTGGATGGAATACTCCAGCTAAGTAGTATCCTTCAAGAAGAACGGATTCTCAGATATAACATTTTTAAAGGCAGGGAAAGAGGGTGAAAAAAAAACTTTAATCAGTGTGCAGTGGACTATGTATACTTGTGGGGTAACTTTTTTTAGAGAGAACATTTGGTTTTAGGAACGTCTTATTAAATGTGTAAAATTAGAATTTGTAATCCGTATCCCTTTTTTTGAGCTAAAAAGCACGCGTTTCAGCCATTTGTCAATGTCGGCCGAGATGCAACCTACAGATTGTCACAAATAAAAGCACCCCTCGATGTGGAGAAAGAAGTTTGCGAGTGTAAGTTGCAGCTTGACACTTTTAGAAGTAAACTCGAACTTCTTAGTTTATTGCAAGCGGAAGATAACTTATTTACATCGCCTTGAAAGCAACTGCTGGATTCAGTGTGGTATGGGTTTGAGAAATTCTCATATTCGTAAGGATCTGGTTATAACAAAAACAAAAAATATCTGGAGCAACATATTCGCATAGACATCCTAGGCCTAGCGTCTCATAAACCTTTGTTTTGTGTGCGTTGTTATTTTTGGGGCGAATAGAATTCTAAGCCGAGTCCGTACGGTTGAATTAAGAAGCTCTTTCGTGATGGTTATAATCTCAGATGTTTGTCAGACGTTCGCGATATTGGTGCAGGAATAAACTTTAAAATGGAATTCGTCTTTTCCGGGAACGAACCTGATACCCTCGCGCAGTAATCCAGTACTCTAACCTCTGGGCCACAAGATCCTCTCAACACTCCATTTTAATTTTGTGACATGCATTCTGTGAAACAAATTACTTTCTTTACCAAATGTCCTTTCCTTGTTTATAAGCTGGTAGGCGCAGTGGCTTCGTGGTTAATGTGTTGGGCTACTAAGCGAGGGGTCGAGGTTCGAATCCCGCGAAAAATCCAAATTCAAACTTAGGGTTTTTTCCACTGCGCCACCTCTCGCAGTATCGCTTAATATTTATAAAAATCGTAAAGACTATGGGTCTGAGGTGGCTACCTTGAGGGACCCCAGTTGCTTTAATTGTTACAGACATTGAAGATTTAAAATAACTCTGCCTATTTGATGAATGAGATAAATGAGGTTTAAAAGCCAAAAATTTAAAGTTTGAGGTGATAAGTTCGCGAGAGATTTTTGTCAAAAGCCTTGCTGAAGATCCAGTGTCAAGTAAAATATCTTCGCGTCGAAATAGTGACTCGTGCACAGAAACTAGGGGTAAGGTCTTCTATAAAGCACTTGAGCTCAATATTCATTTGAATAGAATGTTCCTCACTTGCGAGACGTGTTTAAAGTTCTCAGGAGTTCATTTCGATCCGAGTTGCCAGCACAGTTTTAGGCTAAATATCGTTTTACAAATTTTGTGCTAATTTTGTTCGCCTTATTCCTGCAAAAAATAAAAAATACAAATATTTTTGAACAAACACGCACTTTTAAACTCGGCAGCACTCTTGCAGTGAAGAGACACCAAACAGTATTTCAACTGCACGCATACTAATTCATTTTGCAGGGCTTTTGATTTGACTTACTTTACTTTACTTTTGGTGGCACTTACAGTCCGGGGTGGACCACGGCCTCAACCAACAAGCCCCTCCAGCCAGCTCGGTTAGCTAGCTAGCTGCCTCCAGTTACGCACACCAAGTTGGTTGAGGTCGTTCTACAATTGTGCGCTTCACCTAAGGTGGGGTCTTTCTCTGCTGCGTTGTCCCTCAGGGATGGATTCGAAGACTCGTCGGGCTGGTGCGTTGTTGTCCATACGCTCCACCTTGTCCTAGCCATCTCAGCCGTTGTATTGTAAGCTTTTTGACCAGGTCAGCGTCGCTGTATAGCCCATATAGTTCGTCGTTGAATCTTCTTCTCCATACTCCATCGTCACAAACTGGATCGAATATCACTCGAAGAATCTTACTCTCCAAGCATCCCAGAAGATTTTCATCCGCTTTTGACAGGGTCCATGCTTCTGCACCATAAAGACGGACCGGGATTGTTAAGGTCTTATACAATATCTCCTTGGTTCTATGAGAGAGGACTTTACTCCTTAGATGCCTTCTTGGCCCGAAGAAACAGCGATTGGCAAGAGTGATTCTTCGCTTGATCTCTGCGCCGATTTAATTTTGCGAAGTGATTTGACAATACCAATCGCAGAAAATAGAAGTCAAATAAAATCCGCGGGGCGCATAAGTGAGATGGTTAAGTGGGAAAAATACCAACATTTTCCACGATTTCTAGGGCTACATTTTTGTAAGGTTTGGGCGCTTAAAACAAACAAAATTCTGGCAACCCTGTCCCAATCCCGTTTTCAGTTTTCTAGTTCCGCCTATAGATGTGATAAATTTCAACCCTCAGGTTCTCCCTGCTTTACTTGTGTTGTATTCAGTCCTTTTTCATGTTTATCTCATTCAAGTGAACTAGTTACGTGTTGTGCTTGTGTTTGTTTGTCAAAGTTCCTGTTGGAAGATGAAGAGAAAATACATTTCAAAGATGAAACACTTTCTCACTCAAAAACACTCCAATCACAAATCTTCCTACTGTTGGAAATTAATTTTCTTAAAAGGTCCAAGGAAACGTATTTCCCCCATTACAACCGCCAAGCAGTACTTGTGAACATTCCATGAAAGTAGATCCCTTCCAGCCAAAGAAGCCCCTCAACCAGACACTCGACAATTTGCCATTCGTTGCATAAGGATGTTTAAAGAGTTACATTGTCGCCTCCGGCACAAAAGGACATTCACATAACACCAAAGTCTTGGTTTCCCCGGCTGTTTCTTGTGTTTCCCTTTCCTTACATGAATGGGCGACATTTTTCCAGCAGTGTGGCACCTACCCCATTGCAAATTATTTCCCATCTAACACAAGTCCGAAATTCCGAGAGGGAAATCCAACAACCATCAGCGAACAAACACAATAACAAAACAGCAGCAGTATGACAAAATGCCAACAACATGAGTGGCTGCACTGGATGAGTTAGATTTAAAACAGCCTGGCGGCACAGTGCAGTTGATGAAGACGCAGTCCTTTATACAGATGCAGACAGTGTGTTTTCATTGGCATGTACTGTACACCAACAGCAGCATTGTGCAAATCTCCGGGCGAAAGTACTTATAATGGTTCTTTAGACTAAGCACATAGGCAAACCAGCTACAAATACAAGCGACGGGTTATCAAAAAGAAAAAAAAACTCACGTGGGAGATGCAGTTGCACTCATTTTTTATGGTTTCTTTGTGGTCCTTGACAAGTAAAACAGTCGCACGTAGCCCTGAACTGAAGCGTAAATAGTTTTTCTTGGTGCATTTTATTTTTTTCAAGTACAAGGACAAAAATGTTGAAAAAAATTGTTTTTTACTCGGACACTTGGTTGAGTAAATTAAATGCACGTTTTGTTCTTTATTTGAATTGAAATTGACTCTGTTGTCATGGTGTGGGAGCAATTAAAGGAAAACAGCTTCTAAACAGGGAAAGGACATTTGGGAAAGAAAGTATTTGTAACATAGAATGCACGTAATGAAATTAAAGCTGAATGTTGAGAGGATCTTAATTGCATCAAATGTCCTTTGAGGGGTTCTCATAAAGTGGGCATAACATAACAAAATAAAAATAGATGTAGTTGCTTCGGATGTTTTATTGAAGTACTGTACGGTATTGAGAGGTTAGGGGTTTGTAAAGCATGTCCTCTTTATTGAGGTCTATGGACACCCTTGAGTACTGTGACGTGCCCAATTTATTTATGTTTTCACTCGGTAAAAACTTGGACGCGGAGGATTAAAAACTGCACAACTGGTTAACTCCTTTTCATATCATATATTTTGCCCTTTGATGTAGTTTTTTAGCAGTTTTGTTAGGACAGTGAAAACCTGCTGTAGCGAAGGATTCGTTTGTTGGTTGCTCTTACTTCAGTAAAAAATATACCCAGTCAATTTTTTGTACATTATTTGTTGGATCACTTAAACTCAAAAACTGCTCATTGAACTGGCCAAGTGCGTCCTATTTAAGAAGGTTTAGAAGACGGACGGCCTTTAAATATTAATCCTGATTAGTCTGATTCGACCAAATGCAGGAGATGTTTGAATACCAAGTTACCTGTAATTCCTGTGTCCTATAGAACGCATACATGCGTTTTCTGTCGCACAATAACCAGTAGCGGCGTGAGGGTAGGGCGCGGTAGGTCTTTCGCTCAGGCCGTTGGACATTTTTTTTTTTTTTTTTATTTATTTATTCATTATTCTTGATTTCACAAACTTTGTTTTTTTTTAGTTAATCTACAATAACAATAAGGAAATAAGAATAGGTAGTGACATTTATATTTATATAATAATAAATAGTGATAATGCCACTTCATAAAAAAGTAACTTTAATGTGTGGGGTGAACTGTTTATTTAGTTATAAAAGACGCAAAAAGATAGCATAAAACGTAAATAGATAGCATATAAAAGATTAGCAATAAAACATAAAGGGGCGCCGCAGGCAAATGCACAGAAATGTTGAAGCGCCATTTTAATTGTGAAGGAATTCGCTGGGGAACTTGAAATCGAACCTGTGTTTAGAGCCACAACAAGAATTCGACGTGTCTAACGGTTAGGCTGGTGAAAATGCCCGCGATGAGGTTATAACTTGTCCAGAAAAAAAAAAAACCTGGGGTTGAATTTGTCACCTGTAAATTCAGTCAATGAAAGATTCGAACAATTAAATGAGTACTCGGAATGTTGGTCTTTTTACCCCGCGCGTATCCTATGTACGTTCCTATACGTGACGCCCTGTAGCCCAAACGGCTTGACCGATTTTGAAGAGTGAGGTGTCATTAAATTGTTATTTTTTCCCGGAGTGTCATAGAATAAACAAAAAAATATAAAAATACAAACCTAAAAAAAACATGTACAGATGTGATGCCTGATCAGAATGTGGTCACTCCTGTTTTTATTTTGAATTTTATCAAAGATCGCAACTTACAAGAACTATACCAATGTATGAATAGCATTGCGAATATTATTGACTATAGGTACCTGTAACGGTTGCTAGTGGGGAAAGGAGTTTTTCCAAGATTAAGCTGATAAAAACCTATACAAATAATAATTTTTAGTGTCCAGGCTTAATTTTGTTAACTCACAATAGCGAAATTTTCCATACAAAATTGCATATTGTGAACTACAAAATATTTAGGTTAACCATGATTATTAGTAAGGCCCTTTGCCTTTTTCCGTATAGTTTTGAATTGCAGTAAGAAGATTGAATCTCGCCCAGGGCGCTGGTAGTATTAAAGCTGGTCCTGACAACACTACTCCTATGACTGATTTTCTGTGTGATTGCTAGAAGTTATGTGCGCTCGTACAATCTATTTTCTGCTGCTCTCCTAACTACGAAAATCGCATGTATACACTTTTTGCCTAATGCAGTCTTCCACGGTCTGGAGTTGTCGAATAGATCCGATCCGTCAAAAACACTTCGCTCGAAACCTATATTTTTCACAAACTTTGTTCGTTTATTGCAACTCGGTTATCGACGTGTTTTCTAAGGGTTCTTTCACAAGTTCTTTGACGTGTTTGAAGCGGTTTTCTTCAGGGTTTCTTTAGCCGTTTTTACACATTTTTCAAGGCGTTTTCTTGATGAATCTGTAACAGTTCGTCATGTAGATTATAAAATCGTAGGAATGGTCTAGCCTTCTGTTTACTACCGAGTGCGAGTCAAGTGCACAAGTAATAGTTGCCTCCTCCTCTTACTAATTCCTATATAATTCGTTATTAAAAGATGCCCGTTGAACATATCAAAGGAACCAATAACGGAGTTGGTTAATGTGCGCGACAGTGCCTCTTTTACGTCGTACAAGTCTGTTGCACCTTTACTGGTCAAGCTGCGTATTAGCTTAGCAGTATCAATAGTTTTATCTCCGAAAAACAAGCCATTTTAGCAAAATTAAAACCTTTTGATCTAATTAAAACGCAATTGTTACTCTTTGATTTCAGTAGCTAATTTATTAGTAATGTTCTCTCAACCGTCGCTCAACTAATAGTGCCCGATCATGCCAATCACGCATATCCTTATACCTCCAAGCATATCGTACTTAACTAGTTATCTCCCTCGCACGTATCCTTCTTCTCAGGAGACGACGCTGCCAGATTACATGTGGTTATACCATGATGACCATGTTGCCATTCAGTAATGGAAAGTTTTTTTTTCTGGCGGTTTGTCTTTATTTGACAAGATTCTCTGTTGTTATAGTCTAAGAGTCCGCAGCCATTTTTAAATGAAGATAGAGCTACATGGATTAAATTGTGAAGGGCTAAAAATGTTTTTCCATCCACATTCTCAATTCGACAGTCAAACGCCATCAATCGTTTCATAAGCATTCAACAAAATCCTGAATCATATCACAAATAAAAACTGTTTACAGTACTCGTACACATGGCGTCATCTGTTCTTTGATTAATGTTTCCCTCGTGTCCTTCGTGTACTTGTTGGACAACGACGGCAAACTTCTTAACGTTTTTTACTGCAATTTGTCTTCTTATTTCTTCCTTTCTTCTTCTTCTTCTTTATCTGAACGAAATGACACAGCCGGCAGCTGCATGCGTTAAATATGTCATTATATCCTGACTGCTGAGCCGACTGAACTCATCACCTGCTCTGGAATTACAAAAGAGGAAAAAACAAAAATGGAACTACAAACAATATAGGTACTGCAACAAATTCCAACCACACACGAATGGATTGTGTAGAAACCAACTGTTCTTAAGGAATCATAAATATCCTTCGGAGAATTGGTGTACCATTTTATGAATGATGCGTTCTTCTATCGGGGTTAAGGAAGAAGTGATGGGAATTGATTTATCCTAATTAACGAGAAGTAGAGTGCTATTCACACAGTTTAGTTGTAGGTCAATCAAGTGTTAAAGAAAATGGTTGACAATGGACTTGAATGGGCTCTATTCATACGGAGGACCGGAGAAAACTTCGCTAAGGAAATATTTATTGTTATTAGTTTCGGAAAATAAAAGTAAAAACTCACAAAATGTCTATAAACTAAGGAAATCCTTTTATTTCTAATGGCAATCCAAGCAAATAATCCACTTTTCCATTCTCTCCTGACATAAAAGTCAGCTGAACGTCAAAACGCAGAAAAAAACGCATTAAATGAGCAGAAATGTATGCGTTACTTGCTTTTTTAACAACAGCTGAAATAGAAAAAGACAGCTAACCCGACAGATGATTTTTGAATAGTTGATGAGAAAGCAAAACATTTTTTGCTGGGTGACAGATCAACACGTCAAGATACAAATCTAAAAATTGATGTAGCAATAATGGGTACGTTCAAGTATCTAGTTTAGTAAGTCTGACAGCTGACTGACTTGATGTCAGTTTCGATTGACTTAGATCAGTCAGATAAACAGCTGTTTCAATTGACATCTAAGGTGAAGAAGCCGACGAATCTAGTCGTGAAATTCGTGACTGTAACTGAGTACTAAGTTGACAGTTCGGATATGTGACTGACGTAGGAAAAGTGACGTTTCTGGTCAATCTATATATCTTGCGTTCAGATTACTTCTACTCCAGAGCAATCTAGTCGACCTAAGGTAGCTAGTTCTTTGAATGTGCCCAATGCGTTTTCTGTGACACGTGACACAGCAAACAAAATAGGATACGCTCCGAAAGTTTATATTACACCGACGCACGATGACACTTCTGAGTGAGAAAGCCAATTCCAATGCAACAAAACTATATGCTGCTCATTGTTAAGCCCAGTGATTTCTGAAAAAAAAAACTTAATACGGACCGGGGGAGTAATTTTAACCTAATGCGCGTACAATTCCACATATACATTTAAAGTTATGCCTTTTTTACAATGCACCTAATATTTTTGGGCCACCCTGTGTCAACGAAACGTTCCTTAATTAGATATATAATATCTGGGTGACCGAGCTTTGCTCGGTTATTACTATTTATTGTAGTTTTAAAAACAATACAAATTAAAAAATACCTATATATATTTAAACATGAACATAGGTATAAAAAAATGTATTTCGCCTAAATGCCGGTAGATGTCTTACTTCTTTCCTTTTACTATGACGCGGACGGCAAGAAACGAGTGTTACGAGTTCGAATCCCGCTCGGTGACTTACTTTTCTTTTTTTTTTTATATGTTCAAGTTTACATATATTTTTTTTAATTTGTATTGTTTTTGAAATTACAATTGGTCGCCCAGGTACTGATAACTAAAGTACCTATGATACGAAATGTTGGAAGTCGCATTAGAAGTTTCACTTCAAAAATACTACCCTATTAAATTATGTGTGTATTATCAAATCAAACTAACAGAGCTATTCTGCTATTCACGTGAATCGTACATTCGATTCACCCACTCGATTCCCTTTGACTCTGCCTTTCCATTCTGCTTTCCATCGGGTGAACTACATTATCCAAACCAATTTGACATTCAAGTTAGCACGCGTTCATGTGAAAATCATTAGAAGTTTATTTTTGAAATTGAAATAAATGTATTCAATTTGATCTCTATTTATGACAATCTTTGGAAGTTGGATAAAGTATTTTGGTTAACTAAAAACAAAAAATACAAACAAACAGATATGGATATACATTGTGGAAATTATTGCTGTAAATTGGTCTCTGTTTGTTGTTATACCCCTAAAAATGAATGATCTTTATTCATAAGCAAATAATCCCGCAATAAATTAGTTTTTACTTACATTTGAGGAACCACCAACCAGAAATACGATGCATTTAATTTCAGATCCTCAACTATTGACATGCGGATCTAAATTGTATAGAATGTGTGCGTTCACGTGAATAAGAGAATACCCCGCAGTAGTACCCACCTTACCGACATAACGAGGTGAAAGCAAATTTAATTCGAATGAATAGTAGAATAGTGTTCAGTGAAGAATTCCCCCCGATGAATAGCAGAATAGGGCTGTAAAACAAGTAAATGAAATAATGAGGACGCTACTCTTTGCTAACGGTCGCGCTGGCCTGTAACAGGTATACTACGCCCATGCGTTCGAGTGCCACGTATTCACTATAACAACCATTAAATGAAAAATCTTGAACTCAATTTATACACCACCATCCACCATCCGTCCATCACCACACCACACGTCATCATCCATCTGCGCATTTCCTCAGAAAGACATTGTCGCTGTTTTTTTTTTTCATATGAACGTGCTTGTGCGATGTGCGCCACAAAACCACCCCAAAGCAGAACAACGATCAAGAACCGCGGCTGCTGATAATATTCGATTTGAGAAAATAAATTTATTTTTTTCGTGTTAGATTTTAGGTTGTAGCTCAGCTTCTAGAGGACATAGAAAGCTGATTGATGGCTTGAAATAACTATTAAAGTGTTGGCTCTCCTACGTATTTTTTTTGTTTGCATTGATTAAGAATTGTTTGTGTAATGGCGAGTAAAAGGCAGTAAAGTCAGAAAAATAAGCTCAAAACGCATGAAAACTCGAAAACACGCGTTTTCCCAAACATAAGACTAATCTAGATCAATTGCTTACCCCCGAAAACCCCCATATACCAAATTTCAGCGAAATCGTTAGAGCCGTTTCCGAGATCACGGAAATATATATACATACAAGATTAGCTCGTTTAAAGGTATAATAATATATTCACAACTCGCTCATTTAATCCATAAACCAACTATTTTGGTTATGAGGTCTACTTAAATCCGATCTCTGTTTTGTCGAAGAATTTCGAAGAAAACACCACAAACTCTGCTCTATCTTTGTGACTACAACTATTTTTTTTTTTTTGTCCAAAAGATTTCACTACCTGCCTAAAGACGAACCTTTTGAATCTCAAAATCATTACGGAAGGAACGGAGCGGGAAATGTTCACCTTTCATAATTTTCTAATGTCAGCTTGGAATTTTTTTCCAGACTTATATGCTTTTTTTCGAATCCAATTGCAAAAGGAGTTCGTGCCAAACATACTTTTATACGGTCTCCTATAGCCATAAATAGAAAAACAAACATAACCTACCTCAGAATTCCTTTTAACGCTGATTTTCACCCATAAAATTTAATTGTGATTCATTCATCATAGTTTTCGCAATTGCTGCCATTGCCATACCCTTTTTTACATTAATCACGTGTGCATTTTCCACTGCACGCCATCTTCCTTATAAAATATTTTAATAAAAAATAAAAATCTGTCTTTTGACACCAACGCATGTCCTTTTATTGAGGCAGCTGTCACACCCAACACTTCCGCCTCCGTCATTTGTTTTGTTCTACCTTCGACTACATTGCACGCGCTCCTGCCATCTCTCCACCCATCGACGAGTGTTCTTCTAATTAATTAAAATTCTTCTCACCCAAGCTAAGCGAATTGCAGTGAATGAAATAAATGATAGCACTGAACAGAATGGAGATGTCACGACGATAACAACAAAAACGACAGCGACACACATTTCATGCATTTCCTAACAACTTCCTTATTTGGCTAGACGTCAGCTTAGTGGACTTTCCATACACATTCGCTCACCCCTTTTGCGACACAATCCAGTCACGCTCGGTTGCAAGCTATCTAACTATAGATTGTCCAACGCACCCATCCACTCATCAACCCATCAAGCTTACGGCTCTCTGGAGGAACGACGCATGTTTTGACACTTAATTATTATCTGTCATCCATTTGAGACAATAAGCTAATTGGATTTTTTATTTTTTCTCTCTCTCTTTTTTTAGGGTGCTGGCAAGGAAATCCGAGAGGCTATAGCTGACCCATCGCCCCAGTGCCAAGAGAAAGCGTGGAACGCTGTGCTGCCGCTGGTGATCAAACTGAAACGCTGCTACGAACACTCGCTGGAGCTGGAGAAAATTGTACCAAAACTACTGGGCCAGCTGGTTGGCGGTAAACTAAATCCTACCCAGCACTTGGAGACGCAACAGGCACTGGTCAAACAGTTGGCAGAGATTCTGGAATTCGTACTGAAGTTCGATGAGTACAAGGTAAGTTGGCAGCTAGGAGGAAGCATGCATCATTGCACTCGTGCATCGGGCCCTGCTATTATAGGTAGTTCCACCAATTCGAGTGGGTGTTCTGTGGCTGCACTTGAGAGGAACAACAGAAATTATGCAGAGCACAATCACAGAGGCAACGCGACGTGTAGGGAGCATGAATATGAATAGTAAGCAAAAATGCGGAGGCGTGAAGCGTATGCGGAACGTATCATCATCGCTTGTTGGTAATAACCATTCATCAAATCGTGCGTAACGATTGCTGTTCCGTAAACGGGTTTGCCGTCATTGGCGTCGTTACTCGTTGGTGCGGTGCGGTCTTAACGTTTTGCCAATGAAAATTATTTGCGTTTGGCGTGGTCGCTCGTGGAAATTGAAACTGACTTCCTACTCAAGTTGGGAATGATGTTGGCTGCGATGATCTGCGCACACTGTGTGGGAATTATTTATGGTATTAGGAGGGCTTGAGGTTTTTATGGGGATTATGGGACATATATATAGCTAATCTTGTTTCTGTCTGCATGGGATTCTAAATTGTTTGCATATTTTGGTTTGACAAAGCGTGGCAGTAGGACTTGAAGTTCCAACCTTAATGCAACTATAGCCTAACCTAACTTTGCTGAAAGATTAAACTGAATAGACTAGCTTGATAGTCACAACAAAATGCCTCTACCCAATTTAGCCGAAACAGAAGCATCAGATGTACTGACAGATCGCCTTGTGGTATGCAATGAATATAGCGAATTGCTTTGACAGCACTTACCACGGAGGAATTCTACTTTTTAGGACATTTTTTTATTTGCGACAGTTATCGTCTACGGTTTGTGGGGTATTTATTTCAAGAATTAGATAAACCGTCTTAAATATCTGTCAAGCTTATGACAGCAACAATTTCGACATGACGGCAGTTGCTTTGATTTTTTTTTTTTTGAGGTTTCTGCTGTTCAACTTTAGCAATCAATCATCACTACCAGTCCGTTGTAATTCCAGTCGTCTTTTTTGTTTTTCGGGGAAATTATAAAATGAGCTTCAAGGAATGGGGACCTTCAAGTATATAGTTTAGTAAGTCTGATCAGCTGTCTGACTAGATGTATCTCAATTTTGATTGGCTGAAATCGGTCATATGAGCAGCTGTTTCAGTCGACGTTTATGGAGGCTTAGCCAACGAATCTCAAGAAACAACAAGTCAAAAAATTCGTGACTGAGTACTAAGTTGACAGTTCGGGTACGTGGCTGACGTAGGAAAAGTGACGTTCCCGACCAATCTAGTTTTTGCGTTCAGGTTACATCGTATCCAGACCAATTTAGTCGACTTAAGATAACTAGATTCTTGAATGTGCGCAATCAGTCAGTCGCCATGACAGTTGCACGCGCATAGTGTTTCTATTTTTATTCAGAGGTGTCACTGTAAACAGATGCGAAATATATTTAACGTCTCTGTTAAGTTGGCAGCGACGTAGACCTCATGTTAAGTTTGTTCCGCGAGTTATCTGTGGAACGTTCGACCAATTTAAAAGTGTTCAGTCTTGCGACCAAATGTAGGCAGTTTCTACAGCTCATACATTTAATTTCGAAGTGGTTAATTGATCAAGCAAAGACTTAAGCGGAGATCTGTCAAATCTTCTTCATTTTGAGACCCGAACGAAATGACTTAAAACCCATGCCTAATACTCCGTTCATTGATCATGTCCCAAAGCTGTACTTTTACGCAGCTTTAAAGCTGTACTTTTGACGGTGTCTATAATGTAGCCTTAAAAAAGAAGGAGAGTTTAAAAATGTTGCATTTCTGTCCTAGACATTACTGCGTCAATATTTTGATGTCAACTCGCTTGAACAGACATTCAATTTTACATTCATTACATACATTTTGACATTTCCAAATTATTAAAAAAAAAAACTGTTAACACCTGCCACAGCTGATTTGCTGAACCAAGGCAATATTCTCTCAGTAAAAATCACGTCCAAATAATTTACATTTACCCAAACTAGGTAACGTTTTCGCTGTCACTTAAGAACAACGCCAACCCACTGAGTACCTACCTGACTTGACTCAAAACAGTCGAATTAAAATTTAAAAACCCAAAAAAAAAAAACTCTAAACGACCTACAAAGAAATCAGAAACAGAATACAAGCACAAAACGAATCCATGTAGATCTAGATTAAGAGGTAGAGGTCATGGTAATCCGAACGTACATCTAATGCCCGATATTAATTGCCTGCATATTATTCATCGTTTGTGGTTGGAATTTTACGATAGTGCTATAAAAGCAAAGTCAAAGAGCAAACAACAGAAGCAGTGCAATTCGGAAATACATAAATGCGGCAAATTTTGTGGTATAAAAGCCAAAGGCTGCGCGAAGTGTTAATCAGTTTCTAATTAGAATCGGCTTTGGTTATTTCGAAAACACCATGTTGCGGCTTGTAAGTAACTTATTTGAATTTAAAAAGGAACAGAAAGCATAATTGTTCATTATAGTGGGTTATTGTGTTGGCGATTGCGTCATCATCATTCGGTCAGTCGTCATATTTTGAATCACCAATTGTTGTGGAAGATATTCCTGAAACCTATACAGTCCTGGGAGGAGAACCAACCTTACGACCGCAGGAGCAGTTCGGAGAATACAATATTTTCAACTACCCGAGCAGGACGGATTATCTGTCAAGTGGAAATGTTTTCAATGTGCCGCAGATTAGACCACGAAGTCGTCTCAATTCAGTACCCATAGCTAGGCAGTTTTATTCGCAGCTTCCGGTAGCCAGAAGTCGGGTCTTGCCTTTGCATTCAACAGGAGTGGACTATGACTTCGAGGGGTATAATTATGATCCAAGTCAACCGGTGGTGTACAATCATTAGCGTGGGTTTTAGGATTCGCAAAAATAAAGTTTTCATCGAGTTTTTTTGTTCAAACAAATCCTAACCTTAAATTTTTGCTTAGAAATATAATTATGTTTCGCGCAAAATATGACGAGTTAATGGCTGCGTTCCTTTAACCGCCAGAAAACTAGCGACATGTCAAACTCCGTTCAGTATTACATATGTATTATGTCGTTTTCTGACTTCAAATCGAGAAGCGAAATTCTCTTCTCAGAATCACCAGACACCAGAGGAGTATTTTTTGTGCCAATGGAAAACGACAATAAATTGAGAAAAATTGTGCTTTATAGTACGAATTTCCCAAGGGAAATTTCTCAATATAATTTTGAAAAGGGAGAGAAAAAAGATAATATCAAATGTCAATGCAATTACATATTTTAAAAAGTAAACAAATTGAGAAAAAACAAACAAGCAAAAGTAGGGGGAAGTTCTTTGATAAAATTCGAATTAAATTGAGTTTATTATCTAATGGGGTGTCTATTTTTGGAGGGAAAAGAAACGTAAACAAAGCACGAGTTGCTCCATCTGGGATATTATGAGCTAACGTTCCACTGACGTCTAGCAGTTTTTGTTGGGAAGTTGCTAAAGAATATGATTGAATTATTATGAGCTAGCTTTCCACTGACGTCTAGCTGTTTTTCTTAATTGGAGGCTAAGCACGTAACTTCTTTGGTGATTATCGTCAAAATGACATGCGCTGTCATCTGTCAACTTCAAAGTCCCCTTACGAAATTATACTAATTTTTGCTACCTATCTTCTTTTCAACAAAATTCATTCATTCTAACTAACTTTTTCATTATTATGCGCCAATCTTCTATTTTAACAATGGACGAGCACGACATTATGTCTTAACAAATTATTTCCTCTCCAAAGATCAAGCAAATTTCCATTTGAATAAGCAACAACTTTTTTTTGTGTGAAAGGCGGAAGCTCCACTCCAACTTAGATTTCAATCTACATATTAGAATGCTATCATTCCGGCCATACGTGCGCACATTTGTACAATTTTCATAATTAGAAAAAAGACGACATCCCACCGAGCGCACGATGCCTTTGTGTTTTTATTATTTTTAAATATGATTTTCTCCATAACTGCCATTAATGTACGTATAATACATATTTATATATGTCCAACTTTAATATAATCATAGATAAATCGTAAATTCCCCATTCGCGCGAAACTTTCATCATTCCTTCGCCGTAACCCTACCTAACTTTGTAATCAGCCCAAGGATACCAAAAGTCCGTCTAAAAGGATGATATATGTAACATGATGTCACGTGATCACGGCCAAGTATTTTTTTTTTTTTTTTTTTGACGATGATAAAAGGGCTGGAAATAGTGGGCGGTATTCATATTCACCATGTGGCTGTCATTAGCATGGTGGTCTGATAAAGAGCCGCCCCATCGTTCGAGTAGTAAACCCTAGGAAGCAACATACGAGTTGGAAACATGCTTGTTTTTTTTTTTTAATTTAGTTTATCGAAAGCTAATAGCTGTGGTTTGTTATCGTTTGTTTTTTGCTTCTTTTTTTCATAATAATTTGTATGTATGTAAATGAGCAGCCGCTCAGGGGATGTGACACATGTTTCTATGTTGACCGTAGTATGGCGAGTTTCGTGAAACTCACAAATTTTTCAAAGAAAACAAATAAATAACTGTCGAGAAATGGTTGAGTTTTGAGTGGAGTCTCGCTGCGGTGGTAGGCAAAATCGATGAACACACCCGGGCTTTGGGTGGGTGTTTTTGTGAAAACCCTACCTACGTCAAGGTGGTTCTATTTGAAAATTTGTAAAGCATTGATGTCATTTGGTAGATGATTTAGATGTGGGTCAAACTTTTCTTTCGATTATGTTTGTTAACAGAGTGTGAATGCAAGGCAGTTAGTGGTAAAAATACGTAAATCATCTGGGGTTTAGTTTAGGGATGATACGGAGCTTCGACTCCGAATCCGATATGTCGGAACTTCCGGTTTAAATTGCACCTCCGAATCCGGCTTCGGTTCCGATATAATCACATCGGAGGTTTATCGGAGCACCATAATGGGTGACGAGGCGACCGATGAACATGAACAACAAAGAATTATCGAGTTGCGACATTTTACAATACGACTGTCTTTTCACTCTTTTATGTATTTTACATAACTAGGCGAGATTTGCATTGAAGTTGAGAGTGCGTGTGTCAATTTTATATTTTCAAATTTTATATATTAATAATTTGTGTCTGCGTGCGACCTCCGCCTCCGACTCCGATTCAACTCCGACTCCGCGGAGGTTGGTATAGCGCTTCCGACTCCGACTCCGGTAAAACCACCTCCACCTCCGTAACATCCCTAGTTTAGTTGCAGTTTGAACCTATACCAAAGCAAACTGCGACCGAGCGATTATATTCGCAAACCAATAATTTGAGCTCTTCTGTCACTTCCTACGTTATCTGTTTTTGGTATTGACAGCTCATATCTTTGTCCTCAGTTTTTTTTTTAGCAAATTTTAGGAGTAAAATCTTTCAAAACTGTTGTGCCCTGTGCCGACGTGAAAGAATGCTGCAGATGTAAATCGGTACCTTCAAGTATCTAGTTTAGTAAGTATGACAGCTGTCTGACTGGATGTATCTCGATTTTGATTGGCTGAAATCGGTCATATGAGCAGCTGATTCAGTCGACGTTTATAGGGGGGTAGCCGACGAATCTAGTCAAGAAATTCGTAACTGAGTAAGTGAGTACTAAGTTGACAGTTCGCATATGTGGCTGACGTAGGAAAAGTGATGTTCCCGACCAATCTAGTTTTTGCGTTCGGGTTACATCCTATCCAGACCAATCTAGTTGACCTAAGATAACCAGATTCTTGAATGTGCCCAATATGTTCTGCAAATGGCCAAATTTCTGACAGTTCCAGACGTCAAAAAGATTATTCAGTATAATTGACTATGTCCTTTGACTGTAATCGAATATAGCTTTATGAACACTCGGATTTTGATAGGTGTGTGTATCACATTTCTGATCATTTGACAAGTAGTGTAATCAGGGAACAACCCTGAGAGGTTAATCCCCATATGTATTTTTCTCCCTTCTTCTTTATCCCAAATTGCTTTAAAATTAGAACTACGTGACAAAGGCAATAGATTGCGCATCGGTCGCTGTCATAGTCATGGCGAATATTGTGTGGAATGGTAAATCGTATCTGTTGTACAACTTTTGTGGATTCATCTGAATTGAACCGCAGAGATAGCATATTCAATGATTTTCCTCCCACTCTAAGTGAGCCTGAGCAGTCGTATTTTTTTTCATTTCAGAAGCTTAATAGCAACTAACTTCACGTGTGTTCAAATATAACTACATATAACCAAACCACTATAGATCTGTTTGTGAGATGTGAGGTCTGTCGAGAATATGACGCACTCAAATGTCAGAAACTCCCATCAAATGCGGCCAAAAGTGCTGCCAAGCTCCGTTACAATGATAAGTTTTCTCTTTCTGTGACACATTGCCCGCGTTCCACTGCCCGCTGGATGAATAGCGGCATGTCAAACTCCATATAAAAAAAACTGACATTTCACAAAAAGTGCTAGACGTCTAGCGCAAATGGTGAAATTTCAGTTTTTTTATATGGAGTTTGACATGGCCGCTACTCATCTAGCGTGAAGTGGAACGCGGGCATTAATGGCCATTCGGTTGATATTTTGCTCGTTTGACAAATAATCTAATGTGGTATTCGATTGGGCTTCTTCAGGTTCGCTCTCAACTCCACAAGTTGTCAAACTCAAACGCACTTGTATTGTTAAATCTGAATCAAATCTAAGAATAATTCCAGATTCGCAAAAGTGCTCTCAAATCTGAAAAAGATTGTTTTTTTTTACCAAACGAACATAAAAAGTTGCAATGAGAGCGCCCAATCGAATACCACATAAGAAAACCGTAAAAACCCTATAAGTTCGTGGATATAAGCCAATGTAACATGCAAAAAAGAAGAGATTTTGAGACAGCTAATTGCTTTCGTAGCCAATAAGCATGCTTTGAAGGTTCACTTTTTTATGACAACTTTCCCACAGAACAGATCCGAACTTTCATGTGTCATCCTATGCAATGAACTTTCGCTCATGGTCAGGTTATTGATCTCTCCTAAAGAATCATCATTATTGCATCGATTCCCGGTTGCGGACAACCGCACACGACTTATTTCATTAAAAATAGAAAAAACAAAATTAATTACCCCGTTGGCAACATATCAAAGAATTTCCTAAAGCCCTATTGGATGCACATCAATATTCTGCCTGCAGGCAATAACTATCGTGCTAATTCAGTAAAATTTCTGTAAGTGACATTTCACGGAATGCCTGTGTATGTTCCACAAGACGCAATTACGTGTCGCGATCATCTATTTTAGGCGCCATGGCAAACGCAAGATTCCTCGTCTTCATGCGGTCCCTCAATTGACTTTGCATCGATTAGTT